>JAZGTH010000011.1:11147500-12347500 GCA_036877525.1 Chromobotia macracanthus
CATCATCAAATGGTGCAGGCTCCCACTGCTGATCTAAACTGACTGCCTCACTATGTAATGTAGTATTATGAAAGCTATTTATGAACTTATTAATTGATGAGGGTATATGACCTTTCACTCAAACAGAATGATTTAAATGACTGGTTGACAGACTGTGGTGCAAACAAAACGTTAATGCTGCTGTACTCTACATTTAATCATAGTGCTGTCTAGGAGAAATAATTGAGATATTAAAGAGATCTCATCTGTAATTTTTCTTTCCTATGGATAGTAGAATGTTTAAAGTGGACTATCAAAATAAACCGTTAGCCTCTCCTGTCTTAAATCTTGACCCTCTTTAGTTCCTCTCCTATTTAATGTTCTTGTGTTTGTTGTCTTACTCTGCCTTGGTTTTTTGCTCAGTGTCTAGTTAGGATTAAGACTAAGTCTTGAATCAAGTATTTATTTGTGTTAGTGTTTGTTTAGTTTATGTTGGCTTTGCCATTTTACAGGTCTGTTATTTTCAGCATTCTTTTGACTGTGGGTCTTTTTGTCCCTTCCCTGTTTCTGTTGTCTGTAAAATAAAGTTTTGCTGACAAGCTGTCTGTGCCTGGGTTGTGTTTGCAATCCCTGAAAGGTCGTCTTAGCCCATGACATACATATGAAAACATTTATTTACATTTCCTTATACATACTAGGCTTTGATCATTTCAATGCCTTGACATTTATATTAAACTAGTCACTGGACTTTTTTTATCATTACTGTCTGCTGACTTCCACATATGTAAAGTTCATATTAAACATTATAATGGGTAGGAAAGTGTCAGGAAAGTGACCGACAGGACAGATAACTGATCTGATTTGTTAATACTGTTCAATTTACACATAAATGTGTTCCAGCAAAACAGATTTAAATCAGATTTTTTTATTCCCACACAATATGTAAATTCATTTACACTGAATTACATGCGTGTCTGAGGTGCCAGATACCATTAATTTGCTATATTTGGTTTTGTAAATAAAGTCTGAGGAAAACAATGAAACTTGCTACAAAACTTACGCAACAAAAAAGCATCCGTTATTATGTGCATCCTTTTCGCTGTCATCAGTACTCAATTTTCAAATGCAATGAGATTCCATGGGTAAAAGGGTGGAGCTATAAGAATCACATATTAGCCCAATGACACAATACAAAGGTGTGGGCGAGGGTATCTCACGTTCTCTTCTAAATTGCTGCATTTATCAGTGTTGCTATTATTAAAGCTGCCATCTGTAACCTTTTTGGTAAAAAAAAAATTAGCAAGTAGATAACTCATCAATTTCCTTTGCTGTCTCTGTTTCTGTGTGGTGCCAGACGGCTGAGGCCTTCTGTCATATGAGGGTCCCATCTTGGGACTTTACCATCATTCAAAGGGGTTTACCTTTGGCTCCATTTGAACCCCTAGAGCCTTGGATAAGTTTCTGACTCTGAAGGTGGCTCTGCTTTTGGCGCTTATCTCACTGAATCATAGATGCTATTACCCTGGCCTATGTTTGTGATGCGGCAGGCTGATCTTCTCCACACACATTAAATTTTATAGTTTACACTCAACTTAAGACCTCAGGTCCTCCTGGGTTGACAAGTCTAAATCTACTCCTATGTTCTGTGCCAATATTTCACTGTGGCATAGTGGGTATTTTTTCAACATAGCATCAAGCTGATGCAGCGTCGAGTTCCCTCGAAAGGGAACGTCTCAGGTTATGTATGTAACCCTGTTCTCTGAGATGAGGAACGAGATGCTGCATTGCTTCGCATCTCGGTCTCGCCTGCACAACCTTTCTTCAGACCTAAGCTGATGACGTATTTTATGGGTGCTAATGCACGCAATGCCACTCAATTGACTTGACTTGCCTTTTTTACACATTGTCAGGCATGCCTGAAGCGTTTTCCCCATAGCGTTTTCCCCATAACCAGTCCATAATCTATAACTTCTCTATAAAAATCTCTTGGAGAGCACACCTAAAACAAGAATGTACCTTTCTCCTAAGTTGTTAACCCATATATCACTCTCTTACAGTTATAGAAATTAGACCGTTATACTCATCGCACCAAGACCCTTCAAATGTCATCAAACATGAGAAAGAAAACTCCAGGCCTTCTTGATATATATACATAGTAGTAACACAGAGTCTAGGCACATTTATTGACCTGAGAGTCCTGGAGGGGGGCAGGAGAGAGGGGGCATACTGAATTTTGAAGGGAGAAAGGGTGGGGTTGTATGTTGACATGCCACAGTGTTTAATTGCTTTATGATAGGGTGTGCCTTCTCAATCATTCAAGGTGCTGGTGCTTACATCAGTTGCCTTACAGTCACTCTGGTGCAAAATAATTTTCAAGAGTGAGTGTCCAGTTTCCAAATGGGACAGCTTTGAAAGAAATTTAATAAGACAGCATACACATCTCTGAGGAGTAAAGCGCTAATGTATGTGGCTTCAACAAACTAATTCATTTACACTTTTTGATCTGTGTCTGGAATTGGTCTATGCAATCAGATTGCAAGTTCTCTTGAATTAATTTTGAAAGGCATTTTAAACATAGCCACCCAAATAGAAAATGCATGAGATGTTAATAGGCCCTTAGAAACTGCTGGTCTTTCAAACAGAACACTCATTAAAAAGTAGTGCGGTGTGAAAAAAACAAGTCACTTGTGTGGGCAAAAAAATTCTTGTTAATGACAGGGAAGAGGACAATGGTCAGACTTGTCCAACCCAAATAATCACACAATACAACAGTGCTATGCAAAATGTTTTTTTGAACATGGCACACTTGCACAGTTGTGATACAGCAATAGTAGACTACTTAAGGTACAACTCCTTTTAGATATGAACAACCCAACACACGGGTACCCCAACACACGGGTACCCCAACACACGGGTACCCCAACACACGGGTACCCCAACACACGGGTACCCCAACACACGGGTACCCCAACACACGGGTACCCCAACACACGGGTACCCCAACACACGGGTACCGTCACCAGAGCAAAACAAGACTTCGCACGGAGCTAGTGAAAGCCAGGGGGTTTTATACACAAGAGTTAATGGGAATCAGGTGAGAGTACAAACAGGAAGCAGGAAGTGATCAAACCCAGGTATGGGGCATTATGGGAAATGTAGTCCACAATAGCGCTAGTATTCGGGAGAAAGCTCCCGCTGGTGGTGAGGAGGAGGTGGAGCAGGGACCTCCACTGTAACAGCTGTCATGTCAGCATGGAGTAAGGAATGTTTACAACCATGTTGAATTCATGCCACAAAGAACCATTTAACCATTCTTAAGGCAAAGGTTATTCATACACAGTATTACAAAGGGTAATAAAGTGGTTATTGTTTGTATGTGTGGATTATTGTTTTAACATTATGGATTATATTTTGCAGTCTGAACACATTAAATACTTCATATTTGCATTAAGTTCCTGTCTTAGCCTCCTGAGATTTTAACAACACATTACAATGCGCAGGCTGCATGCACAGAGCTCCTTTGGCACTTGTGTTTGCTGCGATTCTCGGATTGGTTGGATCTCTACCTGTAAAATTGTTTTTATTAACATCATTGTTATTATGGTTTTAAAAAGTGTTCCGCTGCAAACTCCACCCGTTCTTCCTGACTTACACACTTAATATAGAATGCCATTTGCTTTTAATTTATGATGTGAGCCTTGATGTTTTTATGGCAGTGTACTGGATTGATTTTAAAAATGAAACATTGAACAATTGATATTACTTTATGTTAAAGTTTGTTTCACCGTATAGGGCAATGAAATTGAATGTATAGTTTGAGAAGCTGTTTTACACATTTACATTATAGATGAAAAGGCATCGACTGGAGTGTGATCTGGTTTCTGTAGCGCAGCAGGATAATTAGGGCACCTATAGATCTTAATTCTCAAGTGATAGTGCCGGAACGCCGTCCGACTCACAGGTGGTCGAATCACCTAAGGATCTAATCTTGGGTTATCCCGAAAAGACTGAGGGCGTCTCAACACCAGGACGTCAGGTTCCTAAACTCAAGTACATACAGGTAATTTCTACCAAAGTGTATTCCGGGAAACATAGGCATGGCTAATTCGTTTAGGATTCAAATCTCAAAGGAGATCTAATTATTATTTTATGCACCCCTTAATTTCTTAAAACGGGTATAAACAGCACATGCTATACCCTATCTATCTACTATTGTATGTTGCTCCGCCTATCTTGTCACAGCTCTGTCACCGTCTTCTCAAACATTCAAACGTACTCATAGACGTAAATATCTTGTAATGCTGTAACATTTTTCAACTTAAACCCGTTTCCAGCCGGACTACAGCCATTTTTTTTCAGATGGATTTGAGGTTTCTTAAATGCATCTTCGCACTTCTGACAGTTGTGATAATCATTAAAAGCACAGTTTTCATCTACTACGTAAAACATAGCACGAGGTGAGAATTAAATATAATCTTATTTATTTGCTTAATGTTTTGACAATGCGCTCGATTAACGTGGTTTTTATGGCTACACTGGCTCGAACTGGTTTATATGGCGCTGTAACAGCCACCAGCTGGAAATATTTAAAGCAACTAATTCATGTATTAGAGAACCACTCAAGGTGTTAGTTTCCTTGGCCAGTATTAACAGGAACTAACTTGGCTATACACTGTTTTTATGTTGATGATGATTACAATAATACGATGCACGAAAGACATAATATTTTAAGAATATTTATAATGTAGTAAGATTTGTGACATCTGGCTAGATGAAAATCACGCGACTTGAACAATCACTCCAGACTTCAGCTTGAAAAGATTTGGCAATTAACTTGGCGATGATCGTTTTTTCCAGTTTATGTGTGACGATAATAATTGATAATAAATAAATTAAGACAATAAATAACATTCTTGAAAAAAGGCGTACATACATAAACGCAATCTTCCGTAAACTTCCGCGAGTTAAACCAAAGAAAAACTTGACTACCTTTATTTAGAATGATAAACTATGCATGCATACATTTAAAAAAAAATAACAAACTTTAAATTAGTTCCCAAAACAGGGTTGCGCTAAACTGCAAAATCAAACGTGAAAACCTGCAGCTTTGCGACTTTTCTGTGTAAAATTTGTTCCAGATTTGAAGAACGCTGCTGACTTTTGTCAACAATTTTATTGTATATAACGTAAATGTCTGTTTTAAAACATTTTTCAACATTGTGCAGATATTGGTTTTATGGTCAATATGATGATTGGTTTATAAATCTTTGAAAAGGTTCCTTTAAAAGATCTTTCTTTTAGTTTCAGTTACTGCTTACAGCTTATGTGATAGTTGTGTAGGAGTGCCTCAGTTGTCCACAATGGCAAAACTGAATTACATCATTATTAATTCACTGTTGTTGAAAACTCAAACATGTTCAACACAAAAGGCAACCAAAAAAAAAAGAAGATCAGTGGGCAGCAGCTTTACCGCTCATAGACAATTATGACTGTACTGTAAAAAAAAATTGTCTTAATATTTTAAGTTTAATCAATGTGACTGCACAAGTCATTTCAAGATTACTCTTTGTAATCTTGACCAGTCTTGAGTTGCTGTAACTTATTGAAAATAGTTGAAATTAGTTTATTTTAATAAGTTACACCAGTCAGGATTTAAAATATTAAGTTAAAATGACTTGTAAAGCCAAGTTGATTAAACATAAAAATTTTACAGTGTGGGTGTGAGTGAGAATATTGAAAGCTGTCGGAGACAAAACAAGCTGTGCATGTAGATGTTTTTTGTGTGTATGTGTGTGTGACTGATAATGACTGACAATGTGAACAATAGTAAAAGTATGCAAAAGAAGCCAGTCAGGTTAGAAAAGTAAGCACTGTAAAGTGCACCACATCTTCAATTATTATTGTAAAACAGTTTTTTAAACTACAATTTCAGTCTTCAGTCTCTACAGGCTGTAGAAATGTTTCTTCTGATCTTTCCCATACAACAAAAAGCATGTAGTGATCAGGGGCTGTCAGGGTTTTCAAAATGTAAAAAAATAACATTAAATATTAAGCACTACATTTAAATTCTTTAGTAGATGAGCTGTTTTCTGTTTATGAATATATCCACACTAAACTGTGTGACATGAAATTGTGACATATATACAGGTCTTTCATGGGGGATCTTTCCCTGGGTCATTCTCACAATTACTGGCCCTCCTGTCCATCCTACTGATCATCCCCTTGGTGCCACTTGTTCAGCGCCTGCCCATGTTCAGCGTCATCTTCTTTACCTTTAGTGCAAGGCACTAGAACACCTTTAGTGCAAGGCGCCTGCAGGCAAAGTCCTTCTAGCGATGGGTGCGGTAGATCCTGGCCCTCCTAAAAATTTGCACGTTTTGAATCAGGCCCAGCACAAGCTTCCATTAGAAATGTCAGATTAAAGCATTCTGACATGTTCAACATCAGTACTGGTTCACAGCGATAGATCTGAGTGTTTATATGACATATTATCCACGTTTACCATCCTTCAGGCAGGAAGGTTTTATCTCCATTTATACATCATTGGCGTTTTGGTTCCTTTTCACTGTTGCCCTGTTGGCTGAAATAGTCACTGATGAAGACACAATGTTTTGTTTATTTTCGTAAAGACAATTTCTCTTTATTTTGTCTATTGACTGTTGAAATATTTTATGTTCATCTTTCTAGATTTAGTTATATAGAACGTTTAAATCTGATGTTCCAGTCTACAGTGGGTTAGTGCTGGAGATTTCAATTTTAAATTACTTGTTAAACCTTAACTGTAATATAAATGAGCTGAAAAGGATTCTATTGTTCTTTCTACAACTACAGTACTGTTGTTATGAAATATGTGACTTGTTCTTTTATTCTGCAGAACGGTATATGGCATCCCATCCCACTGTGTGGAACTCCGTCGCAAATTCTCCAACATCACTTCATCTACTCCACAGTAAGACTGATGTTAATAGTTATGAACATTATTAACAGATTCAAAATTTGCTTCTCTTGTTACATTTCATCTGATTTTACTTTTTTTTTTCTAAGATAATTAGTTAAACACCACCATCAAAACTCTTTGTAATTTTTTTAAAACTTGTAATTATATATTTTAATTGTTTTAAATATGTAAATTAATTATATATCATTACTTTAAAACACTACAGACATTTCTGGTGCTTCATGTTGTGTTGTATTCATGTTGTTTCAGAGCATGGTGTTATCCTGACACTCTAGTTCCTGTTCCTGGTGTCATGATCTAAACACATGATCTGTGTCTTTTGTGTCCATATGGTGTTTGTTTGCCATGTGACTTACTGTCCTGCTGTCAGTGTGTGACAGTATGAGTGCAGTTTATTAAGCAAAACACATAAACATGACTTCACTTGAACATAAGACTCACTGACAACAGGGCAGCAAAGACAATCAGGGTAACAAGACACATGGTGATGATTCGGGGGATTTAACAAACAAAGAGTACAAAGACTGCATGAGGACTACAAAACATGATTTTAAAAAAACAAAATGTAAAAACAACACAAAACACAGACATGTTAAACAGTGTTGGGAGCTCATGTTTGTTTTTAAGTGATGAGGTTTCCTGTCAGGAGTTTTAGCCCAATCCCTTGTTTCCTTGTTGATTATCCTATTATTAGTTTATCATCTTAAGTTTACTCAGTCCACCTGCCCTCCTACCCTCCTTGCCGTAAAACTATAATAAATAAAACTTGATTGACCAGAGGTGGAGAAATTGTCTCTTGTTTTTTCAGAATTGATATCCAGAACGTCACTGAGGACCTCTCAACACTGATGAGCTGTCCTCCCATATTTAATGTCACCCATAAGGAGCTAAACAGGTGTGTTTTTCACCATACACTCTGTCACTGCTGCTAAAAATATGCTTGCATTAGACTTTTCTTATAGTTTGCCATAACATATTAAATGTGAAATAATTAAGTAAGTTGCTTACACGACAATATAATGCAATACAAAATATAATGTATACAAATTGACAAAACAATTGCCTGTAGCTGGATGTCCTAATTTGTGTCTGATATGCTGATAAGCATGCAGGCTTAATAAGTTTGAGATTGGCATGGGGTTAGGGCATTGTTAGCCTGGCAGGCAAAATTAAGGTAACTGTGAGTGACAAGTTACCTAACAAGTTTTATAAACACTTTGGGTAATAACATCACAATGAAACAAACAAACGTAAGATTCACCACACAAGAGAAATTCCCTGTTCTTAGTAATTCTAAAACAAAGTAAAGATATAATGTTGCATTTTATCCTGTGCATGTTACCAGAAATATCCATATTCATAACCAGTCATTTAATCACTCGTGTCCATTGCTGTCTTTTTTTAAGCTGACTGGTGAAAAAATGTTTTTTTTGTTTCAAAAAATAAATACCAGTCGAAAATGTCTCCCCTCAGAAATTAGTGGGTAACTATGGTAACTGGAATTTCAAATTACTAGTGGCATATGTTAGGTAACATGTCACATGTCGGCTAAAAAATGATCAACCTTGATGCGTTAAGTTATATTATATATGACTACATTCCAAAATGTCAAAATGTTTGGCAATGTTTTCAAGATTATGGTGGATAATTTGCAAAAAATAGTTTGTCAAACAATATGTTGTAAAAGAATGACTATAATCCCCCATTAAAAACAAACATTTCTCTCACTTCTTTTTTTACTGTACTTACAGAGTAAGACTGCGTGCCTGCTGTAATGCAACAGGTGTTTTATACTTGACAAAGCAGAACACAGCTGTGAATCAAAGTATCCCATATGAGACCAGCTCAAAAAGCTACAAAATAGATCCTGCACTTTACAACATGTTGCCTGAGGTATGTGTGTGAGATGGGAGAACTGTATGTATTTTTAAGGGTGTGATGAAATAATGTTCTTTTGATATTTTAAAAGTTAAATAAGAGATTATTAATTAAATAAGAGAGAAAAATGAAAAAACACACTGCGGCCTTCTATGAGGGGCCATACAAGCCATAATGACAACACTTTAGAATACTAAATACTTAATAGGTAGTTATTACCTATTACCACGTAACAGAATTAATTAAACAGTCAATTAATTATACAAATAAACATGCTTATATATTTCACTTGTTAATTATCAGTAATAAAATTTTGTTAATTTACAGGAGTTTGGTTAGAGTATTTTAAAACTTTTATGTAATCCAACCCCACACTGTTCTGACTAAATATCAAAGTGATTCCATTATGCTGTTTTACCAGAAAGAAACTGTGCAGATCTTATTTAATAAAAAGATTTTTTTAAGGACTTCCCCTGGCGTGGGCATGTTCTGGGTCATTGTGCTGTGGTGGGCAGTGGAGGGATTCTGAAGAACAGCAGCTGTGGGAAAGAGATTGACAGTGCAGACTATGTCATCAGGTAAAAAGTGCTTCCTATGGTAATGTAATGTTCCCTCTAATGCTTGTTTTTATAAAAGGTGTAATTCAAGGATACAAAGGTTAAACTAAGATATCTTTGTGTAGATATTGGTATACGGTGATTTTGAGAAAACATAACAGAAACATTATAATGTGTATTATGTAAGGGCTTCTGAACAGTCAGTGTTTTTGCAATTTTGTCTGGTGCTGTTATGAAATCTCTGTGCTGTTCCTGGATGTGGCTCTTGTCTAGCAAATGCATTGCTGCCCTATTCATTTAGCTCAAATTCAACATTTTTTTTTCTTTTAAAATCACACATATTTGATTCATATGAGACATGACACATATGAGAGCAAACATACAGGGAACTTGTCATGCTCTCTCATTCACCACAACCACACACAAAGTCCATTGTATATTTATCTTATAATAATACTGGAATAATAATAATTCACAAATATAGCTGCAAGCCACAAAAGGGAAATATTTATGGATATCTCTGATAATATGATTAGGAAAGTCAGTTAAAGAATACATAAGACAAAAAAACACAATATTATAACACAATTTTTTACACAATCAATTTTTTTAACTTTTGAACAAAAGGTGGTACTGTCACCAAATTTTTACAAAGCTGTCAGGCTGTTGTGACAATGATACTTATAAAGATTTAAGTCAATACACAAAAATTTTGTAAAGATACAGCCTGATTTCCATATTATATGCTCGCTGTGAAATTCATTGACATGGTAAGAGAACAATTCGGACCAAATTTATTCCATAAGTTACTGTCGTGAGTATCTCTAGATTTACATACCAAGTTTCATGCAAATCGGACAAATGCTGTAGGAGGAGATCCATTTTCAAAGAAACTTGACTGCGTTGTCGCTTAATGCTTTGGGGAAAATGCTTCAGGTGCGTCCAGGTCTGAACATATGGGCAGGTCAATGTCATATGATGTAGTATGGAGCATGCCACATAGCCTTTAAAAGGTGCCTGCAAAATACGTTATTAGCTTCTTGTCTTCAGGAAGCCTATCTGTCTGTCCGTGTAGTCAGTAATGGAGAAAGAAGATATTAGCACTACAAGCAGTTACTAAAAATAAAACAATGACCATGAATTCTAAAAAGTGTGTGCCACCCTGTCCACGCTACATTTGTGTGCATACAATATGTGTTTATTTTGTTTGGGAGTGGAGCATGCTAGGTCAGCTCTCGAAAGAACTGGCTGCCCTCAGTGCGAGTTGTTTCCACTGAGGATGCTTCACTCCCTCCTGGCTCTCTTTAACCTTGATGGGAGCCAGACAGCTGCACCTTGCAGGTCAGAGCCACTTCTGCTGAGGCAAAGCAAAGGCTGCACTCGTGGGGGTTGCAGCTCGATTTGATGGAGGAGCAGTGAAAGATGGGCTCTGCCTTTTCTCTTGTACTCCCTGTCGAATCAGATGAGCTCACACTGGCCATGGAAGCCCATTCTACTTTTTTCGTCTGAGCTATATGATGAGCTCATGCTGTCAGCATCAGATGATGATCTGACAGCTATCAGCCATGCAGGTGCTGAGACAGATCAGCCTCCTCTTTTTTAACTATATTTAAGGGGCTGATTGATCTGATTGCAGTGATTTCTTGTGCTGTTGAGAAACTAAACCTTGAGTGGCCAAATGAACACCAGCACATTATAAGATTTAAGTTGGATGATAGATTCTTATCATCCAACTGAGAGCAGCCTCCCCACCGTAACCTCCTATTTTTTTCCTGACCTTCACGCTAATGTGTCCAAGTCATGGAAGAATCCATATTCTGCATATTCTGTTTTAACTCCCGCTGTGAGTACTTACTCCTCCATCATGGGGCTCCACAAGCATGGATTTGGGCTTCTCACCTTCAATCCTACTCTAGGGGCCTTTGCAGGATTCTTACAAAGGACACCTCTCTCACGGACTGGGGTGCAGTTGTCAATGGCCACCCAGTGCTCTGTGGAAGGGCCCTCATCTCTCCTGGAACATAAATTGCCAGGAATTTAGAGGAAATGAGGACACTGAAAATAAGGGCAGTGCTTCTGGTATCTCAATGGCCAACATGTTCTAGTCTATGTGGACAACAACACAGTGGTCTTTTATATCTTAAATCACCAGGGAGGGCTGCGTACATGCTCCCTGTTCAGGCTGGCACAGCACATTCTGCTCTGGGTGGAGACCAGACTGCTATCCATTAAAGAGATGTACATCCCAAGGTATTCAAATCTGGGAACAGATATCCTGTCGAGGCAGAGGCATGCACAAGTGTTGGAGTCCATTTGGCAGTGGTATGGCCAAGTGGAAGTGGATTTGTTTGCGAGGAGTTAACTCACTGTCCCCTCTGGGTTCAGCCTCAGCTCCATTGGGGCTGGATGCCAGGGTATAGATGTGGCAGAATTCAGGATCTATGTCCACTGCTCAAGCCAGTAACGTAAGGCCTTTCGTCTCTTAGTTAGTTTTATGGTTCCAACCAAGGAAATGTGGTTATGAAACAACACTTCTCACTGGATCACAGATGCTATTACCCAAGCTTATTAGTCCTGTGACCAAGTGTCTACCCCTGGGCAATATAGCCTATTCTACCAGAAGTGTAGCATCATATAAGGCAGTCTAAGGGGGCACATCTAATTGATGTTTGTGCTGTGGCAGGCTGGTCCTCTCCTCACACATTTATTCGATTTTACAGCTTAGACTTTAACTCAACCCCAGGCACTCAGGTCCTCCTGGAATAACAGTTTCTGCTCCTGATGTTCTCTGTGCCAATGTTTCACAGCATCTGGGGCAGGTCTTCCCTCACTGTGGCATAGTGGGCATTAACATTCTCCATATTGTCAAGCCATGACGCAATGTTGCGTTCCCCTAAAAGGTAACATCTCAGGTTATCTATGTAACCTGGTTTCCTAAGACTGTGTCACATTGCCACACTTTGGTCTTGCCTGCATGGCCTTCCTTTAGACTTTTTATGACAAATTTTGTAGGCACTATTTAAAGGCTTTGTGGCGCGCAACACTACATCGCATGACCCTGACCTGCCTATAAATTTACAGATGTTCAGACCTGGGCACACCTGAAGTGTGTTTCCCATAGCATCAAGTCTTGTTCGCTGTCTCAGGGAACCGGGTTACATACATAGCCTGAGAATTCCGTAAATTTGTGTTCTTTGTTTGTAGATGCTACATAAAAATTGTATGCAAATCAGACAATCACCCTACCAGGGGAATTTAATATTGCAGAAATAAATTTCATGACCAAAAATGACAATAATGACAAACATTTCTTGGATTTGGGATTCAAAAGTTTTAAACATAAACATGAGTGAAATTTTAAACTGTTGGTGGCACTAGGGTTTTGTAGACTCACAAATTGGCAGTGGTAACATTTCAGACTGTCCTCTGTCTGTGTGCCAATTTTCATAACTTTGCTATGTATTGTCTATAGGCTGCCATAGACTTCAAGAGCGAAAAAGAATAATAAAGGGAAACTAACGGATTTAGTTGATTTTTGACTATTAGTAGTCAAATAAGTAAACAAAAAAAGTCAAAGTATTTTTTTGGCACAGTTACCATAAACACAGGAGCGTGATTGTCTAGGCACAGAGCAATCACACTGGTCAAACGAACCAGACTTTGGGGTTCAAATGTGCTTGGGCATGGTTCAGAGTGCCTAGGGTAAGTACACCTTACAATTAGTTTCTGTTTCTACAGGTTTAACATGGCTCCCATTAATAACAGTGATGTTGGGCTTAAGACTGATCTACTTACCATTAATCCCAGTCAGCTAAGGAGGTGAGAATCCAATAACTCTACATTATTAAATATTTATGTTACATTGTTATATAAATACACATATATATTGAATTAATATCATACTCTAACTAATAGTAAGGAATTCTCCATAAGAGCAGTTCAGGCTTGTAGTATCACCAAAGAATACAGAATTAATGGGATGACATCCTTTGGTACTTTGGTATCACCTTTATCCACAGTTAGCTACAGTGAGCACAGAATGAATAAGGGTGCGTTCTTGCGTTCATTGCAGCTGGACAAAATGGCAGTGATTTTTAAGTTAAACTTGACACACAAAGTTCAAAACAATAACCCTTTTCTCACCAATTAAATCACTGTTTAAATGATAATAAGTGTATCAGGAAAATTTGTTATTGATTTATATGATTAATTAAATCAGAATGATAGGGATTAATGAAAAAGAGATAAGGAACAATGAAATCAGAAACTAAAATAGTTTCTGATTCTACTCAAATAGAACTAAAATATCTCCACACACAGAGCAAAAACTAAACTAAATAGAAAAAACGTGGAGAAATAAAAAAACACGAGCACTGCGAAACGCGAAGGCACGAAAAGTACGAAAACAAACTGGCACAAGACAGAAAACACACAGGCAATTAAAAGGGGAAAGCACAAGGACAAACAGGTGCAGGACATAGACCGATAACAACACTAACAAGAAAATAAGGGGTGGGGCCAAGACGTGTGACCGGAGAGCACATGGTGAATGTAAACAGGATGTAAACATGTAAAAAGGCGGGCAGACAAGACCAGGCTGGTAGATGGACAGAGCAGACCAGGACAGGAGGAGCAGACGCCACCGCCAGGACACAGACAGGAGGAGCTCTTCTTCCTGTGGGAACGAGTGATGACCACATACAGTGCCGGATCCAGCAGGGCAGCTGAATGTGCAGCTGGGTCCATGACGGGCTCCACCACCGACTCGATGGAGTCCTAAGAGGTCCTCCTCCTGCCGGACTTGGGAACCAGAGAGCTCTCCCGCTCAGTAGGGATGTATGGCAACTGGACACAGCGGAGTGGGGCCCCAAGGGAGATACAACCCAAGGACAAACCCTCTGCAGCCGGACCCCGACAGGACTGTGAGGAAACGGGAAGATGACTCGCGGCAGAAGCTTCTCGCTCCTTCTCCCGACAGTGCAACTCCCGCACCAGGTCCCAGAAGGTTAAAAGGACCAGCCGACTGTGCTCCTGTAATGGTGGTGGGTGTTGGAGGCCAGCCATGAGGTAAGCGCCAATGAGGGGCTTAGCCACATCCCCCTGCAGCGTATTGTAGGAGGGTCTTCCGGCTTCTGTGGAAGGCCACCACTCATCCGTCAGGACCATAGCTGTTTTAGAGAAACAAAAAAGGGGGGGGAGAAGAAAAAAAAATGCTGTCTGCTGGGTTCGAGTTGGCCGCTTCATTCTGTCAGGATCATGAGAAACGAACCCAGTCGCAGACAGCGTTAGAACAGAAAAAGTCTTTATTGTATTAAATAAACAAAAGGAGAACCCACGAGGGGGGCAAAATGGAAATCAAAACAAGCTTCAAATAGAACTAAAATTAGACTGGACTGGCAAACTAGACTGGACTGGAAAACACAAGCACTGGGAAGGCACTGGGTCACCATCTTTGTTGGTCCTGGAACAACTGACAGCTAATCAGGTTTTAGGGTTAGGTTTAGTACTAATGTTAGGCTTAGGACTGGTTTGGGGGCTTGTTACTCAGGTTATATGAACCTGTTATGTCTAGTTTAAGAGGTGGGTTATAGTTATCTTTAGGGTTAGGGACTGGGTTAGAACTTATAATTAGAATTAGAACTTACTAATTTATTTATTACTGTATAATCATTTATTAAGACAAACAAAAAACCCTGGAACATTATAGTAAATAAAAAGCTAGACACACTGGTCAAAGACATCAGAGCATACATACGTAGACCAACATTGTGCATACAGAATGCAAGAATGTGCCCTTTGTGAACAACCTCTAATTCTATAAAAGACAGATTGACAGACTTGCAAAAGTTGCAAAATGGATTGCTGTGAACTGTAGGCTTATGTTTAATAAGATGGAAATAAAACAATACATTAATTTCCAATGCCATTTTTTATCTTCGACAGTAGTTTCTGTCTGCTACAAAAAATAATGTTGTTGAATTATCCCAATTTAAAGACATCTCTTAGCAAATACTGATTTTTACATTTAATTGTGATTAATTAATTGTAACATAATTACATATATGCCAAAAAGTTTTAAAAAGCTAATAAATGTAATCAATTGGTAGCCCTGTATTATTAGATAAAGTATTGTTTATGAGAATCTGTGAATGTGTCTCTTGTGTGTATCTCTACAGGTACAAAAATATCAAAGCTAATCCAGATCCATTAGTGCAGCGTGTGAGTGTATACGGTAATGCCTCTCTGATCATTCCAGCCTTTGCATATTCCTACGACACTCAGATAGCAGTCAACACACTTCAAATGCTCCGACCAATCAGACCTCACCAGTGGGTGGTCTTCTTTATGTCCAACTACCTTAAAAAATTGACGGTTTTCTGGAGGAAGAGTGGCCTGACAGGGAAACGCCTCTCCACAGGTTTTATGTTAATTAGTGTAGCACTAGAGGTGTGTGATCATGTGCATGTTTATGGATTCTGGCCATTTGACATGAATCTGCAGCAGCAGCAACTTCCACATCACTATTTTGACAATGTAGGACCTAAACTTGGTGTTCACTCCATGCCAGAGGAGTTTCTCCGCTTGCTGCAGCTCCACAGTCAGGGGGCACTAACACTGCACCTACAGCCCTGCTCATAACTATAGTGTTTGTTGGTCTGAATGTACTCTATGTGTTGGTTGAGGAAAGCTATGAATGTTTTTGTTAATCTATATTCTCGTCTGGTATTTAAAAAATGTATGTTATTATTATTTATTTTGCATTGCATATTGATAAAATATGTAAATATATGTGATTTTTTTTGTAAAGATAGAAGTTAATTACCTGCTGTTGCTACAGTTTTGCAAAGAAATGAAAAGAAGCTTTAAGGTAGATGAAATACTTCGACTAGGAGTTGGGAGAAGCTGTCACTCTGTTGAGAGAGTTGTCATCTTTTGAAGACAATTGTCATTCATACTTTTGTGTGAGTTAACATCAGTCTGTTGTCTACCATTACAAATGCGTGAGCCCTGTAAATTTTCTTAGCTTGCTGCAACTTCACAGTCAGGGGGCACTAATGATGCACCTACAGCCCTGCTCATAATAATAGTGTTTGTTGGTCTAAATGTACTGTATGTATGATTGGATTTTGATTGGCTGTCAATGTTTTATTGTTCATCAGCTGTAAAAAACAAATTGCTCTGAATGTGATCCCAACATAGTGTTCCTCTGTATTGTTATATACTCATATATGGCTATTCTCAAATTTAGAAACATTTAAAAACTTTCTTTATAGTTATCATTATTATCATTTGTGTGAACAGGCCTTTTACAGTTCATAACACCAGAAATTCACATATTCTAATAATTCTAATAATACTAATATAATTCACTGTTGAGACATCAAAAGATCAAAATGTTTAACAATTTAACACAATAACAATCTGTAAAATGTGATGCAATTCCCCAATTTAATATCAGCTGTATCTTTCCACTCATGTACTTAATTTAAAACTAATGTTAATCAGCTGAATAAATTCAGTAACATTAACCACTCTTTCTGCCACTGCATCAAACTCTGCATGTGTACTCTGGGGCATTTTACATTTGAACTTGATAACCCAGGGTTAAGAATGACCAAGGGTTAAGATTTTCATGTTGTATGGTTTCATGCTTTACATTTAAAAACCCAGGGTTAAGCACAGGACTTTATTTTACTTGTTGTCAAAGGACTATGAATTATTTGACTTGTATTTCAACTTAATATTTTAAATCCTGACTGGTATAACTTGGAAAATTGCTTAACCTATTTTTTTTAAAGTTATACCAGTCAGGATTTAAAATAATAAGTTGAAATTGCTTTTATAGCCAAGTTGATTAAACTTGGCTATAAAAGGCAGCAAAGTGTTTTTATGGTGTGAAAAACGTGACAAACACTTATGTTCACTTACAATATGTATATTGTTCGACACTGCTCTCTGCGCTCTGCTGTACTGTAGTGTAGTGTACTGGTTGTTTTGTACTGTTTGTTATCTCTCATCTTTGAACTTCTGCCCATATGCACTATGTGGAACCATGTGATTGCACTTGATTGTACCTGTATGTCTTATGTGGCTCATGACCCTGGAGAAGAATAATCAATATAATTCAAGATTGCTTGCTCATGCTTTGCAAACTGAAGCAATTGTGTTAATAGTTGATTGTTATAATCTACACATTTCTTGAATATTTTCTGAAGTAATTTTTGCCTTGTTTTAAAAACATTGTGAATGCTGGAGGACAGGGAGGCAAAACAGGTAGAGAAAGAGATAGAGATTAAGGGAGACAGTGCAAACATTCTCTAGTGTTTTCAAAACTAATCTTTGCTATATTGTCTATAGTGCCCACAATTCAGTAGTTTTCAAAAATGTTATATGTAATATGTTTTCTTGCTTTCTATTTACCCTAACCATAACCATGTGATCTTCAGATATTGCATTTCATAGTCATGATATAATCTTTAACAGAATTCTTTAACAGAATAACAATCATGAAATTAACTGACCATTAACACAAACAATACAGAACACATTTATAGTTCTATGATTCATGTTATTAGTAATTCATAGTTTTAGCAATATTCAAATTTAAGTACTTGAACTGACTTGTATAAACGTAAAGATATATTGCTGTGTACTACCATACTTTTCTTTCAAAGTTACATTATATATTATAAACTTTTCAGAACATTTGCACAGTTCTGATAAGGTTGTCTTGTCCATGTAAGGCTTTTAAAGATGCTATTGCATTTGTTTTCCCTGTGTCTTGGGTGCTAGCAATGTGCCCAGAATGCAGGTAAACTGTTTTCAAACAAGAAAATGTGCCGGAGCACAGAAAGCAGTAAAGCGCTATCTGCTGGATTAGAAGACTCAAGCACTAACATATTCTGATCGTTGTCCACGGCAGCTGTGGAAAATGGAAAGGTGCCATACTTAATGGATACTAAATCCATTTAGTGTAGTGCATTTATAGTGTGTTGTAGTGCGTTTCCTGTGTCTCACCTCATGTTCCTTTTTGACCTCTCTGCTTCCCCTATCCGTGATGTAGAGCTCTGTGTAGATCTCTTTTTCCTTTATGTGTTTTTGCAGAAATAGGGGACATTGCATCTGACAAGAGGTTTTGGGAAACGCTATCAGTATACCCGGTGCCTGAAGCATGTGCCAAATCACAACAATCTTACCTTATAAGAAACAAATACCCATTATGCCATGCTGAGGGCAGTGACTGCCACATGACCTGTGTCAAAGCAGGTGCTGTCAGTGACAAGATGACCCCCTAAGGCCATTGTTTAAGCTTAAAGTCAGTAGACAATGGCCAAATATAAAAAACACAGGCCAGGGCAGGCACAAAGGTCTGGCCAAGTCAGTCTCATAAACCAGACATTGTCTTTAAGGGAGTCAGATTAGCCTGTCACTAAATGAGAGGAGTATTCTGCAGAGTGATGGTATTTCTCTGCAATTATATCTAAGTGAAGCAGAGGACCCTGCTTAGCGAGGGTTCTACTCCACACTTAACCCAAAGGACATGTAATCCAATAGGAGTTGGCAGGGACCCAGCTATGACCACCCAAAAACTATCGTCTTCTTACTGAGCTCTAGAAAGAGTAGAGCACCCTGCATAGTAAGGGTGCCACTCCAAATTCAACCCTGAAGACTCATAATTCATGCAACCACAACTCCTCTAAGCTCTAAATGGAGCGTAGGACCCTGGATGCTACTCTGCACAGTGCTAAAGACACGTAATCCAGAGAGAGCTAGCATAGAGTCAGCTGCAATCAGATCAGAACACTCAAGCACTAACATATCCCAATTGTCGCCCAATAAATTAAGATGTTCCTGACATCCTCTGGGTATGAACACAACACCCATGTGGTAAAACAGGCAGGTTTGTGAGACCAAAAGAGAAAAATTGTTGGCATGCTATTAATGAGAGATCCATGCTGTGTTATTTCATGGTAAAGCTTTAGGATTTGGCCATTTGCTATGCTCACTACTTAAATAAAGGCATGTATTAAGACAACACAGTATCACAGAACTTTGCTGACTGAAATATTCACAGTTTATATAATTTTTCAGATGATTAATTAATTGAACCAGTGGTTTAAAAAAGAACATACAAAGTAAATCAATGAGTGTGATAACTGCATCTTAATCTAAAATGCATGAGATTTGGTTTGGGTAAAGCATCTGTCTTACCTTTTCATGTTGATGCAGGTCTCCTTTTATATGACTCCAATGAAAGACCTAAGAAAAAATGTTTTTTCTGTATGCTATAGTCAAATTCTTAGTCATTTGTAAACCTTAATTTAAAGAAGATATAGGAGTTCTACCTTTAAATGTAATTACATTTCACTACTTACCAGTATACCAGTATTTAATTTAGATTATTACATGATCCAGCTCACAATCTATCTGAAAATAAAAAACTACACACATAGAAAACTACAGTTGGTTTTCAGATACCTACAGACTTCTTATAGCCAGACAATAGACAGAGTGGCTGCTGTTATTATTATGCTCAGTTTACTTTGTGTCAGAAAATATAATGTATTCAGTACCTTTTGTGAGTCAAAAACATAAAACATGACAATTTTGACAAATAATATAAAATATAATATAAATATAATATAATATACATATAAATAAATATACATATAAATAAAACATACTGTTTCCTGATTCCTTGATTTTTATTGTCAATGTTGGTTGATCTACCTGGAGCATTACACAAAACAGTTTAAACATCATTTTAAACACCACAGTGACACACAAACAAATTTTAATGTATATTCTTACAAATATACAAAATACATGTGGAAACACACTTACTGTTAGGCTGGAAAGCCATTTTCCACAGTACTTCTTGAGTTTCTCTGAACCGTTGTTGAGATGTCTAAATAATAAAAAAGCTTCAAGAGACAGATTGAACATCAAACTCAACACGTAGCCTATGAGAGAAGTTTTCAAGTAACCTTTGTTGTTTGAATGGCTCAGGGGTAAACTGTGATAAGAGATTGTGTCTGTAAGAGGTGGACACCCAGAAACTCGCTAATTACAAAAACTCTGACATCAAAAGACAGCCAATAACATAAACACAGCCACAAGCCCCCCTCAGACAAAAGCCAGTGTGACAGTCGATGTTAAATAAGATGTGTGAGGTTGTTTGGCTAACTGTTTTCCAAAATGAGGGTGTCATTGTTTCAATTTAAAACGATGCAAAACAACCACTTTTATAAAACAGGATTATGATGGTTGTATCGTTATTTTTAAATTTAAAATGAAACAGTTTTTGCAAACTCTTATATAGATTTAACTTAAGATACAGTCTAAAGTGATGAAACATTTATTGTAGAAGTACACAGAGTAAAGAGTTTTGTTCCGAATCTTGTTCCGAATGTAAAGTTTACATAACAAAGATATTTTATGTGACAACCCAAAAAGTAACCAAAAGGACTGAGTCTTTATCTGAGGTGTGATGCTAGATGTAGACACAGCGTCTGTACACCCAAACACACACAGGACTTTCTTATCCCACTATATTAGGCAGGTGAACATGGGTGTTTAAATTAAAACAATGCTAAACAACCTGCATATTTAAAACTATGATTATGTTATCAGTATATCTTTGTTTTTTTTTGCAAGCAGTTTTTGCAGTCTTATACAGATTTATTTCAGATGCACCCAAAAAGGATCTTTGGCTGAACAGATACACAGAGAGTTGTTAACACAAAAACCGGGATTATGACAGCATTATCTTTGTTTTGTTTTTATATGTATGTATAAAATAGTCCACATTTAATTTAAGATATAGTCAAAAGTCTATTTAAAACTAAACATTTATTAAATTACATTTACATTTAGTCATTTAGCAGATGCTTTTATCCAAAGTGGCTTACAAAAAGAGGAGAGCATTCAACATATTGCCTTGCGAGGGAGACAAGGGAGATTTTTTTTTTTTTTGAGGATAGGATAGAGCATTAGGGATTAGTCAGGTGTCTGCGTAACAGGTGTGTTTTTAGTTGATTTTTAAAGGTTGTGGTTTAAATGGTCTCCGTGGATCGGGTGGAGGCTGGGAGTTCATTCCACCACAAAGAAACAGAATAGATTAAAGTTTTACAGATTGATTTGGTGCCTCGTTGTGGGGGAACAATCAGACGTAGCTCAGTGACTGACCGTAACTGGCGGGAGGGGACATATGTCTGGAGGAGTGAGTTGAGGTAGGAGGGAGAGGTTCCGGTTACTGTCCAAAAGGCAAGCGTAAGAGATTTAAATTTGATGCGGGCGGCTACAGGTAGCCAGTGGAGTAAGGTCAGGAGGGGTGTGACATGGGCGGTTTTTGGTTGATTGAAGACCAGACGTGCTGCGGCATTCTGGATCATTTGCAAGGGTTTGATTACAACTGTTAGAAATAAAAGGCTTGAAATAAAAAGATTGTGTACCATTTTTTCTTGTTATAATGTGAAAGTTTAGCCTAAATTAATATATAATGTATTTATGTGAAAGATTTTTTATCTGAGGCATGATACTGAGGCAATGGAGGGACACTATGGGTGTCAATACAGACCTTAAGGATATTCTTTCCAGTGAGGAAGAACAAGCTGGAGGGCATGGTCTTTTACTTAGTCATAGCATTTTTTACTTTGTCAAAATGTCATTCTTTGATTATACAGACATCTAGTGCAAGCAATAGATTATTAACAACCATATTAAGAAAATCTGTCACACTGTATAGGTATCTTCCCAAGCCAGAAGGAGTCAGACAAGATTGGGCCACATGCTCTATTAGCAAAAACAAGTTGGGGGGCATGGTCTTTAGTCAGAAAACTAGATGAAGACACAGAATGCTAAACCCTGATTAAGCGATGTTTTTACATTTGTAAAAATGTCATTCTTTGATTATCTAGACATCTAGTGCAATCATTAGATTTAATAACAACTATAATAAGGACATTTGTCACTCTGGATAGGTAGACACACACCCTCTTAGTTCCCCCAGTCAGGAAGAACAAGTTGGGGCGTGTCCTTTAATCAGAAAACTAGATGATGACACATTGAGATAAAATGGAAACCCAAAGTCTCAGATCATACACTTTCATTTTGTGTCTGAAGTGTGAACACTGCAAGGAACACAGCTCTTACCACTGTCAACACACACACACACACCGTAAACATTTATTTATTCTATAAAAACTTTCACACATTCAAACTTTGCTTTGCACATTCAAAATTGCTCAAAATGGTGTTAGGAGAAAGTCAAAAAACATCTGTTGTAGAAAGGTGTGGAGGGGGTCAGTTCCATAGGGAGATGGTCAGAGCCAAAGGTTTGAGCAAATCTTGTTTGTAAACATGACTGACATTTACAAACTAGACTACAAATTGAACAGACCCCAAAACAGGGTAATAAATTAATGATTTTTGATTGACAGTTGACACATAGTCACTTGTAATTACTACTGTTGTAAAATGCTCCTGCAGCTGTTTCTTATCAGTACCAGTTACTTTTTCAGCCTTTTGTTGCCCCCTCCCAACTTTTTTGAGAGGTGTTGCTGCCATCAAATTCAAAATGAGCAATAATTTTGCATGAAATAGTAAAATGTCTCAACATTTGATATGTTCTAGTGTGAATAAAATATGTGTATATGAGATTCACAAATCATTGCATTCTGTTTTTATTTACATTTTACACAGCGTCCCAACATATGTTGAGTTGGGGTTGTAGTTATTATCAGAGAGATCAAGGATGTATTTCACAGGGAAATTTCAATTTACAATTTCTAGTTTCTCTCAGATCATTATTTTAAAATTTCTACAATGATATTGACCCAGGTACATCTCACATATTGACTTGGAGTCATCACCCCTCAGATCCATTATTATAGACCTAGACCTGCCTTTTATTAACAATTCAACAATTCATCTTTATGTTTTGGCACTTTTCATCTTTCCGCTTTTGTTCAATGGATTTACTGAATTAACAGACTGTTTAACAGATGTAACTCAATATTTAATGTTTAATATTTTAACTTCACTGTTCCTTTTTTCTTTGCCTGGCCAAGGTTTTCCCTCCCACTATCTGTTACAGAAGCCCAACTCCAGCTTTTCTTTCTTTTCTGATTCTCAACTACAGTGCACGTACTATTCTATTTACCTTTGCCATCCCTAACAAACACTTCATGATCCGTCTTTGGAATAAGAATGTTGCCACTGGCTTGCATGAGTGCTTCAATCACAGACCAGTGCTGCCCATCACCACCCTCTATTTCTCAAAGCAGGTATTTTATGCACTGAAATGTTTTAAACATGCAGGATGAGGTCAGTTCACTTTAAACAACGCTATGGAACTTCAAAGTGTACTGTACTGATGAGATGTGCCATTAATGGAGTAGTTCTCTAAAAAATGAAAACTATCCCATAATTTAATCATCCTAGGTGTTTATGACTTTGTTTAGTCAAACACAGCTGGAGATAACCCTGGCTCTTCCCACCTTCATTATGGCAATAAATAGCGCCTAGTTTTTGAAGCTCAGAAAAGCTCATCCATCATTAAAATAATCCATAGGACTCCTGTGAGTTAATAATGTTATCTGAAGTGAAACAATATGTTTGTGAAAGAAAGCTATAAATATTTTTAGCTTATTAAGCGATCAATATGTCACGTATCCATGTAAACGAAAGGTGTGTTCTAATTGAATTAGAAATTACAGCATGTTTAACAAATACAAATTTTCATTTTCCCAGAGATTAATAAAAGTGTCCCAAGGTAAATAAATGTGCTTGTACACTAAGAATTCATAAAGCTCAACAAGGACTAAAAAAGCAAAGAGCTTAATTGCAGCTCCCTGAATTATGGTACTGGTAAAATGTATATCTTGAACGCACAGTAAGTCACTTTGAATTAAAGCATCTGCCAAATGCTTACATTTAAAAGTAAAATGCATATGAATAATCATTTTCCTTATTTGTAAGGAAAGAATCACTGACGTTGTGATTCCCTCTTAAAAACAACTTCTTGTGTGGTGACCAAGCCAAGATTTTACATCAATTATATGAATTACATTATATACAATTATATGAGAACAGGGGATATGTATGTTTTTTAATGGAAGTGCCCTAGACTGAAACAAAGCACAACATTTGATCAAATACAAAATATTATACAACATCACTAAATCAAACTATTAAAAATACAATATTACACAGCAAATAAAACTGGTCATTCTAGAAAGAGAAGGATGAAGATTGAAGTCCCAATTCCCAGCTTTGTTAATATATATAATTCCTGTTGCATAGTTGCACACCTTAATAAAAACATATCATACTGCAATTAGTAAGTCATCAAAGTTCTTATCAAAGAAACCTAAAATGTAGTCTTAGATTTTTTATGTAAATTCAGGCCTATCATGTGACACGCACAGATCACTAATACTGACAGATCAAAATTGAGGTTAAAGATACTGTTCCGCATATTAGTTTGGGATAAACAGCTATGGCTGATTTATTCATTACAATCCTAAAGCAGTTTTGGTTATTTAATTTATCCACATCCAAATTCCTTACCAAAGGTGAGAAACAGCAAACAGTAATGTAGCTAAAATGCCCTACCTACTGTGTCGCTCCGCCTTTTCACTGTCAGCTCTAGCTCTTCTCAAACTTCTCATCATCCTTTCAAGCATTCAGACGTGCTCATAGATGCAAATACCCTGTTAGGCTGTAACATTATTCAAAACTTAAACCCGTTTTCAGCCACACTACAGCCATTTATCTGCAGATGGACGAGGTTTTTTAAATGGCTCTTCGCCCTGATGACACTTGTGGTAATCATTAAAAGCACAGTTGTCATCTACTATGTAATAAATACCACGAGGTGAGAATTCAATTTATTTATTTATGTAACTTTGGGGCAATGCTCTCGATTAACGTTGTTAATATGGCAACACGGACTCGAACTGGTTTATATGGAGCCATGAAAGCCACTAGCTGGTAATATTTAAAACAACAAATTCATGTATTTCACAATCAAGGTGTAAGACATTTCTTTGATAGTATTATTTTATTATTTTTTAATCCTTTTTTATTAATAATTCTTGAACAGCAAATACAAAAAATACACAAAAATGCCAAGGGTATACACCGAAACTATAAAAAGTACATATTAACTGTATGTATGAAATCAACAGATAAATAAAAACAAAATAATGAAAGTAACAAAAGGCCTTGCTAAATCACAATAACTTAAATATAGCAAATAAATATACAGTTTTTACAGCTTTATATAGATATCTAATTCCTTAAGTACCACAGAAAAAGAGGTTTGCTGATTGCTGAATTTACAATGATGAATATGAAACTTAAGTATAATCAAGAGATTGATAATGTAAGCCTAATTTTAAAACTTCTCAGAACATCATAGTTCAAAAAGCCAAATATTACATGTTCATAAAGTAAAAGAAACTTGCACAACACTTTGTCATTTATAAATCCAGAAACCTCCCACCATAACCTCTTTGTATATTGACAATGCCAGAAAATGTGAGGTACCATTTCTGGGTGCCAGTTTCTTCAATAAATCTGGTTAGAAAATGCTTAGTAGGGTAACATTTGTGCAGTATCTTAAATGAAATTTCTTTAATTTTATGCCCAATTTTCACACACTGTGGCACACACTGCGATTGTCACACTGTCCTGCTGTTGAATCTTCAACCCTCGGTCAGACATTTCTCGGTCTTTCTACAGGCCGGGCATGTAATTGTCCAGGCATGTTGTTGTAACAACAGATGCCTCCAAGACAGGCTGGGGTGCCATGTGCAATGGGCAGGCGACTTCGGGCTCCTGGCCAGGACCTTGAAACCTGTGGCATGTCAACTGTCTTAAGTTGTTGACAGTTTTATCCACTGCTACAGGGCAGGCATGGGCTAGTCAGCACGGGTAGCACAGTGACTGTGGCATACATCTACGCTCATGTCGCTTGTGTCTCAACTCACCCGCTATCTCCTCCTTTGGGATCAACGGCAACTTGGGTTGCTCGCACCACCTATCCACCGGGCAAGCTCAACCATGTGGCCGATGCGCTCCAGCCTCAGGCCATCCAGCTGATCTGGATTCGATTTAGGGAGGCACAGGTGGTCCTGTTGCCCGCCTACCCCTTGGACCTTTCCTATTTAAATCTCAGGTTCCTCTTGTCTATCTTTTTTTCCCCCCTGGCCCACTGGGCATGGGGTATCATCCCCCTTTCTCCCACTACCTCCTCCTATTACAACAAACTCGGCTTCACACCTAACCCTTTGACTAACACTCAACCCGGTATCCTCCCGTGTGTTGGGGCCCACTATATTATGGGCAGGAGGACGTGCTTGGTGTCTTTGCTTGCATTGCCTCCCCCCTGGGATGGGGGAAATAGGAATTTATACTCCTTCGCAGTGGTTTCCCACTGGTGAACCCTGCGTTATGATTCCTCCAGCACCCGTCGGTGGGCAGGTTCAGCAGAGGAGCCTCACGACAGGCCCAGTACTCGTGTGTCAGCCCTTGTACTGGGCTAGGTGCCCCATATGTAGTGATTCCCCATTAGTAATCCTGTGTGTATTCTCCACAATAATATGGTTTTCCTGTCAGTGAACCCGTGTCTTTCCCTTGGCACTTACTGCTGCCAGTCTCTGTTGACAGTAGTGCCAACCCAGTAGGTAGGACCTGCACAGAGACCTTTCTTATAGGTAGTACTGCCTTGTCAGTCTATACCTCATCTCTACACATTACGTCCTTTTAGCAGGGTGTGGTCTCTGGCTCTTTCCTGGAATGGGGCGCTTTCCCTAATGTTCTCATGGCTATCCCAAGGGAGGAAGGAGACCCGTGCACCGAGGTGCCTTCTCCTGGGGGGACAGGAATTGTTGTCGACAGTTGCCTGCGTGGAGCACTGGGTAGGTTACGGAGGCAGGGAATCTGTCATACAGAGGCACACCTTGCCTGCCCATACTTAATAAGCTTCTTATGCTAAAAAAAGAAAAACATATATTAGTGGTAATACCGATAAAGTTTCTGCTCCATCTATTTAAACAAGGTAATTAAAATTGTCTTGTTATATAAACATTATATAACTTATAACTCCAACCGATTGAAAGACATATCAAAACGAAGCAAACAGTAATGTCAGATTTTAAATCAGCTGTTGAGAGTAATTTTACCTTCCCCTTGTACAAAGTCTGTGGCTGCGACAAAATAAGCTGTCTTCCCAGCTGCTCGAGCCTTTTGAACCTCCGACAATAACTTCTTTCGCGGTCTCCTTTCAAAAAGTCATCCGTAAACTGCAGACCGTTGTTGCGCAGAAAATAAGCATTTCTGTCTGCCTTCCTTTGTAGGTGCGCAAAAAAAACTGGATTATGGTAGCCCTAAGCCTACCACCACCACTGCCCTGTTGTGGATTTCTGAGACAATGAACATCCTCAACAATTTCAGGACGTTTTAATTTTTCGCGGGGAAGCACCGCATGACAAATCCTGACGACGTCAAGACGAATGTTTTCATCAGACATGGTGTTGGTGGGCAGTATTAACAGAAAGTAACTAGGCGTTTTATGATGATGATGATGGTGATGATGACAACGATACGTGATTTTTAAGAACGTTTTAAAGACATATTTATAAAACATGCGATTTTGAAAGATTTGCGACTAGATACGTGACTAGATACATTTTACCAGACTATTACTTGAGGATCAAACTTCGAGCTGAGTAGATGACCAGTTTATGTGTGACAGTAATTAACATACACAAACAAATAAAAAGTCACGTAATTTGCATTTATGCGAGTCTACCTTTGAGTTAACAATGACTGATAATAAGATGTTATCTTTTTATATGCATCTCCATGTAAGCTGGAACGGCATATCTTGCTTAATGATTTTGTAGTTTTATCGGTTCAGTCAACCCTTTTTCCATAAACCTACTATAAACTTAGTATGTCTAATTAGTCTTATTAATAGACATCTCATGCATATTTACAATAATACCATGTATTATTTATTGAACATGTCAGACATTTGTTCTGTGTTTTATTATTATTATTGTTGTCCTATAGAAAGCTTCTTTGAAGCAGTGTAACGTTGTACAAAGTGCTATATAAATAAAGTTTAATTGAAATTGAATTAATGTTCCTGCAGCAGTTTTAGGTTCCGTATTCCCGTCTTCCCTGTATGAAAGCACAATCTTTCATACAACTGACTTTTTATGAATTAAAATTTGAAATAAATTATAAATGCACTTTTTGACATTCTAAAGGATGTATTATGTTCACAATGGGATGTCACACTTACTAATGAGTCTGTTAGTTAGTCTGTTATGAGGGCAGTTAGTTGTAATGTCACCATTTCTTGCTGCTTGCTAAGCTGAGCAATATAAACCCACCCCCAAGTCTCTATGACATTCTAATGCAGCTATAATTAAAAACAGTGAGGTTCCAGAGTGAAAAGTGGTGCCAGAAGAAAGCAAAAACAGATGGTATGTCTTTTATTGCAGTTTGCTTGCAAGGTAAAAGAGGAAGAACTAGGCATGTCAAGATTCATCAGTCAGAAGAAAGCTGAAATGTGTGTGTGTGTGTGTGTGTGTTCACGGCTTGCAGTGTGTGTTCACCAGCAACATAGCAACCTAATAACACATTATAAGTAACACCATAGACCTTTGTCACAGTGGAATTGAAAGCTAGAAGTGCTTGTTAAAGCAGTGTATCGATTCTTCTGGGTTGATTAGCAAATCGGATGACATCCTCTCTGTTGACATTGCCAAAATTTGGCCAAGAATAAATGGTTTGCTTGGTGAAAGAGCATACCAAAGTGAAACTGAACAAGGGATACAAGTTCTTCTAAAAGCTTATTTTTAACTACAAGTCAATTGCAATGTTAACATATTCTGGTTGTTAGTTATCCTGTTAGCTTCAGCTTATTACTAAGAGAGTACACCATAAATCAGGGAAAATCTGTGTTTCATTTAAGACAAACTGATTTATGTGACTGCTAAAAACACAATGCTAACATAAAAGTAGCATGCAATATCTGACATTTCCCCTCTTGGTTGTGAGTGACGTCACTTTCCAATACAAACACGCCCCATAGTATAGTCCCATCCCTGAAACTGATTAACAAGTTTGTGTGCCAGGCATTGGAAACGCAAATGCAAAAAAAAATTTACATTTACATTTATTAATTTAGATGCGTTTACTTTACTTTTTTTAAGAACCTTTATTTTTAGAAGTGTATCCTTTGGATGCTTAATTAAATTGTGATCTCAGGAAGTTGGAGGCAAAGGCAATACCTTGAACTCTTTGTCATGTTACTTAAACTGTTCCTGAATAGTGTTTGAAGCAGGGTGCATTATCCTGCTAAAAGAAGCCACTGCCATTAGGGAACACCATTGCATGGGAACACCATTAGGGAACACCATTGCATGAAGGCGTGTACATGATCTGCAGCTTTTGTTAGATGGTGGTGCATGTGAAAGTACCATCCATATTAAGACCAAGACCCAATGTTTTCTAGCAGAACATTGCCCGGAGCCTAACCTCTGCTGTCCTGGAAAATGTGATTCTTTAGACCAAACGACTTTCATTCATTGTTCCATGATCTAATTCTAAAGCATATGTTCCAATTATAGGTGCTTGCGGTTGTGGACAATCATCATGAGCACTCTGACTGCAGCTACACAGCAATCTGATGCAATATGGGTTATGACACCTTTCAATCATGGGCAGCATTATGTTTTTCAGCAATCTGAGCTCCAGTAACTCCTATGTCACTATTTGCCCATGTCAAAATCACTTTTTTCACTTGCCCATTATTCCTGTTTACAGCACATGACATTCAAGAACTGTCTGTTCACTTGCTGACTAATAATCAGTGTTATTCACTTCACCTGTTAAAGGTTTTAATATTGTGCTGATCAATGTAGCATGTAAACACCACTACAGTGTAGCTGCAACAGTAAGTTCTGACTGAGAGCATTTCTGCTGTGCAACAGAGCTTTGTAATGTATATCTAGATGTGTGGATTCAATACAGTGGCATTACGTTTTCATTACTAATAAAATGTTTAAGGTCATTTATTCTTTATTAACATTTCTGTTCATTTTAGAATAATAGTGAAGTCATTACAACCATTAAATAACACAAATTTGCAAAAAAAGAACTTTTTCACTATTTTGCTATGTAATACTGTTAAACACAGTACTGTTGTTATGAAATACATGATATTGTTCTTTTGTTCTGCAGAAAGGTATATGGTATCCCATCAGTGCACTGTGTGGAACTCCGTCACAAGTTTTCCATCATATCTTCAGCTCGGTGTGTGCAACGACAGATTTATCCACCACAGTGATGTTAACAGTTTCTAAATGGACTCTAAATCTGCTTCTCCAAAGAGCCCTTTTAAATTTTTTAAAACATTGTACATTTTAATTGATTTGTGTAACTTGATTAAATCATAATTTTTTCAAAGCACAATTTATCTATCTACTAAAAGGTTAATACGTTGCAAACTTAAAAATTGAAAATAATTCTTTACTTTTACTATTCATATGTAGAAAATATATTATAAAAACAGCTTTTGTTGTCACTGTGCACTCTACATGTACAAAGCAAATAAAGTGCAGTAAAGTAGCAATACAAACAGGGCCAAAAAAAATAAATAAAAATAAACACTATTATTATGTGCAGAAAATAACTCTGTAACTGTAACTCTGCAGTTTTGGATACTTTAGGTACATTTGATTTTCTAAGCGAGCATCTGATCATGCATACAAAGTGGGTATGTGCATCTCATAAACTGTGAACTTGTACTTCTGGCAAGAGGAATGTTCTTAATGGAGGGTAGCTGGAGACCAGTCATGGCCATTTTCAGCGGTTGTTGGTACAGCAGTAAAAGTTAATCAGAATATGCAGAATTTCTCAGTAAATTGAGGCCACCTCATCTCAGCATCTTTCATTGTGGTATCATCTCATGGATGAAGCGGGAACACAACCATGTGGTACACCCCTCCAACAGTCCAACCTCACAAAGCACTTGGTGATGATCGGGGTAAGGGTGACAAGGCGGAAGTCTTTGAGTCCTCTTGATGTTTCTGCATGATTACAATGATAGCAGTCTTAAAGCTGGTGGGAACAAATACTTGGGCCAGGTTAAAATGGCAATAATAACTGTGCTGCACAGCCCTTGAGTACGCAGCCTGGGATGCCACCAGGGCCAGAAGCTGTGTACATTTACCTTGCTTAGGGTGAAGCGTATATTGCTGGTGGAGAGTATGAATGGCAAGTCATCGGGGTGCAGTTTGGCTTTGATTTTTAGTTTTACCAGTTGAAGTGAACAAAAAAATTGCTCATGCAGTAATGATGTGTCATTGGTTAAGAGCTAAATGTTAATAGGTTTGGCATGTCTCATGATCTCTTTGGCATATTGCAGGAAAATCAGTATCCACAATTAAAGGGGTCCTATTATGCCTTCTTCCAACTTTTGGTTTTGCTTTTAGGGTGCACCACCAAAATAGGTTTTATGCTTTATTGCTCAAAAACACATTTTATATTATTTACCTTACTGCTGTACTTCTTTCCCCAGTTTGTCAAAAAGCACTTGCTGCTTTCCTGCTTCTATGAAGCCTGTTCTTCTTAAATATGGAATAGGCTCTGATTGGTTAAGTGTTTTGTCAGCATGGCAACAACATGGCAAGCCTTACCCCTTTTTGCATAATTCAGGGGGCAAAGTTTATTTAATTTCTGATAACTTTTGTGATAACTTGTTGTAGTACATATAAGTCGTTCATTGTAGTTCTTAAAAAGTGATTTCTGTTAAAGAAAATATCTCCCTTAACAATAAACTTTGGGCATTGTAACTGCAGATTTATTTTATGCTCAGACAGCAACATTACACAGTAACTAAAGTTGAAAAAATGAAAACGCACAAGGGACCCCTTTTAAAGATATTAAAATAATAGAAAGAAATATTAGTAACGCATTACCAAATAAAGGTGATGTCAGATCTCGCTTATCTGATTTCATTAAATGCAGAAATTCCTTGAAGCATTCCCATCTGTTATATTTGACTGGGATTATTGGTTTGCATAATTGTTCAGAATGAAAAGATAAACAGATTGTTTTAAGGAGGGCTCAAGCAGAAAACGTGACTTAAGCTGCTAGAAGCCTTTAGATCTAATCAAGGCATTTATAACAGAAGATGTAGGAATACGTTTAATATTAATATTGATTGGCCAACATAATTATCAAGATATTGTAAATAAGCTCCTTATTTACGTCTGAAGATTTATTTGAGGAATGTTTTAAAAAGGAATTGCAAATTGCATTTGTGCTTAACTGTCACCCTTAGCAAAGTGCTATATGAAGCATTTTGTGATAAAATCTGTAAAACACTGCAACAGCGGTTGCTAGAATTACAAAATCGCCCACAGTAAAGAGAACATAACTCGCTGACGTTCACGTGATTTGAGAAAACATGCCGAACAAGCGTGTTTCACTCACACATACAGCTACTCATTTATAAACTTATTATGCTGTATGTTTATTCATGTCACAGACACCCAAATAATTACTATGATAAACGTTTACACAACTAATGGGAATATATAAATAAATCACCAGTGATCGCCAACACCGTTTCCCTCTATTGTGTCGGCTGCAAAGTGACAGTTATTATTCCGTTACACAGAAATCTGAGCCTTAAATAATACACTTACTGCCTCCTGTTATTATCATAAATTATTGACAGTTACAACGAAAGTATATAAAACACCATAAAAAGGATTCGGGGAAAACCGTGAATGTGAATGACGTCACTTCCCAATACAAACGCGCCGTATAGTATAATCCCACCACTGACACTAATTGACGGGTTTGCGTGCTAGGCATCGAAAACGCAAATGCAAAGAAAAATTGCGATTGCTTGAGTTTCGGCAGACTCAGTACGCAATATGTTGCCTGAGGTATGTGTGTGATAGGAAAGCTGTATCAGCTTACAAGGGTATGGTTGAAATATTGTTCTTTTGGTCATAGATTCTGTGAAAACATCCTATAACTTTCATTACTTGAAACTTTTTTTAGTTCCACTAGATTTTAGACCACATTTACAAGTCAAACACTTATTTGGTTCTGCTAAGTGATTTATTGTATATTAACAATGTAATCACAATGATTTATGGATACAGTATAAAAAATTAATCTGTTTTATCTGTCTGTTTTAACAAATCGATTCATAACTCAATAACGATTTATAACGTTAATTCATCATTCATTTGCTTCTTCACTCAGAAATGTTTGTTAAAAACCTTTTTAAAGTAATTTCAGATCAAATCTATAATCTAAATTCTGCAGCTACAGGAAATTCCCTGTTTTTCCTGTAGGTTTTCGGTTAAACATTTTTTAAGGACTTTCCCTGGAGGGGGCATGTTCTGGGTCATTGTGCTGTGGTGGGCAGTGGAGGGATTCTGAAGAACAGCAGTTGTGGAAGAGAGATTGACAGTGAAGACTATGTCATCGTGTAAAACGTACTTCTAATAATGATGTAAGAGAGCGATAACTCTGTAATCCAGTAAAAGAGGTTGCTTTGTCATCCTATTGCCTCTATTGTAGCCACCAAAGCAGAAGGTACCTTTGGGATGCACACCTAGGGTGCAGAATCGCTTTGACTATAACTGGGGCCAAACAGGCTAAGTCTAAACAGAAGGAAGCCACTGACAGGGCCTGCAAATCTCCTACTCTTACAAGTCAATGCTAACAAGCCACCTTAAGAATCAGAAGCTTCTCTGAGGCTGATTCTAGAGGCTCAGATATACCCTCCAACAAACCTTCTAGGACCACAGAAAGGTCCCAAGAAGGAATCTGTGTCTGGCAGTCAGCCTTGTTGTGCAGGGGTGCACCAGCCTGATCTGCTGCCACATATGACTTGCCAACCAAACTAGATGTAAACCTGTATGGTTTAAATATATGGGAAGCTTTACAGCTTTTCATTACAGCATGCTTTTAGTTTATCAAAATACAGCAGAATGAACCTTCTTCAAAATGTATTTTGTGTTCGACAAAATAAAGTCATATGGGTTTGAAGGCTCACCATTAATCCCAGTCAGCTCAAACGGTGAGAATCCAATAATACTGTCTCATAATTCTTATTGCACGTGAAATATAACATATATATTTTATATTGCCAAACCAAGCACAGAACAGAGAGCAGATAGCACAGAATGAATGAGAAGCAGTTCACACAGGGTGTGGTCTTGCATTCCATTGAAGCTGAACAAAAAGACAGTGATCTTATTTTTCAAAGCTAAACTTGATGTGGCATCTTAAAAAACACAGAACTCATGGTTTGAAATGGTAATCATTGTCAGATAAAAAATGGAACGGTCTCCTTCCACCAGTTAAACCCGGTGGTAAGTGTATAAAGATAAAAACTTTGGAGTTCATGAATGTCTGATTGTGTGTAAGCTGACACATCCTGTGAGCTGACATTTGTTCTGGGTTAAGTAAAATACATCTTTGGCTCTGGGTAAACAAACACTGCTTTGTGTGTGAAGTGCAATAAATAGGTAGAGAGGGAATAAATCTAATAAAATGTATATCAATATAGTATATAAGTAAGTATATACTTGTATATATGTAATATAAGTATATATGTCAATTTCTTACTGAATGGAAAAAGCATTGACGCAAGTTTCATATGTTCCTGGATCAACATCCTTGTTGGTCCTGAAGCAACATTCCTGACAGCTAATCAGTTTTTAGGGTTAGATTTAGTACTAAGGTTAGGCTTAGGACTGGTTTGATGGCTTTTATACACCTATTACATCAACCTGTTATTTCCATTTAGTTTAAGAGATTATGATTATGCACAGGTATAGGAATTGGGTTCGAATTATTGTTCCAAGATGAACAAATGATGTTAAATAGGGAACTTTGCTTACCTAGCAATCAGACACAAAAAACATGTATACAAGACAAGACATAACAGTCTTGCTGTGTACACAGACAAGCATTTAAAGTGCAGATGGAATGCAAGAATGTGCCCTTTGTGAACAACCCGTACCTGGAACAGACTGACAAATGGATTGCTGTTCTTACTGAACTTGTTCAATAAGATGGAAATTAAATGATACAAGCTTTTTTTGTGTGCTACAAAGTTATTCAGTTCAATTATCTAAATTTTAAAGGCTTCTCTTAGTAAATATTGATTTCTGCATTTAATTGTGACTACTAATTTGGCATATCGTGCAGTTAATTTGAATAATCAATGTAATTAATTGACAGCCCTGATTTTTTAGATAAAATATTCTTTAAGAGAATCTGTAAATCTGTGTCTCTTGTGTGTATCTCTACAGCTACAAAAATATCACAGCTAATCCAGATCCATTAGTACAGCATGTGAGTGTTTCCAGCCTTTGCATATTCATCCTACACACGGGTAGGAATCAACACACTCAAAATGCTCCGGCTAATCAGACCTCACCAGTGGGTGGTTTTCTTTACTTCCAACTACCTTTTTTTGTCTGGTTTCTGGAAGGGGAGTGGCCTGAAAGTGTTCCGCCTCTCCACAGGTTTTATGTTAATTAGTGTAGCACTGGAGGTGTGTGATCATGTACATTGTTATGGATTCTGGCCATTTGACATGAATCTGCAGCAGCAGCAACTTCCACATCACTATTTTGACAATGTAGGACCCAAACATGGCGTTCACTCCATGCCAAACAAGTTTCTTTGCTTGCTGCAGCTACACAGCCAAGGGGCGCCAACACTGCACCACTGCACCACTGCTCATAACAGAAGTACTATTTATATATTTATTTTATATATATACTTTTTCACTGCAAGTCCGACTCGCTAACCAGTAGGCCACAACTGCCCCCAATGGCATTAGGCTTGCACTATCCAACACTAAATTACATTTTTAATAGTACTGAAAACTACTGTGCAAATTGGGATGCAGGCCAAGTTCATTGGATCAACATCATATTTTAAATATTACTACAAACTAGGCTTCTTTAAGTTTTAAAATAACTTAGCAAAAATGTTAGTATTTGAATTTTTTTAAAATAATTTAAAGGTGTGTTCTATACCTGTCCTTTATATAGTTTATAGTTTAAGTCATTAAAAAGTTTATAAAGAAAAAATCATGAATGTTAGAAAAGCCACCAATATGCCAGATTCATAAAACAAGCTTGGTTTAGGGTCACTGTGGAGATAACTCAAAGAAAATAACTCTGCAAGCAACTTGCAATTTTATGTTTCGAACAGTGGTGATAGAGAGTCAAAAGTTACGGATTGCAGCTTCTTTAATATCTTTCATTAGACAGTTCATTGAATACTAAATTGTATAATTAATCATCGTCCCAGGGAATCTGTTCTACAACCTTGTGCTATCTTCTTGTATTACTCCATAGTGTCTTTTCCCTTACATAATAAATCAAAATTTAATTTACAATTATTTAGGAGTATTTAGTCATGTAACAAGTCAATAACAGAGTCCAACCGCTTCAACTGTTCAATTATTTCTTATAGTATACATGTAATACTAATAATATTAGTAAGGTTAAATATTTTCCTTGCTAGTTAACATCCACTAATGTACCAGGTATCCTGCGCTTCACAGCTTTGTCTCTAAATATATGAAATCTTTACTGGATGAACCACATACTTTAATGTCCATAAAGTCCTGGGAATTCTCTTGGAGAGTTTTGCCTTTTGTTTTAGGATGAAGACAGCATAGAGAGCCGCTATCAGGCAAACACAGAAGCAGAGAAAGCCCAGAGACTTCATAGCGGCCTGCAAAAAAAATAGATGAAAAATATAGTCTATTGTTTCAGTGTTCAGCAGGTGTCATTTTGCAGACAATACAGTCATAATTGCTAGCTGTGTACAGAAAATGCTTAACATTTATTAAAACATTGATGCAGCCAGGCGATATGATAGAAGATCTCACTGATCAAGGATGGGCCCATTCAATTGAATGAAATTGGTCTGGCATCCGATTGCCACATTTTATAATCCACATATCAATTGATAAAGAGGAAAATATGAAGTGATAAAGTCCATCCTGTAATTTATTTGGGCTTTCATGTGATGAAGACTAGCCTTAACGAATTGTTTAGTTCATTGTTTAATGCCATGATGGCTGATGTGCCCCTGAATCCACTACATAACAAGACCTACATAACATCCACACATAACATCAGTGCATCATATATTAGTTAATATTTACATTTTGTATTGTGTATGTTACTTTCAAGTCTGCCGCTTCAATCCAAAACAAGAATATGGCTGTGGCGCCAGTATCAGTTGCGACTAGTATCAGTTACTACTGTAATTAAAATGTCTAGAATACCTGCCTCCGGGACAAATGTTGAAAGCAAAGAGAGAAATTTTTGATTGAAAAGAAAGAGGGGTTTAAAACATATAGACACAATTAGATGGATTAATAATAAGGTAAATGACTTACAGGAGAAATGCTGCTAAACAAGATGCATCCATTTACGACCAGCAGCGAGAGGCAATGCAAATTCCCAAATAAAGAAATGGATCAATTTAAGAATTTTCATTTGATTTTTACATAGAACTGAATATAATACAATAGCTTTGAGAACTTAAACACTCAATAGTCAATAGTCTTACAATAGTCTTTGGCTTACATGAGGTCTTTACTGAAACTGTCAGTGCTTCTACAGAGTTAAGAAAGGATTCTACAGAATCTTACTGTAATATGACACTAAGTTTGTCTTTTGTATTGCTTATAAAATATAGATAAAGAAAGTATTATACAATTTTACTTTCACAAATATGAACAAGCAAACAAGAAAGTCTAGAGAAAGAGAATGTGGTTACATGTACAAATACAGTTTTTATAACATTTAATAAATGCTAACATGACTACTAGGCACACAGTACAACAAATAATTTGTTTCTAATTATGTTTCAATTATAATTCATGTTTAATATGTTTAAATTGCCTTCTCTAGATAACTTAATGTTTTAGGATGTTCATAAAGACATTACTGATAACTCTAACTCGCAGCAAGATGTAGCTGTAATTGATTTACCTTCAAATAAGTGCCTGACACTGTCAAAAAAATATACTTACAAAACCAAAGATGCTCTCTGAGTTGGCTCTCAAAATAACTGTTGGGGTGTTATTATTTAGCTGCTCACAACTGACACAGAAACAAAGGGAAAAGCATTAGTAGTCAGACATTACATACTATATGAATTAACAATGTTTTTCATTAAGGAATAGATCATGTTCTAAAACAACAACCAGGACAAAACTTGGTAACAAGGGATGGGGAACTATGGCCCTTATGATATGCAGTACTCATTTGGGGGGTAAGGTGACACCCAAAAACTGAGATTTATGAGATTTATGTATGGCCCTGCACACCATTGACAGTGATACTCCTCCGATCAAGTGTAATTTGGCTGTTACATTACATGGCATGTAGTGAAAATAATTATACTGATTCTGAGTTAGATTTCATCTAAGCTCCCACATTAATAAAATTTAAGTAACTTGCATTTCTTCTTTACTTCTACATTACTTGTAACGGCTTTGAAGCCTAATTAGTAGAATGTTACCTCAAACTTTTTATTATGTAATTTAACTCTTTTTGTAATTTTGTTGGAATTGTATGGTTGTAATGGAAGCAGACTCAGGAACACAGATGGGTAACTACCAAACAGGCGACTTATTGAGATGTTAACAGAGGTAAGTAAAACAGGCGAGTATCAATCGTATAACAGTCCTTGAGTAAACGGAGACAGATCTTTAATGTAGCTGATGTCTTTACCAGATAGTGGTAAACGCAGGGGATGACGATATAAAATATGGTATTGGGAGAAAGCAAAAAGAAACAGCAAAACGAAAAAATGAAGTTAAACTTATCTGTTTCCTTCTTACACTTAAGGTGGGAAGCAGACCAGCCAACAGGTGCATTTCCTCCACTTTATGGTGTGTGGAGTGTGGCGCTCACAATGATTGGATGTTCCCTAAAATATCACATAAGATAATTAAAATACAGTGCATCCGAAAAGTATTTACAGCGCTTTACCTTTTCCACATTTTGTTCTGTTACAGCCTTATTCTAAAATGGATTCCAACATTTTTTCCTCAGAATTCTACAAACATTATCCTATAATGATAACGTGAAAAAAGCTTGTTTGAAATCTTTGCAAATTTATTGTACATAAGTATTGTACACAGCATGTACATGTATACAGCGTTTTCTCAATACTTTGTTAAAGCACCTTTGGCAGCAATTACAGCCTTAAGTCTTTCTGAGTATGATGCTACAAGCTTGGCACACCTATTTTTGGGTAGCTTCTTCCATTCTTCTTTGCTGAACTTCTCAAGCTCCATCAGGTTGGATGAGGATGGTGCATCGGTGCACAGCCATTTTCAGTTCCCTCCAGAGATGTTCAATTGGGTTCAAGTCTGGGCTTTGGCTGGGCCACTTAAGGACATTTACAGTGTTGTCCCATAGCCACTTCTTTGTTATCTTGGCTGTGTGCTTAGGTTCGCTGTCCCATTGGAAGATGAACCTTCGCCACAGTCTGAAGTCCAGAGCACTCTGGAGTAGGTTTTCATCAAGGATGTCTCTGTACATTGTTGCATTCATCTTTCCCTCGACCCTGACTAGTCTCCCAGTTCCAGCCACTGAAAAACACCCACCAGCATGATGCTGACACCACCATGCTTCACTGTAGGGATGGTATTGGTCAGGTGATGAGCAGTGCCTGGTTTCCTCCAGACATGACACTAGCTATTCAGGCCAAATAGTTAAATCTTTGTTTCATCAGACCAGAGAATTTTGTTTCTCTCTGAAAGTCCTTTAGGTGCCTTTTGGCAAACTCCAGGCGGGCCATCATATGCCTTTTACAGAGGAGTGGCTTCCGTCTGGCCACTCTACCACACAGGCCTGATTGGTGGAGTGCTACAGAGATGGTTGTTCTTCTGAAAGGTTCTCCTCTCTCCACAGAGAAATGCTGAGGCTCTGTCAGAGTGACCATTGGGTTCTTGGTCACTTCCCTATGGAAGGTCCGTACCTTATCTCTGTAAAACCATGCAATTGTACAAAATCGGGCTTTGACAGACATGAGTGGCAAGTATGAGACATACCCTATGGCAGGTATGAGACCACCCCTTAACACATTTTCTGAGCTGACAGTTGAAGGCTGCAAGTGCTCTGGATTCCAATTCTGCCTTTTTCATTCAGTCAGATTTAAGTACTGGAACTGACTTGTTTAAATGTAATGATATATTGCTGTGTACTACATAAAGCTTAAAGTCATATACAGAGAACCCCAGGACAGGGCAGGCAGAAAAACACAAAGGGTGGCTGTGTCAGACTCATAAACTAGACATTGCCTTTAAGGGAGTCAGCTTATATCCAATCCAACAGAGCACAGATAGGAGCAGATAGAGCACACTTATATCCAATAGGAGCTGGTGGATATCCAGCCATAACCACCCAAAAACTATCATCCTTTAATGAGCTCTAGAAAGAGTGGAGGACCCTGCATAGTAAGGGTGCCACTCCAAACTTAATCCTGAAGATTCGTTATTCATGCAACCACTTCAAACTACTGTCCACTAATTGAGCTCTAAAGGGAGTGTAGAACCCTGAATAGTGAGGGTGCTGCTCTACACACAGTGCTGAAGACACGTAATCCAGGGAGAGCTGGCATAGAATGACACTGTATAGTGAGAGTGCCACTCTGCGCTCTTAATGCTCTCGCTGTTATTCTGTGATATGCACAGCGTGTGACATGACGTGCTAGCAATGTGCTCAGCATGCAGGTAGATTGTTTTCAAACAAGAAAATGTGCTGGAGCACAGAAAGCAGTAAAGCGCTATCTGCTGGATTAGAAGACTCAAGCACTAACATATCCTGATTGTCGCTCACGTCGGCTGCAGATAATGGAAAGGTGCCATACTTAATGGATACTAAATTCATCTGCCATCTTAACCCGCAATCCCCATGATCTGTACCTCAGGTCTAGTGGGTCCCAAACGCTAGGCCTAATTAGGCCTAGACGCTAGCCCTAATTACCTGAATAAAGGGACTGCCACAAGCAGTGCTTTCTTATTGAAAATTCTCACAATGTGCAGATTCAGCTCCCTTTAGAACTGAATGTGCATGCTACATAATGATCAGCTTCAGCACATGCACAGACAGATGGCTCCTGAAGACAAAAAAGCTGATGACATCACACCTTGGATTCATGATTTTAGACCTAGACCTGCCTTCTTTAGAGGATCTTTAAAAAAATATCAACAATTTACAACAATTATCAACAATAGGTTAAAAGTGCTTATTTTTTCTTACCGCTTGTACATGCTTTTGTTCATATCATGGATTTTACTGCATTAACGGACTCAGATGTAAACAAACTTCCTTTTAAAAATATTCCTTTTTCTTTGCCTGGCCAAGGTTTTTCCACTCACTATCTGTTACAGTAGCCAAATTCCAGCTTTTCTTTTCTTTCTGTTTCTCAACTACAGTCCACTTACTATTCTATTTACCTTCACCATCCCAAACAAACACTGGAATATATTTGACATGCCTTGCATGTCAATCAAAGACCAGTTCTGCCCATCACCACCCTGGTGGGAGCACCATTTCTCAAAGTATGTAGTTTATGCACTGAAATGTTTTAAACATGCAGGATGAGGTCGGTTTACGTTAAAGTTACAGAACTCCAAAGTGTACTGTACTGATGACGTGCCATTAATGGAGTAGTTCACTAAAAATGAAAACTATCCCATAATTTAGTCACCTTCAAATCATCCTAGGTGTTTATGACTTTGTTTAGTCAAACACAGCTGGAGATAACCCTGGCTCTTTCCACCTTCATAATGGCATTAAATAGCGCCTAGTTTTTGAAGCTCAGAAAAGCTCATCCATCATTAAAGTAATCCATAGGACTCCCGTGAGTTAATAAATGTTATCTGAAGTGAGACAATATGTTTGTGAAAGAAAGCTATTAATATTTTTAGCTTATCAAGCAATCGATATGTCACGTATCCATGTAAACGAAAGGTGTGTTCTAATTGAATTAGAAATTACAGCATGTTTAACAAATACAAATTTTCATTTCCCCAGAAATTAATAAAAGTGTCCCAAGGTAAATAAATGTGCTTGTACACTAAGAATTCATAAAGCTCAACAAGGACTACAAAAGCAAAGAGCTTAATTGCAGCTCCCTGAATTATGGTACTGGTAAAATGTATATCTTGAACGCACAGTAAGTCACTTTGAATTAAAGCATCTGCCAAATGCTTACATTTAAAAGTAAAATGCATATGAATAATCATTTTCCTTATTTGTAAGGAAAGAATCACTGACGTTGTGATTCCCTCTTAAAAACAACTTGGTGTGGTGACCAAGCCAAGATTTTACATCAATTATATGAGGACAGGGGATTTGTGTGTTTTAATGGAAGTGCTCTAGATTAAAATGAAGCACATGTGTAAATCTAAATTGTATCAAGTACAAAATATTATGTAAACCAAATTAAACTACAAAATGCAATATTACACAGCAAATAAAATTGGTTGTTCTAGAAAATAGAGGATAAAGAGGAAAGTCCCAAACCCTTAAACTCTAGCTTTGTTGATATATAAAATATAAATTCTGTTGTATTCTTAGTTTTTTTTATGTAAATTCAGGCCTATCACGCGGAACGCACAGATCACTAAAAGTCTACTGAGAGATCAAAATTGAGGTTCAAGATACCATTACGCTCATTATTTCATTATTTCAACATTTCGGATTTATTCATTACAATCCTAAAACAGTGTTGATTATTTTTTTATCCGCATCTGAATTCCTTACCAAAGGTGAGAAACAGCAAACAGTATTGCAGCTGAAATGCTCTACCTACTGTGTCGCTCCGCCTTTTCACTGTCAGCTCTAGCTCTCCTTAAACTTCTCTTCTCATTTTTTCAAGCATTCAGACGTGCTCATAGATGCAAATACCCTGTTAGGCTGTAACATTATTCAAAACTTAAACCCGTTTTCAGCCACACTACAGCCATTTATCTGCAGATGGACTTGAGGTTTTTTAAATGGCTCTTCGCCCTGATGACACTTGTGGTAATCATTAAAAGCACAGTTGTCATCTACTACGCAATAAATACCACGAGGTAAGAATTCAGTTTCAAACTGGTTTATATGGAGCAGTGAAAACGACTAGCTGGTAATATCTAAAACAACTAATTTATGTATTTTACAATTAAGGTGTATTAGATTCCTTAAATTGTATTAACAGAAACTAACTGTGCGTTTTATATTTATGATGATGACGACGGCAAAACGATTTAAAGACATACATTTTAAAAACATGCAGTTTCGAAAGATATGAACTTGACTAGATACATTTTACCAGACTATTACTTGAAGATCAGACTTCGAGCTAAGTAAACGGCCAGTAATGTAGCAGCCCTGTAATTTGCATTTATCCGTGGCTACCTTTGAGTTAACAATGACCGATAATAAGAGAGACACATGAATTTGTATTTGCCTATATGGTATATAAACACTGAAATATAAATACTATAAAATATATATACTATATAAACATATAAAAATTTCTAGATAACACTAACGAGTTATCTAGAAATTTTGTTTGTGCTGAATTCCTTCAGATGTAACAGGCACTTCCAATTGTATGTGTTTTTTTGTTTTCGTGCCAGGTGTTATGTAAAGTGTTTGCATGCTGAAACATTCTTTCATTATTTTGAAGCTTAAAGAATTAAAACAATTTCCCCATCACCAAAATCACTGAGCTGTAAACATCCACATACAATATTGACAGTTAACAAAAGGTTTTAATTATGGTCCTCTGCAGACAAGGGTTCTGTACAGAATGTTATATTATTAACAATATCACAGAAGCAAGGGTTATTGTTCTTGATATCAGAAGGACTGTGGTTTTGCTGTAAGCACTGCCAGGCAGTTATGGGGAAACTGTTTTAATTCTTTAAACAGTTTTCCAACATCAAATAGTGCAGATAATTAGATTTTTTTTAGTCAACATTGTGTTTTATTGGTATTGCCCAATCATCAGATTCGGTCAGAAAAGGCTACAAATAGTCATTAATTTATTAACCCTTTGATGCATACAGTCACACTAGTGTGATTAAAACGTTTATTGCGTTATGTGATTACCTACTAAATTCAAATCTGTATTCAAACCAGGAATGGCGGTAATGTTTATTTATGCTTCTTACTTTCAAATTACGCTGCACAATCACAGAAATACCGGGAATACACATATATAAGTTATATACAATTTCAATATAGCCTATAGTTTCTGTGAAACTAAGGCAAAAGCATCTATCAAACAAAACATTGCATTTGTTGTATTTGATAGAAAGGTGTCAAATAAAATTTAATTTAAAATGAAAATGAAAGCTGTTTAGGAGTCTTGGATCTTTGACATGTCACACAGTTCTTAACAAAAGTAATGGTGTCGGCTGACAAAGTTGGCCACCAAAACCGGTTTTGTAGTAGATGGATTGTGGCAGTGATTCCCGGATGATCAGAGCTGTGAAGTTCATGTATGTGGGTAAGTAACCGTTTCCAAAAACCTTCTGGAACAAAGATGTGATTCTCCAGGCACTCATTAGGGGTTGGTTCTTGGTTATTGACCAGATTAATCTCAGTAACAATATTCCACTGTATGGGAGCAATCAGTAGTCTTTCAGGGAGAATGTTTTCCTGAGAACTTGGGAGAGGAGATTCATCTGATTGGTGAAAGAGCATCTGCCTTGGTGTTCTTAGAGCCAGGGCGATAGGTAACCGTGAAGTCAAAACGAGTGAAGAATAATGCCCATCTGGCCTGCCTGGTGTTCAGACGTTTATCTGATCGTAGATATTTGAGGTTCTTGTGATCTGTGAGTACAGTGAAAGGATGAGTGGCCTCCTCGAGCCAGTGCCACCATTCCTCCAAAGCTAGTTTTATAGCTAGCAGTTCTCTGTTTCAGAGAACTGCTAGAAGAATTTCATTCCGCAGAAGACAACTTCCGGGAAAAGAAGGCGCATGAGGAACATCTTCGGGGGTGAGCCGTGATGCTGGAAGAGTATAGCACCAACTCCAGTATTGGATGCGTCAACCCCCACAATAAAAGGTAGATCAGGATGTCTAGGAATTGGTGCTGAGGTGAATCGACCTTTGAGGTTATCAAACGATGCTTGGGCCTCAGAGGACGAGACTAACTTTGAATTTTTGGATTTAGGCTGTTAATGGCACCGCCACAAAGCTGACACCTCTAATGAACCTTCTGTAGAAGTTTGCAAAACCCAGAAATCATTGGAGCTCCTTTACAGTATTAGGTCGAGGCCATTCGGTTACTGCTTTAACCTTCCCCTCGTCCATGTTGACCCCTTCTGGGCTGACAATATATCCAAGAAATGAGGTGCTGGAACAATGAAACTCGCACTTCTCCAGCTTGACATAGAGTTGATGCTGAATTAGTTGTTCAAGAACTGTTCGTACATGCCTTGTGTGCTCTTTGAAGGTATCAGAGTAAATTAAGATGTCATCTATGTAGGTGATTACCCAGTTCTCTGGCATATCTCAAAAAATGTCATTTATAAACGATTGGAAGACTGATGGACTGTTGGCTAACCCGAAGGGCATTGACCAGAAATTCATAATGTCCGCTTGCAGTTGAGAACGCGGTTTTCCACTCGTCCCCCTCTCTGATACGGTTTTAAGCCAGATTATAAGCACTTCAGAGGTCCAACTTGGTATAGTATCTGGCTCTGCGGAGTTGTTCTAATGCAGCTGGAACTAGCGGGAGAGGGAACCGAAAGTTGACGGTTATATCATTGAGACCTTGATAGTCGATGCAGGGTTTCTTCTTTTTAACAAAGAAGAAACCGGCTGCCACAGGAGAAATGGAGGGTCAAATAAACACTTTGGCTAGTTCTTCCTGAATGTACTCCTTCATAGCTTCGGATTCAGGCTGTGACAAAGGAAATATCCTCCCCTTGGTAGAAGGGGAGAACTGATCCGGGGATGAGATCTACTGCACAGTCGGTTGCTGTGTGAGGGGGTAGTTGAGTAGCTCCACTTTTGCTGAATGCCCTCTCTAGGTCAGCACTCTGATGGCAATGTAATCTCAGTATTTGCTAGTTCTCTTGGGGTTTCTGGGAGGAGATTCTGGCATATGACTTTAGAGATACAGCGACCATAACAAGTAGGTGCCCATTTGATTATCTGGCCTTCTTGCCAGGAGATTACGTGGTTATGTTCACGTAGCCATGGGAGACCCAGAATTACTGTGTGATTAGGTGATGAAATGACATAAAACTAAATGTTTTCGAAATGCAATGTGCCCACTTGAAGTCTAACCATCTGATTCGTCTGAAGTATCTTGCCCTGCCCAAGCGGGCGCCCATCTAGCTCCTCCACTGCTAAAGGGGAATTGCAAGAGGTTAGCTTGAATACATATAGACGGGCAAACTCAGCAAAGATGAAATTACCAGCTGCTCCAGAATCTATGAGGGCCAGAGTTGTAATCGTTCTATACAGCAGTTCAAGCATATCCTCCGTCCAATCCATTTGAGCAACCAGTGTGCAGAAAGTGAGTGCGTATTCCGCCGCCGTTGTCTTCTCCTGTGTGAGATGTTCCCCGGGACTTCTTTCCTCGGCTGAATGTTCGAAAAATTCATGGAAGTGTTGGAGGAAAGTTTCAAAAGTAGGGAAAAGCGAACCATGAACCCTCCAGACAGCGGTGACCCAATCTAGTGGTGTTCCGGTAAGTAAAGAGCTGACAAAGGCAATTCGGCTGGATTCAGTGGTATATGAGACGGGTTGCTGATCTATGAATAATTAGCGTTGGAGAACAAATATCTTGCATTTAGATGGGTCACCATCAAACTTTTCCGGTAGAGCCATGTGTGGACTGACAGAGGGGGAAGGTGTACTTGGCAAGCGAGCAGTAGCTGGAGGAGGATTGGGTAGCGGGTTGCATGTTCTGGATGGTCTTAACTAATTCTTCAGTTAGCGTGGTAAGTCAATTAAGTTGCTGATGGTACGCTACCAGTTGTGAGGCTTGGATCGACAACTTGGTAGTCAGCTAGGTAACAGGTGCTGGATTGTTGTCTGGCGAAGTCTTCTGTAATGATGTACGCATAACTCGAGGAACCATTTGCAGCGTTTTATTCGGGTAGTCAAACAGGCAGGATAAATCTATGGTAAACAGGAATATCAGAGGCAGGACAGAGGCGTAAACATTAAACAGGCAAGGGGTCATAGGCAGGCAGCACACAAACAGGAATAATCCAGGATACAGTCCAAAGATCAGGGCAGGCAGCAAAAATGGTATAAACAGTCCAACATCAAAAACACAGGTAATCCAAACAGGGTAATCAGGAAAACCCGCTCAGAAATGTTGTTAGGGCAAAACAAGACTTCGCAAAGCACTGGAGTATGGCTGGGGTTTATATACACAAGAGTTAATGAGGTTCAGGTGTGCAGGAAGTAGTCAACCCAAGGTATGGAACATTATGGAAAATGTAGTCCATAACCGATTAATACTCTGGAGATGGTTCCCTCTGGTGGTGTGGAGGAGGTGGAGCAGGAACCTCCTCCGTAACAGTAATACTGATGTGATTATGTCACAGGTGTATGTTTATAGAGTAATATAAAATCATAATCAGAGACCGGAATTATCCAATTTTATAATAAGCATTAACATCCCTATCCCACACATTTTTAATGTCACCCTAAGTCATATTTATATTCTGCTTGTTAGTTGCTTACCATTGAAATAGGTATTTATGCTAATGCAAACCGCATACTACAGAGTGTCCCAATTGTGCAGTGTGCACACATCAGACAATACGACAGACCAACCTAGTGCAGCTAACCATGCCACTGTTTCACACTGCACACGTAAGCAGAACTTAAGCCGCGCATATTTTTTGTGGTGGCCACAATAATAGTTTAGAGCATTTACATCACACACGGAGGTGGCAATGTATATTAGAAACAGCAGTGTCACAATCATTTCAATGCTGAGTCTATTCTTTCTGCGCTGCTAACGCTTACTAAAGTGACAGTGCACTGCTTATTGTCAAAATGCATATGGACTGGCATGAAAAATAGCAATTATATCACAAAAGCATATATGTGATGCCTGCTGTGTTTTTAACAGTCACCATGACATTTAACAATTTTAAATGAAAACAAATATCCGAAAATACACTATTGCCAGGAGTTTTCTCCTTTTCATTCAAAGCACAAAGCATGATGGGCTTTTTAGCTGCCTCACTACATGGACAACAAAAAGATTGAAAGCGATGTAGATAAAACAAATCAAAGTTATCAATGGCATCAATAGCAAAATAAGCTTTTTGAAGAGAAAGAATACAGTGATTGTTGTACTGGTGATGCACAAACAGCAGTGGTTCAGCTGCATGCTGCAGACGCTGCCATTGTGAAAGCACAATGTTGGCACACTGCAGGCACTCTGCCTATGTGCTGCTTGTGCACTACTAACTGTTGTGGTGAACACTTTGTAGTCTGTTCTTATGATGAAATGTTTTTCCCCAAAATTATCAGCATTGTGACCTCCCAGTCCATAATCTGATATGCTTGTTGCGATAAAGTTGGCAAAAGCAAAGCTAAAGCAGAGCAAATGCAGAACTGTCCTCTGCTTTAGATGAGGAGATCGGGCCCAATGGGACCTTTGCATAATAAATGCAGTGAGATTTCTACTCTGCTTAATTAGCAAAGAAGACACTTAAAAAAACTTGCTATAACAAGTTTTCTACATAATGTAGTAGATAAAGTCTTAAAACAAAGCTTAAAGCAGTCTGCAAACTTTATGCTCTTCCATGCACACAAAATAATGCGTTTGTGTAAAGTTTTTGTTGTACTGGTTGCTTGTTTATATTTGCATTTAAAGAACAAATTCTATAGCCCACAGGTGGAGTTTTGAACTGGATTTTTCCTTATGTTGCACTAATCAGATGGTTCACAACTGTAATATGGGCATAATCATGGGCACTCTGATTGGTCTGCAGCTACACAGCAAACTGTGATGGGTTCTGACACCTTTCTATCATGGGCAGCATTGCTTTTAAGCAATTTGATACTCCAGTAACTCCTATATCAGTATTTGGCCCTTGTCAAAATCACTCTTTTCACTTGCCCATTATTCCAGCACATGACATTCAAGAACTGACTGTTCACTTATAGTAGTAATATAGACTTTATAAGATTAATATAGACTAATAATCAATGTTATTCACTTTACCTGATAAAAATTTTAATATTGTGCTGATAAATATTGTATGTAAACACCACTGCAGTGTAGCTGACTGAGAGCATTTTTGCTGCGCAACAGAACTTTGTAACATATATCTAGATGTGTGAATTTAATACAGTGGCATTAGATTTTCACTATCAATAAAAAGGTCATTTATTCTTTATTAAAATTTATTTTCGCATATTAGAATAATAGTAAATTTATTACAACCATTAAATAACACAAATGGGACTTTACAAATGGAACAAGTGGAATTTTAAGAATTAGCAAAAAAAAGGTACTTGTGGCATTTATCACTATTTTGCTATTTACTACTGTTAAACACACTTGTTAATTGTTGTTCAGTTGTTATGAAATACATGACATTGTTCTTTTGTTCTGCAGAAAGGTATATGGCATCCCATCAGTGCACTGCGTGGAACTCCATCACAAGTTTTCCATCATATCTTCAGCTCGGTGTGTGCAGTTACAGATTTATCCACCACAGTAAGAGTAATGTTAACAGTTTCTAAATGGACTCTAAATTTGCTTTTCCTCAGAGCCCATTTTCTAAAACTTATTGTAAATTTTAATTAATTTGTGTAAATATGTAAATTGATTACATCATAATTTGCTCCAAACACAATTTATCTACTATAAGTTTAATGCTTTGCAAACTTAAAACATGAAAATAATTCTTTACTACTCATATGTAGAAACAATATTATCAAAACAGCTTTTGTCATCACTGTGCACTGTACAAGTACAAAGCAAATGAAGTGCAGTACAGTAGCAGTACAAACAGTTGTGTTTCTGGGCCAAAAAAATTAATAAAAGTAAACACTGTTATTATGTACAGAAAATATGCCCTTGAACTCTGAACTCTGATAACTGTAACTCTGCAACTGAGTTTTGAATACTTTAGGTACATTTGATAAACTTACTAGGGGTAAAATTCATTGCTGTTGGCCACCTCATTTCTGCATCTTTCACTGTGGTATCATCTCACGGGTGAAGAGGGAACACACCCATGTGGTACACCCTTCTAACAGGCCTTACCATTGGCAAGGAAGTCCAACCTCTCAAAGATGATTGGTGATGATCGGGCTAAGAGTGACAAGGCGGAAGTCATTGAGTCCTCTGGATGTTTCTTCATGATTACAATGATGGCAGTCTTAAAGCTGGTGGGAACAAATGCTTGGGCCAGGTTAAACGTCATCTAGGTGCAGTTCGCTTTGATTTTGAGTTTAACCGTTCGAGGCAAACAAAAAAGACACATCCAGGAAGAATGTGTCATTGGTTAAGAGGTAAATGTTGGTAGGTTTGGCATGGAATAGACTCTAGAGGCCCAGAGACTGGAGTGGACTCTGTAGGCCCCAGGACTGTAGTATACTCTGCAGCCCAGATGCAAAGGAGGGCAGCAGCTCCCAGGGGAATCAACCAAATGTGGACCATGGCTTCTTGGCCAAAACAGGAGGCTCTTGCATACCAGCAGGGACTGAAAGGACCTCCACGAATAGGACCACATGCAAATGCAATGATATTTAATTTTTTTAATTCATGTTAATTGTTTTAAGAGCATTGACATTCATTAGATAACACCTAATATACCAAAGGAAACACAACAAAAAACAGTTAAAGGAATTGTCTTTTATTGTTTCAGAATTGATATAAAGAACTTCACAAAGGATCTCTCAACATTGATGAGCTGTCCACCTGTTTTCAATGTCACCCAAAAGGAGCTGAACAGGTGTTTCTCTCACTCGACACACTACCTACTGCAGAAAATACATTTCTATTAACAGAAGAGTAAAACAAAGATGAAGCTTAATTTCTCCTTATAGTTTGCTATTACACATATTAAATTAAATTCTTTGGGTAAATTGGTGTCAGTAAGTTTAGCTCTGTGTCTGAATTTGCATACTGCGACGGTACTGAATTAGATGACGTTACAGCAGTATGTTCTATATAGGATGTGTGTGTGCGCCATATCCGCTATGTTTGCATTGTCATGTTTGTTTACCTATAACGCATATTTGTTGACCTATGATGTAAGCAAAAATAATTTAACGAGAAGAATTAAATGAGGAAAACATGAAAACTATGTCATATCCTGTTAATCTTGGAAATGTTGCCAGCTTTAAACTTAATGGGTTTCTGGGTTTTATAATTGTGATGTAATAAGGAAAGGTTCAAGCATGGAAATAGCAATTTGAGCTGTTTTTCATTTAATAACTTTTAAATTTGGTGGTTTCTTACTTCCCGTTGCATCAAGGGATAGACAAGTGTCCACCTGATGCATACTGCTGAAGCAGCATACCATCTGGGTATTTCTTGCATACTGTTTTTTGCAAGTACTACTCATTTAGCATACTGATTTCCATTACAGTACTAAATAGTATGGACGTATAGGCAATTTTAGATGCAGGGTAAGATTAAGGGTTAGTACCTTATTAGCCTGGCAGGCCAAAATGAAGGTGACTTGGAGTGGGTATGAGAGATAACATTGTAACAAACATGGCTAGAAAAATTGTAATGAGGTGCAGTCAGTTGTGCGTAAAGCAGTAATGCAGCAACGCCCAGGGTAAAACTAAACATGCATTGCCCTGCTAAATAACAACATATCAAATCAACTGGAATTTTAATTTGTTTCAATTCAATTTTATTTACATAGCACTTATAGCACTGTAGCCTTACATATAATGAAAAGCAAAACAGAAACATTTTCAAACATGTACAACACAGAAAACAGAATACATGGCATCATTGCAAATGATTTTGTTCATTATAAGAGGTACTGTATATTAATAAAACTAATTGGGGATACTAGGTTTGTTGTTGGTTTATGAATAGAGTTGGCTAAACTGATGAAAACTACCACACATTTGGACCATTTGAATAAACTGACCGGTCTATGAGAGGGTAATGTATTCAGACTCCCTAATAAAACAGTATGTACTTCTAAGAGTGCAACATTTAGTCATATAACATGCTAGATTATAGGTATAATATTATGCAATATATGCCATTCCAGCTTACATGGAGATGGCGCATCAAAGGAACATAACATTTTTTGATGTTATTTGATGTTATTATTTCAAATCCCCTATTCCATGGGAATGAAAAACCCTCAACAAACCCAATATTGCAGGAAAACCAGTATCAATAATAAAGGGGTCCTGTTATACCTTTTTATAACTCTTGGTTTTGCTTTTGACGTGCATTAATAAAATAGGTTTTATGCTTCAATGTCCAAAAACACACATTTTACATTATTTACCCTATTGCTGTACTTTTTTTCCCCAGTTTCTCAAAAAGGAGCTTTTATGTTCCTGCTTCTATGAAAACCTTTCTTCCGAAATATGGAATTGGCTCTGATTGGTTAGTGTTTTGTCAGCATGGCAAGCCTTACCCCTTTTTGCATATTCCTGGGGCCAAGTTTATTTAAATACAGGGTTTGTGGAAGTAACTTTTTGTAGTCCCTATAAGTCGTTCATTGTAGTTTTTTTAAACCGTGATTTCTGTTAAACAGAATATCTTCCTTTGCAATAACCTTTGGGCATTGTAACTGCAGATTTCTTTTATGCTCAGACAGCAACATTACACAGTAACTAAAGTTGAAAAATTGAAAATGCATAAGGGATCCCTTAAAAAGATAATAAAATAACAGAAACAAATATCAGTAACGCAAATCCCTCAGTCCCTCATCTGATTTCATTAAGTGCAAACATTCCTTGAAGCATTGCCTCCTGTTATATTTGACTGGGAGTATTGGTTTGTATAATTGTTCAGAATGAAAAGATAAACAGGCATTTAAAACAGAAGTGAAAGTGACATTTGTCAGATATGGTAACCCATACCTGAAATGTGTCCTCTGCATTTAATACATCACTGGTGGGGAGTGAACACACTGCAAGTCGTAAACACACACACCTGGAGCAGTAATCTTCTGCAGTAGGAGCAGAAGGTTGCCTTGTAATCAGGCAACCTTCTGATTACAAGCCTGACTCACTAACCAGTAGGCCACAACTGCCCCATTGTAGGAGTAAGTTGAATGTTAATATTGATTGGCCAACATATAATTATCAAGATATTGTAAATAACCTCCTTCAAAACATACGTTTGAAGATTACTAATTTGTAAAACATTTACACTTATTTAAGAAACAAGACAAGGCTAATCTTCATTACCCTTTGCCTTATTTGTAGAGCCATTAGCAGCTACAATATGCCAAAACACAGATAGAACAAATATCATGATAAACAAAATACATAAGATTAGACCATATGCAGATGATATAATACTGCTTCCACAAAACAAAAAATGTTAGGTTTTGTTATGTGATCTGTAAGTTTGTTCACCTATGATGCAAAAACAACCACAGACAGTTAACAAATTAACAAGTTGCTTAACAAATGTAAACAAATTTGGAATGTGTAATGATGGTAACCAGGATGTTGTATTACTGGCAGCATGTGTGACCTAGCATGTAATATAGCTTAAAAGAAAAACAAAGCAATGATTAATGTTGATTCATTCAGTCATTCATTCAGCCATTTATTGTGCTTCAGTTTATGACACGCTGTATGATTCTACAACACACCCAAGGCGTCATTTTTATCACTACATTGCAGACTACATTCTCATGCAAATGTGCACTAAAATGTCAAGTGTTTTTGGCAATGTCTGTCATTGTTTTTAGAATTATAGTGGGTAATTTACAGCAGTAGTTCAAATATGTTGTAAAAGCATTACTATAATCCCTCATCAAAAAGAAATTTATATAACATTTTGTGCTTAAAATATATTTACCAGTATTTTGTTGGGTAAATACATGTGGGTTAATATGGGTTAATATGGGTTAGGGTTAGGTTCAAGGTTTTTACCCAGTAACTGGACAGCTGTATAGGAGGTACAGCATGTTTAAGTTCAATTTGTTTATATAGCACTTTACACAGTGGCACACTGTTACAAAATTAGGAAGAGAAAAGGAAGAAAATTCAGAATTAATAAAATTAATAAATAATGATAATAACACAATGTACAAAGCAAATGTTCTAAGCTAATATCAGCAGTCTCCCATTAAGCAAGCAAAGAGTGGCAAGGAACCAAAACTCCAGTGATATATAAATGGAGAAAAAAACCTTGAGAGAAACCAGGCTTAGGAGGGAGGGCCAGTTCTCCTCTGGCACGCTAAAGCTGCAGTCTAAAGCTAAATTTTTTAAAAGATGTCCATCACATATTCCCAGTGCTTTTGGGTGGGCCAGGTTATCGCTGTAGTCATTGCTCTATGGCACGAGTATGGGCACCTGACTGTACCGTAGCAGGGGCAATTTTCAGGAGGAACTGGAGCTTGGGTAGGTCTGTCGGATGTTGAGTCCATCTGGAGCTGTAATCTATAGCTATCCTGGGATTGAAACCCCGGGATAGAAAACCAAAACAGAGAATAATTAGCGTAACTGCTGTTCATAATGTTAAAAGCATAACATTTTATTAACTTTGAGGTAGAAAGAGAAACAAGTGATGAGAAGCATTATGAGGATGCTTGGCTAAAGAGATGTGTCTTTAAACTAGATTTGAACTGCGAGAAAGTAACTAAGCCCCGAAAAAGCTCTGCCACCTTTAGTGGACTTTGCAATTCTGGGAATAACCAGAATTTTGAGAGCGTAAGGGACGCATTGGCTTGTAGCGTGAGAGAAGATCAGTTAAGTACATAGGGGCTAACCCGTTTAAGGCTTTGTAGGTAAGCAGTAGAATTTTATAAATAATACGGAATTTAACAAGTAACCAGTGTAGATCTGACAAAATTGGGGTTATATGGTCATATTTCTTGGACCTGGTAAGAACTCTAGCTGCTGCATTTTGGACTAACTGTAGCCTGTTTATTAAGGAAGCAGGACAGCAACCTAGAAGTGCATTACAATAGTCCAGTCTGGAGGAATGTGTAGAATGGGACTGTAAGACAGAAACTTCCTAACTAAGGATCGTACCTGTTTAGTAACCATGGTGATTTCTTTCTTTACTGTACTTACAGAGTAAGACTGCGTGCCTGCTGTAATGCAACTGGTGTTTTATACTTGACAAAGCAGAACACAGCTGTGAATCAAAGTATCCCATATGAGACCAGCTCAAAAAGGAGCTACAAAATGGATCCTGCACTTTATAACATGTTGCCTGAGGTATGCGTGAGGGGAAAACTGTATCTACATAAGGGTATGGTGGAAATATTGATCTTTTGGTCATTTAAGAGATTCTATGAAAGTATCCTGCAACTTTCATAACTTGAAACTTTAAGAGATTTTTGCCCACATTTAGAAGTTAAAACTTCTGTTTGGTTCACTAAGCGATATATTCGGTATTTACAATATAATCACAATGTTTTTTATGAATACAGTATAAAACATTAATGTTTCACCTTTCATTCGTTTCATCTCTCAATAATGTTTGCTAAAAACCCTGTTAAAGTCATTTCAAATCAGATCTATAATCTATATTCAGCAGCTACAGGAAATTCCCTGTTTAATTCTGGAGGTTTTAGATCTGTAAAATGTTTTTTTAAGGACTTTCCCTGGAGGGGGCATGTTCTGGGTCATTGTGCTGTGGTGGGCAGTGGAGGGATTCTGAAGAACAGCAGTTGTGGAAGAGAGATTGACAGTGCAGACTACGTCATCAGGTAAAAAGTACTTCCAATGAGGATGAGTGATTGCCTCTGTAATCCAGTGGGAGAGGTGTTTCTTGGTGATCGTATTGTCTCTGTTGTGGCCACCAAAACAGGCTAAGTCTAAACAAGAGGAGGCCACTGACAGGGCCTTCAAATCTTCCACTCTTGCAAGAAATGTCAAGGCTAACAAGCAGAAGCTTCTCTGAGGCTGATTCCAGGGGCTCAAATAGAGTCTCCAACAAACCTTCTAGGACCACAGAAAGGTCCCATGAAGGAATCTGTGTCCGGCAGATAGGCTTCCACCATCTGGGACCACACAGAATTTGACATACCAGAGGGTGTCTCCCCCACAGAAGTTCTATTAATAGTTTTGTAGCTAGCAGAAATATCAGAAACATAACCCTGGAGAGCAGAGGTTAAACCTGCTGAGAGATGCTGTTAAAGGAACTTCAGCACTGTACTATCCATGTAGTGAACTGGGTCCAAATGGCAATGCGTACACCATGCCACAAAGAGCTACCATTTCAGAGAATGTAATTTCCATGTGGATTCTGAGCTCTGGAACTCCTTCTGTGTTTGCAAAAATAAAGTCATATGGGTTTGAAGGTGGTGAGTTACAGTTACCATGATGATGATGCATACCAAAGTGATGCATAACTGAGTTAAATAGCTTCTGGGATGAGAAAAAATGTAGAGCAGGACTTGATTATGTCCTTCGGGAATTGAATGGATTGTTGGAAGTTGAAGGGGTAGAAATTGTCATTAGACAGTCAATATAATGCCCTGCCCTCACGCCAAGACATTATCAAGAGGTGTTGTTTTGAGGAGGACAGGAGGTAAATGTTTTTGATTAAAGATTATGAGGGCACATTAATAAACACTAACACTGCAATCATCTTACAGGTTTAACATGGCTCCCATTAACAACACTGATGTTGGGCTAAAGACTGATCTACTCACCATTAATCCCAGTCAGCTTACACGGTGAGAATCCAATAATACTGTCTCATAAAATATATGTTATATTTCACATAAATGTGCAATAAGAATTATCCTGCCAAACCAAGCACAGAACAGAGAGCAAATAGCACAGAATGAATGAGAAGCAGTTCACACAGGGTGTGGTCTTGCATTCCAGTGAAGCTGAACAAAAAGACAAAAAAGATTATATAGGTTATATATTTTTCAAAGCTAAACTTGATGTGGCATCTTAAAAACCAGTGAAGTAAAAGATGTCTTTGGCTCTGGGTAAACAAACATTGCTTTGTGTGTGAAGTGCAATAAATAGGTAGTGAGGGAATAAATCATATCTGATAAAATGTATATCAAAATGTTCATTGCTAACCAAACAGAGAAGTCATTGACACAAGTACACAATACAAATATGCAAAAGTGTGGTTAACTGTCATCACACCCTTATCCTACCGAGTTTCATAAGTTCCTGGGTCAATATCCTTGCTGGTCCTGAAAAAAGGACTGGTTTGATGGCTTTTACACCTATATACCTATAGGTATTGGGTCTAATACACCTATTACATCAACCTGTTATTTCCATTTTCATTTAAAAGATTATGATTATGCATAGGGATAGGAATTGGGTTAGAATTGTTGTTCCAATATGAACAAAAGATGTTAAATAGGGAACTTTGCTCACTTAGCAATTAGACACAAAAAGACAAGCAATTAAAAAACAAATGCAGATGGAATGCAAGAACGTGCCCTTTGTGAACAACCCCTAAATCTACCTGGAACAGATTGACAGACACAATTATAAAATGGATTGCTGTGAAATGTAGACTTGTTCAATAAGATGGAAATAAAATGATACATTGACTTCCAAAGCTATTTTTGTTTGCTACAATACGTTTTTTTGTCTGCTACAAAAAAGTTCTCTGTTGAATTGTCTAAATTTGAGAGAATTCTATCATATCTATCATAATGATTTATGCATTTAATTGTGATTAATTACTTATTTGGCGTATTGAATAATCAATGTAAATGATTGACAGCCCTGTTTTGTTTAGATAAAATATTCTTTAAGAGAATCTGTGAATGTGTCTCTTGTGTGTATCTCTACAGCTTCAAAAATATCAAAGCTAATCCAGATCCATTAGTGCAGCGTGTGAGTGTATACGGTAATGCCTCTCTGATCGTTTCAGCCTTTGCATATTCATCCTACACACGGGTAGCAATCAACACACTCAAAGTGCTCCGGCCAATCAGACCTCACCAGTGGGTGGTTTTCTTTACTTCCAACTACCTTAGGAAATTGTCTGGTTTCTGGAAGGGGAGTGGCCTGAAAGTGTTCCGCCTCTCCACAGGTTTTATGTTAATTAGTGTAGCACTGGAGGTGTGTGATCATGTACATGTTTATGGATTCTGGCCATTTGACATGAATCTGCAGCAGCAGCAACTTCCACATCACTATTTTGACAATGTAGGACCCAAACGTGGCGTTCACTCCATGCCAAAGGAATTTCTTCGTTTGCTGCAGCTACACAGCCAGGGGGCACTAACACTGCACCTACAGCCCTGCTCATAACAGAAGTTCTAAATGCACTGTATGTGATGGTTGGGGGAAGCTGTGATTGTTTTTGTTAACCTTGTTATTGTACTATGTAATTTTTACATAGTAACAAGACTTGTACTTAAACCTATATATTTAAATAAATACAATTTTTGAATTTTGATGCTTATTGTTAAATATTTTGTTGAATTTTAAGTATTATTTAACTATTAGCTGATTTCTTTGTACTTCAGTCTAACTCAGATCACAACACAAGAAATTCATATCTGATAAAAATAAAATATAACTTGCTAATTAAACATTAGATTTTAAAAGATGAATAATATTATTTGAGTGTCAAGTGTGACACAATTCCTTAAATTAATATTAGATATACTTATTTAAAATGTCTCTCGGTTACGTATGTAACATCGGTTACATATGTAACCGGAGACACTGCGTCAGGCTTAACACTATGGGGAATGCTTCCGGCGCACACGAGTACGATCATGCACATGCAGGTATGATAATAACATGCTCTACAGGTGTCCTAACTTCTTAGTCTGAAGGAGACGTAGACAGGTGCCCGTGGGCATGGCAACGAGATGCAGTGTTTCGTTCCCTTCTCAGGGAACCAAGGTTACATACGTAACCAAGAGACATTCCCTTTCGAGGGAACTCAACACTGCGTCAGGTTTGACGCTATGGGGAACGCAATACCAACTATGCCATGCCAAGGGGAGTGACTGCCACATGGCCTGTGTTGACACACAAATCATCATAGACATTACTCAACCCTACTCGTGCACTGGGGTGACAAAAGTACCATTCTCGGGGCTGTTGCCCAAACGCGAGGCCCTGTAGTAACTACACTGGACACTCAGAGAGGTGTTCGGCATGGGACTCAAACCCCAATCTCCCGTGTCACCCAATGCGCTAATGGGCCAGCCACGAAAAGGCTTGGCAATAACGGCTCAAGGACCTATGCCTTTGAGAGGGTCAGCTAGCGCAAGCGACGGCTGCCAACCTGTCACCACTTGAGCTGGGGACCCTCTGTAGTGAGGGTCTCAACTCCGACACTTAACCCCGAGGACTGATATCCGAGTGAAGCTAGCATAAAAAATTGGCTTCTACGTTCAGAACAGCATCCTTGACAGAGCTCTAATGAGGCCAGGCCTAATTGTCCTAATTCGCACATCCCAGCACACCTCAACCCAGCACCCTGCTGAGGTGAACCACAGAAACATAAGGAGGCATTCAGACACAAACGGCAGGCTCCTATGCTGATCCACGAGGTGTCCGCCCAGGCTCACCTGGACAGACAGCCAGACGAGAGTGAAAACTTCTCCAGTGAGAAGCCCTTGCAATATGCACCCACAGCTCCCTTTGAGAGCTGAGCGCTACTGTTCTTCAACCCGGCAAGCAACACAGAATTTGCGCGTGTCCTCAGGTGTCGGAAATCCCCGACACGGAGGCACGCACTTTCTGAAGTTATTCACAGCTAGGTCTATCAGCCGTTTGACACGAGAACAACAGACAAATGGCTCTGGAAAACAAAAAAACGGTTATACCGGGGTCATTCTTATCCTTGGGTAAATGTGATCTTAGGATATCTTGTTAAATGTTTGACGTTACTCATATTTTACCCTGGGTTAATAATTAATCTTAATTATTCATGACTCCACGCTGTACATTTAAAAACTCTTAATGCATTATAACATTCTTAATGCATAATAATAACATCAATAATTGATTGGGTTAATAACATTCTTAGAATATAGAATGTGACCTGTGTAACAAAATTTGAAATTTTAATAAATAAAAACAAATACAAAACAAATCGTCCAGGGGCAAATTGCATAAACACAGCTGCTAAGTTAAGATTGTGTCTTAGAAATAGTCTGACTAACTAACTTTCAAAAATTATAACCAGTCTTGGAAAAACAATTAGATGACTAACCTGTAAGACTAAGTCTAAGCAGTATTTGCAACCAACCAGTTTTTTTTTATATACTAACACTGAGACATCACAAATTGCATTGCAACTACATTCTAGCTCAGGTAAACCTCTGTGCCTTTATTTTACTTAACAAAATGTTGATGACACTTTTGCATAATCTTGGAATACTATAAAGGTAATTTGACTGGTTTTCCAGTCCAGTCTGATATCACTTTTATTTGTATTTATTTGTATGGTACCCAAAACGTGACATCTGCCTTTAACCCATCACTGGTGAGGAGTGAACACCCACACACACGCCCCCACACACACTTCTAGTTCTCAGGAAGCAATCAGGGCTTAGGTGCCTTGCTCAGGGGCACCTCAGTTGTTACCTGCTGGTATTGGAATCTAACCAGCAACCTTCTGGTTGCAAATCCAGCTCACCAGTAGGCCACAACTGCCCCCAATGACATTAGACTTGCACTGTCAAATACTGAATATTCATGCGCACAGTTCCTGCTGATTTATATAATGTTATGGCTAGGGAGACGCACCCTTTAATTATATTGAATAGTATTTAGTGAATATTGTGCCAGCTGGGATGCAGGGCAAGTTCTTTGTGTCATCATATTTGACATATTAAAAAATTACTACAAAGTAGGCTACTTTTTTTGTCTATAGCTTTTGTCTGTAGCTTTTTTGACTAAGTAGCTTAGCAAAAAAGTTAGTGTTTGATAACATTTTATATATTTTTTTATATAGTTATAGTTAGCCTAGTATAGTTATATACTATATAGTTATATAGTTATAGTCATTAAAACACTAAAATATATTAAAAAGAAAAGTCCTCACCAGATAAAATGTCATATGTCAGATAAAAAGAGCTTGGGGTAGGGTCACTGTAGGACTGCTAATAAAATAAGTTGATAGATGTATCTCTCATAATTTTTCCACAGAACAAAGGTTACTAACTACCAGTTCACACCCTTTCCCACCAGGTTACCTGATACAATGTATGATAATTTTGCTGTTCATTCCATTTATAGGCATGTTAATTATTTAATGTGTTGTTGGACTTTTGCAGTTCATGGTCATATTTGATTTTAAAACATTTTCTTGTTATTATTGATCATTTTAATAATTTTTGTATGATAAAACGTTTGGTACTTTGCTGGGTCAGTACTTTATGTCTAATGTAAAACCTGGGCTCTGAAGCAAAACCTGTTGAGATATTCCCCAAAGCCCTGACAATAAAATGGGTGAGCTGATGGTGAGGTTAAGCCCACCAAATGGTCTCATTATCTAAAAACTCTGATAATGAACAGATCATGACAATACATTTGTTATTTGCTTAGCTAGTTAAGTAACTAGTGGGTGGGAGTACACTCTGTTGTTTCGGTTTATACAACACAAGAATACGGCTGTGGCGCCATCTTGTGATAAATATTAGTTACTACTGTAATTAATTCCAACATGTTCATCAATTCCAACATGTTCAGCATTACTTTTCTGGTTGTGCTCTGCTTAGCAGCATTTTTTTGTGGCTACCTAGTATTTAGCAACTGTCTGGGCTGCTTTGGAAGGAGCTGCTCTGTCTGGGTATGGTTTTCTGCGCACACAGCATTCACAGGTTTTGACCGTCTTTCCCATATTCTGGGACAATCTAGGCCTAAAGAAAGCCTGCTCCACTCTCTCAGCCCCAAATTTTGGAATTAGGCAGCTGGCCCCTCAAGGTATAAGGTTTCCCCCCCACTCTCTGCCCACTCAGTTACCACTTTGAGCTCTGGTTCTTTCCTTTGCCATTCCTCTAAAGCAGTCTCGGAGAGATGGAGGAGGCAATATGTACGTGAAAGGATTGCTGTCTGTTACAACAGTAAAGTCTGCACCATACAAATAATCTTTCAATTTTACAGTGACCGCCAACTTTAGCACCAAACTAGTGGTGGGTACCTTTCTGTAAGACTAATAAGTGACTTGACTATTTTTGAGTAGTCACGCACTAAAAGTCCTAAAAAAGCTCTTAGCTCTCTTAAAAATTGTCAGCCTTGTCCAAGTCTTCAGAGCTTCAATCTTAGCTGGGTCAGTCTCTACCCAGTTTCTGCAAAGTACTTGACCATCAGAAGCTGTCTTCTGTACAGCCCTCTGCACTGTATCTCAGACAGTACAGATGTTATGTCTGTTTGGGTCCTGTTTTTAAGCAAAATTAGCAGGGGAGAGTGTTTGTGAGGTGAGGTATACAAAGTGTGTGACTATATGTTTGTGTTACAGTTTTGCCATGGAAGAAGTCCGATTAAAAGAATTAAGGAATATGTGTTGTTCCCAGAAATGTAACTATGAACTGAAAATGATTCAGCAAAACATATAAACTTTGGCTTTATTTCGCTTTAATTTTGACTCAGTAACTAAGAATGCAGTTTGATATTACAGCTTTCAATGCTTGGCAGGTTTAATTGTAGTCCATGCAGCATGACAGCTTTTTAACAAACGCTGCTTGATCTCAGATAAGAGAAGATTTGGATTTATTTTGACACTAGAATGACTCAGAATTTGAGTCATAAGATAAGATTTCAGAATTTGTATCTGGCTTGCCAGGAGAAAAACTCTCTAAGACAGTAACAAATGCATGACTGTAAATAAATTTAATACACAGTAGCCCATACCTGGTGGGCAATAGATTTCCATATTTCCATATGTTTTATCAACTGTATTGCTAATAGGCAAGTCATGGTAAATTTATTAAATGTGAGTGCATGGTTTTAAGGATATTTAATTTACTTTTGTATGATAAACAATTCTGGTACTGTGTCTGGTCACTGATTGGTGCCCAGTGTAAAATCTGGATTCTAAAGAAAGATCTGTCAATAACCAACCACTGCCTTTAAAATATTGCCCAAAAACCCAAAGCCCCTAAACTGTGAAATGGTTGAGTTAAATATTGACGTGAGCCCCATTTAATGGTCAGATGTTTAATTCCCGCACTCTGATTAAAATAGAGCAGAACATGTAGATTGTAATGGTAATTTATTCAGCTAGTTGGTAAGTAACTAGCCAGTGATGTAGCAGAAGCATTTTGTGACTTAAGAAATTATATATTTATTCTGATAAATCAGATAAATATGTTCAGTTAATTTATATTCTTCTTCTACATATTATTTTTCATATTTTTAGATCAATGCAGTTCATGGTGAATTTCATATATTGTGTGATTTTTGTATTTGATATGTTGCCCCTTTTATATGTAAAATCTGGGTTTAATTCATTAAGACTTCTAGTAGCAGGTCCAGTTCAGTTATGAACTCAAACACAATAAATATATGTAAGAAGTACTTCCAAGAAATATTTATACTTGGTAGTATAAATATTATACCTACTATATATATATATCAGCATTTATATGTAAACCTGATAAAGTGTTGGATTGTGAGAGCGTTAGAAGTTATTTCACTTTCAGACAGATATGTTAGATGGATATGTTGCAAGCTAAAAACAAAATATATGAATATATAAAAATGGCTTCTACGTTCATATAAAAATATATGTTCTATGTTCATTTGACCTTTGCTTTGAAAAATTAACTTTTTATGCATCAATGTTATGCATAGAGAAAAATTTTATGGGACTATCTGGGTTGGTAAGTCAGTTGGTAAAATAGTTAACAACTACATTTTAAGTTGTTACAAGCTGTGTTTAGAGGCAAGTATTTATTAGTTTACGTTCACATTTATTCACATTACTGGGAAGGTGGCACAAACATATTTTGTATTGTGTTGCGTAGAAAGTTTATTCTAAACAAAAGAGGGCACTACAACCATCAAAGAAAATAAATCTGGATTGTTAGAACCCAAAAGAACACATACAGCATTGTTTGTTGTTTGAAAGTTTATGAATATTCAAAAATGTCACAGTTCTAAGAAACAATTATAAAAGCATAATTAAATCATGAATATATTTTTTTAAATATGAAAAAACAACTAAAAAAACAAAGACAATGTTCATTGCCTTTAATGAAGTCTGTAAATTCATGTATGCTAAATGAATTTCATGTAGCAATAATTAATAATTTAAACTAATTACATTTTAAATTGCTAAATTGACCTTCTAAAATCTTAAACAGAACAGGTTTTTACAGTAATACAGCAAACAATTAAGCAGTATTTGATGTTGTTTAAAGAGTAATTCCTCATTTTAAGAGATGAGATTTTAAAAGTCTTGCAGTATTAAGGAAGACAATCCCATAACTGGAGATAAAATAATCATTTGAGCCACTGAAGCTCTAGTGCAATACCTTTCCAGTTTGTTTTTTATTAAGAGATTTTTAATTAAGAGAATTTTACATTGCTTTGACAACTATGTTGGCTACTCCGTGAACCTGAGTCAGCTGACGGCAATCAAGTGAAGCTAGAAGTTTCTGTGGCCCAGCCACTGTAGGAACAAACTTCTCTGTCAGCGTCACCATGGCCAAACTTTCTATATTGCTGAAGAAGAGAATATGACAAGAGAGAGTTTTTAAAAACATTAGCACATTTTAGAAAAATAGTAAACTCATCAAAACAATTGAATAACAAATTATGAAGCTATAAAACAATGGGAATTATGCTTGTGAGCAATATATATATATATATATATATATATATATATATATATATATATATATATATATATATGTTGGGAAAGGTGAAAGACTTGAAGTGGACAGTGGGTGTCTTACCCATAGGGAATCTCTCTAATGCTCTGCAGTCCCAGTCCTTCAATGCAAAACTTCACATTCTTCAGTGTGCAGCGAAGTGGGTTCCGGAAAACAATGTTAGCAGTAAACTCTTTCCCAACTACAGCATCTCCAACAGGCTGGGAGGTACAGAGGCACACATTGACCACACAAGTATTTGTTTATATTAGTAAAGCTCGTTTGACATTATGAAACATGGTAATTCATATGACATGATCTGATTCAATACAAGTTTCTTTCCATTCAACTTTGTTAATAACAGCTTCATACTGATTATATCAATAAGCAAAAATAAATATGTGGTGATCTTAACCTACCACTCTCAAAATGAAAATTATCTCCTATATTCTAATAATCTATAATGATAACACCTAATAATCAATACAAAGAACATTTGTATTGTAATATAAAGTTAAAAATCAAAGAAATCATTTAAACTCACAGTAATCGTAATGCCTGGTGTGCAAAGTCTGAAACTGAACTGGGTGGCCAGAACCTGGTTAGTTTCAGTGACCCGTCCAGTGAGAGTGAGCATCAGAATAGCCTGATCCACCAGCTGGTCTTTATAGTCATCATACAGTAGAGTCCAGTCAATGGTCTCAACTATGTAGAGTAAGAGTGAAACACTGGGTTTAAGAAATAGTCCACACAAAAATTAAAGTCCAGTATCGACATGTATGACTTTTTCAATGTATCACAGAACTTTGAAATTTGTTTTGCTATTAAGTTGCTATTCGATAACATCTTTCTTAATTAATCAATGGTTAATTTTTATTAATGCCATGTCAGCAGTAGGGTTTGGTGAATGCAAATAAAGTTAAACATATACATACAACAACAAACACACAAACAAAGACGCTTAAGGTTTAATTCAAGAAAAAAAATCTAAAATATTTTTGGAGATACCTTTCTGAAATAAAAATAAGTCTGAAAAGAGTTTTGTATTAAAACAGGACAGTTCAGTAAAAACGTTTTTGCACATATTAAAACTGTGCATGTCAGATTCATTACAAGACATGGAAGACCCAATGGAAGATAAAGCATTTTTTTTTACATTGTATGGAAAAGAGCAACGTCATTATCCTTTGAACAATTTTCTTTAAAACTTGTTCCATGAAAAGGGATAAATTAACAGATGCTGCATAAGGATTTTTACCTTCATTGGGCTGAAGCTCGACAGGTACCCGGTCCTTCTTCACTGTAGCTTTATACAAACCAGTGTAGTACATTACTGACACCTGTCCGAAGAGACTGACAGTGCGCTCTTCTGAGCTTGTGTTCTGTATGGTGATGGATAGTTTAGCATCTTCACCAAGCTGAGGTCCTTCCCCATCCATAGTAATCTGAACGGTAATGTCTTCACCACTGGAGGGACAGTAGACCCCTGCTTTACTGCCATATCTACAGGCTGTTTCCACAGCAATACGCTCCTCCTCTGAACCTAATCATTTTGTGTTTAAAAAAAAGTCTGAGACTTAAAACTGCAGTGTCATTTTCTCAAAGTTAAAATTTGTTCTCCTATTACAGAGTAAAGAAATTGTTTACCCCAAAAAGTTCTTAACCCTTATGACTAAAACAAAAAAATACGTATTTGAAGAATATTTTGGCCTCTCTTTTCCATATCAAGAATCCATCAGTCGGAGATTACTAAAGATAATATTTAAGAGGTGTGAACTTGCTAATACAATGTCGGACACTGTAATATGCTCTGGCCCACTCCCTGCTTAATGTGGTGACGAAATACATAGCAGACCAATCGCTAAACAGCTGAATGTCTAAGTGGTGTTTATAATATAATAATATAGGTTTCATAGATAATTGGAAATGTTTTTGAGGAAGATATGACCTGTTGAAAAATATGGAGTTTTGTTTTCTTGCCGCTATCACCCTGTCGGCTTGCTTACTGGGAGATTGCTGACATTTAGCTTGACTTAGTGTTTGTAAAATTTTTTAATATAATGATGTAACTGCAGTCCTAAACACTCTACTATTTCATTATTTCTTTTTCCTCCATTCTCTTTCATTAATGCAATGTTCAGATATTTTATGGTATTATTGCAAATCCTTTATACTCCTGTTCTGTAAAGATTTATCTTTCTCTAAGCGCCATCTCCATGTAAGCTGGAACAGCGTATCTCTCTTAATATGATACCTGTTATCTATCATGTTAATTGACTAAATGTGGCATAGTCTCAGAAGTACTATACTATTTTAGTAGGCAGTCTGAATACATTACCCTCTCATAGACCTCTGAGATAGGTATGAGCCTTTGCATGCAGTAACAGGTATTTCTGATGCATATCCAATTATTCAAATGGTCCAAATGTGTTGTAGTTGTCATCAGTTCAGTCAACTTTATATTCATGAACCAATTACAATTTTAGTATCCATAATTAGTTTTACTAATATGCATCTTATAATGAACAACAAAATTTGAAATAATACCACGTATACTATAAGTAATTTTATACATAATTTTCCTGTTTTCTGTATTTTTATATATATAATTATAATATATATGTTTTATATAAAGCTGCTTTGAAACAATGCAACACTGAGTGGTAAATAACTTAATTAGAAAGTTTGCAAAATAAACAATTTAAAATAATAGTTATGATTATATAATCTAAAAACAGATAACATAATTGACTATCTAGAATAGCAATGCTGCAAATATACAGCAGAAAATAAAAGAGTAAATAAAGAGATACAAGATACAGTTTATGGCCTGTCAGAAATATGAATGGCCAAAATATATATATGTATTCATTACTTTGGAGGTCATAAAATAACCCTATATGAAATACACTATTTAGTTTTGTGTGTTTTTTAGTTTTTACCTTCTGGGTGTTTGTAGAGGTGTGTTATGTCCTCGCGTTTATCAGAGCCAACAGCCTTAGTGCTGATATAGCGACCTATTGCTTGCTTCTTAACCTGGACCTGAGTGAAGGTCCCATCCGCTTTCCTCTGCCAGAAGACTTTATCACTGTTCACCTGTAACACAGGACCAAAAATGAGCAGGTGTTCCCATAGCTCAGCTGGTAGAGTATTGTGTTAGCAGCACAAAGGTTGTAGGTTTGATTCCCAGGAAACAAGCACTTATTAAAAATATGTATAACTTAAATACATAACATATTGCATTGCATTAAAATGTAACAAACAAAGAGAATTGACATCACATTGATGAAACACAAGCAGAATAATTTTCTGTGTGTAGAACATTTGTAATACTGTTCATACATAAATATTAATAAATGCACCACTAGTGGTGGCAAACAGAACTACAAAACTAGACTAGAGACTAGGCCAAGCATAGATGGCCCAACCAATCATGTCAATATGGGGCAGGACTACAGGTTGTTCAAGGAGTGTTTTAACTTATTTTTGTATTTTATTTTTGTATCATTAGTAGTGCAAAAAATACACACATCACTTCTGTAAAAACATGTCTGATTCCATTACTATCAGATGATATGGTATAAGGGTTGAAAGATACCTCTGCAAAAACAAATGGTGTGTCATGCTTGAGGAACACTTGTCCATTCCGGACAGCTGTGACAGAGGCAGGGCCACAGCGAAAGATGCCCTGACTGGTCTCCTGAGGGGTGGCATCTACTGTTTGCCACCCTCCCATACCTGCAGGAAGGTCATGACGGGCCATCCAACAGTCATTCCACACATGGAAGTTCCTGCAGATGGAGAAGAAAACATTTGTAAATTTACAGTTCTCTTTTGTCAGCTTAAGTAAAGATAGGTATTATCATTTATTCATTTATCAAGTGAAATCTAAGCCTACCAGACAGAATCTTGACTGAGCTCCTCAATTAGCTCATTGTTCTCATCTAAATAAACATCTGTTGTCAAGGAAACATCGGTATCATGAGCAGAGTTGAAGTTTGTTACACAACGGGTGGGGATTCCAATACACCTCAGCACTGATGAAATTAACAAAGAGAAGTGACAGAGATGGGTTTAAATGTTATGCTCAAAATACGACATAGACATCTTGGGTCTCTTTCACAAACCGTAAGTATGCTAGCATTGTGTGTGTTAGGACACACATAAAGCTGACTACCGGCTATGTGTGTCCCCTTAGCAAAATGAATGCGACTATAACAATCAAGCACTGTTTTGTTTACGGTTAATATATCCAGAATTCTAGCTCCTTTGGTTTCCTTTTGTGAACAATGAATACAGTCTACTGCCACCTGCCTGTGTATGAGAATTATTTTCTCTTGCACAGAATGCATGGTAATTGTTTGTTTGCTTTACAGTGTTTTTGACCTCAGCTTTTGCCCAAATGCAGCCAAGGCGAGCCGACACCACAGTCTGCCTTTATCTCCACTGGTTCCTTTTTGTTTGATGGTGTCCTAGGCTTTGAACCCAGTCAAACATAAATGCACCCTAAATATGCTATTCTGACTAGAATTGTATTAGAAATTGAATAACAAAAAGCTGTGTGTGCTATCAGGTCAGAATGTGCCTTTGCACAGCTCAAGAATATGTTTGCAAAAAGTGACAAATGGCTGTACAGCCGAGGTTGTGAAAAAAACCCCTATATGGAAATGGTTTAGGCGTAAATTATGCCAGTTACTAAGTGCCACCTCATATAGACTAATCCAGATTCATAAAAAAACAAAATGAGGATAAGTGAATGTGCAAATTGATGTGCATATGCACCTGTTCTGAATCCAGCAGAAACTATGGGTGAAAATCCTTTCTGCTCTCATAAGCAAAATCATTTATAAACAATTATTAGTGAATGAGACCCATTCTTACTTTTTTAGATGCATATTCTAACCTGAGGTGGTGACTCCAGAGAAGACCCAGCACTGTCCATATCTGATTGGTGTCCCTCCATTTTCATAGTACTGTTTCAGGATGTTACTGCTACCAGTCCAGACTGTGGGGGCTGTCCCATTGTCATACTTATCTGACCAATTACCTTCCACCACACCATTGTCATCTGGAGAGTTAATCTGTTGTAAAACAAATTAAGGTCACAATCAAGTAAAAATGGTGAAAATGCTACCCAGTGAGTGTTAAATATAGGTAACTATGATCAGTATTTAAACGCTCATTTAACTGTAAGATAAAATTGTTTTACTAAAGCGATACATAGTCCAAACCATCCCACTACACTCAATGGCTTAACATGCTTAAAAGGCTTGACACAGCTAGTTTACATTGACCTTTCGAAGCCATAGTTTTGTAGTTGTTCATAGTTTTCATAAGTGTCAGTTTCATGGTAAAGTCACAGTGTTATATGAAAATAACATGGTAATATACAAGACTGTCCTCCTCCAAAACATGACCCAATAGGTTGTTTTTGTAATTAGCCTATTATGACTTATAGTTACATTTTACAGTTAAGCGATCTCTAATTGGTGATTTCTAATTTGCAAAATTTACATTACTGTACATTATCAGTACATGTTCCCTAGAATTGAAACCATCATCATTGTGCTTCTATGACACAATACACAATATCAATTGAGCTACGCACATCCACCCATCAAAAAAGGTTTGTGTAATTTTGAGCTTATTAGGTGATCCATATGTCATGTATTCATTTAAACAAACAGATCAAAGTGTTAAATTCAAATATGGTAGCACTGTCAAAAAAGAGTTTGACTTACCATTGCAGACACTAGTCTGACCACACTGACAGGATCTCCCCATCCTGATGCAGGGGCTCCGCTTTTCTCCAGCAAAAACAAACACGCATCCAGGACATCCTTATCAAACTAAGAAACAGTGAAATTACTAATTATTTCAGCAGATGAGTGGCAATCTGATTATGGACTATGTATCATCTTATGGGCATCTTATCTTATCTGGACTATGTATCTATCTATCTATCTATCTATCTATCTATCTATCTATCTATCTGTCTATCTATCTATATATATCCATATATATATCCATATATATATATATATATATATATGGATATATCTATCTATCTATCTATCTATCTATCTATATATATATATATATATATATATATATATATATATATATATATATATATATATATATATATATATATATATATATATATATAGATAGATCGATAGATAGATAGATAGATAGATTTAGATATATATATATATATATATATGAGGAATGTTTTATATATAAAACATTCCTCAAGTTAACACCCTAGAGGTAACATCATTGGACACTGTCTATAGTAAAACAACCATGTATAGCTAGAAAAAAATCACACAGCTCAGGATGTTGCATATAGTCTGTGCAATTATTTACTGGTTCGATCAGTTTCGATTTACATAAATATTCTTACAACTGTCACTGTGATTTCCCTATTTGTAAAAAGTAATTTGTGGAATATGGCTGAAGTTCTGACCTGGCCAAAAATCCATGGTTTGTCTCCAATCTGACTCTCAGTTCCATAATAGATGATGCCCATGTCATTTAAAATATACTCTTTCCTCTCCTCTTCACCATCCATGTACACAGAATCATCTAGAAAATGGGAAAAAAGAGTGGAAGAATGAAGTGGAACAGGATGGGATATTTTCAGTATGTATTGACCCTCATTTATACCTTTACACCAGGGGTTGAACAGCACATAGATGTCGTTCTCAGATAAGTAAGGCGACATAGCCATGCCCATTGGTGACTGTGTTACAACAGCAAGCTTGTATTTGCCAATAGCAGCAGTTGGCTGGGAGTTGACAGACAGTCTGATTTTTCGTCCTGTCTGTTCTACAATCTTGGCCTCCCAGCAGTTATCACCCAGTTCTTCAACCAAAGAAACGATCACAAGTGTGCCTTTCGATACATCTGGGTCATTACCTGCGAGACACATTTAAATGCAAAGATATAGGACAAATGGACAGAGAGAGCCCTCCTCTTGTAGCAGAAGACACTGTTTTAATAGAGCCGTTTTAAGTCTACTAATTGACTAAGCTCAAAGGAAGAGTGGAAGATCTTTCATAATACTACAGCATGGCATGTTTCTTGTTTTAGGCTATAAAACTGGTCTACTAGTGACTACTCTCCATTTCCCAGATGACAGGTGGTGTGTGGATTGCAGTAGTGGTGTGATGCTGTACAATCCTGGTACACCAGCCCATGGTATCCCCCACAACTGAGTAATCTGAACCAACCTGCAAGAATGGGAAATTGTGCCATGCAACCTGCACATATTTTTTGGCGTGTTTGGACATTTGCCTGATTTGCATGTTTTGTGCTAAAACACAAATAGCATGTATACAAAAAATCAAATGTTATCAGCCTCATATGGTTGCCACCCACTCTGCCTTAAGGGAAGCGTAATGGCAAGTGAAAACACTGACCTAGTCTCAGCTCTAAGTGAAGCTTATCAGTCTTTGGGCTGAAAGGTCTTGAAAGCTCAATCAACATCTGAAATGTCTGGCCCCTGCGCACAATGAGGTGTGGAGTATAGTAGCGATCTGTGTGATGCTCCAATCGGTTCTGTTCTGTCTTGGATTTCAGTAGGTCTATAGAACATACCTCTAATAAACCTGAAAAAGAAAAAAATATCTTGATCTTAATATTCAGTGAGATCAAACTATGTCCAGTGCTTTTAAGGCCCTATTCAAGGGTTGGGCTACCATTCATGTCATAGTTTTCTGTAGGTTCATTGGTGGTGCCATTTCCAATAGCAGAATTTGTGACATCATCAGGTTTCTTCCGACAACAGCACTTTTGCAGCCAACTGCTGCATGTCCACTTCTTTTTCTCTGGCTCCACCTTCTCTGGCTCATTTAACCCAACAGTTCCAGATGGAAAGCGGCCAGTGGCAGAGCGGTTTCTCATAGAATATGTTTCTACAGGCATTCTGTGAAATGGAATTTAAAAATCTGTTAAAGCTGTGTAAATCAGCTCCAAGATGAGTCACAACATTACAACATTTGAATCAAAGGCAGCTTTACAACATTTGTGTCTTTGTACTACAAAGAGTGAACCAGAAATAAACCGATTAGGAGTTTAACATGACACTATAGAGGAGCACACTGAAATACACAAAAATATGTGTACTGTATGTGCTGCTGGTATACCACATATCTGCTGTATCTACTCTTCACTTCAAGTTTGCCACAACAACACTCAAAGAGAGAGAACGATTCATTGTAAGATATGCTTGTTTTCATTTGGAGAGTAATGTGTCTAGCATTGTTCAAATATTGTACTGATAGTCACAACTAACTAAGGTTGTTTGTTTAGTATGTAACAGTTGGTTGTGTAAAAAAACTCAGGTTCCTTAGATGTACTTATTTTACTTCAGCATATCATGAATTGCATCTTACAGGCAAAAAATCCCCCTGCACAGCTAAACTATATCTATTAGGACTGTTGCGATTAAAAAACAAATGTGAAAATGAAAGGAAAATATGACAGCATTATATTTAGATCTGCTCATGCTGAATCAAAGTTTTTGTTTATAAGAAAGTTTGTGTACTCCCTGAGTTCTGCACTCTAATGTTGTAGCAAATGCTGTCATCATAAACAACAAAGTGCAGATATGATGTAAGTAATAGTTTCATTGTGCTGTGTAGTTAGATTCATTAATTATAACAGGAGTTTCTGTGAGACTGCAGAATTTATTGGCTGTTTCAGTTATGGGGAACATTTCTTGCTCGCTCTCTGCATACAACTTTTTAATATACAAATTTGAATAATCATTTTGTTTTTATGCTACTAAGAGAACCAATGTAAAGTCTTGATTGACTAATGCTTAAATCTGCAATAAAATCATTAATAATGATTTTAGCTTGTTTTGTCTGTAGTCTATAAGAATATGGTGTGTAAAACGTTTTTAATGTAATAAAATGTTACTAGTGTTAAGTTGTGGTCCGATTGCCTGAAACTCTGCATATGTATGTTGAGTCTTATCATCTGGGAAGATTACTCATTAAGAAACCACTGACAGGTATTGTTTTGTCTTTGTTCTAAACCTTTATTCACAAAGGAGGCAAGACAAGAAAGAAAGGAAGTGGGACGTCAAGAATCAAATGTGATTCATCCAGACGGAATTCATACTCTTTTTATTCTCCGGTTTGCATCCATCAGGTTCAAATATAAAATGAGAAATGTACCTATATATTTACCTTTTTTGTATGAAAATATTTCTGTTTCCGTAAAGGTGCTTTGCTACAATACACATTGTGAAAAGCGCTCTAGAAATACAACTGATCCACCACAATCCACAATCACTCAAGTTGCGATAAACAGTAAAATGTGGTTAAATCTGAACATGAGAAACTAAATAAAATATGATTTCATCTCATCAATTATTTAGTCATTTTTTTGGGAACAGTCTGATTGGATAAGTAGTTTTAGGACATTTCAGCTATAGCATGACTATTAAGTCAAACAGTGCAGTGACATTTACAGTCGTGTGAAAAAATTAGGACACCCTATGAAAGCCTGCGTATTTTTGCAACATTTTTGCAACATTTTGGATATATGGATATTTAATCTCAATTTTAACAATACAGAGAGATTAAAGTAATATATCTAAGCAATTCAAACTGAAGAGGGGATTTTCTGTAAAATATAATTCCACAAAATGCAAATTCTAACTAAGGCAAAAGTTAGGACACCCTCACATGTATTCCCTCTTAAAATGGCTCAAATCACACACAGGTGTATCACACCAGGTGCACATAATTAGTAGATCGTTACTCAGCATTTTGAATGAGGCTTGCCCTATCTAAACCTCAGACATTTAGTTTGATGTGCTCTTGACTGTTGAAGTGAGAGTGAGCATCATGGTGAGAGCAAAAGAGCTGTCAGAGGCCTTCAGAAAAAAATTGTAGCATCCTATGAGTCTGGTAAGGGATTTAAAAAGATCTCAAAAGATATTGTAATCAGCCATTCCACTGTCCGGAAGATCATCTACAAGTGGAGGGCTTTCAAAACAACTGCCAACATGCCCAGGTCTGGTTGCCCCAGCAAGTTCACCCCAAGAGCAGACTGCAAGATGCTAAAAGAGGTCTCCAAAAACCCTAAAATGTCATCTCGGGACCTACAGCAGGCTCTGGCTACTGTTGATGTAAAAGTCCATGCCTCTACAATCAGAAAGAGACTGCACAAGTTTGCCTTGCATGGGAGGTGTGCAAGGAGGAAACCTTTGCTCTCGGAGAGAAACATCAAGGCCAGACTGACATTTGCCAGAGAGAATGTTGACAAAGACCAGGACTTCTGGAATAATGTTCTTTGGACAGATGAGTCCAAAATTGAATTATTTGGACACGAGCAGAGGACATGTTTGGCATAACTGTGAAGCATGGAGGTGGAAGTGTCATGGTTTGGGGCTGCTTTGCTGCAGCAGGACCTGGTCAGCTCACCATCATAGAATCCACCATGAATTCTACTGTGTATCAGAAGGTGCTTGAAGAACATGTGAGACCATCTGTTAGAAAATTAAAGCTGAAGTGGAACTGGACCATGCAACATGACAATGACCCAAAATATACTAGTAAATCAACCAAAGACTGACTGAAAAGGCAGAAATGGAGAGTCCTGGAATGGCAGAGTCAAAGTCCAGATCTGAATCCCATTGAGGTGCTGTGGGATGACTTGAAAATGGCTGTACATGCAAGAAACCCCTCAAACATCTCACAGCTGAAATAAATCTGCATTGAGGAGTGGGGTAAAATTTCCTCAGACCGATGTCAGAGACTGGTAGATGGTTACAAGAAGCGTCTCACTGCAGTTATTTCAGCCAAAGGAGGTAATACTAGCTATTAGGGGCTAGGGTGTCCTATCTTTTCCTCAGTTAAAATAGGCATTTTTGTAGAATTACATTTACAGAAGATCTTAGACTTTTCTTCAGTTTTAATTGTTTAGTTATATTTACTTTAATCTCTCTGTATTGTTGAAACTGAGACTAAATAACCATATATTAAAAAAATGTTACAAAATACACACACATGCTTTCACAGGGTGTCCTAATTTTATCACATGACTGTATAGCTGTCTGCATTCACTCATTCATACATGCAGTATTGACACATGAATTAATACATGGGGTGTCATGATGGACATGAGCACAGGCAAAACATCCAGTTTCTCTTTTTCCACAATTATATTTCTTATGTTTCTGGAATCATACTGACGTTAATGGCAACCAGTGTACTGTAGTGTGACCCCAAAAAGCATTTAACCACTTAAACCACCAGACTTCAACCACACATAAAAATGCTTGAACATCTTTATTAGCATTAGATTACACAACATCAGATCAAATGCTATTGGTTATAAAGATTGTACAAGGCCATTTTTCAAGCAAAACAATTCTCTATAAGAAGTTTGTTAGGTGGTAAACTATACACAGATACACTAAAATTGAAAAACAGTACTTGACACTTTTTGGAAGTCAAACATGTATATAGTTAATCTAATGATCGACAGCTCTGGCATTATTAGTTTGCAGATGCCCCCTGGTTTGATATGCATTGTTATATGCACAACATGGAACTTTGGAACATTGGAAGATATGTTCTAATCCTAATCCCTGGTTTCAAATAGAAGTCATTTGAAGTTATCCTACAGGTGAGATCCATTGATAAAGCAATAGTAATAAAGACAGTTTCTTACTTTCAGTTGTTGTTGGTAAATACGTCAGCCTGCTTCTCGCCTGTCTCCACTCTGAAAACACCTGCAGTGATCACGTCTCATTAATGACTGTTCCGTGTGACTTACTCAGTGTTTTATTTAGTATAACCCAGACACGCTTCCAGCTTGTACCAGTATATGTAGGGTAGGGCTGAGGAAGGGCAAAGAACATGCTGATGTGATTTTTCATACGTGAACTGCGAGAACAGGTTTGACAGGATCACTTGTTAAATGGCATTTCTACCTAAGAAATTCAGTGCATGAAGTGTAATTCAGTGATACTATTTTTTTAATAAATCAAAACTTTATTTTAAAAATGTCATAGTTTAAAAAGTGACACCAACACAATATTATTTTGAAGAACTGATATTAATAACAGGTGTAGATCAATCGATCAATTAATCAACAGATAGCCCGACAGATGGATAGTGGTCATTACATCTGTGAACATATTATTATCATATCATATTATATGACAGTTACCTTGGTATGTTTCCAACACCCATCACACATATGTTTGGTGGTAACAGAAGTATTTGCTGAGGTGGGACCCAATATAACAGAACAGACAGCATCAATCTGAGACGCATTTTCATCTTTATTAAAAGAATTGTTAGTATATGTGATAGAGTTAAGCTATGTGTAACGTGTATCCCAAAATACTTTGTGTGTGAAAAATGAGGGTTCATATTTAATGTAAAGTTTAACCTATATAAATATATATACTGTACTACTATACTACTAAAAATATATAAATATAACTGCTTTTAGTAAATGTAAATGACTGAATTTTCATTTTTGGGTGAACTGTTCCTTTAAATATGGCACAATATGTAATGCACACTCCATGTTTATATGAATACCACACTCCATGTTTATAACTGATTTCTGTTTTTGCAGAACTTTGTGGGTGCAGATTAATTGGACTATTAAATGATGGGACAAGCACCTGTTATAGCTGTTGGATTTTGACTAAGGATTCATTACTCTTTGGCTTTAAGCCTGTTGCACAGTCCATGCACCATGTTGCAGCCCATAGAACTAAATGGTATAAACTAGGAACAGTCTGAACATTTCTGAGGGAATTTTTGTGGCAGTTTTACATGTTTTTGAACTATGTGGTGTAGAAACATCTTTTTTTCTCTCTTTAATTTGTCAAATTTAATGATATTACCCAGTGGTTTTTCAAGCTTTTCTAGCATTTTGAATTTTGTTGAAACTATGTTGAAACATAGTTTAACATATTCATCCTACAGCTTTCAGTTGATTCTTTTTCTTGATTCATGCCATTAAAATAAATCTTGCTAGTTTTCTTTCAGGCAAAACGTTGATTTCACTCTGTAAAGGGTCATCAATGTAAAGGGTCATCTTGATCACTGCTGAGGCATATGGTAGGGTCAACTGGTATCAACAGTATGAGTCTATGGACCCAACTTACCTCAACAGTCTAGGCTGGTGCTATAATGGTGTAGGGAGTGTTTTCTTGGCACGCTTGTTAATAACTAATAATTACTGCTTCAATGCCACAACCTATTTGAGCATTGTTGCTGACCATGTGCATCCTTTCTCAAGCACTTCCAGCATGATAAAGCAGAATGTCACAAAGCAAAGGTCATCTTACACAAGCTCTCTGTTCTTCAGTGACCTTCCCTGTAGCTGACAAATCTGCATTAATTGCAATGCTGTCATTTTAGCATGAACCAGAATGTCAAAGGAATGTTTCCAACATCTTAAAGAATTTGTACCACACCAAAATAAAGGTTTTTTTAAAGCCCTGAGGCCCGGCCTAACATTAGTTTAGCGCTTTTAATAAAGCCCTCAGTTAGTGTACTTTACTGAACCATGTGATAAGTAAAGTACTCCATAAATCTAGGTAGGTAGCTGTCATGGAAACACATCTAGCCAGAGACAGATGGGGCAGTAACATGTTGCTTTTATTGTTGTGTTTATTGTTAACATGAATGAAAAAGCATAACTATACTTTCTAATTTCACAAACCATGACCGAGTTTTGTTAATTGCAATATTTCTGCTCAAACATGATCTTTATAATTACACTTTAAGGCTAAAGGTAAAAGCAGTTGTGGAAGGCTTTAAGCTCTATAAGCATGCAGACTGGTGTTTCCGTTATATATGTATTTCAAGCCTTACATGAAATGTGAACTATCATTTTTCACACACAAAAACAGAAAAACACCGACATACTGTATATACAGCACAGTTTTTAAAGGAACAGTTCACCCAAAAATGAAATTTCTGTCATTATTCACCCCTCTGTTGTACCAAATGCTTTTTTATTGTTTTCCATGAAACTCAAAAGAAACATTCTGAAGAGAGTTGCTAATGCTGTTCTTCATACAAGTAGAGAGACAGTTCACTAAAAATGAAAATGCTTCCATCATGTACTCACCCTTATGTCATTCCAAACCTGTATGATGTTTCTGCTTCTGAGAAACAGAAGATATTTTGAAGTATGTTGATAACCAAACAGTGGTACCCATTAACTTCGATTTTATGGTCACAAAACCACCAAGACATTTTTCAAAATATCTTTTGTGTTTCACAGAAGAGAAAAAGTCATGTAGGTTTGTTATGAGGGTGAGTAAATGATGGAAAAATGGCACTAACAGTGCCAGAGTCTATCTCAGAGTCTATCTGACTATGGTACAAACCTTGTAAAGCCATACAATAGGTTTGTGCAAAGACTAAACTTTGAGTTGCTATTATTTCCCTCAATGGAAGCTATGAGATGTCATTTACAGTATAAAATGGTGAATCAATATGCCTGATGATTTGAGTTTCCAACAAACTCATCTGACAATATGAAATGGAGAGTAGAATTCAAGAGATGTTGTAAAGAGGACAACTTTGAATAAATAAATTATACTTTGGTCTGCCTCATCATATAAAACTATCATATGAATTCAGAAGACTAAATCTACATAGTCAATCACTTTAAACGGTTGTATTATGGAAAACAAAATGCCATTTTTCTATGTTACGGGGAACAATAAAAGCATAGTAATAGATTTGGAATGGGATGGAGGTGTGCAAATTGACATAAATTTCATTTTTCAGATACCTTTGCCTTTACCTTTAGGTCTGATTAGGTCCAATGCATGATGTACAGTTAAAGTCATTGGTGAATTCTAACAAGACCTCAGCAGTACAGGTCATAACAAAAACACAACATTCAACTGACGTACACACACAGCAGTTAATGGTTAATCAAAGAGACAGGGAAGTAACCAATGGCAACAGCTGGGCTAGCTCCAATTGTACATTGGCAATTTCTCTGACAGAGTTTCCACGCAGATCTAGTCTGGTTAATTTGGGGCAGGAGGCCAGGACTTCAAGATCGGATAGTTTACCGATTTCTAGAAAAGCATTAAGAAAAACTAAATTTTCTTATGTCACACAATTACACCTTAAGATAAAACATACAGAGTTAAATACAGTACAAAAGACATTAACATTAAAAGTTAATAGATTATTTGTAAATATAACAACAGTTATTTTTGAGAAAAGGGAAAAGGATACGATTATTCTTCAAAGAGACTTCTTCAAGTTTAGGCAGATGGTGCAGTCCCTCCAGATTTCCAATAGCATTATCATCTACTTCCACAACCTATGTTTGACAGAATCATATTATTACCTATGAAACAATCTTTACTGTTTACATCATTAATACAAATTTGATCATTCAAAAGAAGTGTCAGTGTTTTGGATGATCAGGGAAAGAGAGCATGCTCCACCTCTAGACATCGCAGCATGGCAAATTGAGGCGGCAGCCTCACAAGCTGATTGGAGGACAGGTTGATGTGGGTCACCAGGAGAAGCTGATCCAGGTGGCACAGAGTCGTCAGGTTCTATGGCAGAAGGGAATGAAAGATAAAGATATCTAGTAATAGTACACTTTTTGGAGCTTCAAAAACCCAGGCACAATTCAACACCATTACAAAGCTGGGAAGTCAGGATATTGACTCTGATTGAAAGTCATAAACACAAAGGATGGCATGAGGATGGGTAAATTATCAGATTCACCCAGATTTACCAATTAAAAGATCAGATATGTATGCACTGCCTTTGACATTCACCCCACCGCATTCCCCAGTTGACTTTATTTGGCCTAAAGGTAATCAGGAATTACACAGCTCCGGAAATGATGGTGGGAACCCAATTGTCAATGCAAAAACTGAAAAACAGCTTGATTGAGCTTAAATATCTCCCATCCAGTCGGTAACCAAGTACAGTAAATTTTGATAAAGCTGATGAAGGTGTGGTAGAATGTTTACGAAAAGTGTTAAATGTGTTAGTTGCAATACAAATTAACCCTTATACATAAAAGTAATTAAAGAAACACCCATTAATGTGTTAGAATATAACTGTTTTTTCAAGGCTTGATGTAATAGTTAAATTACAGATGTGACCCTGTGGTTTGGTAAACAGGGTGCAGCTGCTATTGTTACTAATCTGGCAGATATAAGGAAAAAATGTTTTTCATTCTCTAATTCAGCTGTCAGTCTCTGTGCAGAACACCTACACTTGAAAGGAGCAATCTGGGAGTGAAGCTAACAGTAAATCTCAGTGTCAGTGTCATATTTCCTCTCACATGACGATGATTGATTAATACTCATGTTGTTTAATTACTCATGTTTATGTCATTAAATGTGTAGAACAACTACCTCCTCACATGACATCTTGGTGTAGTTAGCCATCACACAAGCACATAAAAATGTGACCAGTCTGATGCCCAACCATCCTGTTTACTGAAAGTCCTTTATTTAACACACAGGCTTTTGTTATTTTTTAAAAACATTACTGATGATACTGATAATCTACAAAAGCACCGTCTTCTGCCTTATAATCTTATTTTGTATTTTTTGGGGTGCTTGTGAAATTTCTGAGAGGCAACCATTGGCCAGTAGGTTTTCATCCTTCAGTCAATAACAACACAGAGGTGAGGAGACAGAGATTTGTGCTTCTGGTGGTGTTTCCTCCAAGAGTAGGGGCCAAGTTTAACATGAACAGAAAATACTGCATAGTGCACATTGAATTATATTTAATCTCATACACACTGACCAGGGTTTGGGGTACCCTTACCTTATTTGAGAGACTAAACACTCGAACCTCTGCATACTCCATTTTCAGAATGGTGTTTTCAATCAGAAACTTACTGCACAGGTCACTGTAGTAGGGTGACCGCATGGGATCCACTTCCTGTTAGAAAGAGGATGAGAAAAATGACCTTTAGATGTTGGCACTTTACTTCAAAACCCTACTGCTGAACTCTATTATTTATATCAGTACTATCCAAATCCGGTCCTGGATGTCCACTTTTCTGCAGAGTGTAGTGCCAACTCTTAGCAAACACACCTATACCAGCTAATCAAGGTCAGAAATAACTCTTTATTAAGGCTGGAACTAAACTCTGCAGGATAATAGCCCACAAGGACTGGAGTAAAATCCCTCAATATTGCAAAGACAGTCGCAATAATGTTCTCACTTTGAGCGTTTGAAAATGAGTCAAAGTCTCTTTCTCATGCCCCAGTGGATCCAGAGCTCTCATTAAGAGTATTATCGTCAGTAGACACCCTGAAAAACAAAATCTGTCAAGGTGAGGCAAATACAGAAGGCAATTAAAATGCTATGTTAAGTATGCATGTACAAAACACACCCACACACACAGTGACACACTTGTTCATACTTGCTATGACTCACATTTGTTCTGCGGCTCAAGTTCCAGCAGCTGATTGCAGGACTGAAGTTCAGCTTGAAGCACTGAGGTCTTCTCCACTGACAACTCACTCCTGACACACGCACACAAGCACGTACACACACGTGTAAGTCATTGTTATAATTACTGGGCATGTGACTATTATGCTATTTTGTCTGGCAATTAATCGTCACAAAAACATGCAATTATAATAACTGTCATAAAATTAAAATTAGTCTCTTTTTGTTTTCATTTACAGTGTAAGCTTTGTACACATTCACCTCAAGGAGTCATTTATTACTGTAACGATAAACTTGAAAGCTATGTATAAAATGATACAAGATCTATAAATATATACAAGATCTATGACTTTTCAAACATTGGCATTGAATGATGTGAATAATAAATTTATATATATATATATATATATATATATATATTACTCTACAAATTTTAGGTTCCATAGTTAGGGAACCAAAACAATCAGGCCTATTAACTTTGAAAAGGAGAACGAAATTGCTTTCTCTATCTTTCATTGACATATAAGGCCATACATCCAAATAAATACATATTCCAACATCCATGTTTGATACTAGTTGGGTCACCAGTTTAATACTTCAGTTCTGAAGCTGAGAACTGGTGATCTAGTTATCATACACACTTGAAGGTGTACAAACACACACAGCTGTACCTGAAGAGCTCCTGGTCTGTGGCAGAATCTCTGCACCAGCTTTCAACAGAACCTATGAAAAGAACGTGAGTTACACCGGCTCTCTATCCAGCTTCAACAACCTCTCTCAAACAAAACTATAAGACAATTGCAAGCCGTTTAACCTGCATAAGTCTGTGGTACTCGCCTGTGTAGAGCGCGCAGTCTCTATGTGCGTGTTTCTCTGTCCAGTGGACGGTCAGGTTGTGTTCGTTATTGATGTCACTGATAGAGCCGGGCGGAAGGTCACACAGCTAACAGAGACAGTTAAAGTTGTGTCTGGGCCATTGTATTAATTTTAAACTTTATTTAAAGAGCACATTTCCAATCACATTAGTGCTTGAAGGGAAGGAATTGGCTACTTATATGGTGACTTTCTTTGTTCTTGTTGGGGTTCAACAGCATGTGTTCCTAATCCGTTTCTTTGTATGGAACAGAGCAATTTAAATGTTCTTCAGAAGTTCCTCTTTTCAGTTCTCCAGATGAAAAAAGCCACATGAGTTTGGAACAACATGGTGGTAAGAACATAGATTTTTTTTGGGTGGACTATCACTTTAAAATTGGAACTGAGCTAATCTGAGGCCAGCAGCTAAAGGATACCCAGACAGGGCTGTGACGAAACCGTGGATGAGCACTTCTCCACTCCACCTGCTGAGGCTGGCCATCTAAAACCAGCATCAGACCCACAGAGAGAGCCTGAGAGAGACACAGAGGAGGAGAAGTTCATTTACAGTCAGGTTAAGTTTAAACAGGGATTCAATTTCTAATTTTTTTCTTTCATAACTTACATTAAAAGGTTTGGAGAAGGCGACAGCCACTGTCTCACCCTCCCTACTGACGTACACACAACTGACCATCTCCTCTCGCTCCGCTACACACACACAGCATTGGTGAGAAGTCTTGTTTTTTTAAAGTGCATAGTATATCTAAACACACACACACCTCTGCCCAGCAGCCAGCGGTAGTAGAACCAGGAGCTCTGGTCATTAGGGTCAGTGAAGAAGGCATTATGCACAAGCTCATACTCTAAAAGTTAGTGAAACAAAAGAAATCAAATCACAACAAATGATAATTCAAATATTTTCATATAATTAACATTAAACTGTATGTATACGGCAAATTACTTCCTTCATAGTTGTAATAGTATAAACAGATATTAATACATAGTTTAAACATCTCTCATATGAACTCTTTTGTTTCATTTCTCTTTTATTATTAGGTAATAAAAAGTTGTTTTATATTATAATAATGAATGGCTGACTATACAGTACATTGTCCAGTACAAAGATTAAATCTCTTTGGTAAAACAACAGGTTTTAATTTTTAACATCCACTGTAATTGTAGATATTTCTCTTATTATTGCAGTTAAAGGGATAGTTTACCCAAACATGAAAATTCTGTCCTCATTTACTTATTCTCGAAAGTTGTTCTAAACCTGTATAAAATGTCTTTTTTCTGATAAACACAAAGGAAGATATTTTGAATAATATTTGTATAAAGAACAGTTTTGGGGCACCACTGACTTCCATTGTAGAAAAAACTTGTTTTGATACAAACATACTTCAAAATAAAATATCTCCTTTTGTGTTCAGCAGAACAAAAAAATCTATACAGGCTTGGAACAACTTGAGGGTAAGTAACTGATTACAGAATTTTCATTTTCTCTAAACTATCCCTTTAGCCTGTACTGAGAAAATATCATTGTGTTAATATCTCCTATCAGCTGCCATCATATTAGTGTAGCTCTGCATGCCTCATAACTTCAAATATACTGCTTCATGTACCTTTCAGAAGCTGCTCCTCACAGACTCTGTGTGAGTGCGTTTGAGGCGAGGCTGTTGGGGAGGGGGTTGTGTTGGGTGTGGAGTCAGAGACAGGCTGTGGGTGGAGCTGCGGTAACAGCGTGCTTCGATAATGCCAGCTGGAGTAGTTGGAAAAATTGGATCCTATCAGACGATCTGTAAACTGCAGCTCTTGCTCAACAGAGACACCAGACGCTTTGACCACCATCCGCCGGTAATCCCAACAATGGACTGAGAGAGAGGAAAACACGATAAAATAAAAAAATCCAAGCAACCTACAAATGTAATTTTTATCAACTAATTTTCATCCTCTTCTTTAAGCCCACTTCATTCCCTTCTCTTCTGTACTTCCTACTTTCTGTTTGTTTTTCTTACAGTTGCGCTCGTCCAGGCTGAGGCAGCGATCACAGAGGCCAAGCTCTCGTGTCCAGTTAGGCTGGGGCAGGCGGGAAGTGACCCAGGTGCGGTGGTGCCAGCTGCCGTAAGATTTGGGGTTCACTTTTAGACAGGCTTCAATGAAATGCAGCTCAGACTCATACAGCTTCTGCACTTCATCTGTTTCTCTAGAGGACAATAAAAGAAACACACAGACAGAAATATGATGGAACCTCTCACAAATACGGTAGAAAATATAAGTAATTTTTCCAACAAATGGTCAATGAAAGGATGTGGTTAATCATCAGAAATTGTTGGTCATCAACCTCAGGAAGTAAAGGCTTCTGACACTCAACATGTCAATTGTTCTGTTTGTTTAAGCCATTATCGTCTACCGTAATGTCTCCAGGTGCATTAGAACTTCTCTCCTGTAGTTCCAAAGTGTGGCAAAGTCTGGGTTGGAGGACAGGAGCTGCTGAGTCAACTGCAAAGTTTCCTCATCATTTTCCCCAGCACTCCTCTGAGAGAGACACAAGTAAAGCACTGCTAACTAACAGACTCAGCTCAACACTTGACTTTCACACACCCACACTACAAGACAAACCTTTTTAAATGCAGCATCTCGAGCAGCTATAAACACTTTTAACTTTATCTCTCTTTCCTTTCTCTTTTCTTCCTCCTGCTGTGCTGTTGACTTCACTTTTACACGCCCGTGCTAAAGTGAAATAAGATACAAAATACATAGAAGGGAAACATAGATACTTTAATAAATCTTAAAGGAGAACATGGTACAGTAGTGACAGACTGTGACTGGAAAAACAACTCACCATTATTCACCACAGGATGAAGATCTACTAACAAGAGAAGAAAATTAAAATTCTACCTAAAAAGCTTCTGTATCATTGCATGAATGAAGCTATAGACAATTTTAAGTGTAGATGTGGACATGCTAAATGTAAATGTTCTGTTCTCCGAAATACAGACAATTCGTGCAAAAATATGTTGAAGACATGATTTGTCATGTGATCAGCATTATTCATTTATATCAGTACACTCCACCCAATCTAGACGCAATAAAAATCCAAGAGGAAATAAACCGCAATAGCAAATATATAAAAACCCTCTTAAGTGACACCAGATCTCTACTATCATTCGTGTCAAACTGGTATAGTATAAACCATTAGGATAAGATGCGACATAATATACATGAAACTTTGAGATTTAATGTAATTTTGGCTTCGGCCCGCAAACATAAAGCGAGATAAATGTTATATGTGATACATATATTTCGTTATAATATTGCATATTACCTCGATTTTTGATTCTAGGATCAGCAGGACATACAAAGCTGTACTACAAATAACTCTTCCGTCGCTTCATTTAGACGTCATCGTGATGTGCGCTGTTGCCCTCTAGTGGCAAAAGCGTGGTATTCATAGAGTCCATATTACCCATTTAAAACCATTTGAAACTTTTCTGATACTTTAAAAAATAAAGCTAAATAAATATAGTTTAAAGTTAGTGAAGTTATATTAAATTAACCTATAAGATACATGCTTCTGACGAAATTTCACAAAATGTTGAAAACGCTCCCTCTGCTACAGCATGTTTTGCTAATTTCAGGTGTCTTGGAAAAAAGTAAATCTACGGTATTATTTATTATGTCGATCATAGCTCTATCAAAAAATGTAGTATTTCTTGCAAGCCTTAACGTGCGGGATCCACGCTTGGTACTTTCAACTCACCTTCAAGAAAAAAAAAATACAATATAGTACAAAAAAGATTTTAGTAGTTTTTTAACAACATAATTCCGTTGTTCCGTCTTAAACGTATTAATATTGTTTCATCCTTTCTAATAAATAATCCGAAATAAAAAAAAACAGATGAAGATATTCAATTCAACCTAACTGTTTATACGTAGACATTTCTTTAATAATTTCTGAAGCCCTGATAAATGAATAAATATACAAATAATTGCCGATGCTAACTGTAGGTGGCAGACGTTTCCCTCATTTTGTAGTAGTAGTCTTACTGGGGACACTAAATATTTCAGTCTTCCCACACAGAGAGGTATCAGTTTCTCGACAGATACAGTATAGCTGTGTACATTTATACATGCTTGTGCAGAACACGCATTCAGATGATCTATACGTGCGCAGTCATGTTTTCACATAACTGCATTATAGTTTAAGCTCCAAAATAGGACAGATTTGATGTGATTAGACTCCTGGATCTTTCAAAGGCCTCAAGAGATTCTATGGGCTATTATGTTTACAGGGGCCAATAAATGTGCAGTAATCAGATCTCAGCATCACCACATGAAGACAACAGAACAATACTGCTAATCTGAGCTCAAGTATCCTCCCTTAGTCTCTGAGATGTGGGAGATGTTTCTGTAATATGCTGTATTATAGGAGGATTCTGTTACCTTTGTGGAAATTGTGTTTTATGATATAATTTCTAATCAGAGGAACTCAAGGGGAATTATATAAAACAATATATAGACCTTGAAGGTGGGCCTATGAAAAGACTCATAACACACAACATTACACACCAAAAACTATAACATTCTAGCAAAGCCTTTTATAGGCAATGTATTTATGTAAAATTAAAACAGATAAAATTAAACATAGTACACACATTTTATAAACAAAACAATCACGGAAATTAAACCACATCATTTATTATGTTAGTTGTTCAATTGCAAGTTCTGCATATATTTGTTAAAACCCTCCCTTCTTTGATGAATGTGTTATACAAACAAATTAAGACCAAAACACAAACACTTAACTACAGTAAGCAGGTAATGAATACTTATGTACAGAGCCTTTATCAAGAATGAAAAGCACAAAAAATAGCTTCCCCAAATGACAAACATTTAGGGCGTTTTACAAATAACTGTGAGACATAAATATAAGAAAAAACAAAAGATTTACATATAATCCATTGTGAGCTTTATACTATCACCAGTAGGATAACCACATTTAAAAGGCACTAGTTAGTCTCATGATGATTATTAGTTTTAAATGTTATTTCACTGTATTACGGGATTTGATAAACTGGTTTGTCAAATGATGGGTCAATGTTACATCTGTTCCTATTTATGTTGTATATTAATGGTTCATGTCTTTATTTTCCATTTTTAGTAAAGCATTTGATTTGCCAGCCTTTTCAATTTATGTTCCTTTCATATGTGAGACGTGGAGTGCCCTGTGAGTGGGGATGGGTCAAAGGTCACAGGGTAGAGGCTGTTCAAGATCTCTCCTCCTCAATGGTAAATGTTTCCATGGGCTGTTTGCTCAGGTTATAAATGTCCTCCAGCAGGCTGCGTGGAGTGAGGATGTGTGTAGAGCCTGAGGACAATTAAAAAGCCATTGTTAAACATGGCTGTTTCAAACATAGTAGGCTGCCTACAGTGAACATTTTGTTTGTTCACTACTGTGAAAAAATGATTTTCAACAACGAAAGAATCTTAATGTGAATTATATTTTATGAAGCTACAGCAATGTTTCATTGCTGAGTTAACATCAAAACATGAAAAATCAAAGGGCCTCGTAAAGTGGCCTTTGAAATATGTTGTGCAAACATTTTGCGCTGTTTTCAGTGTGTGTGTGTGTGTGTGTGTGTGTGTGTGTGTATAGCATATCACCTGACACATTACAATCATAAATAATCACTCTAAACTGTCAAACAAAAAAAATCAACTGCATTGCTTATCTTGTTTATATTTTTCTGTTAGTGAGCACGTGTATAGACACTTACCAATGATGACCTCACAGGATTTAGTGGCCTGCATGACTTCATAAGCACAGCGCATTTCTGAGTAACTGACTCCACCCACAACAAAGATGATGAGGCGTGAGCCGCTCCTCAGGTCATCTGGGGAACTGCCCTTGTGCTTCTGCCGTGCACTGACAGAGAATCAACCAAAAACACCATGTTATCAACCAGCACAAGAAGAAATGCGATCCATCTGTCTTGTCCATTTCAGTGGTCTAACAGTGGATAGCATACATGTTGGCATGTGAATTTTACAAGCACACTCAAAGACCTTTAAAGCAAACCAAACTAAGACCTTCAATTTTTGTGGTCAACATCATTAACACAATCAAATGTGCTTGATCAATAAAAAATGATTTATTAACCACCTATACTGGTGCCTTTTATTCTGTTTCAGTGGTTTAAATGTGTTTAATTAACCTCTGAAAACTGAATCAGTCTAAACTGATGCCACTGGTTGAGTCAATGTTGCTGTGTGGTTGATCTAACAGGCAGATCAATGTTCTGACAGCTCAACAGAGCCACAGCTTTTACACTTTTTGGGTAATTTAACCTTCCAATGGCTTGTTTCTAGTGGTCTCTGCATATAAATCTGGGATTGAAGTATCTTCAGCTGAAACAACATTAGTTTGATGTTTGATTTTTGTTTGATGATTGATGTTCTTTGGTGGCCATAAATTTACTTAACATTAAATGTAGCCCCTCCTACTACTACAACTAATCATCCTCAATATTACTTTACAACATCTACACAAAAAGCAACAGAACTGACTGAGACCACTATATCTGCATTTAGCGCTCTGATCTGTTATTTTTTTATTACATTTTTTAATATAATTCAGATTCATATAATTCAGAAAAGTCATATACACCTAAAATGGCATGAGGTTAAGTAAATTATAAGATCGTTTTTATTTTTGGGTGAATTGTTCCTTTAATGGGGTCTGAGTTTGATTCTTTTAAAGGAAACTACACTGTCAAAACACCTAAAAACTACCATGATAATATCAAGTGCAATTAGATCAGGAAAGGAATTAGATGAAATGAGATCACTGTTTAATTTAAACTGATGCAAATGAGCAAATGGTTTGAAATAAAGAACACCACAAAATTTGACGTGTACAGTGTGTGCCAGAGGGGTGTATCCGACAAGACCCAACAAACTATGTATTGGAGGGCAGTTGACTTTTAGAATTATGTTGTCACCAGGTTTGGGTTTTTAAGTTATGATGTTTTTTTAATATTTTTACATATTTCACACATTCCATCTTCCAGTCAGAGCTTGGCAAACTGTTGGCAACAAATTAAAAATATGAAGAAAAGGTGTATCTAAGTTCTTATCTGGTGAGGAAAAAAAGAGTTATATTAGGTTCCAGGTCACATTCAGTCTTCAAATTTGACTGTGAGTCAGGTCCAGACCGGGGTTCAGACCTTAGGAATGTGCACATAATAGAAAACAGAAACCCAAAGGGCCAATCATACTTGCCTTACCTCACTGCCCTGTGGGCCCAGCAAAAAAGAAAAACAGACAATGACAAAAGAGACCAAAATTCTACAATTCAGGTATTTTGACAATTATTAAGTTAATGTTATAGTAGTTATCAACAATACAGTATTATACTGCGCGCTGCAACAACAGATTGAGATTTAAGTTGGATGAATAAAACTGAATTGTGGGTGTGAATCAAACTGTCTGGACCTACCTCACAGCACGTGAGCCATTCCACGCAGACGGGCATTCAGACTGGTACGGCCAGTCTTTGACATCCAGTTTGTTCTCTATTGCATCCTACCATTCATACACACAAACAAATGTTAACAGAACTAAGAAATGCTAACTTAATAAAGTACAAAAATAATAACTATATCAGTGTCTTATAAAAACGCTGGGTTCTATGAGTTGTCAATTGAGTTTCAGGGAGGGGTCCCTTTACAATAACCAGTCACACAAAGAGATTTATAATATTATCATTAGCCTGTGTAGATGGTAAGCTGACCATGAAAACATGAGGCAGCCAAAAGATTTCGAAACACATCCATGTTGTAAACAGCAGAACTAGAAATTCATGTTCTTCAAAGTCTTTACACAAAACAACCTGTTACCTGTCAGAAAGGCCAAATGATCCAACTACTGTCGAGCTATTATATCAGTTTTTTCATGTCTGACATAGCCATAATATTACTATGATAATTACTCCAAAATTTTGCTATTCAGCTGAACCCTGCAGCATGGACCAATCATCTACTGGACAGTGTGGTGCGGCCCACTGCCTAGCACAAGTCATGTGACAGCCCTATCTATCTACTGAAACCACACAGCCTGCCTGAACTGCCTGTGGGGTGTGTCTATTTCATTTAACTAATCCTGTTAAAGGAAAAGGTTAACTAATCCTGATTTTAAATAAAATATGTCCAGAGAAACATACATATATTTTAGATGCAATTGTTTAGCGATTTCCATCTGACAAGGAAATAGGACTTTTCAGAAGTGACATTTAATCTGTAAGTCATGTTCTGGGTCATAAAGTCAATGGCTCCCACCTGAGCAACATGCACATACTGTATGTAATTTGGTCTCATACCATTACATATTAACTGTAAGCTATCTGTAAGATGTTCTTTTGGGTGTGTCTGTGTAAGTCATATAGAATTTCCTATGATCATTAACTTAATCACCGCTGACATCATAAAACTGGTGTCCTAAATACATAGCGGGGCCTAACATTTAAGTGACACATCATCCTGCACCTCTGCAGGCTTCATTTCATTTTTACTTTTCATTCTACTTTCTGTCTTCTGAAAACATGGGTACTGCTGGAGCAAAGACACTGTTTCAGGCAGAAACACACAGACCGGCAGTGAGTGATGTCGACGGGTGTGTGTCACTCACCTCCATGACATCTTTGAGGACGGGTGTCCAGCGAGACACTTTATAAGTCTCCTCGTCTGAGCGATCTCGCCGAGATTGTTTGCGAGATGAGAAGAAACTTGACTGTAGTGAGAAGAGATGCAGATGACAATGAACAACATAACACCAAACTTGAAACCTTATTAAAAATGCACTTATTTTATGCATTACATCACTTTATACTTTAAATAATGACCCAAAATATCCTCTGAATATAGGTTTTGTTTGGACAGCACTAGTTATTCCTGAGTTTAGGTAAATTGATACCTTTTTAGATGAATCAAAATTTTAATATATTGTATTATTTTTGTGTAGTTACACTGGCAAAGTGTTATGCTAACAGTGCCAAGGTCATGAGTTTGAATTCCAGAGCATCTGCCCAAAAGCATCTGCCAAATGTATGAATGTAAATATTAAGGTTAAAGCTGCAATCCATAACTTCTGCATCTATACTGCCATCTCTGTTCGAAACATAAAATTTCAGGGTACTTGCTGAGTTATTTTCTTCATTTTTAACCAAATAAAGTTACAGATGGCAGCTTTAAACAGTACTCAAACTACAAAAACAATTTCAATGCATCGAAACCAAAAACATCCACAATATGAGGACACACAATGTAATAAAGCACTGCTGGACGAAGAGAGAGTGACACTCACTGAAGAAAGTATGGGAACTCCAAGATGTTTCCAGTTCAGGATATACTCACTCTCACCCTCGATCTTCACATGCTGAATCAGCTTATTCAGGTTCTCCTCTGTTGTACCTGCTCATCAAACACACCGATTAGCTTATTTACCTGTGAAGTCGATCTAACTGTACAGGTGTTTGCCAAGAATTGACAAGAAAAAGAGAATCATCCACCATTAAGGCTGAAAATGTACAGAAGAACAGCTCTAATCTTATCGGGGGTGTCATGGGGATGTAGGAGCACAGGAAGTAACGTCCTCATGGGGTCCTTGACCTTCAGACCTTCAGCGTCGGCACCTACAGCCAAATCCTACATACATACAACCAATCAGAGACATGAACACAGAGACATACTCTGGCCAGACAGGAGCACTTTTTCACTCAAGACATAATTGAACTGAAAACCACAAAGCCATGAAACTTCACCTGTTCCGCTTTGCAGAGTTTCTCCACGTTGTTTTGGAAATGACTCATTAGATCCTCGGCCAAATTTAAGTGGACCGTTTTCTAAAACAGACAAAGGAAATGAAACACAGCATGTTTGTCATTCTGCTGGCTTTAACAGAAATACAGGCCACATATCTTCACTACTAGATGAAACAACAGAACAAAGGTGTGCTTCAGCAGTGAATGTCATGTGACACTATACCGTACAAAGCGATTTGATTACCTGAGCCACCTGTTTACGGAAAGCGGGCATCTTCTTCATGAGCTGGGACAGGGCTCCAATTGTGATCTGTTAATGTAAGTGAAATATTACATGATAATTAAAGCCTGAGCCTGTTTTTAACTCTGTAATTAACTGTAAAGACACACTGTACCTTCCCATCGGCCTGCTGCTTGCTGGCAGAAATTTCCTTAACCAGTTTAGGGATTTGTCTTTGGAATGCATACACAAGTGTTGGTTATTTCTTTTAACCAAGTTAATAACCAAGTTATTACTGGGTTATTAGCTTACAATAATTTTATAAAGTAATATAGAATAAAGTCATTACAATACAGATTTTCTGCTAGAAAACTAAGATCTGATTGAAGCCTATTCACAATAAAACAATATACAACAGTTAGAACTAACTCAAAATTTAAGACAACATGTCCTATGTATGTATCCTTCAACAATGAGGAATCCCAGAGTGCACTGTGACTAGGTCAGTGAAAAAGGGACATTTATAATCAAAAATTTATATCAATTTTGTTCAGTGTGGATATTTTCTTTCCTTTCCTTGTGATGTCACCTAGCTGCTGGTGTAGAGAGCAGACAGCAAGGCAGCTCAATGGGCTCTAAAAACAGCTTTTGCTTATGACTGCTAAAATCAGTTCCCAGGAATGAATGTCTAATAGTAAAAATCAAGACATATATAAAGAGAGACTGATGCCTAAGTAGAGTTTGTTTTTAAATAATGAACTCTTAAAGCACTTCTACTCACTCAGTGACCTCAGCAATATGCATGTGCCGTAATTTGACCCATAATTCATCATCTTCATTTAGCAAGGCCTCTTTCTTGGAACCATCCTTTAATTTATACCTGAAAGACAACATTATATATAAAACACTAATGACGCACAACTAACTACGGATAGAGGGTTACTGAAATGTTGACAATTTTGACACTTAATTTTAAATAAAATTGTATAACATGCAGACTTGTATATGAATTGATGAATATCACTAAATTAGATAACACTGGTAGCCACATGATCATTACTGTTTGATTGACAGTTCCACAAGAATGGCTACACCTATGGTTTTGAGAAAAGAAAGGGCATCAGTAAGGATTTATGTAACAATCTGAAAGTTAATTCAATGGCAAGTTAAGTGACTGTAAATGAGAGGCTCATTTACTCATAGTTGTTGTCCTTCATAGGTATGAGGTCATAGGCCATGGCCTGGTAGGTCAGTTCATGAAGGATTGGGCTGACAGGGTCAAGGGCTCGATCGACAATCAGAAGCTGGGCCTGAGTTTTTCCCTGAAGATGACAGGTGTGGATAGTTAGAACGATGTGATTTTCGACAGAAGCCAGAAATAAACTTATTGAAAATTTTGTTATGTAGAAAGTGAAGGTTAATTTTTGAGTCACTCTTTTGCACAAAATGTGGTCCAAAAGCACAGCTTCTGAAGCCACGTGATAGCTTTTGCATCTATTGGAAAAAAGTTTTCACTGTATGGAAAAACGTAATCAGAATATTCTGCAAGAATCAACTTTTTGGGTTGTGCTTTTATATTATAGAAGCAATATGGTGTTGAACTGATGTAAAAATAGGAAAATAAATTATCTCATTAAATTATTTCAAGCTATTTTATCGCCCCATCAACCACTGAAAACATCCACCCTCACCTTTTTTTTCCAGTCGTCATCCAGCTCATAATGGCGAGCAAGTTTATTATCCACCAGTTCAGCTAACTTTTTTCCATAATCGAGCGCTGAATCTCTGCAGAAAATTATGACTTTACATAAGTATATGAAAGTCCCTTCAATTATCAGGTATAATTTTAGAACGTATAAACTGTGAAAGTTTCTGGTTTAATGTACTTTTTGTATCGGACTCCAGGGTATTCTTCCAGCGTGGCACACAGAGTAACGATCTGATTGGCGAGTTGCTCTAGAGTCTGATCTCTGTCTTGACTGTGTGGGCTGTAGATGTTCTTGAAGGCCTCTGTGCTGTCACAGGTAAACACCTGCACAGGTAACACAGACACACACAATGCTCGATCATAAATGAGGGCGTAAAGGTATAGTAAAAACAGTCAATCCACCAACTCTAATGCTGGTACTTTCTGAATACAGATACACTTACTTGTGCTTCCAGTGGAAGAAACGAGATGTTTATTTCCTTGCACACTTTAATGTACTTGGCACAGTTCTTCTTCATCTTGTCGAAGAGTTCGTCAAGACAGTCTGAGATTACAGTTTCCAAACATGTTATGAGCTGCTCAAAACTGTCAAAATACACTTTCAACACAACATCAAACAGAAGCTTTTGCATTGTGAAATTTGCATGATAATTAAGTACCATTTCGCCCCCAATTCTCATTACTGCAATATTAAAAAAATATATTAACACTTTGCTTCCTTTTCTTTCTTAAAAATACACCGGACATACCAGGATAAATTATTTATAAATTGGGGTTTCTATAGCTCAACTGGGTAGAACAATCATTCCCAATGATTAAAAACAACGTGAACAAACTATAAATCACTTTAGATAAAATTGTCTAGCAAATGCATAAATGTACATTTTTTATAAACAAATATATTATTACATAATTTGTATATCTGAATTGTCAGTTGGAGAAATGAATCTGAGTTAAAGCAGTGGACTTACAGTCAGTGAAGTAGACATATGCAGCTTTGTACTTGGGTTTCACTTTGAAGTCATTAATAAACAAATCAACACACTGCAAACAAAAAGCAACAGGATCACAGAGAGATCATTACAGAACTTTAATTTTGAATAAACTGAATCAGAAAACAACTTTAAACATTATTTATTATTATTATTGGGGCTGTCAATGCAACACACTTGCATTGACTGAACTCACGGTCATGTTCAGAAACCAGATTGACATGATCTAAGCATCTGAGCAAAGGTTCTCAACTCTGGTCCAGTGTCCAGAGTTAAACTCATCTGCCTGTAACTTTTTAAGTAACCCTGAGTACCTTGATTAGATTGCATTGCATCCCAATTCACATACTATCCATCCTAAATTGTATTTGAAATTAATATTATTTTGTGCCAAATAGGACATTGAAATATCCTTAAAGTACCCAGATGGTCTATTATTGTCAGTTTAGTGATGCTGAATTAATAAGAAACTATAAATTATACTAATAAAGTTTACAGTGAAAATTATATAAAACAATAACGAAACAAGTACATATGGTTAAATACTAAACAAATTAAATTGTTTTTTTTTTAATTGTTGTATGCACGTTCTTGTTAAATCACAATGTTGTTATAACCAAAATGTTTTCTAGGCAACAATGGTCACTTCTGTTATGTGACAGTATCCCATTACTTGTAATCCCTTTTGCTATGCTCTCAAACAACATCATTTCCCATCACAATAAGAGCACATACTTTTAAATGCACATTATGAGAAGGTGAATGGGGATGCAGTGTTGTTTAGGAGTGTTTGTCCAGGGTTAGACCTAAACTCTGGAGGACAGTTTTCTTGGCCATTTTGGTGAGCCTGTGCCACTGTAGCCTCACTTTCCTGTTCTTAGCTGACAGGTGTACTCAGTTTGATCTACTGCAGTGGCTTCTAGGTTTCTAGGCTCTTCTTCATGAACTCATTGATACAAGTAATTTTTTAAGTTACTGTTGTCTTTCTATCATCTTTAACCAGTCTGGCTGACCATTCACCTCTGAACTCAACAAGACATATTTGCTCACAGAAAATGTCACTGGTTTCAGCCCATTCTCTGTTAAACCTAGACATGGCTGTGCATCCCAGCTGATAATAAGATTCTGAAAAACTGGTACCAACAACTATGTCATGTTCCAAGTCACTTCCCTATTCTGATGCTCAGTACAAACTACATTATAACCCCTTGACCATGTCTGCTGGGTTTCTGCCACAAGCCTGGCTGATTAAATATTTGCAGTTACAGTGAACTGAACAGTTGTACCTAATAAAATGGCCAATAAGTCTATGTACTTACATGTATACATGTAAGATACATGTAATTACATTGTAAATGGATTGACAGCCCAAATGAATATTAGTTTGTGAGTATCTTGAGCTCTTACCTTGGCAGTGGGGGTCATGAAGTAGACAGCCTTCATCTCTGGAACTGGTTCTCTGTTTTTGTAAAGGTCCTCCACAACTGTAAACAAAATCCTTGAATTTAACTTAACTGAAAGCTATTAATGATTACGGATATATTTGCCCACAATTAATATTGAACATGAAGTAAGACCTCTGTGAACAATGATGCATGTTTACAATAATTCCCCAGCACATTTTATGTCTATTCTTCTCCTTGATAAGTGAGGAACTGAGAATGCTTCCCTTATGGAAAACACAGGAAGGAAGAGTGTCTGGCTTTCGCTGCACAATGAACCTCGAAGACTGAATCAACAGATGGTATTTTCCATCTAACACACTGGATGTTCAAAGAAACATGGAGCCAAATCTCCTCTCTCACTTACTTGTGATGCCCTCTGACATGAGATCAGACATTCTGCAGCAGGAGGAAAGAAGGTGGGTGGTGAAGTGGTCCAGGATGAGGATCTGTGAGAACAATAACTTTTAATACACTACACATTTACATTTATGCATTTAGCAGACACTTTTATGCAAAGCGAATTACAGTTCATTCAAGTTATACATTTTATCAGCACGTGTTCCCTGGGAATCAAACCCATAACCTTGCGCTGCTAACGCAATTCTCTACCAATTCAGCTACAGGAACAAATTAATCAAAACTGATTACAACTTCAGATGAAAAGAGTTCAAAGATTTTGGTACGGGTTTCAAATGATTCTTCTAGTTTATTTTAGTAAACAAACTTCAAATTCTATTATAACTGTGTCCTGCTGCTTTGATAAGAATCAGGTCGACCAGATTCTGTGTTTAGTAAACGATAGTGGATTTTTACAGAAGCAAACACCACATTGGCTCACATTGGCATTGTAATGTGAAAACAATATTGCTTTGTTGAACATGGCCAATAAGTGACTTGAAAACAAGCAAAATAGAGAAACTCAAAAATCAGAATGCACACCAACCTTCCATATTTCTGACTTTCTGCAATCAGCAATGATGGTGTCCTTAATCCCTATGATAACACAGAAATCTGTTATTTATAGCATTAGTCTGTTTAGCTATGAAACAGAAAATCTAGAAATCAAGAAAATGTTTTGTCATGGGTCATTCTGTGTCAACTAAACCGGGTACTAAACTCTAATATTTGAATTTTTAAATATTGTTACAGAAGCAATATGATATTTTCATATACTTATGTAAAGTCATAATTTTCTGCAGAGATTCAGCACTCGGGTTATGAAAAAGGTTAGCTGAACTGGTGGATAATAAACTTGCATGCCATTATAAGCTGGATGACAACTGGAAAAAAAGGTGAGGGTGGATGTTTTCAGTGGTTGATGGGGTGATAAAATAGCTTGGAATATTTTAATGGGATCATTTATTTTCCTATTTTTACATCAGTTTAACACCATATTGCTTCTACAATATGAAAGCACAACCCAAAAAGTTGATTCTTGCAGAATATTCTGATCACATTTTTCCATACAATTAAAACTTTTTTCCAATAGATGTAAAAGCGGTCATGTGTCGTCTGTCATGTAACAGATCTACCTGGCATATTTCTCAAGTCATTTGCACCCCCTCCAATAATGAAAGCTGTCATTTTGACCCCCCTCTACAACGTAGTGTATTACTCATTCTATTACTTAACTAATTCTGTGAACGGTCAAAGTATGAAACAGGTTACTTTCTCCATGTTTGAAAGGTTAGTTAAAGTACATAATAAACATTATATTAGAAAAAGAATGCATTTTATCTGTTTGCTCAAGCGGATTCAGATTTAAGAAAAATATGAATAGGCCTGGAAACGGCTTACAAAATATTTCTTCAATAGCTTAAGACTTTTTAAATGAAAATATATACGCTCGTATATCACTTAATATATTTGTTTAAATACTGCATGTTTTAAATACTGTGACAAAACAACGCATAAAGGAAGTTCACAGACTGTTGAATTACACATGGGCGCGAGAGACCTGGCTTGAAGTTCTGCTTATGGCGTCACCAAAAGTCACGAAGGCACAGAAAACACCCAAATCAACCATAAAAAACACAAACAGCTGAGAAACGTGAGCACTAAAGCGTTCATAAGTACAACCGGACACGCTAACGTCAACAAACCAGCAGACGGAAAAAGTGACTATAAGATGCGCGTGACATTTAAAAAGACAACGAGATACAATCCACACTGAAATGTCTCCAAAACAAAAATCAAATAAACTAACAGACAACTTAACAGAAACCAAGCCCAGCTCTTTACAAACGAACGTGTGTCTGTCTTTCCTGCACATTTCAACCTCTGACAACTCTTGATCTGCGATCAGCTTACAGTAATGACGCACAATGCAAAAATGTGCAGAAACATACACAGGTTCGCTGAGTGAACTTACTTTGCCAAACTATTTTTTTCAAGCCGTGCTCTGCTCCAGTTGCCATCTTGAATGGATGAATCGAGGCGGATGCGCGCTCCAGTCATCGGCAGGAGTGTGTGCGCGTGAGTACGTGCACGAGCATGTGTGTTCATGATTTGTGAATGTGACTATTGCCCATGTTTTAATGCATTTTACTATTGTTATTTTTATATGTACTTTATTTGTATATGTACTTTCATTATATTTGTAGTTTGTTTGTTTATAAGTAAATTTATTTATTGATGTTTATTTATTTTAGTTTATGTATTTATTGATGATTAATCAAATCATCATGAGCCCCCCCAGATAAATGAACATACTGGTTAAATAGTACATTCAGCATGCAAATGATAAATTTAAATAATATAGGTCTCTGTTTGAAGCAAAATCACAAGCAAATTATTATCATGAAATGACAGTTAAATTTAAGAAATTGTTTCTTACTTAATAAAGATGTTTTAGCAGATTTATTGTAGCTTATAGAATAAATTGGTTAAAAGATTGTTTCAAAAGGTTGATGCAAAACAACATGCAGTAAAGACACGTATAGATATTCCCTTGGCTTTATGACAAGATACAACCTAAATAGATATAACCTTGGCTGTATGTAAGTGAAATGTTATAAAGTCAGTATCAATTATATATAATCTTAGGTTGTAATATAGACAATAAACTGTAGTGCATTACATGGTAATTAGTTTATGAAATGTTTAAAATATTAAGGTACACAATAAATGTGTTATTATTTCCAACTCAACATTACCTAGTTTTTTCCCCCAGTTTCCATTTTTATAAGAAAAGCAATGCATGGGGTAATGGATATAGGATGAGTTTTGTTTATCCTACTGGATACTACAACACTAGCATGTACTGTACATGAACTGCATTACACCTTCTACTGTACTGTTTTTTTGTTTTGTAAATATTATTTCTCAGCTGCTTTTCTGATTGGCCAGCTCACTGTCCTCTCTAGTTCTGATTAGCCAGCTGGTTTAAGGAGGTGGGGCTAGGTTAAAGTATCTGAGATGACCTCCTGAGATGTTAAAGTATCTGAGATGATCTGAGAAAATGTCCATGTATATTTGGACCAAACAGAAGAAACAAGAGACAGTGAAGCATTTTTATTAATAAAAACCAGGATTTTAAACTAAGAAACAAGATGACAAGCCTTGGAGGAATCAAGTGGGTGGGGTTTTTGCTTGGAGTAGTCTCACAGGTACAGAATTATGAGTAACTTTTATTTATTCACTTTTTGATTTTGCTTTATTCCTTTATAAATTAAAATAGTGACGAGAGGAAAAATAATTTGAAAACAAAGGTAACTATAATAGTTCAATCAAATATAACGGTTGTATCATACGATTGTATCATACATCTATTAATTAGAATGTTTACAAATGTAAACAAAGTTTATCTATGGAAATGTGTACCATCTAATAAAGTTTTTTGTTTATTGTTTTATTATAGGCCTCAGGTACTGCTCTACAGGATAAAAGATATCTGTATATATTTATCACATTTATAAATGCAGTGTTTTAGTTATTGTTATTTTTATGACAGTTTTTTCAGCATTGAAGAGTACTTCATATATCAGTCTTTATAAGTTTCTTCCATTTTTCTTGGACACTTTCAATGTGTTTAGCTCCTGACATGCCCACCATTAAGATGGCCTCTCCCAAAGAAAACCAGAGTGTAAGTGGAATTCTCAGAGGTACCCGGTGTAAATGCCTACATCCTGCGCGCAGAGGCAAACTTTCTTCTCCGAGACCTCAGTACTGAGCTCTCCGGGGACTGTCACCAACCTCTAGCCATACACAGACTACACAATCAGCGTTACGTCTGTCAACAGCGCAGGCAGTATCCAGCCATCCAACTCCGTAAAAGCAAGGACAGGTATGTTTTTCTCCCCTTTCTCCACCCTCATGGACCCGAGACCAAAGAAATGATTAATTCATGCAAGGACAGAGGTGGCTATTCTCTAACCTTCACCTAGTGCTGTAACCTTATCTTCCCATTAAGATTTAAAGGAAAGATCAGGATAAGCCACAGAACCAATCTCGGGGGATTCATTTTTAGCAGCTGCATGGCTTGTGAAATTGGTTTCTCAGGCATGTTTCTCTCTGTAGGCACAATATGAGACAATGAGCCATGACAATAGGGTGGACCTGCTCAGGGGACTGGGACCAGAAAACATTTCTTCCGTTTCTTCACCTGACAACCCTCAGAAGCTTTGCGTTTTTGTTCAAGAACCATGCTGAGAAGGTCATACCAAAAGGAGAAGGGACCTTATTGCCCACAACAGCCTCATGTGCTCAGAATTGTCATAATACAGTTCACAATAGTTCGATGGGATGGGACATTTTCTTTAAAGCGCTTAAGCAATCTGAAACGAACGCTATTATGACAGATTAGGTAGTTGTAAGAGAAACCTATACCCATGCGAGCGGAACCCAATCCCAGTTCTTATTTAAATTAAAATAATGCAATTTTTTAATTAAGAAATTTCTTAATGCAACAAGTGGTGAAAATGGATTCACTGGGTTTACCCTAGTGACAGACATATTTTGTATTTTTAAACCATAGATGCAGAAACTCCCACCATATTTATGTATGAAATTCATAGAGCCTGTTATGTGGATAAAAGATGGAAATCTTCTACAATTTGATGTGGATCTCATTCCTCTCTTGAAATTCACTCCCTGGACTCACTCCCCCTGAATCACCACCCCATTCCCAGCCCTGAATGCAAAACAAGAGCTCAAACAATACACAAATGTGATGTCCAATAAGGAGAAAGAAACTCGTCTATACAAAATTTATCTAAACACAAAGATCTCTGTCTAAAAATCTGGTCAGAGTTTCTGATCCTGTTCCATCTTTCTCTCCACCTTGTTTCTTTTTCTGCTGGCCTCAGTCCTCTGGTTATGCCAAGCTCTAGAATATTTTATTGGGTGGAAATTGTGAGTGGGTGGGCATTCAAATATTGTTGTGGACAATGGGGGGAGGGGATCTTGGAGCCCTAAATGCTGAAATCCACTGTTTTAAGTCACTTTGGATAAAAGCAGCTGCCAAATACATAAGCAAATAGTTGTGACTAAACTCTGTGTGTGCCTCCACAGGCCCTCCCTCCACTCAAATCATGGAGCTGTTGGTGTCCAGCGCCCCTGTGCCTGGTATTGTGGTGTTGTGGGATCTAGCTCAAGAAACACAGCAGTATTTGGCCAGAACTGCTCCTCATGCAGTGACTCCTGCACTCTGAGCCCTCTGGGTTGTGGAGAAACACATTTGGTCACAGCGACCACAATCATCCAAGCCGGACACAGCTACCCCTCACAGCCAGTGAAGTTTATTTCATTTGAGTAAATATATTCACATACATATGGAAACTAATTTGACAGATCTGCCTGGTCATATCATGGATTACCTGTTCAGGTAATATGCATATACTGTAGCATTTCAAAATTTCTTTTCCAGTCTTTAACCACCAAATCTCAACCTTTTTCTACTTCAAGAAGCACTAAGAAACATCTTAAATGTTAGTTATTTTAGCTTATTTTTTTATTTTTAGTTGTTTTAGCTTATTTCAATGCTTCTTTTCTCTTACTTTAAATAATTTTAAGTCATCTTGGAAGTTTGTTGAGGCCCCCCATGTTGACATCTTGGAAGTTTGTTGAGGCCCCCGGTTGACAAACACTGATGAAGACTATTTATTAAAACTAACCTTTACAACCATTCAAATATTTAACATATTGTATGACCATTAACTGTAAGGACACTTTTAATATTCATCAACTTGCCGTGGGAGTTTTTACTAATTTCTTAACCCAATAAGGTCAACCAATAATAACAGCTGTCTTAAACTGTTCTGGTTCTGTATCATACTGCATGCTCACTGTCTCCTCTACTGTTTATCAATGCCCTGTCCCCCACAGCCCATCTATGTGGAGGAGGTGGTGGTGGGTAACTGTTCAGTCAATAGATGGCATAGAGGAGATAAGCAACTCCACCCAGACCTCCTGTCAGTTTTCCTGTCACTGTGGCTACTTCTACATCATGACCGTGTCTGCACATAACCAGGCCAGACTGAGTGCCCCGGGGACTGTTCTGAACTACACCACCTGTGAGAACCTTAACATTCAACTCTAAATAAGTGTTTGGGGTTAAGATCCTATGCAGAAAGCAAGTCAAATAAAGAAATGTTATATAACTATATAACTATAACTATATTATAATATAGTGTGAAACTAGCTGCATTTCCAGCTGCACTAGCTGCATACTTTTTCTGCATTTAACATTCTGTCTGCAGTTCTTGGCTTTTTAGGTAGGAAGGTAACATATTTCTGCTTTAAAATATGGAAACAATGTTTTAATCAAAGAATTTTTGTCCAAGTCCTTAAGTGACAGCTTAAGCCAAAAGTCAAAATCTGTCCCTTACAAGACATATTGTCAGTTAAGGCCTTTTAGTCTAAATTTTTTTTAATTTGATATTTTTGTTTTCTTGGGAGCCTGATGCCCTGAAAGCCTCACTGTGAGCCAGGTGACCCAGGCCATGAGCAACGCAACCTGGTTGCCTCCCACTGGTGCCCAGACCTACATTGTCTCCCTGCCTTCACCACGGGGGAAAGCAGTGTCACACCATGGAAACAGAATGACTGATGGGATGTATCACCTGTGGCATTAACTACACCATCTCACCATCTGGAAGCCATCAGTTGTACTTGGCAGAAGGCAGAGTGCACCTTTCATAGCTTCTTCACCATTCTCATAACTCTTCACCATTCTCATGCGTTCTCATGACTAACCATGATGCTTATAACAAATGACATTGCTACTGTAAACATCTGGGGCCAGTTGCATAAACTAAGCCACTAAATCAGGACTAGTCTGACCAGCTAGAAATTAGTTACAGCTAATCAGCCTTTTTAGATTTAAATTAGACCAGTTTTCCCTTTTAATGCAGTGTGCAAAGTGGTATAACTTCAAACCGCGTTTGGTGTTCAGCTCGTTTGTCAGAGAAGAGTTAGCTTTAACCGTGATGGAGGGTTTACTTCCAAAAGCGCAGATGGTCCTCAGTCCCTGCCACATGCGTCTGGAGTCGTTCAGTTGTCAGTGAGACTCCACACGCTCTCTGTACCGTTTAGCGGATTTAACCGCGCGTCAGAGAGCGTAGCATGTTCACTTGCAGTCATGCACATCCCCTGACAGGAGTCCCGCGTTGTACGCTGCTGTGCGTGCATTCACCGCTGTCCTGATTGTACTGTCGACCCATGGTTTCTGGTTTGAGAATGTTTTTATTGTAATGGTGGGTGTTACTTGCTCAACAAGCATACCAACACAGATCACGGTTACATCCGCAAACTCACTGACGTCGGCAGAGCTAGACCGGAACATGTCCCAGTCTACGTCATCGAGTGCGTCCTGTAGCGCAGCCTCTGATTGGGCGGACCAGCGTTTCACCTCCCGCCTCTCAGGAGCTTGCCGTACAAGCTTTTGTTTATATTCCGGTATGAGGAAAATGGCGGCGTGGTCCGATTTTCCAAAGCCGGTAGCAAGTTGGCTTTGTAATCATTTCTGAATATTGTGTAGCAGTGATCCAATGTATTTCCCCCTCTCGTTGGACAGGAGATGTGCTGGTAAAAGTTCAACATTGCCTGTCTAAGGTTGGCTTTATTGAAGTCACCTTCAATAAAGGGTGCTTGTTTAGGCAAACTGAGCGTGTCGTGGAGCTTAGACAGGGCCAGATCCGTGTCCGCTTGAGGAGGGATGTACACAGCCGTGGCGATGACCGCTGTAAACTCACGAGGCAGGTGGAACGGGCGGCACATGATTGTTAGATGTTCCAGGTGAGGCGAACAGGAACACGACAGAGTGGAAATGTTCCTATGGTCACACCATTGTTGTTATTAATCATAAAACAGACCCCACCGCCTCTGCTTTTACCCGCCTCAGCAGTCCTGTCCATCCGAAGAACAGAAAAGTTATCACTAAAGGTAACGCCGTCTGAAGGCTTCTTAACTAAAGACTTCTCCTTCTGCCTAGTTCCTGCATTTTCCCTGTGTTCAAAACGTTGATCTCTGGTGTTATTGGGTTGTTTGTATTTGTTGGTAAAGTGACGATTAAGGCCATTTATTGTGAATGGTTAAGTTCCGAGGTGGATTGTCAGAAACAACCATTTAGGGATTGGTTTTTGATTTGGTCTTAGTGATTCAGGAGTCCTCTTGACTCCCCAACTTTTCACAAGAGCTAGATTTAGCACTACAATGCTTTGTGAAATACTCTTAAAGCAAACATTTAGTTGTCCTAAAATTAGGAATGACTGTGGAGTTTCATGAAACTGTCTCCCGAGGTGTTGTCCCTCAGGCATTTGCCTCTTCAGAGGATCCAATAACACACTGCGTGTGCACTGGAGGTCGAGATGTGCCTTTACCAACTACACGGCAGAGGTTTCTGGAAGCCAGTAGGTGACAACTTTGCAAGAAGCTAGATGTGCTCAGGACCACATGACATTTGTATTTCTTTATGGCCTTTAGTCACATCCACATCCTCAATGTTTAATTCCACTGATTTATTGTAAATTGACCTTTAGTTTTCTGTTCCACAGGTAGTAGTCATTGTTATTGTAACAAGTTATTGTACAAGTGAACTCCTAAAAAAAGACCACATCCTCCCAAACCAGGAGTGATTCACAACACACTTCCCAAAGTATTGAATTATGAAGTTAGATGGTTTGAATTAGAACACGATTAATGTAATCCAACACTGTCCAATGGCTGTTGTTAATGTATTTATGTTACTTTATAAAAAATGTAAGATCTGTAAGCGATGTAATGAAATGTAAGAGTTGTTATGATTTACAATTCTTTAACTTTTCTTAAAGAAAAAAGTGATATTGGTAAATATGAAATGGAATCTATTAGAGGCATTTCACAATATTTGCAAGTTTTACTTGCAATATGAAATTAATGTACAGACTATTAAGTTCCAAAAATATAAATGTTAAATTTAACATTTAACGTATCTCAGGAATTTGACTAAAACAATGTTTGCTTTATTTACACATTAATTTTTCACAATGGGACCTTAATTGGAACTCTCTAATGCAGATCTATTTTTTGCTTGCCCATTACTAAAAAGAGGAAGTAAATTGGTCACAACTGTTCACAGTTACTGCTTAGGCATTAAATATTTTGCTATATTTCCCCACAAAAGCCTGTGTTGAAGGTAGGGTTGATCTGGATTTAGCCTCAGTATTAAATCATTATTTAAACTATTAAGGTAAAAGTTATGTTACATATCTATGGTTTTAGACAGACAGACAGATAGATAGATAGATAAAAATAAATGCCCACAACTAATAGCCAGCTAATATAGGATTCTGAATTGGCTTTACTAGTATGAGAATTGACTAAGTAGGCTAAAGCACAAGTCCATAAATCCATTTCAGGTTATTTTTGAGAAATCAAGAGGAGTTGACTGTTCACATTCTTCGATGTTCAGGTGCCATCTTGTGGTTATATTTGAGCTCTGCCCTGCAGAAAGTCCTTGTTCACTTACAACTGTCTGCAGGTTATATGGCCAATCATTATACAGATGTCAGATACAAATGCAAATGTAAAAGATTTTCAGTGATACTATTCTGGAACATTTTACATAAGGTTATTTTAATCATCTAAATCTAATCTGATTAAACAGTGTCTTTATACTGTTATGATAGCTATAATCAGCTATAATCTAACAAGGGTAAATCTTTGATTTCCTGAGGTGTTTTGTGTTACTTTTAAAGAAAGGTGTTTTTGAGAGTGTTTTGGCATGAAAAGTGATGATTTCCCCAAACAAACTATCATATCTTTTGTGTTGTAAATGTTCCCCATGGACCTTCTCTTTAGGCTTCCCACATCTTCAGCACTCACCAGCAAAACACCTTTTGTGCTTGGCTCATTTCCACACAATAAAGTCTTGCTATTATTACCTCAGATCTAACTGCGCCTTTCTGTGTTTCAGAATCAGGAAACATTCAGTTTGATCACATGAGCCTTTGAGGACATTGATGGAATATAAATTATGGTAACAAAAACCTTAAAATGTTAATTAAATGTTAAAATGTTCAATTAGTTTATTGTCTGACAAAGAAATTGTGAGTTTTAGAGACCTTTAAGCAGGAAGCTACACACAGTAATACACAGACAGTACAGTTTGGAGTTTTAGATGATCAGGGACTATTGTACCACACAGTCATCAAATACACCAAAATGTTTCCAACCTGCTGGGAAACAGTGTGAGTGTGAGAGAGATTCTGCTGTATATCTGTTGTGTGTCCCAGTGTATCATATCATCAGTAAACATACTGATTTTGTCATGGTTCTTTGTTGACAACACAATCAACCAAATCATGTTTCTGAGCAGGAACAGAAGATGGACTATTTGATCAGATTATAGACATTCAATCTCATGAACAGAAAGCGCAGTCAAAGCTTTATGCTGCTGAATACTGTAAGGAGCATACAGCACAGTGAATTTGCTATTCATGATCACATATAACCTTCAAATTTAAACACCTGTCATTGTTATCAAGCTCTTATGTGGGTTATTCAGCACCCCTTTAAATAGAAATTGGGAAGGCTGTATGGGTAAAATGAAATCTAGAACAATATATACATACATACTTTACTTGTGTTATTCCAAAACAAGATGGCTTTTTGCTCATGAGGATCACAAAAGAAGATATTTTGAAGCTGGTAACCAAACAAAAGTGGTAACCATTGACTTTCATTGTAAAGACACAAAACCCCTGAGACATTTCTCGGGGGTTCTCTAAATCCTTTTCTTTTACAGAGAAAAATAAGTCATACAGGTTTAGAATGACATAAGGGTGAGTAAAAGTTTTGGATAGACTATCCCTTTAAAACAGACTATCCCTTTAAAAATGCATAATAAGAAGTTTCCAAGGTTTGTTATTTTTAAGGAGCCAATTTTAAAGTGAAATCTTAAAGTAAAATGCTATGTGCTGCTGTGGCTAGGTTTTTGTGAGTTCTTTATATCTCATCCTGGAGATGCCATGCTAAAGAGAAAAACATAATCAGACACTGTGATCCGGCCACTTGAGACGTCTCTTTATTTTAGTCTTTTCATGACTTCTCCCAGCCACATCTGATTGTCACAACACCCATGGGATGTCACCACCATTAAACTGGCACTGGTTACATAACAACCACCTATTACATACACAAGGTCATCATCTTCCCCTGTATTCCATTTTCATGATCATGAAGGTTAGAACCAGTGAACTTCTTGTGACCTCAATGGACTAATTTGCTGTCTACATATATTGGAAAAAATATTTACAGAAACATTTACAGCAGAGTTTTCTAAAACCATTTCTTTGTTGATACAATCTTTACATTAGCCATAAGAAAATTACAGTAAAAATAGCACCTTAAATAAGTGCAATTATAAACAAGGAAAATTGTGAACTAGGTCTTTAAATTTGCCAGTAATGATTGGAAAATGGTGAGTATATATATACATGTAATATCTAATATTATATATAAGAAATAATATATACAAACTATATATATATATAAGCAGATATATGTATACAAGAAGAATTAATATATACAAAACTATATCCAATATAAACTTTATCCAATCACTGCATTCGATCTTCCTACATATGCTTTCATGTGTTGGAGGAGGCGTGGTAAAACCATTTTTAGGATAAAAACAGAAACAGATAGTACAAACAAATACTGAATAATTTGTAATTGATTACTTTTAAAGGGAAAAGCAGCCATAGCCCAGAATAGACAGGAACTTCTTCAGTAATTTTTAAAATACATCTCAGAATATATGTTAAAATGCCAGGAAACTGGCTAATGAAATGTTATAGTAGATTGTTTAGACAAAGGGTGGCTTCTTTGAGAATGCTAAAGTAGTCTATTGTCTTGATTTATTTTAAATATTTTTGTAGTCTGTTTTTTGTCACAATGAAATGAGCATAAAAATAATAATTTTAAAATAAATAATAAATAATTTCCCCATTTTGGTTTTATATAAGTTTAAAGGGCTTTGGGACAGCCAATCAGGACTGGCAGTATATCATTTGTCTGTGACTACAGAGTGATTGGCATTTACAAATCAGATAATTTTTTGTAATAATGTGCATGTGGAACTTAACTTAAAAACTTTTCCTGTTAGAAACAGTCTCTGTGTCAGGAGCAACCTTTGATGTCCTAAACGTTCCTTATGTGGGCAGCTCACTGGGTTATCAGACAGAAGTTTCATGATATCAGATAGCCCATTAGCCCACATCAGGCCATATCACCACTGAATATGCTTGATCAAACTAGGTCACCTGCAGCAGTTTCACACACCTGAAAACACACAGCTGTCTTTATAATGATTTATATTGGCCCCCATTTTGATAATATTTAGTTCATTAAAGGTTTTTATGGTTTAGTACAAAACCATAGAAACGTTTACAGCTTTATAAGATAAAAGTTTTTCTCCATTAACACATCCTAATAAAGGACCTAATAATGACATTTATACAGTAAAAACAACAGTAAAGTCTGCTGCTATTAAAGTATTAATTCACCCAAAATATAAAGAGTTCAGATGTTGTTACTGCAAACAATTGTATACATGTTTGTGTTTTACATATTTATAATGAAAATACTTGCATATAATGAAATATTATAAAGGTCTATCATAACGTATTCCAATGTATTCACAAATCCCAATCTGTTAAACTCTGGTCTAGTTTTACTAGTTCCTGTTTAAGTTAGGGATTGTTTTCCATTTTAATGCCTTTCTCCAGCATTCTTTCTATGCGTGGTCAAAAATATTTCTTTTATACACGGGATAAAAGAATGTTTTTAAGATTAAGGGCTTTCATAAAACACGCATCCATATTGTGGGCTGCATTGAGAAAGCATTTGTTCAGAGACCCATTTTCCAAAGGAAACACAGATTCCTTCAGTTACTCACACTGATCTCAAAGCTGGAAGCCCCGCCCATCGTTATCAGCAGGTCATGCTTTACTGTTCTCAGCCTTTGTTGCCTACATAAAAAAGAACAATAGAAAGAGAAACACATCTCTTCCCTGCCATATTCATTTCACTTTGCAAATGAGAAGTGTGGGGATGTTAAACATAACACTTTCTTCTGGTTTAGGTCATAAAATTCACAAAGCACGTGCACAGTGGATTTACAGCAGGGGCAGATAAGACTACAACTTTGTGTCAGTCAATCATCCTTCTGAGAATCTCTATGAAGGGTCAGAGAACAAAAATCAAGCTGCACAGGGGGGATTTAATTTTTACATAAAATAATTTTGTAACATACCTAAAAATGATAGTATAAATACACAATTTATATTCACTGCTTTTCAGGACATCAAAAGCATCCCAATAATTAAGGGGTAAAAGAGTAGCAAAATCTGACAGCATGTACATTTTAATTTGAGAGCTTGAACAATAAAACTTACATTAATAGCCCAAATGTGAAAACACAAAATAAAAATCTGAAGTCACAAAATAAAATGAAGGTAAAGAGTGAATTTTTGAAGTTTGTGGGGTTATACCATTTACAAAAAGGCAAAATAAATTTGTTTGACAAGAGCAGTGTTACCAACTCTGTTGAACTGAGCAGCAGTATTTTTAAACTGTTGCAGGTTGTTCCATGGGTTAAAGGCATACATATGATATGAATATATGAACATATGTTGGTTACACCTAGGTGATAAGGAATCAGCCTGGTTAGCCCTTTTAGCCCCTGCTGACAGATGCTAGAACACACTAGAATGAAAATGTTTCTTTTTTAATTAATGTTTGCCCAGTCTGTTTGTGTAACTTGGTACAAGGTAATTTGTGATTACCAGGTCCATTTACCATTACCATTATTGTTATCTTCATCATTTTCAAGACTGTAACACTTGTCTATCATAATTAATAATAGTACCATTAATGATATAATTCGGAGGTGCCTGCACTTGATAGTGAGCCAGTGATAAAAGCTGTTAATTACCTAGAATGTTTTGTATTTAGTTTTTTTTAATATATATTAAAAAAGTCAGTTTTCCACAGACCAGTTCTCTGACCTGTGACCAGCTGTTCACTGCCAAGTCTTCTCAAGAAGATCCTGTATCTTAAGGTAATTTGGGGGAAATTGTAAGGTTTAATAATTTACAGGATCTCAAAATAATGTGCTCAATGACTGGAAAGAAGTAGAAATAAAAATTAACTGAAAATAAATTTGGCAACAAATATATAGTGAAAGTAGTAGCAAAAGTCAAGGAATGAAGATTTGAAACTGCTGTGGCAGATTTGAGAGGTTGTAGGTGCCAGTTTATAGTTGTACTGCAAATGTGAATTTAAGAATACATGCAAATATGTGCTACATGTCTGTGTCTGTTATTTCATTCCTGTAAATGGGGTTTTACACATTTGTGACTATTTGTCTGCAACTTCAAATTCAGAACCACAAGTGCAAATAATAACAATCAACTTCAGATGTGTATTAAAAATTTTTAATTATAAATTTGCATTGAAGAAAAATATATTTTTGTTTGTATATGCTTTCAGTTACTTAGAAAACAAATCTGAAACATCAAAAATTGGTATTGACAGGTCACACTTACAAAATTGCAATCAGTAACTTTTGCCTCTATCGCCATCTCAGTCTAAAAGATAAATTGCAGGTTACTTTACATACATATATATGTTGAAGTCGAACGGACATTTCCCAAGAACCGACATTTCAATCCATCCCAAGTTATAAATAATTAATATAAACAAATCGGTAATGTCTGGAGAATGTTTTGAACATTGATCTGTTATGTACTTGTTCAACAGCCATTTTTCTTTATTTTTAACCAAAAAAGGTACAGGTTGCAGCTTTAAAAATGATTTAAAATACGTTTTAATCAGATAAAATTAATCAGTTAAAAGTCTTACTTTTAGTTAACGGTTAACAGTTAATTATATTCATCTTTAATTGCCTGCCGTGATGCTGTCGAACAGTCGAAGCAAAGGCTTTGCAGATTAGAGATCAATCTTTATATAGAAAGCCAGACTCTTTTACTAGAGCGATCATTTTATTTTTATAATTTCTTCCATTCATTTTAATATAAGTGGCAGGTCTTTTTGATCATGTCAGTCAAGCTATTTGAATCTATAAGGTTTTTTAATTTTGGTACATTGTGAGGAATGTCACAGTACATACTTCTTGACCGCTACATCAGTACAATATACTAGGTATAAGTGCAGTATGCATACATACTACATCAACCTTGCGTCTGAAATCGCCTACTGTGATAGTTTGTGAATTACATAAAGAATGTTAATACAGTATGTTCTATGCATAGCTGCAGGATGCATACATTTCAGACATACTACATCTGCCAAGTTTTCATTTACTGCATTCGCCTACTTAATGTTATGCCCTAAAAGTATTTACTGTATTTGTTATGGGAAAGTTTAGTGTGGAGCAAAAATGTGTGCAAGTACTGGGGCATACTAACATATTATAAAATAGACTAGACAATATTGTGATCATTAACAATCACACACATCAAAATACTACTCCTTGCATTTAAGTATATCTTTATTCATTATCTCTTATGTAATATTTACAATATAGTTTAATTTATTCATTTGGTAAAGTATCATTTATTTGGTTTATCAAAGGGGTCATATGCTATTTTCAAAGATCATTATTTTGTGTATTAGGTGTAACAGAATATGTTAACATCATTTAAGGTTCCAAAAACACATTTTCACATATTGTACATTATTGTAGCCCCTATACAATAGAGGAGAATGAGTCAAAGTCTGCCATTCATTTCTCAGTAGGCAGCACTGGATTATCAGTGGGAAACTCAATAGCCTCTGGCGATAGTTGAGTGACTTCCCATGGCAAATCATTAGTCTTATTTTTCTACCTTTCAGCCTGTCATAGACAGCAACACTACTACAGTAACTGAAGCAATGCCTTTTTCTTGCATACACATTTGGGTGGCATTATACAAATATTATATTTTGTATGTAATAGTATATAAATAATGCTATGCTAAAATCCTCATTTACAAATTTGACCAAAACACCATAAACATTAGTTAAAGACAGCAGCTGTGCAATGATATATTTACATGTAAAATGATCATTAGAGAGAAAGTTAGTTATTTGTGTCTCTCACAGTGCGCAGTCTCCATCTGAGCACTACCATCTACTGAAAGAAGCTAAGGTTTGTCCAGGAAGTCTCTAGATTTATTGCTAGTCACTTTTTTTAAAAAAAAAGTTAGAGGGGTCTAAAAAGTCACTAAATCTGGTGACAAAGTTGCCATCTTGGCAACACTGAAAAGACCAATCTGGCTGACTGAGTGCCCACAAGCAAAGATGGCAACCTCCATATCATGTACTTACAGGAAAGCATGTGCTAGCTGAGCAGGTGCCATTGAGGTAGATGCTGATGGATAGCTCAAACACACTTTTATTTGACAGATAAAGGTTAATATTTTTAAGTGAAACTGAAAATTTTAGAAATAATAACTAAATATACAGATTTATTAATAAAGCTTATCCTTCAAGCATTTCACACAAAAAATCAAAATGAAATATAGCTGCAAGCAGCAATTACGGGGCCAAGCACACCAGAGACAACATGTGGAGCTAAGCATGGTATGGAGCACCAGATCAACTGCAACAATGAGTAATTAAAGCAAGTTTAGGATGATTGTAACTGAAATAGCTGAAAAATCAGCTATTTTGGTAATATGATTTAATGGTTTGTCATTCTTGACCAATAGGTGGCGCTGTTACCAAAATGATGTGGTGTGATCAGTGTGAGGTGACAATTGCACATAGTGTTTGGTGTCAATATGGCAAAGCTTTGCAAAGATACAGCCTCAGAGTCATTTTGGCATCATGCTTCAAATTTCTTGCTGTAGTATGTGAAAACAGTTTTGTCTATCAACATGAAATCTATAACATTTTGTTAGAATAGTGTGAAGATGATATGATTTGATTGTGGTGAAAACTGGACCAATGATTGAGGAGGAGTTTGTAAAAGTAGGTTTTCAACAAAAATCAAAATGGTGGACAGGAGGTTCGGCCAACTATGGCGTAATTGGTGTGTATGTTCTCAGCATTACCCAAGAAATAATTTTATTTTATAAATAAATTTAATTACAATAGGCTAATGCAAACTAAAGTTATTAGCATTTTTGTAAATTTCATAAATAATAGTTTATCACTCTTGACCTATAGGTGGTGCTGTTACCAAATTCATGTGGTGTGGTCAGTGTGAGCTCACAATGGCACATACGAAATTTGGTGTAAATATGTCAAAACTTTGCAGAGATACAACCTCAGATGCAGTTTGGCCTCTTTGAAACAAATTTGTTAATGCCATAAACGAAAACCGTTTTGTATATAGACACGAAATCCATACATTTTTGCCAGCATGGTCTGTAGATGATCCGAGTCAAATTTGGTGAAAATTGGACTAACGGTCTAGGAGGAGTTCGAAAAAGGAGGTTTTTGACATTAATCAAAATGGCGGACAGGGAGTGTGGCCAATTTTGGCATAATTGGCATCAAGTTCTCTGCATGACCCAAGGAATACATTGAAACCAATTTTATTACAATAAGCCATTTTCATCAGAAGTTATTAGCATATTTCTAAATTTCATTATAACTTTTGACCACAAGGTGGCGCTGCCCCAAACATTTTTGAGTGCATGGTGCTGAAGACACATACCAAGTTTCGCAGTGATACACCAATGCGTTCGTAAAATATAGCATTTTTTGACAAAATTCAAAATGGCTGACATGGGAAAATTGGATATGGTTCGACTCGGCATGATGCACTGAATCTAAAGAGACTGGTTTTTGTGAGCCACAGAGTCAAGAGCAGAATAATAATAATAATAAGAAGAAATCTAACTAATCTAATCATACTTTACATTCAACATAACTTTCTGATCACCTAAAATGAAGACAATGTTAGGAATATACAGTCTAACTATTACATTTGTATCTAAAGTTTATAAAAGCTGACAAACTAATATAAACAGGGCTTATTTAACCCCACCCCTCCTTTCCCATTTGTCCATCCCTCTCCAGTATTTACTTTGCTATTCCATATCTTGCCATTCCTGAGGGAATCAAGCAGGTGAGGATGGGCCCCTACGGGCTCTACTGATTGGTTCTTTAGCCACAGGTGTTCCTGCTGTATAGCTCAAAAGAATCCAGAACACCTTTTGTGTCTAATGCCCTTGTAAACCACTAATTGTATTATTGCAGTCATTGTCAAAGATGAGAGTGCTGGAGACACTAGGTGTTTTAGTATTGGTGACTCTAACACAGGTAGATTTATAATTCTGTGGAAATAATTGAGCTGTATACCAATGCCTTGAAAATGTATACAGAAATAAGTGCAAATGGATTACCTGTTTATAATTCCATGTATAATTCGTTTTTCTCATTATTAATTGTTTGGCAGATATGGAGCACTCAGGCACAAGGTAAGTTAGGCTCTCCAGAGACGTTTATTTATAGGAGTTATTTCATTGCTGGCTTCCCTATTCAGAGAGCTATTTACATTTCAAAAGTGTTAGTCTACTAGAGAAAATACTTTAAAAAATATTTTGGAGTTTCCTAATTTAATACCAGTTTAACTATTTTTTCATCTTATATTTGTCAGCATAGCAAGAGAATCTTGAGTTCTTCAATGGAAACAAGTTAACAAAGTCAATGTCACAGATTTAATTACATTTGATTAGTGACTTATATAGTGAGAATATTGTATAATTAACAAGTATTTTGTATGCAGTTCGTATATATATATACATATATATATATATATATATATATATATATAAACACCGTTTGTTTTGCAGAATGCAACATTATTTCCATAACATCTCCTACGGCATCTTCACTGCTGATACAATGGAACAGACTCCTCGGTTTAACAAATTATTTTTTGGACCTTCGCGTAGTGAACGACACTGGGTCCAGCCCAACAGTGGTGGTGATCCCTGAAACTGTGTCAAGCAAAGAGGTTTTTGGTTTGAAGCCAGGGACATTCTATACTGTCACACTTAAAGGTTTTCTCTATTATACTGTGATGTGTGTCGACGTGAAATTAGCAAGAACAGGTAATTTGCCCTTTCTTTGTTTTTCAATGTCTAAATACATGATCAGTATTGAGAATTCATCATTACTGGATAAATAAAAGCCATGGATTAAAGGAACCACGAATTGACAACAGATACCCTACAGAAGAAAAGATTCCCAACAAAATAAAACTAAAATTTGATACGGCCGAAGCCTTATTCACACAACATCAGTAAATTGTGTGCAGATGATATGATAACAACCTTCTTTATCTTTTGTCCCTGGTTTAGCACCAGCTACATCTCAGATAACCTATTCAAAGGCAATATCAAGTACATCCATCAGGCTTGAATGGGAATGGGTGCCAACAGCGACACAATACAATTTGCTGGTAAATTCAACGTTGGCAGGGGAACGATATAATTTATCTTTTACAAATAATCGTACAGTGGTCGGAAATCTCAGGCCCGCAACTGCTTATGACTGCTATGTGGTCACGTCCAATGCTGGAGGCCTGGGAGCAAGAAGCAAAGTGCGGACTGTCACTACTTGTGAGTAAACTTCTCCACACTCTTTTGTTTCGAACTATAGGCGTCCTTTTCAAACTATAACCCTCTATGTCTTGACTGACAGTGATACAGCCTCCAGCGGTGATCACAGTTCAACAGACAGGGCCGCAGTCTGTACGCATCATTTGGCAAGCTGTGGACAAGGTTCTAGTCTACCTAGTCACGGTTAGAAACGTGAATTCCAACAGTACAATATTTTCCAACCAACTGTTCAGTACCTTACTGGATCTGCAGAATATCACACCCTGTTCCTTATACCAAATCTCAGTATCTTCGGTTAATGCTTTATTGGAAGCCGGAGAACCCAGGCAAGAGAACTATTCAACAAACAGTAAGCAAGCCAGTATATATTTTTTTGATTTTCTGCAGCCATCACACTTATTTCAATGTCAGGGAATGAAAGTGAATAGTTTTATGGGAATCTTTGGGAATTGAGGACCTTTCGTTTTAAATAATTACCCTATTGAAAAAAATCCAGTTTAATCTCCTCCATATCAGATTTGATCATGTTGTTTAGAAGATGTCTTTCTCTGTTAGTTCTGAGTGCAGTGATATCCATCTCAGTGGACTACAGCTGTACTAAATCATCAGCAGTGATCTCATGGGCAGCTGTGTTTGGGGCCACTGCTTACAGGGCCACTGCTGTAAGCCACAGTGGTACAGTTCAGTCCTGCACTTCCAGTAGTCCAGAGTGCCAACTCAGTAATCTAGCCTGTGGGGAGCGCTACGAGGTGTACGTCACTGCCATGTCAAACAACTGTGAGAGCACAGTCAGCACTTCCACATACTTCCAAACAGGTAAGATGTTGAGACATCTGATCTCAGACCAGTTTCCTTCTCTCCCTTATGAAAGATCCAAACATTACTGTTAACAAAAGAAATTGTTCAAGTTTTATTGACTGTAGTTTCATAGGTTCATAGTGTAGGATAGACTAGAATAGAACAGAACAGAATAGAACAGAATAGTCATGAATATACAGAATAGAATAGAATAAAATAGAATATACAAACATAGAACAAAAATAGAATAAAATATAGACACAAATAGAATAAAACAGTCAAATAAGCAAAAATAGACCAAGACTTTACATTTGTGACAGCAAATCAGTTTGTTTTTCCTCAAAAAGTCCTCATAATGCTAACAGAGGACACAGCAGAAATAATCTGCATTTTAAAACCAAAATCAGCATTCTGCTGGCATTGTTTGATGATTTTTAAAGACATACAATCCACAACACACTCTCTGAAATTGTCACGCTGTCCCTGGAGACGTCTTTGTCTCTGCTGGGTTATTTTGAACAGTCCCATAGCAGCAAATGTTCCTTTCTGTCACGCTGACCTATTTTAGAGAGATGTGTGTTGTTAGACAAAGAGCCAGGTCATGGTTTGGGTGGGGAGCAAGAAATCATCCATTATTTGATAGCTGTCTATTTGTTACACAAAAGAAATGATGCTTCCGTAGTTGTTTAGCATTTGTCTTGATTGTAAAATCACACAATAAGGCACTTTGTCTATGAAAGGCATTGGGGATGCTGAAATGGGGGTTCTAAGCTATCATGGAATAATAACAGGTAAGCTGTACAATGAAGTATAAAAATATTGTTTTAAGCGCTTTTCCTTAGAAATTGTCAGTATTAGTGAATGATGCATAACTATGTTGAATGTGCTCTGGACTAGTGTTTGTGTCAGCAATCTGATATTGTTGGGTTCAGGGGGGTGGTGATGGGGCAATGATGTAGCCCATTGGCAGGGTACCTGGTTAATGCTTATTAAATTAAGTTACTTAAGATCATTATATATTGTAACACAATTTAGATAAATAACATGAGAAATCAAGCTTACATAGCTAGAACCATTTGAGTTCTGGACCAGGGCAAACTATCACAATCATCTTTTCACTATTCTTCATCTGTGAAACCATAACATATACAACTGGGTCTGTGCTTTGTTTCCCCCTTTTTAGTGTTTCAAGAAATATTGGCCAAGTAGCCTTCACTTATCTCCCAAAATGAAAGTGTCTTCTTTTCAAAACCACACCAGAGCTATCCCAGGTCATGCCCTTTTTTTTGGAAGCGTGTGTTGCGTGTTCTCAGGCAACGGCTACCTAAAACCATTCGTTCAGTGCGTGCAGTCTCCAGAGAACATATTTCTTTTTTGAGTTGTGTGTCTTTGTTACATGCATCGTTTTTTTTTCTGAGCTGCAAGAATTGCAGTAACAATAAACTGAAACCCATTACAGAAATTAGGATAAAAAGATTGGAAGATTAAAGACAGCAGAGACTAAGATTTGCTTTCTGTTGCTTTTTTTGTGATTTCTTTCACACTTACCTAACCAAACTTTATTCCCTCTGTTTCCAAACACACAAACACATACTGACTCTTTCAGTTCCCTGCCCGCCAACTAATCTGATGCTGTACAGGGAGTGCAGTAGTAACGTCATTGTCTTCTCCTGGGCTCCCAACAATTACTCTGCCTATTACCTGGCTCAGGCTGTGGACTCCACCGGCAAGGTCATGAAATGCATGACCACAGACAGCTCCTGCTTCTTCACTGACACCACGTGTGGACGCCTTTACAACTTCACAGTCTTGGGGGCTTCAATGACACTCATTGAGCAGTGCAACAGCGCAGTCAGTCCAACGATGCAGATAAGAACTGGTAAACCTTTGCGTACTGTTTACATATGTTTTAGTCTAAATGCATGTGACTATTTTTCTGGAAGGTTTAGTATTTAGTAGCAATGCTATGGGAGTTGATCACAGTGCTCCCTCTAGTGGAAGTGAGGGGTATTGTATAATTATCTACCAGGCCCTATGGCTTTAGACTTAAGTTTTGAAATACCTTGGCATAAACCTCTGTTATCTACTACTGGGATAGTTAGTCTGTCAGCTAGCAGGTTTGAGTGGTTGCAATTATGGTCAGTAAATTTTCTATGAAAACAAAACTACCTAAACTTTAGATTGGCAGGGAAGAATGACAAGGTTGGTTTATGCCAAGTTTTCCTGAAATTTAAATAGGTAAGCAAGTAATCCATGCTCATTGGACAATATGCAAGAAGAAATACAGCTACTTGTTTGTGTTTAAATTTCTTTGATTTCTGATTATAAAACAAAGTTCCGGTTCTAGACACTGATTAGTCAAAACAGTGTTCCAGTCTGGCTAAAACATATGGCATTATAATGCTGCTTTTTGTCCCATATAAAGAAAGGAAATTATGATTAAGTAAAATTGTTCCTACTGTTTTTTTTTACAAGGTTAAAAAAGTACAATGTAATAAGGAGTATATGTACTACACTTTAGTATTGTTATGACCTAAGGTGTTCCCTTTAGCATAACTTTATTCACAATGCCCTATTGTTTAATTATACCCGAATTAAGATATAGATTATACAGCACAGAGTGCAATGTTAGTTAATGCAGTGATATAATATAGATAATGTGTAATCTCATTTATCAGCACCCTGCCAACCAAAATATATGAACACATCAACGGACTGCCAGACAGGTATTCTCACCAGCAACTGGGATGGTGCAGATGGAGCACTGCGGTACAGGGTGGAGGCCTTTGGGAATCGTGGAAATCAAAGTCACTATATGTGTCACTCAGTAACACATAGCTGTGATATCTCGGGCATACAGTGTGGGGAAAGTCTTACCATGCTAATAACTGCATTTGACAATGATTGTACGAGTTCTCTGGCTCTCGGAGAGGTGGGCCAGACTGGTGAGTGACCACACCCATTACATATAATACCCATTACATATATTACATATATTGTAATACCCATTACAATATAGATGTGAGCACATGGTGAGATCAAATAGTCTTGCAGCATTTAGATGAAGTCTGGTAAAGTTATATTTGAGAACATCTGTATGCTGTTATACTCCTAAGTTCACAATTACTTGATATTTCATTCTCATCTGTTTGTTCCAGTCCCCTGCTCTCCCCAGAATGTCTCTGCAGTCATAGACTGTGGTTCAGATTCAATCAGTCTGATGTGGGATGTCTCACTTGGTGCTTTATACTACATTGGCACTGCGATAGATGTATTTGGGGCCACTTACACTTGTAACTCAATAGAGCCACATTGCCGGATCACTGGACTCCACTGTGGGGCCTCATACAGAGCCTATGTGATCGCATCCAACAGCAAATGTAACAGCTCTGCCAGTGACAACATCCTTGCAGAAACAGGTACAAAACACAGAGATAAAGCTATATGCTTGGAACATTCTTAAGAACTTCTGCAAGAATATAAGCCAGCTAAAAAATTTCTGGTGAATCATCAGTGGTATGGTGGTATCTTCAATCTTCTGAGGTCAGAATATAGTCAGTTAAATAGTCAGGTCTAGCATTAGTCTAATTGTCCTAACATAAAATGAGATGAACAAGACATTTTCTTTTTAGTGTCTTGAGGGAAAAACAGCTGATCACTGTTGCATTCCTCAGTATTCCTCTTCAGCAAAATTCAGTTTGGCTATCAGTTTTCACACTTGAAGGAAATGAGTATAGAATGACATGACACTTAACTGAAAATGACCAAGTTGGCTTTTCGAAAACCAGGAAGTAACTGTGTTAAACATATAGCAAATTGTCCTGAATTCTGACACCTCATATCTTACTTACTGCCCCATCTCGCAGCCCCTTGTCCCCCTGGGGATGTACAGGCTCAGCTGGACTGTCAGGAAAACCAGGCATTGGTGAGCTGGCTGGGATCTCGGAGTATGATTTCCTTCACTGCCACCATGGAAGACCAGACTGGTGGACTTCTCAGCTGTAGTACCACTGCCAGCAGCTGCCGGATCCCCAGCCTGAAGTGTGGCCAGGTTTACGCAGTCAGTGTAACGCACCATGATGGGGTCTGTCCCAGCATACCTTCACGTCCTATACAGCTGAAGTCTGGTAAGGAACAAATTTCTGTGGTATTTTAAAGACAGGGATTTGAGCAAGCCGCACAGGGTAGACATCATAAATAATACCTAAAATTATGTTCTGAATACTCAAATATTATATGCCTTAACCCTAGGACACCATAGAAATTGCATAACAACACCATATCAACCACCCAGAACATCTTAGTAACAACATAGCAACACCCCAGCAATTACTTAGAATATCTTAGCCACAACATAGCAGTGCTCTAGCAACCACTCAGAACATCTTAGCCACAACATAGCAGCAGTGTGTTTTGCATGGGAAAGTGCCACTCAGATTTTCTTCACAAAATGTAAAAATCAACTCTGTTGTTGGCCAACTTCTCTGGCCAGGTATCTAACTAACTTACATATTCCTATTTGGTGCTAGACATCAATCTAAATGAAATGGTCTCTCTGCAGTTCCATGTGGTCCAGCACATGTCCTTGCTGAGGTGCAGTGCCCATCAGGAGCACTCTCCATGGGCTGGGACAGGATAGAGGATGCTGCAGGTTACACCACCAGTGTGGTGTCCATGAGCACCGGAGAGCAGGTTTACTGTAACTCCACCTTGACCAGCTGCAGCTTGAGCACCCTGCAGTGTGGCGAGTCATACTCTGTACAGGTCAGGTCGTACAATGGCACCTGTCTGAGCATGCCGACCCAGGCTCTGGTGGTCAGAGAGGGTGAGGCTCTGAATCAATTAAAAAACAGCAGTACCTATTTTATATCATCAGTGTTGACCTTAAAGCTGCCATCTGAGTGCTTCTCTCATTCTTCCTGTCTTCCCCACCAGCGCCGTGTATGCCCACTAACGTGACTGCTAGACAGATGTGTGGCAACAGCTCAGTGGAGGTCTCGTGGCGTGGCAGCCGTGGAGCTCAATCTTATGTCACTGTTGCCATGGGAGACAGTGGGCACCATGCAGAATGCATCTCCAACACAAGCACATGCAGTCTGTCTAACCTGCACTGTAGCAGTGTGTATACCATCAGTGTGCGTGCTGAAGACGGCAACTGCTCCAGCCTGGAGAGTCAGAGCTTCACTCTGCGCACAAGTGAGAGTTTTAACCAATTTAATTCGGTCTTGTGATTGATTTGCAAAGCATTTGTAACTTACTCAACTGTTAAGAAGAGCTTTGTTTCCAGATACCTAAAGGTGGTCAATAGCTGATATAATGCACAAATATACTGTATGGGTATACAGGGGACATTTTATGTCTATAAACTATAATTTTTGTTAAAATTTGTATGAATGTATAATGAAAAATACATTTTAGCTCTTCCTTAGTCACAATTTCTTTTACATTTTTAAAAATTTTGCCTTCACTAATTTATTTTAAATAGTCCTGCAAAAGGACAAATCCATTTTGTCATAACATGGGTTTTCCCCTATATATTAGCTCTATAGTAAAATTTTGTTATAATTATAAAAGAATTAGCTATTAGAAATAGTGTTAGATAAAGCATGTCACACCCTGAGAAAAAAATACTACATTTTACTACATACACACTTTATTTCAATTTATTTAATTTTCTCTCTCTTTAGTTCCCTGCCCACCAGCAAACGTTCAGAGCATTCTAAACTGTAGCACTAACTCTGTCAGTGTGTCATGGACTGCAAGTGTCAACGCCGTGTCCTACAGAGGCAGAGCAGTAGGCAGAGATGGGCACAGCGTGACATGTGATGTCAGAACTCCAGGGTGTCAGTTAATTGGTTTACACTGCGGACAGGAGTATGTGCTTATTATAACTGCATCTGATGGGATCTGTGACAGCCAAAACAGCCTGGAGCACAGACACGAGACAGGTAACACATTACATAAACTCACTCTCCTTTCATCTTTTTCTTTATTGCAGGTAAAACAAACTCATTGAGCTCAGACAGCACAATTATTTCTATAACAAAGTGTTAGTAATGAACTAGTAATTTTAGATCAAGGAAACTATAACAAGCTGCCACTTAACAGCTGGAGTGTTTTTGTCTTATCTCAGCACCCTGTGCACCACCGAATGTGGCCAGCTTCTTGGATTGTGCCTCTAACAGCCTGACCGTAAGTTGGGCATTGGGTGGCCCAGCGCTGAACTACAGTGTCCTCGCCAGAACTGCAGTTGGCGCCCCACTCAGCTGTACCACTGGAGCCTCTAATTGTATCATTACTGGCCTGCAATGCGGTCAGAGCTACACCGCTGTTGTCACAGCAACCAATGGAGAATGTAGAGGACCAGAGAGCGTGACCCGTCCTGTCCAAACAGGTGAAATTACTAGAATGTCGGTTCATATCATTAAACACCATGCCAGACCACTAAGATTCCATGTTTCTCTTTCTTCTGGCAGTGCCATGTGTGCCTGCTTCTGTCCGTGCTGATGTGGAATGTGTCAGTAACACAGTGAGGGCATCATGGGCTCCAACCACAGCGACTCTGTCCTACACCAGCATTCTGAGCGGCCCAAGAAACTACACTGAATCCTGCATGACCACTAACCCCTTCTGTTCCTTCACGGGCCTGACCTGTGCTCAGACTTACACGCTGAAGGTCATTTCACACAATGGCCAGTGCAACAGCTCGGTCAGCCCCAGCGTCTTTGTTACAACAGGTAGAAAAACTTTTAAATGGTTAAAGGGTTAAAAGTTTTATTTTAGACGCTTCCTTGCTGAATACAGTAATACATTTCAAATTGTAATTAAGTTTTACTAGTTGTTTTGAATTGTTTGTCATCTGCCAACCTGGATGAATTTTAGAACTTTGCATTCTGTGGGTACCTTTTTTGACCAAAATAGGTATTTGAATGACTATTTAAAAATGAGGAGGAAGAAGACAGCTTACTGTTTTGAAATACAGCTTTGGTCTAACCTGTGACTTTTCACCAGCTCCCTGTGATCCTGAGGGCGTGTCAGCAATGCTGAAGTGTGACTCACGTGTGGTGAAAGTATTGTGGCACATGGATGCTGGAACTAGCATGTACACCGCCGTGGCGCGCACACAGAATCAGAACATTTCTTCAGCTTCCTGTCATACCTCGGACACTTCCTGTGACCTCTCACAGCTTCAGTGTGGAGAAGTTTTCAACATCACAGTTCTTGCGGATGATGGGACCTGTAACAGCTCAGCACATGCCAGCACTATAGTGGAGACGGGTAAATAAATGAAAAGGCCAGGGTTTAGTTTCATTCAGTTTAGTTAAGAAGACTTGGAAAAGCCAAAGAACTGCACAAGAATATAAAAAAAATCTTATAGAGTTCCATTTCAATTTTTGGTAAATGTGGTAAAGTGATGCAGCGTCTCGTTCCCTATCTCAGGGACCTGAGATGTTTTTTGTGAAGTGGAATCAACGTATGTAAGGCCTAAATAAAATTTTTAAAAAGTTTGCCTTGTTAAACCAATCCTTTGTAAACTGTTTGGTTTTTATATAGTTTGCTTGGTAAAGCAAAATTTCTATTGTTCATATTGAACAAATTTTAAAAATCTCAGATAATTTAAATATTGAAGCCTGTTTTGTAAATCGTCCTGAATGTCCTATGATGAATGATACCTCAAATCAGATTTAATAGGGTTATATTGTGCTGTTTTCAAAGACCATTATTTTGTGTATTGGTTGTAATAGAAATTTTAAAAACATATTTTTCACATACTGTACATTATTGTAGATCCTCTATGCCACGCCTTTCTAAATGTGTGGCGGAAATGTTACACTCCTTTCCATAATTGTGAATTTCAGCTTCCAAAGCCATTACAGAGACGGTTTGCTTCCAGTTATAAGTAGAGAACAGATGATACTGTCTGTAAACATAAATCCATCAGCATCTTAGGAACAACAAAAAGTATGCATTACTCTACACTGCCCAAAACTCCACCTTTGAATAGTCAATAGCAAAATAATAAAGCAGAATTCAGAATGCTTCTGCAGAATGACTCAGATGGCCAAATTGTCTTAGAAAAGTCACCCACGGAGGAGAATAAGTTGTCTGTGGAGTGAGTAAAGTCAGTTGCCCGCTGAGTCATTCGCTCCTCAGTAGGCAGCACTGGCTTATCAGTGGAAAACTCCATAGCTACTGGCGGTAGTTGAGCGACTTCCTGCAGCAAGTTATTAGTCCTATTTTCTGGACCTTTGGGACTAATATTTCTGGCCCAAACCATGGGAAGAAGCCATGGCTTCGTTCTTTACGAATACATTTGGGTGGTATTATTCGATTATTGTCATACTGTCACATAAGAATGTGGGGTTAGGAGTCAACCTAGGTGATTTTAAAATAATTAATTTGTAGGAGACTTTCAGTTTTGTAACTTTGCAGACCTTATGCAGCTGTTTGTGCATATGTAACACACTAAAAGAAAAGGAAAACATAAAAATGTATCATATGACCCCTTTCAGACTTTTGCATGGCTAATGACAAATCCTCTATAAATAGCCCACAGAACCACAATGGAAGAGTATCTGAGTTTTAAGAACAAGAATTGTGAGGGCAATCTTGAGCTTTTAACTTGGATCAGTAAGGCACCACCTACAGTAGCAACCAACCTAAATAACCTAGCAACTGCATTGTTTCTGTTGAACTTAATTCACATTTGTTTACGTTGGATTTAATTTATTTAGTTTGACTTCATTTTCTGTCTTTCTCTAAATGCTCAGCTCCATGTGCTCCCACAATGAGGTCTCCTTCTTTAAGCTGCAGTACTAACTTGGCCCTGGTGTCATGGATGGAGGATCAAGATGCCATGAGTGTGAGTGTAAACGCTACCTCTAACCTGGGACACACAGCCACCTGCAGCTCCTCTGCTCGGAACTGTTCCCTAGATTCTCTTCTGTGTGGCCAGACATACAGTGTGTACGGCACAGCTCAGGGCTCACAGTGTGCCAGCACACCTAGTGCTCCATTCAATATTATCACAGGTTAGTACCACCCACTTTGCACTTTAGAGCACTGAATAATTTATAGTGTTTTATATATTCATATATATATATATATATATATGAAACTCTGGCTAGTAGCTTAAAAATGTCTGCAAGTAACTTTTGCCACTGCTACATTCTACATTATTAATTATAGTTGTTTTCAAGTGTGTTTAGACTTTTAGTCAGAGTAAATGTATTTAATCTGACAAAGTCAAAAACATGCCATTACATACCTGATATATTTTTTATATATTTTTTTAAAAATACATTTTATGAATACATGCATTTCCAGAGAAGGTAACTGAAGCCGAAGGGGTAGTAAAGAAGGAATGGTTTCTAAAGTCCTTAGGCAATTAATGTCTTTGTAGAGTCCTTTTAAAGCATTTTTTTAGAATAGAACACTTTTCTTTAGATGAATGCATTGAAAATAGGGTAATTATTGATATTATATCATTTTAATTACACCTTATTGCCTCTGTGTAACATTTAGAGGCCAATAAATGCTGATGTTTGTTGTTATTTTACCTCTGCCAGCCCCCTGCACCCCCAAAGCCGTGAGTGCTAACTACACATGTGCCACCAGCACGGCTCTGGTGTACTGGCCCGAGAGTCTGGGCCGAGTGAGCTTCTACCTGCACGTAGAGACGGGTGATCACTCAGACTCCTGCAGCACAAACGAAACCCAGTGTTACATTAACTCTCTGAGGTGTGGAAGACTTTATAATGTTAGTGTGGAATCTATTTCTGGACGCTGCAACAGTAGCAGCGCAGCCCGCATGTGGCTACAGACAGGTGAACATGCACAAACATGCAACTCATGCAACATGCACTTAGAAAATCTGTGCATTAAAAAATATTGAGTCATACGGATTTACGGAAGAAATGAACCAAATCATATTATTTTTGTAACATTACAAACGCTGTTGTGAAAGGTACAAGACTAACATCCTTTACATTCGAATGAAAAATTATGAAAAATATATAACACCATTGATTTAATGTTGACAAGCAAAACAAAGATTTTCAATTCAGTTCAATTTATATATAGTGCTTTTTGCAATGTTAGATTGTTTCAAAGCAGCTTTACATATAATGAAAATTAAACAGAAAAAAGGTCAGACATGTTCAACACAGAATACATTATATTATTATTGCAAATAATATGTGTGAGATGTATATTAATACACCTAATTAGGAATACTAAGTTTGTATTTGGTTTATAAATAAAGAGTTGACTGAACAGATAAAAAATATAACACATTTTGACCATTTGAATAAATGGATGTGCATTAGAAATACCTGTCATTATGTGCAAAGGCTCGTACCTCTCTCAGAGGTCTATGAGAGGGTAATGTATTCAGACTGCCTACTAAAACAGTATGTACGTCTGAGACTATCCGGCGCCTAGTCAACTAACATAATAGATGACAGGTATCATATTAAGCAAGATACGCTGTTCCAGCTTACATGGAGATGGCACGCAGAAAGATAACATCTTATGGGACAGGGGTATAAGGGATTTGCAATAGTTAAATACACAACACAATACACACAAATAAAATACATACATTCATACACAAAATATACACAATACAAATAACTGAAAACTACACAATGACAGAGAATGAAAGAGAATTGGAGACAAAGTAACAAAATAGTAGAGTCTTTAGAACTGTAATTATATAATTTTGCTTGAAGCAATATTAACAATTTACAAAACCCCTAGCTAAGTAGTCAGCAATGTAATGTTTAATGGTAGATTTATATACAAATACACAGTGGCATAAAAAATAAATCAGATTTTTTTTTTAGCTCTGGAACTGGAAGTATTTTCCAGACTTATTGACAGAAATTTTGAATTAAGCAAAGTTTAGCTTAATAAAATGGTCTTTTTAGACTAGAGTAAATACTTTTTTTACAGGGCCCCTTTAAGATACAGTATAGACTATATAATGTACTGAAGTGTAAAGAAAGACACTAATAATGTTTATTTCCCCATCCTATCAGCTCCTTGTGCCCCACAAAATGTGACTGTAAATCTACAGTGTTCCAACAACACCGCGTTTGTGTCATGGGTGGGCAGTCCTGGTGCGGTGGGCTATAATGTAACTGCTCTGGGCCATGACGGGGATGTCAAGCACCATTACATTACTGGCACCAGCTGCCAACTACCCAACATGCACTGCGCTCAGACCTATGACATTGTGGTCACACCTTTCTCTGATACATGCATTGGGTTCCCTAGTGCTGCCTACACTTTCATCGCAGGTATGTACTGCCACTTTCCATGCATGCATGTAATGGTGCTTGCATTCGTGTGACAAAACAATAATTGCATAAATCCAGTGTTCTGTAGATAAAAAAATATTATTTATATTAGTAGGTGTAAAGTTAGTAGTAGTAGTAATCCCACCCTCCCCCTTTAAAAAAAAGTGATTTTGTGCCACCTGGTGCTTTTTGTAAATATTGGACATTTTAGAGGGCCTGCTGTAGATTTTCCAAAAATAACCTTACATTTTCTTGTCCCAACACCCTTCAGGTCCTTGTCCACCCACTAATGTTCAAGTGTCTCTACAATGTAATGGTAACGTGGGTTTGGTCAAGTGGACTGCGTTCCAAAATGCTGAGATGTACATTGCCACGGCAACGGGAAACAATGGCCACTCTTACACTTGCACAACCAATGGCACCAGCTGCAACTTCAGTGACCTGCACTGTGAAGAAAACTACACTGTTTCCGTGGTTACGGTGGAGCGTGGCTGTCAGAGTAAACCCAGCACACCTGTCAATCTAAGATCAGGTCAGGAAACATTATAGAATCACTTTTTCAAAATAGGCCGGTCAGAGAGCTGTCCATCAAAATCTCACTAGCCAATAAGAGTAAAGCAGAGTTAAGTTTCACCCACACGTGATGTTTGTGACTGAATGTTGAACATAAATCTGCAGATTTAAAGCAAACATAAACGTAAAAAAAGCGTAAACAAAAAATATGAACGCGTAAACGAAAACAGTTTTAAAAAATATGGTTTGTTTGAAAACCATGCTACACTTTTTTCATCGAGTTTTTTGTTTTTATGTTTGACTTTCACATTCAAAATGTATGTGATTTGTACAGTCACAGAATAATTCAAGCGCTGATAAATTACAGCATCAAAAGAGAAACTGAAAGGCTCCTCTACATTGTTGTTCTATTTTTTTTATATATTTATTGATTACATGTTAGTGTGAACTTGTGAATTGAAAATGTAACTACCACAACAGACTTACATGGTGACATTTCCAAAAAGGGTAAAGATAAAACTGTGGAAACATGGAATAGGATAACCCTGGATTACACACAGGGGTTAAAATAACCCTGGATTAGAAATATCATGGCAATGTTTAATCCTCTCAGAGCTTGATTCTAACACAATTCCTTATTGTTCTAGCTATCTGTCCTCCCGCTAATCTGGCTGGTCACACCAACTGCGCCACTAATGACATCAACATTACATGGGACCCCAGCCCAGTGTCTGGAGTCACTTACTTCCTGTTTATGCGCCAGGTGGGCGGAGAGAATTCCACCAACAGCACAGTGCAAACGTCACATATCCTAACAGGGTTGCATTGCGGAATGAGTTTTATTGTACAAGTGACTGCTCAGGACAGCACCTGCACCAGCCCGTATGGCAATCCAACACAGATCCACACAGGTACTAACATTTCAAGTTACATTCTATACAGCTACCCACAATGTAACTGTAAAATATAAAAATATTAGTTTATTTAATCTCAAATTATTCTTATTGCCAAATACATAATATAGCTAAATACAGCTGTCACTTCCCATTCTACAACTGAATTCCCTGAAAATTTCAGGTATTGCACAAATAGATGTTTGCATTTTTAATCTTCCTTAAAATTTCATAAATGCCTTTTTGCATTTTTGGATATTTTTGAGAATGCTGTTTCATTATGACTTTTTTGATACTTCGAAAGCATTAAAACTGCATGTAAGAATGCAACAAATTATTTCTTTTAGGCATGAATTTACCAGTTATTGCCTGCACTGGTGTAGTGCTGCACCATGCACATTTCAATTAATTAGCACACTAAAAGCAGCCAGTAAAAGAAATTTCATGTTAGATAGATGTTGGTGTATGTTTTCTATTACTTATTGAAGCAGTGTTTCTGAATTCTTTTATTTAAATCAAGTAAGTAAAATTCAAACAGTGCATGCAATCAGAAGGCGTGATTCATTCTTTGTCAAGTGTTCTAACGAAAATCCTGAAGAGTAAAATGCATCTGAACTAAACAAATGTATTAATGTAAATTTTATCCACTGCTCCAAAGCTCCCTGTCCACCCAGCAGCCTGGATGCAGCTGCCAGCTGTGGCACAAACAGGGGCAACATAAGCTGGCATGCTGGGGCAGGAGCCAGCACCTACACTGCCCATTTAGTGGGGAACCACGGACACACTGTTTCCTGTATGTCCAACACCACTTCCTGCTCTGTGAAGCTGGACTGTGGCCATCGGTACACGGCCACTGTTGTCTCCACAGTTGGCTTTTGTAACAGCACTGCGAACAACAGCATCCAGTTTGACTCGGGTAATTCACTTCAGTTACCTATTCAAATGACCTCCCATAGAAAAAAAATTACAGATGAGATCTCTTTAATTTCATTATTATTTCTCCTAGACAGCAATGAGATTAAATGAAAACCAAATGGAAATCTTTGCTAATGTGTACTGTGTAGATATTTCTCCTGATGAAAAAAAAACAGAAATCTCACAAATGTCTCAATTTCAGTTTCAGAAGAGATATCAACAATGTTACAAACTAAGCTAAGATTTGCCACGTCTGCAGTCAAAAGCCAATATTATTGATGGTTTTAGTATGACATCAAACTTTACTAATTAAATTTACCCAAATCCAGATTTTAGCTACAATCAATATTAATTTTACAGCTTCATACTCTGTAATGTTTTTTTTAACAATTGTCTCATTTGTTTTTGTTTTACTTTCTAGTAAGCAATTTTGGGAGAAACATCTGAGACAAAGTTGTACTTAAATGAAACATAACTGAGATCTCCATCAGATCAAATGAGCTATGAAAGAGCAACCTCTAAGAAATTAAATTTTCCTCTGGGTTGACCAGTTGTTAAATGCATCAATGACCTATAATATCACCTCCATCAAGTGATTGTAATAATGATGCTATACACGTGTCTAGCTAGTTACAGCATTGTATTACATATCAGATCACAGCAACTTATTAGCATGTGTCAAAAGAAAATGCTAATAACAATTAGTATGCTCTCGCATTGCAGAGATTTTAATGCTTAAAAATAATGTTACACATAATTTTATTTAAAATGCTACCATTGCCAAGGTACACAGTACACAGTGTATGTCATTAGCTCCGTAGAGGAGAGGCCATAAATGTGTCTTTTTAAAAACAGGTTTTATCTGACAGTATTTCTGTTTCCTTTATTCTTACCTATCCTTCCTGAAACTGATAAACAATTTTTCCTCTTTCTTCTCCCAACTGTGTGTCACAGCACCATGCCTGCCGGGTAATGTGGTGGCACAGTTAGACTGTAATGCTAACACACTAGCAGTAAATTGGGATCACAGTGAAATCGCCCCTGATTCCTACACTGCCCTGGCCATCGGTAAGGACGGGACTCGCTTTTCCTGTAACACAAGTTCAACCTTCTGTACCATCCAGAATTTAAGGTGTGGCCGCACCTATAGCATTGTGGTGACAACATCCACCATTTCTTGTGGCGTCATTGAGGGTTCAGACTACCAAATCCAGACAGGTATACTGACAACATTTCTAAACCAACACTAACTTCAAATTACTGTGAAAGCTGTTTTACTCTAGCCATCTGATTCGTATCCCATCAGCCCCCTGTACACCTACAAGTCCAGATGTTCAGCTCCAGTGCAGCACTAATATTGCTGATGTAACATGGGACAACAATAAAGCAGAGCAGTTTGATGTGGTGACTGCGCTAAACTTTACCGGCGAGGCGACAGTGTGCAACAGCACAAATGCATCCTGCTCTTTCACGCAGCTGCACTGTGGAGAGTCGTATACACTCAGTGTGACTGGCTATACTGAAAACTGCACCAGTGAACCCAGTATGAGTGTCAGCCTCAACACAGGTGAGAAAAACATGCACAATGGAAAGAGACCATGTTGAAAAACCACCTTTTCTGGTCACCAGCTTATGTTGTGGTTTCCTAACCAGCTAAACCAGCAAGATTCCCTTGGCCAGTTTAGCATCAGCTTTATCAGAAGGACCATGCTGGTTGACTAGCATTTGTTGCTGGTAAGCAACATGGCTGTGCTGGTCCAAAATGAGGATGGTGCAGACACTTTAGATGATTGTTGATCAGAAATAGGTTGTTTTATTGTGAGCCAGCAATTTTAGAGATATCTGTCTTCCCTCATTTAAGCAGACAGAACCTGTAGGTCTTGTATGACTGAAATAGCTGCCTGGAGGAGAATATGGTCAAGTGACATGACTTCTCTTAAAAGGGATTTTGGTTTGAGCCTTAAGCTGTTTACCTGAAGCAGTAAAGTCAATGCATATGGTGTTACAAAGATATATCCAAGAAAAAGTGTAATTGGATTATTGAACATATTACTGAGAATTCAGTTCTACATAGTAACCACTTACCAAATTAGTGTAACCACAGTAACCAATTTTTTTATTCTGCCTTTTTTATTCTGTGTTATGGATTCCATAACACAAATCTCTGTCTCTCAAAGCTCCCTGTGTTCCTACTTATGTTGTGGCCACCACAAACTGTGACACCTCCATCACCACGGTAACCTGGGATCCTGCTCTGGGAGCCAACAGTTACACTGTTCGTGCAGTGAGCACATGGGGGCACAGCACCATCTGCACCAACACAGACACCACCTGTACTTTCCCTGACCTGGACTGCGGACAGAACTACACTGTCACAGTCACAGCTGAGGACGATAGTTGCATGAGCCTGACCAGTGTGCCAATCACTGTCACCACAGGTATTGTAGTTAAATTCCATTGGTATTATTATAATTTTTTAGTTCTTTTTAGTTGGCGTTACTGCAATAACATCTAGGGCATCTAGTCTGAGAAAAATATATTTCATGGATGATACAAGACTGTTGATACATCCTGTTGGGGTCTATTTTGCAGTAACAACAGGATGTACATTATTCCTTTTTTGTACCATCCGAACCTCACAATCTCTGCACCAGCACAGGAAAATGCTTATTAATGAGCTATTATCCAAGAGATTCATTGTATTTTTTGACATGTTTTCTAGTAAAAATATCTCAAAATCCTTAATACAAGATTACAAGAAACAACATCGAGAAACTATACTGCCCAAGATATTTAGATATCTTTTCAAAGACACTTTAAAGACACTGCTCTGTTTGTTCAAACGAACCAAAATGGTAACATTGGTAACTGAATGACTTTTGCATTTGTTTGGCATAAGACTAGTTGTTTTTCCAACCAATAGAGGTAAAGGAAATGTTTAGTAGACATTAATTTCTGCCATTATGTTTGGTGCCCCTAGTGGTGAAAAAATGACAGTTTACCTTCACACAAAATGTTAACAATAATGGACAGTCAATAAACTGTGCAGTTAGGTAACAAATGTTCATGCTCTACCTACTAACTCTCTCTTTCTCCTTATCTTTCTGTGACCCTCTCTATATGATCAGGCCCATGTCCACTCTCTGATCTAAAAGCGACTCTGAACTGCAGCACTAATTCAGCACTTATCTCCTGGACGCCAGGCAATGGCACTCTGAGTTATAATGCTTCAGCTGAGGGCTTTGATGTAAACCACCTGGTCAGCTGCAGCACACTGGGTTCCACCTGCAGTGTCACTGACCTCCAGTGCGGCAGCCATTACCAGGTCAGCGTGAGTGGACAAGGACTCATGTGTCCCAGCCAATCAGATGAGTGGATTTCTCTCAAGACAGGTAACAACCTCATAAGACACTGACCTAAAGGCCGGGTAGTTTACTATATATATATATATATATATATGTTGAAAAATTGAATTACAGAAAAAACTGAGACAGACTAAATAAGTGGGAATGCTTTCAAAAATAATGTCATAAATAGATTTTATTTATCAATTAACTTCTAATAACTAAATCAAATAAATATTGTGTGAACACCCTTTGGTTAAAACCTCTTTTGTCCTTGGTAAACATGCACAAGCTTTTCAGGCAGCTTTGCAGGCAGGTTTCTTCAAGTGTCTTGGAGACGCTGTCACAGCTCTTCTGGATTTAGTCTGTCTCAGTTTTTTCTGTTGGTTCATAATGTGATCACAGACAAACCCAATGATTGTGAGATCAGATCTCTCTGTGGAGCACTAGCTGTTGTCAGTCTCCTTGTGCATACAGAAATCTCACTGGATTATTACAATTAATGGCAAAAAGAATGTTTGGAAATGTAAACCTTTAATTCCTACTGACACTACAACAAAAGTATATATATATATATATATATATATATATATATATATATATATATATATATATTACCATTGTTAAATAGCATGTTGATGTTCTTTTGCCCCTTCAGAGCCGTGCCCACCCACAAACGTGTCCCTCCAGTCGTCTTGTGATTCGAACACTGTGTCTGTGTCTTGGGCGGCCTCTCAGGGCTCTGTTGCCTACATGCCTATTGCAGAAAGCAGGGCAGGTCACAGGGTGACTTGCAACACCACCCTGCTGACCTGTGATATTATTGCTCTAAAATGTGGACAGACTTATGAAATGTATGTTTCTGGTGTGGACGGCGACTGTATTGGAACAAAGAGTGAAATTCACCTTTTTAAAACAGGTGAGGCTTAAAGTTACCCTAGCAACTGCACAGCAATGCCCTAGCAACCCCCTGCAACTCCCAGTCATAGTGGTGGCAACTTATTTGGTTTATATTGTCATACTTTCTTTAGACAATGTAAGTGTCTAGCTGTAATATTAGTATATTATAAATTAGCACTTGTAACAACTTACTGCAGTCAGTGGTTTAAAATAATGACCTCTAACCTTTGTGTCCCTTTAGCTCCTTGTGTTCCTCAGGATGTTCAGGGTATCCTGGAGTGTCAATCAACTGTTCTCAATGTTACCTGGCAACAGAGAGGTTATGCGCAACGCTACCATGCCACCGTGAAAAGCAGTAATGGTCAATTGTTGGGGTGTAATTCAAATAAAACCTTCTGCCAAATTCCTAACATCCTTTGCGGCCTGACGTACAGTGTGGAGGTGGTTGCTTATAGTGAAACTTGCAATAGTTCCCACAGCTCTGTGCAATATGTCAAGTCAGGTAACACTGAAAGATTCATGGAATTCAAAGAATATCTTTTGTATGTAGACTACAACAGCTCAATGGGATGTTTCTGTAACATCTATGTTCTTCAGCCCCCTGTGCACCAGACGAGATCTTGGCAGTGGTTGACTGTGAATTAAACACTGTGTCTGTATCATGGGACTCTAGTGTGGATGGTGTTCTCTACATCGCAAAGGCCTTCTACTCCAGCAACCACCAGGACTACTTCACATGCAACACCACAGAGAGCAGCTGTGACATCACTGTGAACTGTGGCATGGCCTATAATATTACTGTGGTACCATTACAGAATGGTTGCATGGGGGCTCATGCACCAGTTCAGTATGTCATAGCAGGTAAGTTAAATTTAGCATTCATTTAACATACATTTACATTTATTGATTTAGCAGATGCTTTTATCCAAAGCAAATAACAAAGAGAGAGAGCATCTAACATTTTGCCATAAGAACCAACAAGCCTAGTCTACAAAGTGGGAATAGCTATGGGTATTCCCACTTTTTATATATTCTGATGCTAGGGACAGGATGAACAGTAGAAGAAAAGTTTTTATACATACAAAGTGAAACAAGGTTGAATACACATCTGTCTACAAAGTGAAACAAGGTTGAATACACATCTGTCTATTCGTCCATTCATCTGTCATAATTTACCTCTGTAGTGTGTGTTTGTTTATTCAGCTCCTTGCGTGGCCGCCATGGTGGATGTTGAGATGGACTGCCTGTCTGACTCGGCTTGGCTGACATGGGAGGAGTCAGCAGGCGCGGAGCTCTACATCGCAATGGCAATTGACAGTGATGGACAGATGTACCAGTGTAACTCATCTGAAAGCCAGTGTACAGTCGAACAGCTACAATGCAGTAGATTCTACAATTTTAGTGTGATGGCATCTAACAGTCAGTGTGACAGCCCGAACAGCAACATTGTGCAATCTGAGACTGGTGAGAAAGACAGAGTAAAGGACACTTTCCAGAAAACATGTTTAGGCTACATCATTTGACACTTCCTGTCTCTCTCTCTATATGTCAGCCCCTTGTCCTCCGCAGAGTGTACTAACATCAGTGGGCTGTGACTCTGGTACAGTCAGTGTGTCATGGGATAAGAGTGTTGGAGCTCTGAGCTACACAGCCACTTTAGAACGCACTGACGGTGAGACTACCTGCTGCACAGCAAACTCCACTTCCTGTGAGGTCATTTCCCTTCCCTGTGGCCAGATGTATGTACTGACGGTCACTGCTGAGGGACGAACGTGCAACAGCTCTCAGAGCACTGAGGTCATTGTACGATCAGGTAATAACACACACACCATTTTTCATGTAGAAGGTACAAATTGCTCCTTATTTGTGAAAGCACAAACATGAACTTCTTAAAAGAGACAATTACATCATGATGGAAAGACATGCAAATAATGTCAAGCTCAACCCTGTTAACCAAGTGATTGTAAGAAAAATGATTAAAGCCACAAGTAAATAACATTTAGTTCATTAGTTAATCATAATCATAGTTAATCATAAGTTAAGTAAATTAAGTTCATAATGATAAGTCGTAATGATTTAATCATTTGAGTTATCAGGTCTTAGTTCGTGGGAAATGCATGGAAAATGCAATTCATTTGTCTGCATGGTTATATAATGTTTGTAAACAGAAAGAAAATCTGGCTACTAAATTGCATGTGTGGGTGCTGAGGATGGTGAAACATTTGCAGCTTGTTTGCTTGAATTTAAACTTGTCATCCACCTTAAGAAAATAACTCCACAAGTAACTTGCAATTTTATGTTTCAAACAGAGATGGCGATAAAGAGGCAAAAGTTTTTTTTAAAGAAAATATTTTTCTTTAATTTATGTAACAGGTGTTTTTTAATAGCCACAAATGAACATTTAGTCCAAAACTAGCTTGCTTCTACTGAGTACTATCTTTGTGTGTACAGTATTATACTGTACAAAATAAGGGTGCTCTTTTTCATCTCCATGTGTTTTGACCCACAGTTCCGTGTGTTCCGGAGGGTCTAGTGTCCACCACGAGCTGTGATAATGTTGTCACCATGACATGGGTGAGCAATGAGGCCGGTGAGCTCTACACTGTCCAGGCCCTCAGCGCTGATGGAATGTTTTTCGACAGCTGTTCAGGGTTTGGCCAGTCATGTGACCTCACACTTCTAAAGTGTGGTGTGCCGTATGTTGCCACAGTGATCGCCCAGGACAGCATCTGCACCAGCCCACCCAGTGTAACTACTCCAATCAGGACAGGTGGGGACAGTTGTGTAGTTTATGTAATAAAAATTCCCCATCCAGGCAGATTCTTTCTCAGTTAAGTTTTGTTTTTAAGTAAGCGTGGACTGTGTCAACAAGCAATAAATCCTTTTTCTTTCATGGCTGTGACCTAATCAATCAATATACAGATGCATATTGTCGGCCATCGTGTGATTTATTTTTTTATTATTATGGCCTTTTGTAGCTTGGCCATAATAATAAATAATAAATTTGATCGTACAGTGAGATAGCAGGTAATTATAAAGATGAATGAGAGGGGAAGAGGAGCTCTATTCTCCTAAAGGAACACCCAAAGCTCTACTGCCCATTATGTTGATGCACAGCTCACTTGACTAATAGCACAGAGGTGTGATCAATTTCCATTGATGTTGCAGTTATCAAAACTGTGCAGTTACAGATTCAATTCTAATTGTGTCTTGCACTTGGTTAGTACACAGTGTTACCATTATGGGCCTTCATTTCAGTCCTCACCCAAAACATACTCAGCAATATTCACATATTTATAACAAAAAGAGGTGTTACTATAGCAGTGGCAAAATACACTATTCTGTCTGAGAATCTTACAGACAACCACTGATCTTCCACACTTCTGTCATTTCCAGTGCCTTGTGTGCCTGAGTATGTGACGGCTAACATGAGCTGTGAGGGGAGTGGCTTGTCCGTTTTCTGGCAGGAGAGCGCAGGAGCAGACTCATACACGGCTACGCTCATGGACAGTAATGGTCACTCCACTAGCTGTCAGAGTATGAACCACACCACTTGCACAGTCGAGAGGGTCTCATGTGGACAGATCTACCATGTCAGCGTGGTTGCATCTGATGGCTACTGTGACAGCGTGCCCAGCACTGTCATTGACACACACTCGGGTACAGAACACATACCTGTACAGCACACCACGTATGCTAAACCAAGATATAGCAAGATATAACATAGATATAGGTAACATAAAACATGCCCTGATAAGATCTGATGGTTGTACTAGAGTACTTAATGATTACTCATTACTCATCACACTTTCTGATCTACTTTCCTGAAAGAGAAAGTATATCTATAAAAGTATATAGATGGTATTTAACAGACATAAACTAAATGCCAGTAGCCTCCATTTATGAGTTAATGATTTAAAAACCATTTATGGTCTCTGTGAAACTGACAAAAGATATGTTGTGAGTGACACATTTACCTGTTCTTTTATTGGTATTAAGTTTATTTGTAAATATGCTTTTTGTCACTTGTTTGTTACTTAAGTAACATGCCATTGTTGGACTGACACTTTTTACTGTCTGTATTTCAGTTCCCTGTAAGCCTCGTAACATCCAGTCACTGATTGACTGTCAGTCTGGTACAGCTGTGTTGTCATGGCAAGCTGGTGCCGGGGCAATGCAGTACACAGCCACAGCGGTGAGCCTGTCTGGTCACGCATTCAGCTGTGAAAGTAATGAAACCAGCTGTGAGCTGGCAGGCCTGGCCTGTGGAGAGAGCTACAACATCACAGTGTTGGCCCAGGGACAGACCTGCAGCAGTGCTGCAGCCATGAATGGACAACTGAAGACAGGTGAGCTCAGACAATTACCAAACAGATACTAAAAATAAAGTAACAACAAACTCCATCTGAGAGAAAATATTGGTTTGGAAGAAATTCCTGATCATACTGTTTGGTTTATGAATATTCATAAACCGAATTTGAATTCATAAGTAATTTCTGTGTTTTGATTATGTTCTCAGGTCCCTGTGTACCCCAGCATGTGGAAGTGCAGTACAGTGTGTCTGTCGGGCAGCTGTCCTGGGATAGGACCAAAGGTGCTAGCATGTACACTGCCCAGGCTGCCACTGATCTGGGATCAGTGCTTTCCTGCTTGACCAGTGACACTTCCTGTGCCATCTACAACATGGCCTGTAGTCAGATATATGCCATGACTGTTACAGCACAAAATGACGTTTGCAGAGGGGCTGCTGTGTCTGTATCAACTACACTACAGACAGGTGTGTTATAAAGAATAGTTCTATATACAGTATGTGTTCTACATAAATAGTAAGTCAACCTTTTTACAAATGCTGTGGTTGCGTTCAAATGTACTTTTAGTATGATTGTTTTGAATACGTAAAACTGTGCTTCGCTAAATTCCTTTTCTGTAAATAATGACTTTTGGTCGGCTCCTCACACCAGGCTATTAATTTATTAACTTAGATTACAGACTTAGATTATGGTGTCAGAGTCATATATAGCAAATTTTTCTTTGTTCTTTTTGAAACTTGACAGCTGTGGATTCTTCAGACATTTCTCCTCCACAGAAAAAGCTGGTTTAAAAAATTGTGATGGTGATTAAATAATGACTGTGAATTACAATTTGCAATCTTTCAATAATTTTAATGCTTTCGTCTCAGGCAGAGGACCAAAAGCCTGACTGTGTGTCTTTCTCATTATGCATATTGTTCTTTAGATCCCTGTCCACCCATGAATGTGCGGATCCGTCTGGATTGTTCAAGCGATGAAGGAGTTGTGACATGGGAGGAAAGCATAGGTGCATTGGCGTATGTGGCGATCCTAGAGGGTCGTAATGGTCAAAGCCTGTCTTGCTATACAACAGACTCCAGCTGCAGGGTGACAGGGCTGATGTGTGGCACTGTATACCACACTCAAGTACGTGCCATCGGAGGGACTTATAACAGCACTGACAGCGAGACAGTCCTCATTACATCAGGTTAGAACTTCAGTATACAGAAATAAGGATATAATAAGCTACTGGACAGCCACAGTGTCCATTATGAGTAAGCAGGCTAGTGATTGGTCACTGTGTCTGTGTGTCCAGCCCCTTGTCTGCCAGATTCCAGTTCAGCCACTGTTGATGTGGATTGTGAAAATGCCACGGCATCAATCAGCTGGGCCTGGAGTGGGGGAGCTACTTCCTATGAGCTCACTGCCTCCAGTAACGATGGTCACATCGCTAGCTGCTTTTCTGAAGAGGATCACTGCAATGTCAGCGAACTAGCTTGCGGGCAGACTTATACGGTCAGCCTTACAGCAATTAATGAGGGATGTCAGGTTACCCATGAGACAGACATCACTTTCCAAACAAGTGAGTTGATGTGTGATGGTTATGTGTGGTTCCCAGATACTAACTAGAGTATGAAATTTGTTCTAAACATTTGCCCTTTGACCTTTAGGTCCCTGTGTTCCACTGCGTGTGGATGTGGATTTTCAGTGCCAGTCTAGCACAGCTGTAATTACCTGGGAACAAAAGGACGATGTGCTATACTACCTTGCTACTGCCACCATAAGTACCGGATCAAGCACATTATGTAACTCTACAACTGACAGGTGTGAGATGACTGGGTTGCAGTGTGGAGAGGAATATGCCTTCACTGTCACGGCCCACAGCAGACATTGCCATAGTGATGTCAGCAGCACTGTATACATTCCAACAGGTAGACAGTTCAATTATTCTGCTGTCTTAAACCAGCCTAAGGTGGTTTGTTGGTTTAGATGGCCACCATGCAACAAGTCTGCAAAAAGCGTCAATTAGTAGGCCACTCAAAGCTCATGCCTGTCATTGATGTTACTGTAACGTGCACACAGACATTTTGAGTAATCTCAGATACATACTAATTTCAACAAAATCTGTATGTCTACTCTCTTCCTATCATCATTGCAAAAAACTGAGATTGTCGCTACATTCAGGAAGGATAATAATCTTGTAACTGACACATCTAGTCTGCTCTTAGTTGTGTGAGAAAGGCACACCATGACTTGGACAAAAGAAACTGTTTTAATATGAGCAGAGTAAGGAGCTTCTGTCTTGTAGTGTGTCCTGGGTTTACCATCAAAATTTAACCTCTGCTGCATCTGCTTTCAGAACCATGTCAGCCAACCCAGCTGAACGTTATAGGATCATGCGATAACAACACAGTTCTTTTGACCTGGGATGACAGCAGAGGTGCATCAAGTTACACGGTGCTTATAACAGGCAACCTGGGTTACGCTGACTCTTTCCAGACATCTGAATCTATCCTAACACTGGACCTTCTCTGTGGACAGACCTACACTTTTACCACAGTGGGGCAAAATGACATCTGTGAAAGCATACCAAGCGCCCCTGTGCATTTTGCAACCGGTAAGGACCAACGCTTGTAAAGGCAAACGAAAGGATACAATCATGGGTGACGCTTACACCAAGTTTGTGTTTTTGAGTTCCCATCTTTTCCTGTTTCTCTGTAGCCCCATGTGTACCATACCACATCGTAACCTTTGCACAATGTGAGGACAACATTGGCGCTGTGAGCTGGGCTGGCAGCGACGGTGCAGATATTTACACTGCCATTGCTGTAGGACAGGATGGCCACACCCACGTGTGTGCCACAAATACAACCTCCTGTACCTGGGATGACCTGCACTGCGGAGAGATCTACACTGTGAATGTCATCGCCAACTCCCATGTCTGCAGCAGTGCACCCAGTAACAGCACAACCATCCACATGGGTAAGTGACTGAGAAAATAAAGGTGGAATGGCTTTTTACAATCTTGCCAGATCTATGTAATAAATTATGCCAAAAACCAGATAGTACCATCCCACATTTGCTTGTTTCTCAATAAACATTCCTACTCAGATAAAATAATTAGCAATTGTAATTTCATGTAGAAACAACAATGACTACACAGCAAAAAATGTATGTTACAATAGCAACATTTCGAAGCATAATCATTAATCACAATAAGTTAGCATCTAACACATGAAGTGACCGTGTGCTTGAAAAATGGCACTTAGTAATTATGAAAACTTTACTGTGTACAGCTCCATGCATCCCTCGGAACCTGGTGTCTGTTTTCAACTGTGAACTGAAAGTGGCTTCCCTCACCTGGGAAGCAAGTGAAACTGCTTTGGTGTACCTGGTGTCTGCAGAGGCAGCCAGCGGCAACAAGGTGGAGCTCTCCACCCATAACTTAAGTGCCCAGATCTCTGAGTTTAACTGTGGTCAGCAGTACCATCTGACTGTGGTAGCTATAGGACAGACCTGTAGGAGCCGTCCCAGCAATGCTTCAGCTCTACAAACAGGTTTGGATCCACATGCCCACCCAAACCTTTTCAGAAAAATTATTAAAAAGTATCAAAAAATGTAAACAAAAAAAATATCAAAAAGATTATCAGAAAAATGCTATTGCACTTGTCCCATGACCCAGAGTATGTCCTTCTATGTCTTTGTAGAGCCCTGCATTCCAGCATCTGCCTCCGGCTTTATGGACTGCATCTCCAACATTGCAACAGTATATTGGGACCCAGCTGATGGTGCAGAATATTACACAGCCACAGTGCAAGGTCCAGATGGGCCTTTGGGAACATGCATGTCCTGGTCAGTGAGTTGTGGTATGCCCAAACTGTCCTGTGGAGAATCATACAATGTTTCAGTGATTGCCTCCAGTCGCCAGTGTAACTCAACACCCAGTGCACTGAGCACTTTTAACACAGGTAATATAGACAAACCAACAGTTACACAAATATTACACATAATAACAGTTGTATTACAAAAAGCCTTACAAAACAGCCTTTCTTGTATATCACAATTAAATCTTACAATTGTTGTTGATATACAAGGATGTTTTATGGCTTTGGTGAATTTAGCTCTGTTAATTTCCCTTTTTTTTTTTACAGTGCCTTGTGTTCCTACGGGTGTGTCTGTGAAGCTGGATTGTGCCACTGCTCAGGCACATGTGTCATGGAACACAAGCAATGGGGCACTATACTACACTGCTTATGCATGGAGTAGTGAATTTGATTTCATTTCCTGCATTAGCAATGGCCCTGCAACCCATTGCATTCTGAGTAATCTGACCTGTGGAGATAATTACACTGTCCAGTTGGTTGCTGAGGGTGATGAATGCTCCAGTCTGCCCAGTCAGGCGGTACACTTCCGCACAGGTACAGCTGGGACTGGTCTGGTTCAATTGCTGTAGATGTTTTAGGTCACATTAGATACCAGAATAAGTGTAAACTCAAAACTTTGTAAAGTAACCCTTTCCCCTATTCTCAATAATGACATGCAATAAACCTGAATAATTATTTTAAAACTTTTAAATGTATATTTACAGTTTAAATGTAACTTTTAAATTACTTTAAATTGTTTCACCAAAAATGAAATATTTTTAAAATGTTTATTTATATCTGTTGCGTTAGTGTTTCACTAGGAAATGATAATAAAGATTTCAAACAAAATTACAAAATTAATTGTAATAACCAAATAAGAATTTTGTATAAACAATGACTCCTGAAACAGACGGTACAGTATGGCCCACACAGAGATCTATTCTTTAATCTCACAATCACTGAGTAGATTATTTTATTATATTATGTAAAGAAATTGGACCAAACTGGACAATGCTAAACAAAAAGGGCTTCTCTCCATTCGAGTGTGAGGAAATTGACAGACTACTGAAAGAGTAGACTACTACAAGAGAATTTCTGTTTGGGGTTAATTGTCAAAAAAAAATCTTGATAAAAAATAGGCCTAATTTACTTGCAAAATAAAATGTCCTGTTTTGATTTTTGGGTAGAATATACTTTGTAGGTAACTTTTGCATTAAAACATAAAACTTTTTACTTTTTGTTTTAAACTTTTTAGGTTTTGTGTGTATATGTACTACTTTCTCATTTGTTTCTATATATACATACTTTGGATATGTTCCTGTTTCCTGTAGTTCCCTGTGCCCCAGTAATTTCTGCCACATACTTGGACTGCAGCACTGACTCTGTGCTGCTGCAGTGGACTCAGATCGATGGCTCAGTCTCTTACACTGCTGATGCCAGGACATCAGGGGGCCTGATTTCTACCTGCTCCAGCAACAACACTCACTGTGAACTCAGAGGACTGACCTGTGGACAAACATACAGTGTTAGCATGGTCTCATACGACGGAGTGTGCCACAGCAAACATGGAGCCACCCTGGATGTGCAATCAGGTAGGAAACAGAAGATAAATGGAAATGTAATAAGTCATTTTGTAAACATTTTTCTCATGTAATTCTCAGGGAATGGACCCACATATGTTGGCATGACATGCTATAAGAAACTGTAAATAACTATTGATGCTTAGCATGGCTCTGAGCACGTTTAGTAGAGGGTTTTGAATTGTTTTTTACTTATGTTCCTCTTCTTTCTTTTGCTCTCCTCATTGGTATGAACAGTACCCTGTCCACCTCAGAATGTTGAGTCAACATTACTTTGCTCTGCAAACTCTGCACATATACAATGGAATTCCAGCAGAGGGGCAGAGTTATATGAGGTGCAAGCCATTGACACAGAAGGCCATTTGACAAGATGCAACAGCACAAATACTTCCTGTGTTGTGTCTAACCTCATATGTGGCTCCATATACAATGTCACTGTGGTTGCTATTGGTCAGCATTGTAACATCTCAAAGAGTACAATCACAAGACTGCATTCAGGTAAGTGACCCCAAAATAAACACATTGGGTCTCATTCATGTATAGTTACTCTCAATAATATCATAATTTCACAGGCAAAATAGTCATCTTAATGGGAAATCTAATCAGGAATTTCACCTGAATAAAGTTTGGTTAACTTACACACATTTGGTTAACTTGCACACATTGCACACACAAGTTTGGTTAACTTACACACATAAACAGCTGTTGTAATCTCAACATTAATTGGCCAAAAGTTAGTGTTTTACATAGGCTTATTTTATGTAGGCTTTCTTATTTCTTACACTTTATTTGCATTTCTTAAGTTACACAGAAATATTCACTGAAAATACACTCTGCTCTTTGCTTCAAGCCATTTGCTTCCGGTGTGGATAAAATCTTACGACAACATCAGTTAAATACACAAAATCATATACGATTTTGTGTTTTATGTTATACATTATGTGTCTATTGTAAAAAACTGCTACATTTGCTACGTGTTATTTTGTGAAAACAGTACAAATGATTCTAAAGAATTGATCCTAAAACCAATGAAACTCTTTAAGGTAGGGTTTCAATAGGCCTCGAGGACCAAAAATTTGTTATATTTGGTCCTATATAAAACGCTGATTCCTTATTTATCCCCAGTGCCATGTGTTCCTAATCAGCTTCAGGCAAACCTAACCTGTGGATCAGGTGTGGTTGATGTCTCCTGGCAATCTAGCAGAGGAGCTTTGCTTTACACTGCTGTTGCTCAGGGCAATGGCGGTTTTGCATCATCATGCAACAGCAACAGCACACATTGCACATTCACTGACCTACTGTGCGGACTCACCTACAGCATCAGCGTGACGGCCTCAGACCACATGTGTACCAGCGCACAGAGTTATAGCGTACAGCTGGACACAGGTAGGATGACTGTACACATAATTTACAGATATTTACTTACCCATACCAACAAAATAACATGGATTTTAATACCTGTCTTTAATTTGAATCTTCTTGTTTGTGATTGGTCAGTTCCATGTGAGCCTCAGGGAATAGTTGCTCAGATGGAATGTAAAAATCACATAGGTGTAGTGTCCTGGGAACAGGAAACAGCTGTTGTTTCCTACCTGGTGCATGCGACCAGTCCAGATGGGCACCAAATACATTGTGGAGGTCCTGTCACCAGCTGCAGATTACCCAGCATGCATTGCGGTCAAGCCTACAACCTCACAATCACAGCACAGGATAGCCACTGTGACAGCCGAAGTACCTTTTTAAGATTGCAGTCAGGTAAGCAGCAATGTTTTTCTTATAGTGTACCCCTGTCTTACCAACATGCAGTCACACAAACGGAAGCATACCATTTCCCACACTGCTGCAGAATCTACAGTCCTATAGCTAAAAAACTCTTATTTTACCCAAGTTGTGGAGTCTGAATTTGGATGTGCTGAAATAAAAGGATTGGGTACTCTAAAATAACATAAATGTATATACAAAGACACAATTTTTATTGTGTTGTGTTCACTGCTTGCAGGCAAAAATATAAAGAAATAAAAAACAGTGTGTACAATTCTTATGAGGACACTTATGAGTAAATACTGATAAATTCAAGGGGAATCGGTCTGAACCAGTGTAACAAAATACTCTGCATTAGTGATGTCACTTCCCTTATTAACATCTGATCTATCTCCTCTTCTTGCTTAGTTCCGTGTGCCCCCACCAGCGTGCAGGCCTCTCTCATCTGCCTGTCTAACTCTGCAGCTGTAATGTGGCAAAGTGCCAGTGGAGCTCTGTTCTACCAGGCTAAGGGTATCACTGTGGATGGGACACATACAGCCTACTGTAATGATAGTGCAACTCATTGTGAACTGCAAAATCTGATGTGCGGGCAGACCTACAATGTGTCTGTGCTGTCCATGGACAACATGTGCAGCAGTGAAGAGAGTTCATTCACACAAGTGCATACTGGTAAGTGGCACAAATCTGACAGTTTAAAGGCACATTTGCATGGTGAAGTGAAAATCAGTTTAATTTAAATAAGCTCTTGATGGCTATCAAATCATTGTGCTTGTTTAAGCAGCCTGACATCAATATCTGGTTCAACCAATGTTCTGAATTTTAGCAACTGCCAAGTTGTTAACAACACCAGCGACTGCACAGGAACATGCTAACAACCGCTCAGAACACCTTACTATGTAGCAACACTCTAACAGCCAGCAAGTTTTGCATGAGCATGCATTCAAAATGTGTTTATTATTGTGAATTCATTTGGTGCCTCGAATTAGACCCTTTATCTTTAAGCCAGGTCAGGAAAAGATTTACGGTGTATAAAGAGGTGTAAAAGGTGTATAAAGGGTCTCTCTTTCTTTTTTAGCACCCTGTCCTCCTCAGAGTGTTGATGTCCTAGTAAATTGCTCTTCTGGCTTCATGACTGTCACTTGGACAGCCAGTCTGGATGCAGAATCTTTCCATGTGAAGGCAACCAGTGGAGAAACCATCCTATCATGTGACTCCACAGCCACCAGCTGTTCAGTCAGTGGCTTGTCATGTGGACGGTCATATTCTGTGACTGTAACAGCTGTAAGGGGGGGCTGTAAAAGCCAGCCAAGCACGGCTGTCAGTGTGTCCTCAGGTAACCTTTACAACAACATTAAAACATCATAATGGCAGATACCGATGTCTAGACAGAGCAAAACTGTGAGCATTTACACAACAGTTACTAAAAATATACTCAATAAGCAGAATAAACAGAAATAGTTTACTAACAAGGCTGTTGGCGGATTTTGGGACTAAGATAAAAGGGAGGTAATACCAGTCAATATATCGGTCTGTGTAAAAGCTACATCACTAAACAGACTAAAAATGACCTTTAATACTGGCAAATGACAATAGCAGGCAAATAACTTCTATAAGGTGAATTTTAATGTGTAACTGTTAATGCGTTTGTGTCTTTAGCTCCTTGTGTTCCTCAGGGAGAGGCAGGAAACCTGGACTGTGTTACAAACTCTGCCTGGGTGACATGGTTACAAACAGAGGGGGCCGAGTCTTACTCAGTGCTTGCAGTAGAAAGGGGCGGGGCCAATTCTAGCTGCACAACCACAGGCCTGCACTGTAATGTTCCTGACTTGCTGTGTGGAGCCACATACACCTTCCATGTGACTGCTGTAAATTCATTCTGCCGGAGCACACCCAGTAACACCTTTCAGATTCAGACAGGTACAAACCCACCCCATCTATATTCTCTCATTGTGCAGACACAACAATCTTTCCATCTATCAGCTGCCTAGCATCCACTCTGAGCATCTTAGCAATCCCCTAGAAACCATCAAGCAACCACTCACAGCTCTTCGAAAACCATCTAGAATCTTCTTAGCTACCATGCAGAACACCATGAATTATCAAATGTTAAGCAGTACCCTAGCAACCAACAATAACACCATAGCAACTAGCAATCATCTTGTTGTAATATGCCAGGCATTTGTAATTTTTGTTTAACTATACATAACTTCAATTATTATCAAATATTTTACATTTGGTTATATTTAGTATTAGCTATTGCCGGCTGTTGCAATTCTGATAACCCTAACCTGTGAAACAAAAATTGGGAATAAAATTCCCTATTGGCACCATCTTGGCACATTCATCTTAATTTTCAACAATATTTGCTATTCATGATATTCTGTAATTTAATATTGTCAGTACAATTTTCTTGATAGTATCACTAATATTCAATATATTGTCCAGCCAAATGAGGCAGTAGATTATGTACAGCAGAACTATATGTCAATTAATATTTGCATAGAATATCTTTCTGCATTCATGTAACGGTTATTATATAATGCATTTAAGTATGTAACTCTTTCATTTATGTTGAATCTGCAGCTCCATGTGCTCTCACCTCCATCACCGCACACACAGACTGTTACAGCAGTCGTATTACAGTCATCTGGCAGGTGAATGAAGGCTCGTCACTGTATGTGGCCACGGCAGAAGGTCATGACCTCAGCATCTTGGTGTGCAACAGCACAGGCACTTCTTGTGACCTTGCTGGAGTGCAGTGTGGAATGCAGTACACCATCATAGTCTCTGCCTCCTCTGACAAATGCAGCAGTATGCGGAGCCCTCCTCACAAGATTAACACAGGTACACAGATTCAGAAGTAAAAAAAACTACAAACCTATTAAAATGAAATAATCAACAAATGCAGTCCTCCGCACTCGTGATACACATGGTGACATGTCAAATAGTATATCATACTAAAGCCTAAGAACAAAGTAGGGGAAATAATTTTAAAACTACCTAAACATATTATTACACTTATTTGACAGCTAAAAATAAATAAATACATGGATATAAAATATTTCAGGTTATATTATATTTATATTATATTTAAGAAGAGACTGTGTGATTTCAGCAAAAGGCACTAGCACAACTATGTGCCTATTTCCAATTTCATTGCATATTATAAAAAAAAATTTTTGTAAATTTATTTAAATACATTTTTTGTAATTTTTTAAAATAATCTTATTACACAGCTCTCATCATACTTAATTGTGATTGGTCAATCTCAAAATGCTACTGCGTTTTGACATTTTTTATTGACTTTCAACAAGGTCCACATCATAACTGCACATTTTTCTGTGCTGAAATATAAGCGCTATGGTGTTTTTTTTTTAAACCATGGCCATTGAAAATGCAAAAAAAATTTGGCACAGATTCCCACCATGCATACTCATAATCTTTATGCTTCTTTCTCATCCAGCACCCTGTATCCCTCAAAATGTGTCAGTGGTGCCACTGTGCGATTCGAATGGCATACAGGCATCTTGGTCACAGTCTCTGGTGGCCGAATCATACTCTCTGGTGGCCAAGGGCAGAGACGGGGACGTCCGCACCTGCAGAAGCACCACCAACAACTGCACCCTCAACCAACTGCACTGCGGACAGCTGTACAACGTTAGCGTAATTGCTTCAGCTGGAAACTGCACCAGCCTGGCCAGTCAGCAGGTCTCCTTTCACACAGGTGAGACCATGGCACGTGTGGGTTTTCATGTTTGACGTATTTTGTGAATATTTGGTGAATTTGTGAATGAATCAATTTTTAAGAATCATTCAGTGACTTAAAATAGAAATCCTCACCACTAATGCACAAAGTTGACAGTCTGTCTGGAATGCCACTGACACATACAAACAGCATACAGAGTTATACAGTAAAATTCTACAGTGCTGTTGTACAGCCAGTGAAACTCTAAACCAAAGGTGGTAAAATACTATATAGTAAGAAAACATTTTAGGATACAATTTGGACACTGATATAATGCTTTTCCTCTGGTTCGTACAGTGCCCTGTGAACCACAGAACTTCAGTGTGGCTGTGCAGTGTGACACCAGGGTGGCCACACTGTCTTGGGTTGAGAGTCAAGGATCTCTGCAGTACTTCACGTGGGCCCATAACAAGGATGGGTTTGCGCTTCACTGTGACACCACTGGCACTTCCTGTAGCATCCAGGGATTGACTTGTGGGACTGTGTATAACTTCAGTGTGCAAGCCTCAGATGGGGTCTGCAATAGCTCGCTCAGCGTGCCAGTCCAGAAAGGCGCAGGTACATGACCCTATTAGATCTTTACCATGTTTTGGAGTGCTACAGTACATTACTGAATTATCAGAAATACAATTTATACGACATAAAACAGTAAAACCATTTAATTTGAATATTTGATATATTTGTAATATTTAACTTTCTTAGCTCCTTTCTTAGGTAGATAAAGTGAATAATGTTTTGCTGTACTTAGACAAGCTATTTGAAGCTGCCATAAATCCCCATTAACCCCCCTGTTGATCCCAAATGAGTTCTAAAAAAATCAACAAAAAGTTAATTTCATAAAAAGCTTTATGTATGCTTGTTAAGCATCTGGTGACTGTCTTGTAGTGCCATGTCCTCCTGCCTCTGTGAGAGTGAGAACACATCTGATGGGTGATGCTACTCTACTCATGAGCTCCTGGAGTTTTGCCAGCTGTCCAGATGTCAGCTATCTGGTGCAGGTGACTGGACAAATCCAGGACAGCCCACAGTCACTTATGGAAGTGTCATCCTATTGGACAGACCGCAACTTCTTTGAGATCCCTGTTCCCTGTAGCACCTCTTACACCCTGAAAGTTTATGCCCAAAACTCAGCCGGGACTAGTAGACCATCTCAGACTGTTATTGGTGTCACAGGTAACAAGAAACATTACTGGAAACACTTATTGGTTAACAGGTCCTCAAGAAAAAAGTCTTGAGTTAACAAAGCCTTACTGGAAGTTCAGGGTGTTCTGTGGTTTTTTGAATGTTTTGGTGTAGACAGACAGACCATTCCTAATATATAGCATGAAATCATATTTTAATTGCAATTTGTAGGAAACAAACTAAAAATTATATATTTTTAAGTTACGTCTGGCACTTTGTTTGTCTCTTTCAGTTCCCTGTCCTCCACTGAATGTGACTTTCACAGGAAATAATACCTTAGCTAGAGTGGCCTGGAAGTCCTCAGCTCTCACCTCACAGTACACAGTGTACCAGCTCGTGTCTGTGGGCAGACTGCCTGTATGCAGTACATCAGACCTCAGCTGTCAGGTCTCTGGCTTGCAAGCCTCTGATGTTGCTGTGACAGCCAGGAACAGTGCAGGAGAGAGTGTTTCTTCTAGAGTCACTACTGGTAAGAAATTAAGAATCTGTGGGTTATAGGCTCTTTGTCAACCTGTATAAAGATTTTACAAGTTAAGCTCTATCAACAATGTATGCACCAAGGTCATCTATAGCACAATCATTGTACAATCAACAGTCAGTTCTCATTGTTTTTACAAGCTGGGGAATGAACCAAAATTATTTTGCTCTCTTTTGAGCTTCACTTGTAACAGACTTGTAATAGACTCTGAAGATAAATATATTCTTTGCCAAGTTTGCTTAAAAATGTTTGGCAAGTAATTATTTCTTAAATTGAGGGACAAAGGAAACGTTTATTAATTTATAGATTTTACAGGCCAAACCACAACACGTCGGAGGAGAAATTTAAGATTAGCAGAAATTGTAGCAGAAATGAGCCCAGGTGAGAAATGCAACACACACAGTGCTGTGAACTACTGCTGTTATAAATGCATTTGTATGCCTAAAGTAAAAACAAAACTTTTAATACAACATACATATCCATATAGCCTTCCAAAATATTAAAAGCAATATGTGTATATAAACAATATTATCCATAGAGAAAACAAACACTTATTCTAAGCAAACAGTTTGATTGATTAAACACTGTGACCTCTGCAGACGAGCTGTCCATCCCTGAAGTGAGAGTGACCCGAGGGGAGGGTTCGTCACTGCAGGTTGAGTGGTTTCCTGTCATGAGGGCGAAATCCTACACCTTGATCATGAGAGAGGACACCCCGACTCACCCTATGAAAGAGGTTTTGTACTTCTACGATCAGACTGCCACAATTCTAAGTGATCTGAAACCAGCCACACGCTACTGTGTCGTTGTGTCTGCCAAACACTCCCAAAACCACCAAAGCGACTATTCCAAGCCTGTTTGTGTCACCACTGGGGAGTGATGTCACTTCTTCCAGCATGGACTGTACAGGAATGTAGATACAAAGCCAGCAGATGCTATGTTAAGTGTTCTGAAATAGTGCCTTTCTCTTATTTTTTATCCTCTCTACTTAAGAACAGGTTATGAGAAATAATTAAGTAGAAAAACAGATCAGAAAATCTAATATCATTAAAAATCCTTGTGATGTTCTTGACTGATTATATCATAATTTTGCCTGATTATGTTACCTTAATACATAATATGTTATAATGAATTTAATCATAACTCATCTAATGATTTTGATTTTTCTGATGTAATATCTGATATATAATCATTTCTGCTGATTGAAAAGAAAATTTTATGAAAAGCTTAACAAAAAAACTTGGCCACTTAGAGTTTGTAGCTGGTGTGATTTCTTGTTTAAGGTAACATTAGAGACATGGTGTAACCATTTTTTTTATTAAAATTTTGTATTTATCATAAAAAAGTTAATTTTCCTTAACCAAGTCATGAATTGTGTCAATCAAGAATGTTTGCAGACTTCATGTAGTTAGAACAAATAAATGGGTAAATTATCAAGCATTATTTTAAAGTTATATTTTGTGTCTGATGTACTATACAACGTATCTGGCTTTGTGAACAAAATGCAATAGCACTTTTATACATAAAGCTTTATAAAGGAATAAAAATCTGTGGATGAAAACTTCAAATATTGCAGTTCAAATGAATAGCCAAGCAGAGTACTAATAACTTGTGTCTTGGTCTTTGTTTTCTCCCAGTACCTAATTTCTTAATGATTAAATCTGAAAACAGGCTTTAATGCTTGTTAAACAGGGCCAAAATTAATAGTTAAATAGCTTTTGAAAGTGATTTCCATAATGTTCATTGTTGACATTTAAGGCTGCTCGTCCTATTTTATTACTTTATTGTCTTTCATAATATTATTAGTATTAAAAATAAATGACCAATAACAACATATGCATTATACATTTCATTGTCAAAATGTCATTGCCATTTTATACATATACATTTTCATTGTCAAAAACAACAAATACATAGTTATACACGCAGCAAGAGTAATGTGACTGGTCTTTACTTAGCTCTGCGTTGTGTGTGTATGGATGGACGGCATCAAACAATTAAAAATTATTCAGGCCACCTTTTATTATGCATGGATAAAAGAACAAATCAAAACAAGCCTGAATCTGTGGCCTTCTTTCACATTTGCTATCTGCAACCTATCAGTGAAAGGGATTATTTTAACCACAAAGCTTGCACACGCATGCTTATGAACTCATAAACTCTCTCCAAACATACAAACTTCATATTATTCCTATTACTCACCTCTCCTCAATCGCGTTTGCCGCGAACTGAGAGAGAGCAGCCGGAACACAACACTTAAAAGAACCACGTACCATATTTAACAATACACCAGCTGCTGAAAATACACATAACTATGAAAACATGAAATCTCAAATATAAGAAATTAAGAGTAATTGAGAACATTAAAATAAATAAAAATGGATAATTACAAGGGGAGAAATTTTGGGTAAAATTAATAATATAGTACCCGTTACAGTAACAACATTCATTTATAAATAAATACATTTGTATCTCATCATTGTCCGTGGAGAAATAAAAACAAATTTCAGAGTCATTGAAGCCATAAACAAAAGTCTAATCTAACTTTATTTCTAAGGAACAAAGAGGAATTCAGTAATATCTAATATCCAGTCCAAATATATCTAATGTTGTGTCTAAAAATAAAAAAAAATGTCTTTTCAAAGTAATAAATTAAAAAATCAAGCTCAGAGAAATAAACCGCAACATGTATTCTGTTATTGTGAAATAGTATATTGCCTGTTTATTTTATGAATGACACTGTTCTTCTTTCATTTGGTTTGTCACAATTTCTAAGTGAAAAATTTAATCTAGTCTTTAATATATCTTTAGTTTTACTACACTCACAAGAGTACGACTTTCCCTAAAGACATTTTGATATTATTGATTTGTTTCTGTTTTTAGGTAAAGTTTATACTCATCAAACTAAGTGGAGTGACCAAACCCAATGTTATTCATTTTCAAACAGCCCTTGAAATTTATTTTCATTTCATTAAAGTTGCGGTCCGTAACTTTTTTTTGTTAAAATTTAACAAAAATCAGTGATTCAGCAAGTAATAGATAAGTATTCAAAACTGTCTCCTTGCCTTACCCTGATTCATACTAATCTGATAATAATGATTTATAATTTAATCTGTCGGGTCCTATGTCCCAAAATGTCTGTGGCTGCCTTTACACTAGAACAAAAAATCAGATTTTTTTTATCGGAATTTGTTTCAGATCGGAATTTGTTGCACGTGTGTAAACACACGATACGATTTTTCCGTATTCAATCTGGCCCACTTTCACATGTGGATTTACAGTTTGCCTTAAACGTCATCGTTTCGCACATTACGTACCGAAGCTGGCTGCAATGCCAGCTCAAAATAAGGAGCATTAAAGCCAAATATAAAGAGACTAGAAGAATATATGGAGTTGTCGTGTCACCGATGTGGAAAACATTAAAGCCGGCTTTATAATAGCAGCAATTGTTTGCCGACTTTTGAACAGATACAATAGCAAAAGTCCATCCACAATTCGAGGGTCAGTCATGGCGCTCATATTAGTAAATGACTGGATGTTTTGTCCGGGAGATTAATGTAAACGCGCGCATCGGATACGAGGCGTAAGTGTAAACAGGAGGGCCAAAACATCGGATATGGACTTCAGATCGGATCTGAGCATTAAGACTTGCAGTGTAAACGCAGTCTGTTTGGCTTCATTTGACTTCAACATTGGTAAAGTAACCTGCCATTTTATGTTTCAAAGAGAGAAGGCGATTGCAGCTTTAAGTTTATAAAAATGTATAAAGTAAAAAAAAAATCTTTGTTAAACGAATTTGAAATATATTTATGATGGCTTTTAATTTCAACTTTTTTTATTTCATGCTGTTTATTTAGTGCTCTATTCATTTATTTTATTTTTTTTAGTTTTGTCTTACATTGTAATTACAAAATATAGATATTTATGAAACGTTTGTATACATGGTGAAGATTAAAAAACGCGACCTCATCTCGGCTGGGTTTGGCGTGGTGACGTCATAGGCGTGCGTCCTGGCCGGACTGAGCATTTTCGGACGGGGCAGACTGTGATGACTGTGACCACATCCACCCCGCAGTGCTTTAAAGTTTCCCCTTTCACAGCAAAACCGAACAAGTGAGAAACGAGTGCGAGTGAGTGACGCGGGGAATTAGTTGACGTAGTCTCTGGGTGAGTAAGGACTTTGTTTATCTGTGTATGAAGTTGAGCTTGCTAACAGGCCAAACACAGGACAGAATAATACAAAACAAAGTTAAACAAAACAAAAACGTCCCCAGCTCAGTCCTGAAGACACGTTTTAACTTCATCTTCAACTGCGCGGCATTTCAGTTCAGTGTGCTTGGGCAATTCAGCTCTGACAGATGTCTGTTTAACAAGTTATTGTTTTGAAAATATTCATAACTACTATTGCAAGCTTTAATAGTACGTTTAATGAAATTTTCGAATGTTGCCTGTTTTAGGTTTATTGATCAACGTGGTGTCATTGCTAATGAACTTGTAGAGCAGTAGTACATGTTAAGTGGGGCAGTTTTGTTTGTTATCTGAGGGCTTTGTTGTCTAAAATCAGAAGACATCAAATATGGAGGGAATCTGTTAGCAGTCTCGAAAGAGCTTAACTAGAATTAAATAAAGTTTAACTCTAGTTTGATTTGAATAACAACAATTGTTTTATCACGCATTACATATATTATGGACCAAAATCACATGGAACATGAGAACTACAACTACACATGTCATGATCTGATGATATATAAGTTATAGCTTAGGTATCTGCGAATGTCTTGAACTCTAGTTTTCACCCAATCATGAGTTGTTGTTTTTTTTGTCCTGGATCTATAAGTGGTGTTTCTAGATATGTCAGAAGAATTTTAAGGCACCCTGTGTACAGTCAGTATATCATGTGATCTGTTAAAATTCATTTTCATTGTCCTTGTCATGTAGTCACATGCAAAAATAAAGAATGCAAATTAGTAGCATTTGTGTAATATTTACTCAGATGTGTATGACACAAATGACACAGTAATGTTTTGTGATTAGATATTATAGTGGACAGTGTAGGGTTAGAATGATCAACTAGTAGTTCAACAACCATCTAATGGTTTTAGTAAAGTTTTCCATTGAGTTTAAATTAATCTAAATTTTTCTAGATTTTTCTTTTTTAATTTTGATTGTAGTGGCAGAGTTTTGTGGAGGTGAATTTAGAGACAGCTCATAGAGGGGCTTAAATGTGCTGTGATAAATCCTCTCTGTAGATGCCCCTATAATTTCATCCTCTTCAAAGCAGTCAGTCACAGTACTTTTGTAGCAAATCCAGAGTTTTCCAAAACAAATTTCAGAACAGCTGCTAACTTTTAACAGTGTTGGTCTATGTACACATGTCTGTTTGTCTATATTCTGTGCCATGAGTTAAGACTGCATGTCTAGTTAAAAATTAAGAAAGGCATTTGACAGACATGAGACAAAATCAGCTACGAAATCAACTACACATACTGCTCAAGACAGACATGTGGTCTAGTTGTACAATCAATCCACAAACTAGTCTGTATTCATAATATGGAGTGTTAAACATTCTTTGTCTATTTATTACCGGTACTGTAATGAAATGACAAAAGAAAGTATCCAATATTTGACAAAAATGACAAAGTTTAGTTACTTTGCAGCATGCATGTAGGAGAGTCTAATCTCAGTTTCTCTTTGTGATTCTTTTGCAGTGGTTATAAATTCAGGACTCCAGGCATTTTGCATTAAGCTGCTTCTCTTTGGCATTTTGCTTCTGTCTTTGTAAATAATGGAGGAGCTCCATGTTCACTGCCCTTCCTGTATAAGCAGGCGATGCATGGTTAAACCTGAACCTGGTATTTCCTGTGACCTCATCACCTGCCCACTTGTATGCGGTGCTGTCTTCCACAGCTGCAAGTTTGCCGAACACAAGCTATTGTGCCCACTTGAGAGGGTGCTGTGTCTTAATCACAACATAGGATGCCCTTTTACCCTGACCCGTATCCAGATGGCAGAGCACCTTGAGGTGTGCCCTGCAGGTGTGGTGTGCTGCACTATGGAGTGGAATAGGTGGCCAGTGAACGACGAGGATTATCGTTCATATGAGCGACTGAGTCAGGATGCAGATGAGGTGGAGCAGCTTGACATGGCACTAGCCCTTCAGGACCAGCGCACCATGTTAGCATCACTCAAACTTGTCTCTCTGGAGCCTACTGTTGGCCCAGAAAAAAAGGCAACTCAGGCAGCAGGGCAAAGCGAAAAGCCTGCTGTAGTTGTTCAGGCTCCTTGTGTGCAAGTGGAGACTGTTGAGATGGAATCTATAGCAGGCTGCTCAAAGGACAAGATTACCAATGGGATTAATGGCCTAAATGAAGAACATTATGATGAGCTCTACCAAACCACAGTAGAGACGACTAAAAGCCTGGCTGCAGCTCTCAACGTCCTGATCCACCTTAATTCCACAGGCACAGGCTGTAAAACCACTAATGTGTCAGCCTCATTTCCAGAATGCAATGGAGAACTGAATAAAACAATGAAGGAAGATGCAATGTTCAAATGTGATAAAATAGCTAACGGGGTCAGTGGGTTAAAGGAGGTGCTACAGCCTCAACAGCAACAAACACTTGTGGAGCTTGGCAGGAGCTTGGCCTCTGCCCTTGGTGCACTAGGAGATGCTGTTAAATGTGCTGATCCAATAAGTGTCTCTGTGGTTAATGAGAATGGTAAGCTCAAGCAATCAGAAACTTTGGAGTCTACAGATGTTGATATGAAAGACATTATATCTGAGGTTGAAGGTGAACTTGGGGCTGTGGGTGGTCTTGATAATGAAAAAACAGCCTTAGATGTCATTCTTGATAAGGCAGCAGTTGAGTGTTGTCCAGTCATGTTAGGGGACATAGATAAGCAATGTTTTTGTAATGGCTCTTATAGTATTATAGATTGTAAAGATAAGACAATCCATCATATTATGGAATCCACCACAGAACACAACCAGAGTCCAGATTCCCAAGGTTCTTGGGAAATTTCTGGACCTTTAATTCCCCATAGAACAGAAGTTAGACATGAACAACACCCTTTCTTAATCCAGGAGGCCTCTGGGTCACAAGCCCTGTTGCTGCAGCAGCCTATACATGCTCAGACTCTTACTGTGCAAAGAGACAGTGCACTGCCTGCAATGGCATTAGACTTTGAAAATAGGGCTTTCGAGAGGAAACTCCAGAACCTTAAATTGCTGCAAAATTTTATGCCACTTGCATTTAATGGACGAAAAGAGTCATTTAATGATGGATTCTCCCTTAGACATCCACGTTGCATAATGGAGGACAAAGCTGTGGACACATCAGATTTAGATCAGGAGCCTCAGGATGACCCCATGGGCCTTGGTGAAATTGACTTTACAGCAGCAGCTCTGCTTTTCTGCCTGGAGGAGTCGCCACGAGCTCGGAGAATATCGGACACTGTCTATGCTTTTGGTGGCATGCGTGTTGACTTTGGCACCCAAACCTTTAGTTTCCCTGCCGCCATCCTGGCGACAAGTACAATGGTTGGAGAGGTTGCTTCAGCTTCTGCTTGCGACAGAGCCGGACCCCGCCTTTCTCAACCAAGTCCATTTTGCACTCTAAGGCTTGATCTGACACTGGAGCAGCTAGTGCCACGACCAAGCTGGGCTCCACGTGAGGGCTCCATGTTCACCTTTGAGTGCGGTCAGCTTTTCCGTCGAGAGGAGTTTCTCTCTCACTTCCGTAATGTTCATGGTGATATCCATTCTGGTCTCAATGGCTGGATGGAACATCGCTGCCCATTAGCGTATTACGGCTGCACATACTCCCAACGTAGATTCCGTCCATCTAGTCAAGGTTCAAAGGTTGTTCATGACTGCCACCTAAGGTCATTTGGGGTGCAGCCCTCATCAGAAACTATCATAGAACCTAAGTGTGATCACCTGAGTGGTTTGCCATTTGAAATACTTCAACATGTGGCACGATTTCTGGATGGCTTTAGTTTGTGTCAACTGTCAATGGTGTCACGTATAATGAGGGATGTGTGTGCCAGTTTGCTGCAAACCCGTGGCATGGTTGTGGTACAGTGGGAAAAGAAGCAGTATTCAGATGGAAGACGTTCCTGGCAGATAAAAGATAAGGTACAGTATGTCTGCAATAACCATGTGTTATGTTAAAGCTGCAATCCATAACTTTTGCCTCTCTCTCGCCATCTCTCTTTGAAACATAAAATTGCAGGTTACATGCTAAGTTATTTTCTTTATGTCGGTTGTGCTTTGGTAGTTTCATAAGCAACCACTGTGTTTTTGTGCAGGTTTGGCGTTTTAGCACAGCCTTTAGTCCGGTTAACAGGTGGGAATTTGCAGACATCTCTAGCATGGCAGACCACCTGAAACATTGTCCATACAATGAAGTTCTCCGACAAGTAGAAGCGGTTCCGCTTCCCTGCATGTGCACAACCAGAGAGCTAACACGGGACGGCAAGTCACTTCGATCTGTTCTTAAACCAGTATCATAATGTAAACGTTTTCAAAACGTAATTAACTGCATTATCTAACCTCTTTAATCTACCATATACTATCACTGTAAATAGTTTTTCGTTTTGATGGTAAGATTATTTTTTTTAATATATTCAGGATTAGTTTGATATGATGGTGTATGACCTAATGTTTTATCCATTAAAAAAAAATCTAAAAAAAGATCTGACACACCCATGCTTTCAAGACAGTAAACCGGTTTAAGAGAGGGTTAACACTGGTGAAACAAGGCCTAATTCAGTGGGATTAAATGAGCCTCAGTCTGTCGAACTGCACTTGATTTATTTGTCTTGACACAGCAAGAAAATCTCTGTAATCTTTTCCAGATAATCAGGTAATGACTGCTGATTCCTGTCAGTGCGTATCCACACTATTTATTTGCGTGGTCTGGTTAAGATACCTCGATTGTTTAAAACAGGACACCTTAGACTATATTGAAGACAGGTTCACGATCACCCCCTGGAACAGCTGTCATGCCCAAGAATCCAGTGGGGCTTGAATGTCTCTGTTTGATTCCAGGTCTTGGATGATTTGGATGGCTGTTTAACTGTCCAGTTCTATCACAATGTCATAAGATTGTTTTTTTTTTTGTCATTTACAACCAATATATAATCAACAGTCTGCATAAAGAACATTTAATCTGTTTTTATCTTCAATATTGTTAGTTTTTCCAATTCTGAAGCATCCAGAAATGGCACAAATGGATCTTATTTGACACAAATGAAAACAAGGCAATCAGAAATGGTAAACAGTCCATTAGAAAAACTAATCTAGTGGACAAAACAATTCTGAAAACATTTTCTTAATGGAAAGATTAGAAATGGTACAGCTACCCTATATAACTTTGTTTTTATTTGTGTCATTTCTTTTGTTCACTTTTTACTATATCACTCAATATCAGCATGCCAGGTTATCATGCCAACCATGTTTCAGCATTTACAGTCAATAATTGCACTTTACTTAAATTTGCCTTTGTTTGTACTCTGGCCCACTGTATCTTCATTTATCTTAAAAAGAGACTGTTTTGTTAAGATAAATAAAGATACAGTGGGCCAGAGTACAATAAAGGATGTTTTGCTTCCCATGGAGAGTAAGATTGTCAGGAGAAGCTTGGGTAACAACAATTGAGGAGCAAAATAAAACGCTCTGTAACTCATGCATAACATGCATCATATCATTAACTAAGGCTAATATGTGAAGGTGCATCATGTTTGCAAATGGAGTCACCACAAAATAGTGTTTGTTTGCATCTTGAGCTGTGCAGCGTTTACTGTGTAAATGTGTTAGGGAGCTGTTTTAAGCTTTTCAGCTTGTGTGTCACCCAAGCTTGTGTGTTCACGTCTATGTAATAAGAAGGGTTTGTTTTATAATGCAGCCTGCAAATTGTGTTGCTAAGTCCATGTTATAAAGTATGTCCCTGATTACCAGGTTGACTGTTGAAGATCTAAACAAAAGACATGACCAATACAGAACAGTTGGTTGAAGATGCATGTGGTTTTTGACTTTGATGAATTAAAATATATATTTTATCATCTTTTTTCTGCGCCATGGTTTTTCATTTAAAAATATTTTGCAAAAACAATTATTCTTATAATATGGGACAAAACTGACTTGCCATTCCATTAGTTTTAATTATAGAAGCATTTAAAATAATCTGCTATAATGAAAATTAAGATGCTCTTAACACATGTACTTGTAATTGCTTCTTGTTTCAATATACAATTTCTGTTTAATACTACAAAAATTAACAGTGTAATATATATTATCACTCATAACTTCAATCACTTGTCATCAGAATATAACTCAACTTGATATAGATCAAAATGTCAATGTATTAAAATTTTAAATACATATATATATATATAAAACAATGTGTAGATATTTTTAGACCGTTTTCTATGTGTTAAATAGGTTGTGTTAACTGGTAGCAACACCAGAATGGATGCTACACTTTATAGATGCACAGTACTGTGACATTTCAATATGATGTTGAACAAAACAGTTAAAACCTTTTAAACTAGCCAGTAGTCGTAAGTAATTCATTAATTGATTGTAACATTTGTCAATATAAACTCACCCCTTTTGCCTTTAAAACTGCTTTAATTGATTGTGACAAATTTAACAAGCTGTTAGAAACGTTTTACCCGTTTCCTTCCCATGGTCTAATAACAATGTGTACTGTGGCAATTTTAAATATTTGGCTGAATGAGCAGTAATATTAAATGATTTTCCTGTTTTGTATTAGTGTGCAAACAAAAAGATTTAACAGGATACAATAAATCATTACTATAATTCTAGGCCATAGCTTTCATTGTTAGTGATTAGATGTGCTTTATGTGGTAACATCTAAATAAGCTGCTTTTATTTATATTCAAATAAAAATATTATGACTGAATCAGCCTGACTACACTGGATTTACACCAGCAAAACTAAGTTTAAGTAAATTAAGTAAACTAATTTTTAATAATTTAATTTAGAATTACATCAAACAGCTATTTTACACTGTGGACAGATTTTATGTTATAAAGTGATGTAAAAAATCATTAATGGTCAATCCACCCAGAAATATTATTAACAAGAACAGTAATAAGAAAAACAGAAATAATAGCTATTTATTATTAATAGTTATGTAGCCTATGCCTGTTTGACAATATGGCAACAGAGACCGGAAAGCTACTTCCTGTCATGCCACTACGATTGTTTTCTATTAGTCGTTAATTTACTTACCAAAAGTAACAATACCTTATGTGTTCATTTTGTTGACAGTTTTGAGTTGCTTAAGATTATGGTAAATGCTATTTTAATATGTATACACATATAATGTGCCAATTTTATTTGTTTTATTTATTTGCAAATCTTTTCATACTTTTTTCATACATAGCAATACTATCTGTATGAATATTTGCCTGTAGGATTTTAATTGGATTGTATTCACAGCTATATTAATTATGTGTGGCAAAATTTATGTAAGATGTACATGTGACAGTAACTGTACAAGTAATTGTACAGTTACAACAAGGCTCTCGATTGACATTACTTTCCTGATTTTCCTCATCGTAAAAACTATGCAGAGAAAAACATGGTCAGCTCTTGACAAACAGACTTCTTAGCACTCACAGTAATTGCACCCCCCACCCCTCTCTTATGGCCTAAACTGTGTTGCAAACTATTTTAAATACAGAGTACCTAAAGTCTGCTGGAAAAGTCACTAAATGTCGCTAGTGCATTGACCGGAAAATAATTTTCCCTATTTCCGTTGTAAACGTCACCTTGTAAAATAGGCCTATTAGTTATTTATTGCAACCACTAGATGGTAGTGTCTCTTTCACAACAGGAATAGTTCAAAATTCAGTTGTGGTTTGACAGAAATAGAAAGTCATCTAGAATAGATTAATTTCTAACAGTGAATAAATGGGCGGAGCTTAGCGTTCGATGTTTTGTGTCTAATTGGTCAGGAAAATGAACGACCCACTGAAGGATAAGACATACTGAGCCGTGAAGCGCCTCCTACAGGATAATAGTTTATTTACACATCGTCTTATTACTTGACCACAAGCAACCGTTTGCGTCTACACAATCTGTCCTGGTTACAGACAGATGCTTGTGTATGCACCCACCCAGTAAAACGCTGTACCTGGATCTAGGTTACACATAAAAATACAAAGAGTCCCTTATACTGAAGGCAGTTGTCCCATCTCAGCCACTGAATTTGTCCTGATACACGTCCAGAATATACTGCGTGTATTTTTAGCACAGTCGTTTATAATATCATAGGTTGGCGATACCTAGAGATCTGCATATATTGTGAGTTACACGATGCTTGTGTTCAGGCTTGGTGTCATCTTGACAGCGGTGTATTCAGAAATCGAGGTGTTTGTGTTGGGCTCTCGTCCGGAGATGGGACACTGGGACCCGAACCGTACCATAAAGATGAAGCCAAGTCGTGCCGTTCTGTACACGTGTGAGCCAGAGCAGAGACGTGCATCTGTCCGACCCATACACAGACAAACTGTGGTTTAAAGTTATAAAGCGGATCAGTGGCAATTTCATTTGGGAAGGTATGTGAGGATATAGCTACACTACCGGTCAAAACTTTAGGGTCACATATTCATTGCTAATATTTTCCCACATTTTTGAATAACTGTAAAATTCTTTAAAACTATCAGATAGCACAGAGGTAGTTACTGAAATTGTTGTCACTAAAGAAAGTTCCAAATAAATCAAACGCATATTTAGCCCAGCGTATTTATTGTAGCCACACATTACCTAGAAATTGCAAAAATGTTCACTTTTACCGTCTAGTTTCTTCAGGCATCACTCTGCAACGAGTTTGTAAACAGTAATGGAGTTCCCATCTATGCTGGGCTCCTATTGGCTGCGTTCTGTCATTATTCAGTCCAAGTCTTCCATTTCTAAAATATTTTTTAAAATAAAATTGTAGTTTTTAAATGACAAAATTTAAGTTGGAGTAATTATATTAAGAGCTACAACAAAAATAATTTTTTTAAAGAAAACACTTTTAGATTTGAATATTATAAGAAACATTTCAGTTTCTTATAATATTCAAATTGTAATGAATTATTTAGATCACTGGGTGGTGGTGGTGTATCAGAAAAAAACTGATTTATACAACCACTTTGACAGAAGATGACAAATTATGAAATCTTTCAAGTGTAATCTCTGAAAACTATAGTTTACATTCTCTTATCTTTATGACAGTGTTTTCAAGGCAAGCACTGCATTAATATCCATCATTATTCTCCTTTATAATCTTTACACTAGTTCATCTGTTCAGTCCTTTAGTATAATAAAGTTGGGCATCACATTGAGCTCCAAATAAGATGTTTTAAATAAACGAATAGAAATAAAGGTAGAGTTGGCCTGGTGGTGTATTAATTACTTTACTACACTTTAATAAAACAACTTAAAGTGTCACTGCAGTTTATAATCTTGTTGAGACTGACAAGATTACACAAACCCCCTCCTTCATTTTGAACTCTTTTAGGACCCGAGCACAGAAATCGTGAAGGGCCCTATTGTTTTTCATCAGATTATTATTTTTTCTTTTAAACATTCGGGGCATTTTGTCAGAGTCCTCAGCAATCAGGCAAGTGCAAAAGTTGCACTTGGGTGGATCAGGAAGGCTTGGTAGCGTCTCCAGTACTGCGTACAAAAAGATGGTGCATATATTATACATTTATGCATGTACATGTATGAAACTTGATACTCTTTCATTGCTCTTGTTGACCCGAATAACTTTTGCCTGACACCTATTAGCTTTGCCCAACAGGAAGTCGGCCATTTTGGATTTGTTGAAAAGTGCATGCCATAAACATTTAAATGCTCCATATTGTAAAATTGATGAAAGGATTTGTAATATCTTAAATAATGTTGCTATGGTAATGCATCAAACTTTACTTTTATATTCAGGTGTATTTGAGGCCCTTAACATACTTAAAATGCTTAGACATGGGAAAGGTGGGGCTTTTTTACTAAAGTGATGGAATTAGTTTTACCTACAGTCACCAAACCTAATACATGTATTGTTCGCATTAAGATGGAACTTTTCAAAATACTCCTACAGGATTAATGGGATTGTCACCAAACTTGGCAAATATTATGCCAACACACTGAAGATGCTAAATTGTGAAGGGATTTTTGATATCTGTTATCTGTGTTGCCATTACGAGGCAATACATTTATGGCAAAAAACAGAAACAGGAAGTGTCTCAAATCTTTCACGTGCATTGAGTGATTTTGATCAGAATCACTCTGCTTGTCAGCCCCCACATAGAGGAAGGTACAGTCATGTGAAAAAATTGAGACACCCTATGAAAGAAACATCTTTTCAGCATTTTGGATATATGGATATTTAATCTCAATTTTAACAATACAGAGAGATTAAAGTAATATATCTAAGCAATTAAAACTGAAGAGGGGATTTTCTGTAAAATATAATTCCACAAAATGCAAATTCCAACTGAGGCAAAAGTTAGGACACTTTCACATGTATTCCCTCTTAAAATGGCTCAAATCACACACAGGTGTATCACACCAGGTGCACATAATTAGTAGATCGTTACTCAGCATTTTGAATGAGGCTTGCCCTATCTAAACCTCAGACATTTAGTTTGATGTGCTCCTGACTGTTTAAAGTGAGAGTGAGCATCATGGTGAGAGCAAAAGAGCTGTCAGAGGCCTTCAGAAAAAAATTGTAGCATCCTATGAGTCTGGTAAGGGATTTAAAAAGACCTCAAAAGATTTTGTAATCAGCCATTCCACTGTCCGGAAGATCGTCTACAAGTGGAGGGCTTTCAAAACAACTGCCAACATGCCCAGGTCTGGTTGCCCCAGCAAGTTCACCCCAAGAGCGGACCGCAAGATGCTAAAAGAGGTCCCCCAAAAACCCTAAAATGTCATCTCGGGACCTACAGCAGGCTCTGGCTACTGTTGATGTAAAAGTGCATGCCTCTACATTCAGAAAGAGACTGCACAAGTTTCACTTGCATGGGAGGTGTACAAGGAGGAAACCTGCTCTCTGAGAGAAACATCAAGGCCAGGCTGACATTTGCCAGAGAGAATGTTGACAGACCAGGACTTCTGGAATAATGTTCTTTGGACAGATGAGTCCAAAATTGAATTATTTGGACACCAGAGCAGAAAACATGTTTGGCGTAAACCAAAGACAGCATTCCAGGAAAAGAACCTCATACCAACTGTGAAGCATGGAGGTGGAAGTGTCATGGTTTGGGTCTGCTTTGCTGCAGCAGGACCTGGTCAGCTCACCATCATAGAATCCACCATGAATTCTACAGTGTATCAGAAGGTGCTTGAAGAACATGTGAGACCATCTGTTAGAAAATTAAAGCTGAAGTGGAACTGGACCATGCAACATGACGATGACCCAAAATATACTAGTAAATCAACCAAAGACTGACTGAAAAGGCAGAAATGGAGAGTCCTGGAATGGCAGAGTCAAAGTCCAGATCTGAATCCCATTGAGATGCTGTGGGGTGACTTGAAAATAGCTGTACATGCAAGAAACCCCTCAAACATCTCACAGCTGAAAAAAATCTGCATTAAGGAGTGGGGTAAAATTTCCTCAGACTGGTAGATGGCTACAAGAAGTGTCTCGCTGCAGTTATTTCAGCCAAAGGAGATAACACTAGCTATTACGGGGCTAGGTTGTCCTATCATTTTCCTCAGTTAAAATAGGCATTTTTGTAGAATTACATTTACAGAAGATCTTGAAGAGACTTCTCTGCAGTTTTAATTGTTTCTCTCTGTATTGTTAAAATTGAGACTAAATAACCATATATTAAAAAGTTACAAAATACACATGCTTTCACAGGGTGTCCTAATTTTTTCACATGATTGTATGTGTTTGTGATTTATTGGCTTTTGCAGATAGGCATTCCAGAGGAAATGCCATATGATAAAGTGTGTTTTGAAACAAATGTTTTGAAAATGACCCGGCTGCTGCTTGTAAAATGGTAATTAAAGTCTGCATTTTGTCAGATATATTAAATGTGTTAAGTAAATATTTCACCTAAAAATTAACTTTCATTTACTCTGTAGAACACCAAAGAAATACTGTACATGTATACTGCAGAGTGTTAAAGATCTTTTATCAGACTGTAAAATGCAGGTCACCTGCTCTTACAAAGTAAAATTGTTAAAAATCTTCCGTTTTGCTGTATGGTTTAAATCATAGCTTTAAATTCAAATGTGTAGCATTTAGATGTTGTGCCAGATTTAACAAATTTAAAACGGTTAAAAAACAATGACATTTAACATTGTCAGCAAACCTGATGTGGCATGAGCCTGAAATTTGAGAGACTGTGCACAAAACAAGTTACATAGACCTATTTTTAGGGCAGTTCTGTAGTTTAAAGCCCCAGTGCTCATTTATTTTTCATTGTATGGAAAAGAGCATTCTTGCAGTCTTCTAACATTCTTGAAAATATATTTTGTTTTTTATATAAATCTATTTTATTTGCAAAGGTGAAAAGTTGTTTTGGAACAACATGCAGGTGAGCAAATGTTGATTGAATTTTGGGTGAACTAATCCTTTAAGAACCTTAAAGATTCCAAACTCAAGAACCATGTGCAAATGTGTGATTTTAAGTTGAGATTGTAATGGTCACTCTAGTAATTGCCCAGATTCTGTACATGCTGTGAGTCAGCATGTTTTCTGTGTGGGCTGCAGCTCTCAGCAGTAAAGATGACGACAGCAGCAGGGTGGGATGATAAATAATGGACTCCCGCAGATGAATGTGTATTTGGGATCAATACATGTTTAGGTACCCACATGTCCTCCTTTATTTCACTGAACACACATGTCAGTCTGGACAGTTTATATGAGCACACAAGAACTGAGAATTCTCTGTTGGTATGTTTTGCTCTGCTACAATTTTTAAAGCACAGCCAACCATTTCTGTGCTATTTATAATCATAAATAACGTCTTTGACTTTATCATCAACATTACAGTATGTAAAATTACAGAGCCATTACAGAGTGTATTTCTGCACCAATGACAGCTTTTAAATGTGAATTCTTTGATGTCAAGAACAGGTGACCCCAGAGTCTAAAAACTCAGTAATTTAATTGACCTTTCACCTAATAAAAGCCTTACACAATAAAAGTTTGTCATTTTTTGAGAGCAGAACAATTATGTATTTCAAAACCTTTTAATGTGTCCTGAAATGTTATATAAAATACCAAGCAAATCTATGGCTTGCATTGTTGGAACATCTAATTCAAATTCTTAGTACTCATACATTAAACTCATACATTTAATTAAACACCTCTCCTGTTCTGAATTAAAATTACTTTAAATTAGGAGTAAAATAATTTTATTCCTTTAAATAAGGAATAAAAAAGAAAGTTTAGATGTTAAAATCCCTAATTATAAAAGATTTATTTAAACACTTTTAGGTGCATCTTTACATAACCTGTTACACAATCACCATCTTTTATTTCTACAAAATAAGCAGGTTTTTTAAAATAATTAGTTAAAGATTATTTGAGCTTGGTTAAACCAACACATAGGAAGTGATTTTACAAAACCTCAAGAAAATATGATGTTCTTTATTCACAAATTCATATTTGTAAAAAATATTATTATTGTTATTTTGAAAACTTGTATAAAAAACTTATATAATTGGCATGTAATCTAGATATTTAGAAGATTTCTTTTCACCATCTCAGAAGTGTCTTTTTATATTGGTGTGCAAATTGTATTCTGATTACCAGTGTTGTTCCTGTTGTGTGTCTGTCACTAGGCAACGCATCATGACAGGCAGTGTGTGTATGACGACAGTAACATGGTAGATGGGATGTACAGCCATCCGATTGGTCACTGGATTGAGGAAACTGGCCACACAGATGAGAGGAAGCATACCACCAACTTCTACTTCAGTGTGGCGGGACAGCAGGCCATCCACAACTCTAGTATTGTGAATTAATCTCTGTCTGCTTTCTCACACATAGTTTTAAAGGGCAGAGTTGTGGTGAGCTATTCGATTCAATGACCCATAATTCTACTAAGTAGAACCGTCTACAGTCACTTCATTGCTCAGTTTTGTAACTGTGAGTGAGTGGGATGTGTTCTCTTACTGTTTTCTTTCATCTGTTTTGGGTGAACTGTTTCTTTACGATTGCACAACAACCTACGCGGCCTTTGTGACATCAGTCAAAAAAGAAATTTGTTTCAAAGACATGGCAAGTTATTACATTTTGATGAACGATTACAAAGATATGCAGTTTTTTCCTTCTGAATTCCTTTTGAACTGATGAGTCATGCACAATATGAACAAGATTTATTAAGAAACTACAGAAAACAACATATGGAGATGAATATCACAACTTGAGGCATAAAACAACACTGTTATGAAAGAACACTACCTTACAAAGTCTACTACACGGCTGAGCAGTTACTGTAGAACAAGTATCCTGTGTTCTGTAGAGCTGTGAGGCTCTGAGCCAATAAGAGCTCAGCATAAATCTGTGTTCACTACACTTTCAGCATGCAACAATTCCAGAGACCCCTGTGAAAATGGTCAGCAACCAAATGCGCCAAAACGGTGATTGATCTGATTTTGCCAAGTGTGAGATGTTCCTCAGTTAATATAGTTTGTTGACCTTGGAACAACCTTTCTAAAATCACAGGAAAATGATAGGTGAATACCAATGGTGTAGAAGCACCTAACCCAAGTCTAAACTTCGCAGTAACTTATCCCTAATTGAAAAAAATCTGATTGGTTGATTAGAATGTTGTCTCAAGGTCAACAATAATGTTGATCCAGGAACATCTCTCAAAGAGTTGTTTTTCATCCACACATCATGGATTCTGATGTGCTTGCACGGTTATTGTTGTTATTTTAAAGCTGTATTGTACAAAATGGGATTGTGCGATACTGCAATACTGATCCATCTGAAAAGGTTATGCTGTGATGTATCATTGCTCTATTGGTCACATGTCTTCAAATGATATGAATTCACAGATTAGAATTCACTTGAACTTTGGAACATGCTCTAATGCAAAACTTATTTGCATGAGCTTGCGTTTCCAGTCTCCAGCATTTGTGTATGTAAGAACTGAAATCAATGGAATGAAAAGTTTTGCGTGACTGCCCCTTAATTGTGCCCTTTAGTAAATAATACAAACATCAAGGACAAATATTGTCCTGTAGTGTGTATCGTAATGTTGTTCTACACTCAAAAAAACAGTTTAATGACTATCCGGTTAGGTGGATTTAACACAACGGCAGCGCAGTATGACTAATTTGAAACCCCAATAAAGCATCTAAGAATGTGTGGCTTGCTGATTTTCATGTATATAAGTTTTGGTGAACAAACAATCAGCTATTTAAGCAATTTTACAGTCAAATGGTGACATGACAGATCAGGACGCCATTTGTGTTGTCATGCAGTTTATGATTTGATCATTTTGTTGGAACCTGCAATCTTCAGACTCCCTCTAGAACACGAGACACTAAGCTAGCATTATCCCAGATTGCTCAAAGATATGTCTGTCCTTTATCTTTGCCTTATGGAAACTATTTTCTTTATCTCTCGCTCTCAAACAGCATTCTTTTTAACTTTTGTTTTTTTTTATTCCCTGAGTTGAAGAAACTCTATATGAGCATAATTTCATTACACTGTAAAAAAGGCCTTTATGGCTGAGTGCTTCTGTAAAATGGAGCCTGTAATAATCTCATTCCTGTTCTTCAACTATTCTCAGAATTTTTAATTAACACCATTAATTTCAAGAAGGCAAGCATCACTATTGCAGTTGCTCATACTTAGGGTTAAGGATATGAACAAACCCAAGACAACATGTGTTAAACTAAAATGATTAATTTTACTGCATTGTTTCTGATGTACTGTTACAAACAAGAGGAGACTGACCTTCACATTACCCAAGATATTCATCTCTGGAAACAAATTTGCACAAACATTTTCAGCTTACTTCAACTACTGCAATATAATGGATATACAGTATTATGGTATAATATAATATAATATAAAATAGTGGAATTTAAATATTGAGACATCAATAACGTTGAATCCCATTCATCATGCGTATGACTACTAGCCCTGTGACATACGAGAAACAATAAGATTCAGTGTTATGAATGCACCACCATATTTGAATTGAGCACCCTGATCTGTTTGTTTACATGGATGCGTGATGTATTAATCACTTAATAAACTCAAATAATAATATTTTTTTTTCACAAAAGTATTGTTTTACTTCAGAAGTCTTTTAATAAGCAACTGGTGAGGTTCTTACCTACAAGCAGGTGAAAATATGAAACAGTGAAAAGTTACTTTGTTACAGTACTTTTAATAATTATGAAATAAAGAATTACATAATGTTAGCCAAGAAGGAAATTCTTTATTTTCTTTAGGTTGTGTTGGCAACCCACCTAATTCCACCAAAGAAGCATTTAAATTTGACAAAGACTTTTCTGGGACCATTTTCAGTCCTTATTTCTCCTACTTTCATTTTAACTGATAGGCAGTGTGGAGGAGCCAAGGGTAGATTTTGTGGGTGGTATATCTGAAGCAGGTTCTGATGGTGTTACCACTGAAACATACGCTAGGACAGGTTTCACTGCAGCGCATCCTACAGAAAAATATGAAGACATTTTAAGTTAAATTGTTACAACCTGCCAAAACATTTTGCACAAAACATGCTTAACAAGTTCTGGGGTGTTTACAGGAACACTCTTAAGTGCCTTCAACCAACCAACTGTCAAAATGCAGGGCCATATAGACATGAATGTGGTCTGAGGTGAGATGTGGTATTGCGTTTTATCAGATTTATAAAAAAAATGGAGTTTGAAGGAGATACCTGAGCCATATTTAGAATCCACAATGTCATGGAGACTTGCTCTTCAGACTTCCACCTATCAACGCCCCAGCAATCACCATAGCAACACATTAGAACCCCCTAAAAACCATTCAGAACATAATAGGACCTACTTAGCATGTGGAGAAAAGATTTATCATAATTCTGTTGGCAAATATAAAAGCACAAAAATATAATGTTACATCAAAGGAGAAAACCTCTCAATCAAGAGTAAAATGTCTCAATTACCAACAGATTAAAGTTAAATTTACTCTGTAAATTCCACTTAACTTGAAGCATTTGCTATTTAAAAACTCCAAAGTCTAAAATCCACAGATAGTAACATCTAATTACCCAGAGGCTCTTAATTTGGTATTCAGCTGCTCTCTCTCTTTTAATTGTGCGTCTGGCTTTAACAGCACTCTGTAATTAGCTGCATGGCTGTAAGTCATCGTTGGACTCCTCTAGCATTGAGTTCTGAGTGCTTGTTTTGTTTGACCTCTGACCTTGTTTTAAAAGGCAACAGAGGAGAGGAAGAGGAGAGTGATGGAAAGATTGGGTCATTGAGTCTGGCACGCAGGAGTCCATTAGCATAACAACACTTTTAAAGTGTTAAAGAGGGCAAATTGATTTGGTTGCAGGCTGGTCAATTTTGTTTTGCAAGAATATGCAAAACAGTGGAAAACAGATGGATGTTAACATAGTTTGGCGAGGAATGTCAGTACAAGGGATAATTCACCTAAAAATTTACTAAAAATATATCTTTTTCCAAATCTGTATGACTTTCTTTCTTCTGTGGAACAAGAAAGGAGAGTTTTAGGAGAATGTAAAGCTAAATATAAAGTCTTCTGGTCCCATACAATATATTTTGTGAAAATCTTATAGTGTACTTTTTGGAGCTTGACATCAATTAGATCCAGTTAGAACATCAGTCAATTGGTCAATGTTTGGCTGGTTAGCCAGCCGGTTGGCCCAATTAGCTCCCTCTGGTAGATGTCATAAGTACACCATCTGGTACCAGAAGTCTTTTATCATCCTCTATTGTACTTTGAATAAATTAAGGCTGCCCATTACTACAGATTTTGTAAATCACAGTTTATTACATGTTTTTTTTATCCCTATGCTCACAAACAGCTTCAAATACTAAACCCTTTCATTCTTTCATCCCACAATTCATTCCTCTACCCTTCCTTCAGCAGTTAACAGGAGTACAGCTCCTGATATTTTTGTTTCCTCTCTACCAGCCAACCCAAATCAAGTGCCTTATGCAGTAAACCCTGGAATCCTACCTCTCAGCGGATCTTTTCAACCTCCTCCTATTCCTTTTATCTTCCCAACTAATTCTTTCAATAAATATTTTTTTCTCTCCTTCACCGGCCCAAACCCCTATAGATTTCCTTATCAATGTATTAAAAGAATGGTTTTCATCCAGACATAGATTAATTCCTGACTCTTCTTATATTTCCATAACCTCCAGTTCACTCTTCGAACCAAACACCATGATAGGCCCATTCAAAGAACCTCCATTTTTTCCACTTCACATTACTCCTATTGGCATTGCCACCAGGAAATATTCTGTGAAAAAGAGATTACTCATTGACCTCTTATCCCCCTTGGCACACACATTCCTAGCATCAATAACATCATTCTGGCTCCAGACATCTCCATGCAGTACGCATCCATCGACCACACCATCACTCTCATCCACAAGGCTGGCCATGGAGAATGGCTCCATAAAGCAGACATCACCAATGCTTTCAATGTCATGCCTATTTACCCAGAATTTTGGCTTTTCTTTGCAATATTCTGGAAGAAAGCTTATTTTGCAGTGCGCCTCACATTGGGTTGTAGGGGCAGCCCCAAAATCTTTGACTCCCTCTTAAAAGCTTTATGTTAGATTCTTATAAATAACCACAGGCTTCCTCCACTTTTTTGACTTCTCAACTTCCTCATGATCACACCTCCATCTGTGCCTGCACATTCAGGATTTCTACCCTCATTAAAGTCTTTTCTGAACTAGACGTTCACCTTTTAAAGGAAAAACTTTAAGACAGTGCACTTCCATTGAGTTTTAAAGCATCATCCTAGATCTCTTTCCAAGCATCTCTTCTTCCTAAAATATACAACACAATTTACAGTTGTTACAGTTGTTAGTCCTCCTTGGCCACCTTAACTGTGTCATCAGTTTATATATGTCTTGTTCAGCAGTCAGACGTTCCCTCATCTGCACATTATGAAATGTATCTTGTCATCATAGCAGCCGCACCTTGGGGGCATATATGGTCCAGACATTCCATATTCATTTACTCAGATAACTCAGCAGCAGTTGAAATCGTAAATAAAGGCAGATCTTGTTCCCCAGCTATCATGCAATTCATTTGCAGACAGGCACTAATATTCATTCAACACCAGATTCTCTTTTGAGCAGCTCACATTTGTGGGCTATCACAGTAGCACAGCTGTTGTCTCATTTTTCTTTTCAGAAGTTCAGAGTCAGACATCCATCCCATGCCAGTTCCACTGTTTCACATTCAACCAAATCCACAGTTAGAATACCTTTCACATGCTCTACAAGAAGCTATCCTCAACTGTCTCACCTAGAGCACCCTCTCCATGTACTGACTGGTTGAAACTGTTGTAAGGCATATCACTTCTTATACTAACTCCCATTTCCCCTAATAGCCATGTGGTCTATTTGCAACTTTATTATGCTCATTCCAAACAAACAATATGAGCATCCTCCATTTAAACTTATTTATCTGGAATTAACTTTATTCACAAACTTGCCTCATTTATTTTTATTCAAAGTAACTTTAGTACATTCAAGGTATATATTCTATGTGTGTTCCATGGAAAATTAATATATGACCTCTCAGCTGCTAACACAATGCTCTACCAACTGAGCTATAGGTACACATGTTGCCATGACAATTTTCCTGCTTCTGAGTGATTGGTCATTCATCTCATATGTTACAGTGATGGCAAGATGGCATAACTTTCTTCAGGTATTAAATACATCTTTAGGGTTGTTTTACAGCAATAGAAACCAAACAGCCAAAGTGCTGCATGTTGTGGATATCCTTGGCTGGATAGGACAAAAGCAGGAAAAATGGAAAAGATTGTGTGTGACTTTATCTGGTTGATAGTGAACACTCTAAAACAAGGCAACTCAACTTTGTCTCTGTGTATGTATTACAAAGTGTAATTCATCCCAAACAGAGAGCATAAAAATAAGTTCTTGGGGGTGAATAAAAAAGTCAGAAACACACAAGGGCCTTTTGTCTTTAAAATGATGTACACCTTGTAAGGTCTTTGACCACCAATTAACACAAGCTGCACTTGACAACTCTGCTCAATTAAAATGCACTACACGTGAAGGTAGGCACCATGGAGAAGGAATACATTACTCACACCTCTCACCGTACACATTGGCCCCAAAAGTTACTCAGACACTAAAGCCACACTTAACACTGTCTGAATGTCCTTGCAATTATATATCAAATCAAGCATCCTGCCCTGGAGAAATTATGATAGATCATACTCATTGCTTTAAACCATTAACCTGCAGCAAACTCACTTTACCCTCAATCATCTCATTTATGCATTTCCCTCAGAGGGAGGCAGGTGGGTTTCTGAGGTAAAAATACACTCTTTTCACTTAACGTCTCTGACCTTCCTGCTTTCATTCCCCTGGCTGTCAGTCTGCCTTCTCACACCGCTAAACACTCATTAGCATTTCCATTATCTGGGCCCAGAGCACTCACATTCAGAGGGAGACACAGATGTGCCCTGCTGACATCACTGTCCCTGCATGAGCAGACGCCATAGAGGTTGAAGCACTGAATATTCAAAATAAAACTGATCTGCTCATACCATTTTGTTCTTCTCCTGTCTCATCCTCTCCTCTTCTCATCCCTCTCCTTACTCCATTTTTCCTGGTAAAACATTAACAATCCCATTTTCTCATCCTTATTCATTTGCTAATCCAGAGCCTAATTACTGCAGAACAAGCTCGATCCAGCACCGGAATTGGATCTGAAACCCATCCACCACAATCTTACTGGCTCAACCCAAAAGACCCCATCACCAAGTTTATAAAATATTGTGGTCAATAGATATTCTGTCTTAAATTTAGAATTCATATTTGGTCTTAGCTGTTTATTCACACCCCTAGAATGAACAATAGTAATAGTAATGCTTGCCACCAAAAGATAATGTAATGTTATGTATTGTAATGTAGTATATGTACAGTGCTGTAATCTGGATTATGTAATCATTCCAAAAATCAAGAGACTGAAAGTATACTTTCTTATATTTAGTTTAAAACGAGTACTAATAGCACACTTTTCTACTAAACTGTTTTGTAAGCGTTTCCAAACTGGGGATCGTAAGTTGATGAAAAGATAATAATTAAGTAATACAAATGTAAAATTATACTAAATTTATATTATTTTAAAATGAATCAATCATAATCACAGAGATGAAATATTGTATGTTTATCCGTATGTCGTGACCATATATGAGGGATTACATTACTGACTACAAATTTTGTTATATACATTTAAATTAGTATATTTTTCAATATGGGCAAAAAATGGCTCTTTTGCTAAACCTGGTGAGCTGTCTCACTGTCTATTGTGTGCATAGACAGCTGCTTTTTAATGCACACATCCTATCCTTCATGGAGCCTCAAAAATGACTGAAAATGCGCAAACGATTTGGCTAGTCTTTGCAGTTGATCTTAACAGCACTTGAGGTTAGCATGTTTCAAATGGAGTTTAAGAACAATGTTTTTTGAACTTTTAATACAATTAGGCCTGTGGGTAACAATATATTAAAAGACCTTTCAGACTTGTTCATTAACTTACAGTCGTACCTCAATGCTGTAAGTTTATGCTTTGAAATGTCTTTACAGAACACCAGTTTCACCCCATTATTGCTAGTTTATCTTGAGATAATGTGCATTCGACATGGCACCTGAAGGGTTTTGTCCCTCTGCTAATGTGGCAGTTACTGTTAGACAATCTTCCATTTTCCTTTAACATACCGCTTTCATTCGCTTATAAATGTAATTCAATATTCCTGTTAAATTTAGCACAGCAATTGTCCTGCCCTTGAAATGAGCTGCCATAATGAAAAGTGCTTTTCATTTGACCTTTAAATAAATAAAAGACTCATGCCAACATGTTTATCTGGAAATTTACATTTTTTTTCCAAGTATATGTTTAGAGAAGTTCAGGGGTTTATGGGTACGGCGGAAGATGCTGGTAAAGAAACTACAGTTAGTAATAAGAATAAAAAAAAAGGGGGTATAAGGAAGACAGAAGAGAACAATTGACAGCATAGTCACTCTTTCACAGAATTTGTGTTTGCCATCAGAGCTCACACCCAGACAAGAGAATCATCTATGAGTCAGTCTGACCTATGAGCTTCACTTCACACAATAATACTCTCACAGACCCACGACTCATCGTTCCCCTCTGAAATAAATATGGCCTTCTCACTGCACAATGACACCACCTCTCATGTGAATTTAAGCAGTCCATTAAATCCAGGAAGGTGATTTTGTGTTTGGTTTTTGTCTATTTTTGTCAGTGAAAAGCGTTTTATAGTTGTGTGATCATTTACTGAGGGACTGAGCTGGTTCCAAAGGCTAATATTATTCATCTATATTTACGTGATCCTAATGCACCCATCTCTCTCCAAATGGCTGAGGTGTGTTATATCCAGAATTCACTGTTGAGTAGTAAAATTCATATTCTGAAAAGAGAGTATATATTTGTGTTCGTTTAGCAACAGTTGACCTATCACAGATATTCTGGTCTAAAGCTGTCTACACTAGTACTCAATGTGATGCATTGACAAACATTATCTTTACATTTGTCTAATCTAGGATAAAACTCACAAACAAAGACCACAATGCATTATTTTTATCATCATTTAGTCTCAAGTTAGTGTAAATGTGGACATTCCTTAGAAGTTCTCAGACGGGCTATATGTCAGAGTATTGTCTTCCAGATCAACAGAGACGGAAAGAATTGTGAGGCCAGAGAGGAAGTGATGTAAGTAGGCCCTTGAAACAAAAGTTTGTTCTTCTAGTTTTCCCTACTTGAAGAAAACTATACACTAAACTTTATAATAGTCACTCTCTCTTGCTCTCTCTGTCAATATAAATAGTCTAAAGTACATTGTCATAGTTGTTTAACACAGCATTTATATTCTTTATCCATGCACACGATTAGACATACTGAATGTATGAACTGACATGAATTAAAGGTCTTTAAAGGTCTCTAAATTCAAGGAAATACCTTGCATGGCCGTATGCAACCGGACCATTAATTCCAATTGAAAGCACCATTCAGAGATGCAGACGTGCGCTCATTGTATATTTGCAAGGTACCTTATCTCTGTGCTATAAAGTACCCAATAATTAAGATATTACAGTTCCCACAATGTGCCTCCATATGACTAATCATTATTAAAAATTCATTTAATCCTTTTATAAAACAATGGTATATAAATCAGAAAATTGTCTTTACTACAGGCTAATATTATCATTTAATGAAGCCTAAATTAATCTTGGCCTAAATTTAATCTGTGATCATTTACACCTGTGTGAGTATGAATGCATTCAGCTGCATTATTTTCAGATCAGTGCTATAACTTATGCCTGACTGAACAAAAAACCGCCTGTGTTAATCACCTTACTGTACAGAGATACATTTAATGAACTCTAGAGATCTTTGCTTTTCACATTGCTGCACTTTATTGCAGATGAGGCAAATACATATTTTCACAAAATGAAATTTTTGTCATCTTTTAGTCACCCTAAGGTTTTTTTAAACCTGTATGAGTTTTTATCATCCATGTAACATAAAACGGAGGAATTTTAATTTTGCATCTTTTTAAAACAAAGCAAACAGTGTCCTAAGCCAAGTTCCAAAAAATAAATACCATAAAAGCAGTGTAAAAGTAGTTTATATGGCTTGTGTCTTCTGAAGATCAAAGGTTGTTTACTTGGTAAAAATATTCCCCTCATCATATTCATGCACATATTTAAACTTGGTACTTTACATTTTGTTACAAAATTGTGTTATTTACATTAAACCTGACGTCTGATGTCTTATATGCATCCTTTTGAATCTTGAAAGCTCCAGCCCCCATTACTTACATAGAAACATACATTCTTCAAATAAAAATTTAAGTAGTAGACAAGACGGAATATCATACAGACAGAAGGAAGGATGGGATGCTTTCGAAGATATCTTGCTTCTGTTAGCCTCTCTAAAATTGCCTTAATACACATTCATAGTCTATTTGATTCTTTTAAACACATTTATATTAACATATCAATGTGTACTAAAGGAATGCAATGTAAATGTATATCAGTAACACAGCTTTGAAACAAGATTTATATCAGTTGTTTGGTGTTTTTCTCTGTATCATAAGATCTAGTTTTAGTATATCAACGGTTTCATAGTGGTGAAATATTTCCATAAATCTTTGTGCAAGTCTATTAGCCCACGAGTCACTGAACTGAGCCGTCATTGATCATAAAGACAAACTTCAGTGCTGCTCTGGATTTTCCGTCATGATATGTTTAGCACTTCCTCCATTTTCCTCCATCTGTTTCTTCAGATGGCAGACATAAGGCAGATATATTTTATCTGACTATAGCAGCCACACAAATGGTCTTCAGGTTAAAACACAGCTATCTATGTCATGAGCATCTTTTATGTGCATTTAACCTAAAACATTTCTAGATGAGGCTTTCAATTCTGGAAACATTCTTGAGGACTTTTACTAGACCAGTTTTTCAGTTTCCTTTATAAACCACATACATTGTTTTAATCAAAATTGACCCATTTTACTTCCTTAATGAACATTCTCATTGCACATGATTTATCAGTATCAGTTTATCAAAATCCATTTTAATTTTCTACCTCCCCTCTAACTACCTTGCTTCATACTTGTAACGCACATGGCATGATATTTTCTTGTTTCACACAAATGTTGTTACAGAAGTGAAATGACATTTCACATTGATTTCTAAGAAAGAATTAGCTTGGACAGACTCATACAAACAGTGCAAGTTTGTTTGAGACAGAATTTATTATGCAGTATTTTTTTCACTAATTGGTTATAAATGTTGTTACAGCTCTTATCATGAGCAACGCAAATGGAGTTTTACATTTAGCGTCCATTTAGCCTCTGACAAGATCACAGCTCCATCTCTCCTTACTAACTCTATTTAAAATGTACATGTCTTCATTTAGCAGACACTTTTATCCAAAACGACTTACAAAAAGAGAGAGCATCTAACATTTTGCCCTAAGAACCAACAAGCCTAGTCTACAAAGCTACATTTACAAGTGGGAATAGTTCTGATGGCGATGACAGGATGAACAGTAGATTTGTTTTTGCACACGTGAAATGAGATTGAACATCAGAGTGTTAGGGATTAGTCAGGAGTCAGGGAGCTTGTTCCACCAGGAAGGAACAGAACAGGTGAATGTCTTAGAGAGTGATCTGGTACTTTGTTGTGAGGGAACGATCAGACGTTGCTCATTTACAGAACATAGTTGGCAGGAATGTTACACTTGAAGGAGTGAGTTGAGGTAGGAGGATGAAGTTCCAGTTACTGACCTGAAGGCAAGGGTCAGAGGTTTAAACTGAATGCAGGTGGCTACTGGTAGCCAGTGGAATGAGATAAGAAGGGGTGCAATGTTTCTGTCAGTTTTACTTTAATGTGTTGAATTGTCAGGGCAAATATTGGTACACACAGGGATACACAGTGTATACATTATATACTAGGGAACTAAACTAAAAACAGATCACGCAGGAGTAATCAATGACAAAAGAAACAAATTGTAAACAATTGTAAGTGTGAAACTGATACAAAGGAGCGCCGATGCCATGTCACTATGACGTATGGCATCAAAGTACTGAGAGTGCGGGCGGCTAGCCCAGCTGGCGCAGTCTCCAGAGTGACTGCACCATGCTGTGATGACAACACAGCAATTTATGATTGGCCGAACTCACTGATGTCATAATTATATACACTCATATACACATACTGCATTGTTTCTTCTATGTCCTCCATTTTTTTTGGTGTTCATCATACTTCACTTTCATGTAGTTAACAACTTAACAACAGGACAATATTTTGTTCACTTTCATGAAGTTGGTATAAATCACAATATTAATTCAACAGAATTGTACTTTTCTGCATATGAAAATTAATGGTGTTTTTTCTAAAGATTCTACAAAGAGCTTAAAACTGACTGGGAAAAAATACACAGGAAGTACTGTAAAAAACAATATCCTAATCACGCTGCTGAAACTTGCTAAAGAAAAACATATATACTATATTATTTTATTAATACATTATTTTTATTATTTTGTAGTAGCAGAAACACCCATGTATACCCACTGCTAAAGTCATACATCCTGAAAACAAAATGTTCTCAGTTTATTTATTTTAAACTTGTTTTGTCTTGACACCCTTCCAAAACACCAAGACACACAACTTTAAAGTTTTTTTTAAACGTAAATTTAATCATTAATTCATCATTAATCACTAAATTAAAACACCATGGTCATCACTGCTAACTGAAATTTGAAAACTATTCTGATAGTTGACTTAAACTGGTAATTGCATTTACTGGTAACTATTAGTAATAATGAATAGAAAAGGTGTTGGCTATGGTCCTATGTTTTCTTTGAAAATATAAAGAACCTGCATTACCCTGTAAAACACAAACAAAAAAGACAATTAATGTGAAGGACAGTAAATGTAATGTTGTCACTCTAATTGTTCCCTAGGACATTGCTGAAAGGATAAATAATGGTGAGTAAACAGAAGAACTATGGAATAATTACAAGTCACCAATGATTTGTTCAACTGTTTTAATTATTACTAATTTCCCCAGATCAAAAGTTCCTTTCCTCTGTTATGGAGAAAGAAACTTCTATTGAAACAAAACAAGGTACAAACTTTTACTTGATGAACAAGCATATACTGGAAATATTTAAGAGACAATGATCACATCTACAGCATTCTCTTCAAACAGCTCTCATCAGTGGCTCGCACTGCAAAGCTCCCCCAACCTCCTACTCCATGTCACATTACCTCCAATAGGTCACTTGTACCCCTAAACCAAAGGTGGTAATGATATCCTGTACCAATAATTGTTCTTTGCAAAGCCTGAAATGATCTCTAAATTCGAAGGGACTGTAGAGAGGGATAACATCTTCCACAAATGACATCCTTTTTTGTAATTATACGCACAATTTACATGTATTAATTTATATGTGCCATTACCACTAATACATTGTAAAGACTAGAAAACATCTGACTGTTTAAATTGGGTTTGCGATACAGTATTTTTATTTGATATATAGTCTTCAGAATCTGGGTAGTGACTTCAAAATTTTATTTTGTTTATAAAAACATATAAATTGTTTATAAAAAACAATAGTACACTGAATCTTCGCTTACCTTGGAGGAAGGAATTCCTATCGCTTCCAATTCATCTGTGATAAAGTAAGCAAATGCTACATGATCTGCCATAACTGATGTACATGCAGCAAACTATGGGAACCACAAAGTGCCTGATTTGACAGCCTTTTTTACTCCATTCTCAACTATGAATGGCAAATCTCACTAACTGGTCTGTGAAGAACTGTATGAAGTCGAGCACACCTTTTTGTTTAGTATGGTGTCAGGATCTAATCCCATGCTCTGCATACAGTGTGTGCTTGTGTTGTTGTCTCGTTTGAGTGCATGGCTCTTGGTTTTTACTTGCTATGTGCTCTCCCATCCTCAGTCTTGACCCCGCCCCCTAGAGGAGAACTAAACTACAGTATTCCTTGAAAATGATTTAAGACTGTAAATTTAATGTAAATTCTCAGCATCACTGACTTTTTTGGTTTTAATTATAAACAATTAAAAACTCTGTGTTCTTACAAAAAGATACTGCATAAAAACATGGCTAAATCATATATTGGCATAGCTATGTATTTATTTGCTTTATTTATTTGCTAACTGTTCACTGTTAAGATGTGTGAAGAATCCACTTTCTGTAAGTCTCCCGGAGGAAGACTTCTTTTTCGTATATGAAGTTCCAATGTGGAAGTCTCATCATACACATATGAATGTAACACACCATAATAGTAATGTTCCTCAGATTGCATTATATTTAGTTTATGCATTAGCTGACATGAACAAAGAATGGACTTTATGTTTTTATACCATTAATATATTTGTTAATGTTAGTTAATGCAAATACAATTGTTTATTATTGTTAGTTAATTGTGCATTAACTAATTTTAAGTGATACAACTTAATACAAAAATGTATTAAAAAATACTAAAATTAACATTAAGATTAATAAATTATGTAAGTATTGCTCATTGTTAGTTCATGTTAAAGCCAATTAACTAATAACAAATGGAACCTTATTGTGTTACTGTTCAGAAAGTCACAGATGACTAATTTTCTAACAGACTGTACTGTGGCTGCACTTATCAGCCTGTAAACAGGGCAGTAAATGCTATAATCATTCTGCCTTCCTGCTATTCATATAATTTAAAAATAACAAATTCAGAAGAGGTGGGCAGCTGTTTTTCTTACTACACCCGGAGCTCTAAGAGGAGAAACAGTGAATCAACCAAATGACTCTCAGTATTCCCATATAATTTAATTAGGTCTTACAGATAATTACAGTATCTTCCACTGAGAGAAGCCTCAGATATTTCATACAAAACTGTTTGTTTGTATGAGAGATATCGCAGTGGGAATCAATATGAAACTTTTCTACACCAATAAATGACATATTAAGACAGGCTCTCCAAGGATTGTTTCAAAACTTATTTGTAGATCTTATGGATCTGTGTTTGAGATGGGCAGGTCTGTAAAAGATGTATATGTGGAATTAGCAAATCTTTTACATTTGAGAGGTTAACATAGTATTACAGCCAAAGCAAGTATATATTACTTATAAGGTATAATACTATGACAAAAGGAACGATTCATGTGGGGGGCATATCACAGTAGACGCAAGTAATCTCACACACTCAGTCCTGATCTGTCTCACTGTTTCACTTGAGATTGTTTCAAGAACTGTCAAGACTTTTGAAAGACAAACAAGCTTCGGTGACTTATAAATATAAGGAAGCTACCCTGTCTTCCTTTTTCTCCCACAGTATTTATTGTTTTAAAAGTGAATAATTGTAATAATGGACACATTAATAATATTAATGATAATGTTAAAGTTCTATTTTAAGAAACACATTCTTGGATTGGTGTTGATGAAGGGGTGCAGTAGTCTTACTGATGGGGTTGTTGGGATACATAACTCAATGAACTGATGCATTTTCTGAAGATGCATTTTCTGAAGATGCATAATTTTCCCTAAACACTAACAATATAGTGCAAATTGAGCTTAAGAAACATAATGTATGGTGCAATTAAGCTCAAGTTTAATAGCTGATTGAAAATATTTTGTTTTATTGTGACATTAGCCAGTGATTTTAGAGATATCTATTTCCTCCCATTGAAGCAGATAGAACTTGGTCTTGTAAATAGCTGCCTAGTCTTCACAGGTCCAAAAATTTGTGCCCAAACCCAAAGAACACATGGCAATCCTGACCCGGATCCATCTATTATTTTAAAGCTGGAATTGAACCTGTACAGAACTGGAAAAATGCTGTAAATGTGCAACCAGAAACTGACCTGGACCCATCTTTTATTTGAAAGCTAGACCTGGACTCAGTTGGAAGATACAGATGCGATTGGCACAAATTTCACAGCTTGCTATTAACAAGTTAATCTAAAAGTTAAAAGGATCTAAAGAAAATAAAAGTTTGTGTTTTAACGTTATAAGTTTTAATTTTTAACTTTATTTAACGTTAATAGCTGTCTCTACACTACCTGACCATGACACAAACCATCCTACTGACCAAGAAACATCCATGTTATTCCTTTCTTGCTGATTGAAGGATCATGCTTAATCTACTCATTACTCAGGATCAAAAGTCCACTTCCTGCAGAGCAATTGTTTTGTGTTCTGCATAATAACTTTGACTATTTGCCCTTAAGAACAGTGTCAGGGACATTGACGTTAGCATTGCTAATTTGCTATCATCTGGGCTAAGACAAGTCTGACTAAATAAAAGAATTAATCACCAGCTGGTAAAGTCATCGCGTAACATGCATGTTTTCACAATATAATGCAAAAACCAGAGAGTCCACCTCACATTTTCAGAACCCTCTCAGCTTAAATTTTGCACAAGTTCAATAAACACCATGAAATGTTATCACATGCTCATATTGATGCACACATCATACAGAGGTCAGAAACTTTATTTAGTTAATATTCAAAATAAACATTTGGCTGAAATGTTTCAAGGATGTGTAATGGAATAATCAAAGTATTTATGATTATTTTATTTATTATTTTATTTATTTATTATTAAATTTATTTTTTAACTGCTTTAATGTTAGAAACATATGTGCCATGTTGTTGATAAATACCAGTGGTGACATTTAACATGCAATTAGTCACCAGAAAATGTGTTATCAATGCCTCAATATGTATTGAACCAGGGTCTTTGCCAGTGCCTAAACTCATGTACACACACATCCACAACCTAGTGAGCTCATTGAGACAAACCCTCTATCTTTTCCTCACAGAAACCTATGACTTCTAAAGGTTTGGATTATAGCACACAGGTAGAATGGATTACTATTATGTTTCTTTTGTAACATATTTGGAATCATTTTAGACAGTACTAAAAAATAATGGGGGAAAATAATTTTGTTTAAATATGGCCCATGAGTGGCATTTTGGTATTGGTGTGTTAAAACTATAACAGAAATTGTTAGAATAAAGAGAAAATAATATAAAACCATAATATATATTTTGACATAAAAACTCTGTGTTAGAAAATTCCCTGTTTTGAACATACAGAAAGAAAAACAACACATTATGATGTCAACACAATCAATATGATGTTTTGCATTAGGTTTGTGATGCATTTATGAGTGAAAAGAACAGGAAATTCTAAAACAGGAAATTTGTTTTAGAAGCAGAGCAGAGTTATTACATTTTGAAGAAAGCTATACAAAGGCAAAAGGTTTCTTCTTAGGACTAAAAGGCACTGATGAATCACTCACAATAATACCAGGATCATGTATTAAAAAATATACAATGTCAATTATAATTTAATGTTGACTTGAATGACTAATTGCAATATTACATGAACCACAGAGAGATTGTTTTAAAATGCTGCTGTGACAACCAATTATTAATGCATCCACTTTAAGTTACCATAAAACAAATTTATTAAAAGTAAATTATTTTTCTTGGTGATTATAGAGAGGTGTGCCATACACTGTTGAGAAATGTTAGGCTAATTGTTTTTTAGCTGATTGCTTATTGAAAACAAATTAAAACAATCTGAACAATCTGTGTTAAATTGCACCATAAATCACTTGTTCCAGCAAACTTTAGTTAATTATTCATTGTTCTACATTTAAAATGGGAACGATTTCTTGAAGAAGAAAAATTAGGTTTTGTTCAGGAACACAGTATTCAGATACTGTAACACTGTGCAGCCATAATGAAATGAAAAGCTATAGAGGAACTCATAAACCATGCTCCATAAAGCGTCCACAGTGAGCGATTCAACAAAATTACACCCCAAAATTTACCTTGTTTCTTTCCTCTCCACTTTTTAATCAAACTAAGAGCTTTGCTTTAAACTCTAGCAATATTAATCAAAGGGACTCACTGCAAAGACGTTCAGCTGAATTAATGCTGTGTGTTTGAAGCCTGCATGGTCTGCTTTATCAAAGCATATTTACAACAACATAAATTAAGTCCCTAACTCTACCACAGGTCTGTGTCATTTAAACATTACTGCCATCCACAGACAAATTTTGGATGGAAACAATGATTAAAGGTGCGTCATTAAAAAATATTATAGTCATCCTTGAGCTATCCTTGACGTTGACCATTTCTCAGAACTTAGCTTAAGTTTTAAAAATAGGCCACAGACAACTGGGAATAAGTCTCAGAGTTAAAAATTTTAATTTAATCCTAAAAGTCTTGGGGTAAACATTGTAAAAGTCTTTAATTGTGAAGTAAACTAATATAATTGTGGGTGAGCTATGAAACCATATTTCAAAATAAACATTAATAAATTCAATTGTTTTCACAGTTATTTATGTGGCACAGTTGACTTTTATCATAAATACTTTGGTTCCTGTAAAAAAACGAGAATAATTATTAAAACATGGTAATAATACTGTAATTAAAGCTCTATTTCTTAGACAGCGTTTCACTGCAGATTGAAAGTTACACATCTGTTTAGACATCTGACAAGATGTTCTTGAGAACCTGCATAGGCTTGTCACTTGACTTTCCTCACTAATGTATGGAAAGATGGAAGCCTTGTAGTCTACAGCATTTGTGTGCAGGTAATTACTGCTCAGGGATCTGACCCATTACACCACTGTAATGATTAATATGTTTCCACTCCCACTGTTAAAAACAAACAAATTAAATCATATGCTGTAACCAAATACACAGTGGATATGAAAGGATATTTAACATGACAATTAAGAGATCAGAAACAGATAAATTAGCTGTCATCAGCTACATTCTGTGTGTATCATGTTGGGCAACTGAGTGGAGGATGGTTGTACATATTAAAGGGCTTTTTTTGTGTACTTTATGTCACAGTTCAGTAAAACCGGTAGGCAGGTGGTATTAGAGGAAGGGGATATTCTCATTCTAAAGGGCAAACTATTGGGCAGAAATATGTATAAGCCCTTTGAACAAATGAGTCATCAATATATTTGTTCCAATTACCCAAAAGGGAAAAACTGTCATAAAGGGGAAATGAAATTAGCCTTCTTCCATATAAATATTTTAAATCATTTTAAATGTATTAATTTATTTAAGAGGTATAGTCTCTCAAAGCTGTAGATAGCACTGCATGATTTATTTTATTTCTTTCACATCAACAGTTCTTAAATACAATTTAAGCTCTATCAACAACATTGCAAGGAAACTATTTTGAATCTTCCCTCAGTTTTTTCATTAAGTCATTTGTATAATGCTTTCCACAATACTCATTACAACAGTTTTTTTTATCTTATGTCTAGTTACATCAACAGTAATCTTCCAGAGGAGAACTGCCACAGCAGTTGAGTCTGGTTTCTCCCAAGGTTTGTTTCTCCACTTTTACATCATTTTGTTTTTTTTGCATCAAATTTTGGTTGCTCACTGGGAGACTGCTGTCATTTATTAAAACGTGTACTTTCTTAATATTGCTGTGAATAAAATGGTTTAATTACAATCCTATAGACACTTTTTGTATATTTTTACAGTTAAATCAACATCTTACAACCTTATTGATTACACTTTATTTTCATAGTTCATTTTAGACATATTCAACTAACTATATGTAACTCTGCAACTACATGTCAGCTACATGTCAGCTCTCATTAGAGTATTAGTAAATAGTTAGATTAAGGTTAGGGTTAAGGGTTAGTATTAGTAGAATATGCTGACATGTACTTGCAAAATTACATCAGTAACTCAGTAAGTTATTAAATTGTCAGTTAGGGGACCATAAAAATTAAGTGTTAGCAGATATTTAGCAGACAGTCTACTAATACTCTAATGACTGGTAATTGACAAGTAGTTAAAAAGTTACTTAAAGTTTGGAGAATGTCTATAGCAAACTATTAAAAGTGTTACCATTTTATTTGCAGAATTTCAATACTGTTTTTATATTATGTCCTTGCTGTTTTTGTGCTAAAATGTATTTTCTGTAAAGCTGCTTTGCAACAATGCAAAACTGTAATATATAACTATAAAAATAAGCAGCTTATCTGAAAACTGTTATTACCTTAATATTTTAAGCCCCAGTGAGCAAGCCAAAGACTGTAGCCAGGAAAATAAAACTCCAAAAGATGTTTACAGTAGGTAGTGAAGGAATAAACATTGAAAGGAAACCTCCTCTGATGCCACAAGGAGTGTACAAGTGCCAAATGTTATCTAGTTATATTTTTATGTGCAATACAAGTTGTGATTATTGAATTAACTGCATAATGCAATTCTTTGCATTATATTTATGTTAATAAGGCAATGTTCAAACTGTAAGGATGTATATTAATAGTCTTTGAAGTTCATCCAAAATTGGCTCCAGGATGCAGGCTGTGGTCAATAAAGTGTCCCTCACTATCTGGCTGAAAGAGGCTGGAGTTGGCAGCCCTTTGTTAATTGATAGTCACTGGACTATTCTTAAAGGCTGAGTAGATGCAAGCAGTGGTCAGTGAAGTGCCCCTTGCTGTCTGACTGCCTATAGGCTGTAGCTGGCAGTGATCACTCAGCAACACAGATAAGGTGAGAGTGGAATTCAAACCTAGATTGGGAACTATACCAAATTCAGGTTCTGATGTATCGCCAGGTGGTAAAACCAATGAAAATGATAAACATTTATTTTTTTAGTGCAAAATTGAAGATTCTGGAAATTGGTTATGAATCAAGCCAGTCTGACAGAGGATATGTTATGTGTATGCATTAAAAATTAGTTCATATCTAATAATCATATTTAAAGATGCTGTTCTGCATAGCACTGTTGTAGTGTTTGGGGAGCACATGTACTGTTACTGTATCATATACGTACTGATATACGTACTGATAAAACGTATAACTTGAATGTACTGTAAGTCGTTTTGTATAAAAGCGTCTGCCAAATGCATAAATGTAAACATAAATTTAGTATCAACTTGGTACCAACAAAATAGGAACAACAGATGGGTTTGATGAGTTTAAGTTTGTCTATCAAAAGTGATGTGACAGAAAGGGGGTAGGTATGTGTATATGTGTGTGTTTAAAACAGACTTGCCACTAAAAAATATCAAGCAAACTTTACTTTTAGTTTGCTTAAGAAAATCCTAAAAATCAGAAATTTCATATGATGCATAAAATTGCTGAGTGCGCAGGGATATGCCATATAGAATCACTAGACAGCTTGAGAGCTCATTAGACTTTGGAATAGATCCATAGTATATAAGATATAGCTCAGTATTGGCCTGTTCTGACCCACCTGAAATTGAATATTGATTGAGATTAAAAATTATGTCAATTACTCATTTCAAGCAGACTTTCTGAAGGTTGTGTTGTCAGCAGGCAAACACAATTACAAGTGACATTGTCAACATGAATGTTAAGCTGCAGGTATAGTATTGTATAAGAGGGAATTAAAAACATTAATTTAATGAATGTTCAGTATTACGTGATAGGGTATACATATGTTTCAAATTTCTGAAAATTTTATGTTTCAATAAAATCTACATGTTCTCATTGACAGTCATGACTGTACCTACATTTTTGCAAAATGCACTGCAGTTTTCAGGTGAAACTATACTTCAACTCATTGTGTTTCTATTTCACATTTACTTTCAACAGTTCAACACTAAACTTTTAAATGACATGGAAAACAATGAAACACTGTATTTTGCTTTTTATGTCAGTCTTTCTGTCCAAATGGGCAGCCAGAGTTTGCTACAAATATGCTGATGTTATGCTGATAGCCAAAAGTCTGGATACATGAGAGCAATAAAAAGTTCAGTGCAAAGAACTTACAGAGACATCTTTCACTAAACAAAGTAAAATCAAGTAATTAAGAATAAGCAGAGGTGCTTACAAAGCTAGTTTAAAATCAAACCTCCAAGAATACAATACTGAGAGCTAATAGATTCTTGTATAGGTTACTAATGTATAGAACTGTAAAACAAAAGATAAAGGCTGCTTTTTAACATTTAAACAGTTAAACATTTGTCAGGCTTACATTTGTATAGTAAGTGCTGTAGCCACAGAATGCGGCTGTTACAAATTATAGTGGACAAGTTCCACAATAACCTGACTACTTTTTGTGTTTAGTCAAATAACACATGCAGGGACCAAAACTAATTCAAATCAAACTCTAGGGTCTTAATAAGTTATCTAGCAAGGAATAAGACATAGCAGCCAACAAAGACGATCTAGCAAACTACCTCTGTGAGTCACAAACAGGCCATGTGTTGTACAGAACTACAGAAAGATTGCTTGCATAAAAAAACAGTTCAACTAGTTGAAAGTTGGTGGAACTTCAACTGTATTCTGGCTTTGCACTTAAGCATTTGGCTAACATTAGACAAGGCGGAAAAGAAAATTAGTTTTTGACTTCCAGCTAAATGAAGATGTCACTCAATACATGAACCTAGCCTCCATGCTGTGTTCTCTTTTACAGTGTGAGACAATATAAGAAAAACAGGTTCAGTCCTGTTGGCAAAGGGCTGTAATGCATTTTTGGTTAGATGAAACTAGTATATCTTGGATTTTATATCAAATTAGGGACTGAATATTGAACATGAAAAATTGATATTTCATGTTGTTGAAATCATATAATTTGGAATGATATTTCTGATATTTCTGTGTTACATTGATGTTTTGTTTATTTCTTTCATTAATGTGTATGCCATGTCATTTTAAGCTCTGTGCCAATGTTGTTTTATTCCTAGCTGTTTTACTCACATAAATAACTATCTTCTATGCTAACTGTCTTTTTCACTATGTGACACAGCTTTTGTCCTTTCCTTTACTCTTCACTCTCCTGACCGTAAAAGTGTTTACTGAGGTGTGAGCTGACGCTGCCATGATAATTTTTCTATCAGTACATTCTGCATGCACACCCAGCTTGACGTTGTTCACTTTTTCCATCATTATACTTCTGATGAATGTGGCACATTGCAGAATCATATGGTTGTATGTGCACGTGTGATAATCACAGCAGTCTTGAGTCAAGATCAGACATCAAGTGTGTGGATGCCCTGAAAAGCTGTTTAGAAAATGTTATCTGCTAAGCCACAATTGATTTGAGAGTTGTGAGCAGAATATAGAAGTACATTCAATTCCATAGAACTTTTGTGAGAGTTTCATGGAATTGTGCCTGACCGTGCTTCATAGAGTGGTGTGGGGGCATGTAGATAAGTACAGTAAAGCTACCCTTTGGAAAAGGTAGTAGCCAACTATTAAAATGTTCACCAAAAACTCATACAGGTGTGGCATAAACATGAGGGTGAGTAAATGAAAGAATTTTCATTTTGGGTTAACTATCCCTTTAAGGCCTATTTTACACAACACTGAATCAGCAACAGTAGACTGGTGTGGAGCTCTTATACTGACAGTGTTTCCGCTTAATTAACTGCCATAAATGATGAAATGGTTTTCTGAAGTGGGCAATTGAGTACTATTACAAACTTGATTATCAAGTGATGTAATTTACATGAGGAGAGGGATCACATTTACATCTAAATGATAATTAATCTTCAAGGACCAGAACCCAAACCTCAGTAGCTAATACAGCTACACCCAAAGTGTAGCTGTATTATGTTTATATAATTTGAATTCAGTCTGTTGTTTGTGTTTGTGTCATGGCGTGTAAATTTTTAAACAAGTTTGACAGACTTTTTTCAAACCAAACGTGAGAAGTTCACTCTATTTTATGGTGTTTAACAAAGGTTTAAATTGTTCTTAGTGCATTTTCTCCATATTTCAGGGCACAACATAACAGACTCACAGATGAAACCTCTTTTGTAGCTTTGCTCCTACTTCACTTAATTTATGCAACACTATGCAGTATATACACAAGCGTGAATGCCGAAACCTCTTTAAGTTATTGCTAAAATGTGCTGACATAAAAGAGGCATAAAACTACCTAACATGATATGTCCCTCTCTGTCTTGAAAGTAAATCCAAATTTGAATGTGAAGCCAAACATTTTCATCTACCACATATGAGGGGACCTGATCTTCTTACATGACAGTTTCGTTTTCAGTCTCATTTCAGAACTACCTAATTTAGTTTGAGCTTCAGTTTTACTTTGCAATGAGAAAATTGAACCTTGTTCATCTTCTTGCCTCAATGATTCCAGCAAAGAGACAGGGACTGTCACACACATGCACACACACACACACACACATACTTACCTATCAAAATGGGGACATTCCATACACATTTAATAGACAACATCACCTAACCCTAAACTTTCTGCATTTTTACAATTTAAAAATCTTGATAGCATTTTAACAAATTAGGGCATCCCCCAAAAAAGTTTTGCTGACATTTGGGTACATATTTGTCCCCATTATATGGTTAAGTAAATCCACACACAAACACACCATGTATCAGTCAATTAAACCACTACAAATAATAAATGGAAACTAAGCCTAAAAGTCTGTGTTCACAATATGTGTTCATGCTCAGTCTTCGTTTTGCTGTGTTTTGTGATCTCCTGGTGTCCTGAGTTCTGGTTATTAAAAGTGTATTTTGAGATTATCTTCCTGTTTCCTTGGATTTCTCCAACAAACACTGTTTTGTCATTACAATATTTTTTCCTTTGATTTCTGTAAAATTACAATTACTGCACTAACAACATTGTGTAGAACATTTAAACATTTCTAAAAAAAACTGTAAACAAGCTTATCTCACGTTTGGAATATGACAACAGCATTTGTCAGCTCATCCTCAGAAAATCCTGAAGATGAGCATTAACAGTTGGTGCGAGTAGGAGTGTGTGTGAGAGAAATCTGTATTTATTATATTATATTATGTTATGTGTGGGAACAGAATATTAATGGCCAAGAGTATGAGACAGACTGAAACATGAATACTAAATAAATTTTTGGTAACAAGTAAAAAAAAAAAGTGAAATAACAAAGTGTATATCTATATATATCTATATATATATGTGTGTGTGTGTGTGTCAGGTTTTGGAATTAATTAGAAATGTCAGAAAAGCTCCACTGTATTGCAGCCTACGGACTGAGGAGGTGGATGAGCAGAAAACCAAAGAAGGTGGGAAATAAAAGTTTCTGGTAAACACATTGCTTAGATTCTCAATGTGCAATGTGGTAATTTTCTTAGCATTACAATCCAGGGAAAATACACCAACCATAGACTACAGATGAACAGCATTAATCTCTGTCAGAAAATCTCATCCACTCACACAAGCATGGGCGTAAATTTCTTCTAACAGTTGGGGGGCGACAATAAAGGTAAAATTTCTCAAAGGGAAACACAAATAATTTGAAGTAGACACAAATAATACAGTCAACATTGTACTTGTACTTAGATATTCAACTGAAAGCAAGCCCACTGATCTACCACTTAACATCATATTATGGCAACACAACGGTAGATCTACAATATTAGTGTAATATCAATTAACACGTAGACTTAATGTCATGTTAGTTGTAGTGAGTGAGTTACTATCCAACAAGCTACGGTATTAAACAAGCTACCAAACAAGCTAGATAACCGAACTAGCTACCAAACGAGCTAGAAAAAAAAATCACATTTTTCCATAATAGTGGACTCATGGAAAAATACATTGATAATCCATTTTTGGTCATGGCTAATTAATTTACTTAGCCATGTTTACTTAATTTACTTAATTAAAACTTAAAACGCATTTTTTTGTCCTGTTTGTATTGTTTTACTACCTACACAATTATTTTAATTATCTACCATGTTATTATTTACAATACACAGCATCATTTCAATGATATTTTTAGGGTGGCAACCCTCAGATTATACTGTTTGATTTTACAGATGTAAATTTTGGTACTGTGTTGAGTCACAGTACTAACACTATCCTGAGGTGAAGCTAGACCCATGCTTTAAACTCCAAACACAGAATCTAGGCACAGATTGTAAATGGCTAATGAACCTATTTTGTGTAGAGAGTCTGTCAGATTTGTCTTTGCATTACTGGAGGCAGAATTATGGTAGTCAGTGATACATGATTTAAAAATGGCTCATTCGCCCCTCAAAGCATCATATTAACTCAAATGGGATTCTCTTTATTACGAAAACAGAATTCCACTCAGTTGATTTCCATAATTAAATGTAACCGCGCATAATTAACCTAAAATGTACAACAAAATAGAATATCCATATTCATTTCACAGCAAATTACAGATTGGCAGAAAACACAGGCAGTAATTATTGACTACAAACAGCATTGAGTAGGATTTAACATCAGAGAGATGAAGAAATGAATTCATGAAACATTCAAGAGGTGGACACAAACAGGAAAGTAAAACTTAAGTCTCTCTCTTGAATCTTTCATGAGCCAAAGTGGTTCTCAGTCTGTGTGAAGAGTAGTGTCTGTATGTGCTTTGAGAGACGTCACCTGAATGGGCTCACCTGAAGCTGGGTCACAAAACATACACAAGCCTTATCTGTAAACATGCATGTATGTCTGCTACACAGTATGCAAAAAAGTAGTACATAAAATGAGTATGTACTACTTATTCATGTGAGTAGGATGTCTGAATATTTACTTCCCTGAACCTTACTTCTCTTCCTCTCCCATCAGAAAAGCCTACGCTTTTGTTCCAGGCCAGAGTGTGTTGATTAGAAGCCTAAAGCCAATGGCGGTAGGAGAACCAAAGTGCCTTGGTCCAGCCATGGTCCAGCCATGATCGTGGTGACCAGGACAGGGGTCCTGACAGACTATCAACCACAGTGGATACATGCTTCAAGGCTGAAACCTTCTTCTACAGGAGAGCAGGAAAGCTCCAATTAAAAATAGAGTCCTAAAAGTGGACTCACCTTACTGCCTAACAGAGAAGGGAAAGCAGTGGAAAGCAGTAAGCTGAGGTGAGGTGGGGACCTCCCGAAGCTAGAAGATATATGACCCATTGAGCCAAACAGTGTTAACTTCTTACACAACCATGTTTGCACTAAGGGCCAAATTAAAGTAATGTTAATGCTCGAGCTATTGAATAGGTGGACATTGACACAAGGGCTAACGTGGACTGAGATAGCATTGAATGCATTAACGAATTTTGGATTTTTTACTGAATCCATTATTTTTGTTAGTACTGCCAGATTATCCACACACCCACCACAAAACCCAATAAGAGAGTGGCTATTTGTTCAAAACGAATTAGGTGCAAAACCTCCAAATACTCTAGTAAACATAACTTAGTCACGGGGCGAACCAAAGAAGAAACATTGGTAATATATAAAGTATCCCATCCAAACAGATTACTAGTGGAAGGCCAGTATACATTTTAGAATAGGGTGCAACATAAATACAAGCAAAATTATTATCTTTGATGACCTAAAATAATAAACCCAAATAGAAGGCCATGGCATCCATTTAGGTGGCCAGGCATGTGTGATTTGAGAGGTACCACACTCGCATGGATAATAACAGTAATCGTCCTATTAAGGGGGGTAGATGAGACTAGACAAAATGACACAATCCCTCATAAATGAGAACTAGTAGAGTCAAGAAATCCACCTCACAACAACCCGCTGCAAATAAGCTTAGGCAAGGGAGAACTGAAAGTTCCTATGTAACCCTATATTCGTAAGTGTAGGAATTGCTGTGGTTGGGAAGACGTGAAGACATAATATGGCCCAGAAGCGGAAGGTACAGACCCCTGATTTATGGCAGAAATAATATGGCAGGAACATCAGGGGAAACTGAGGGGCCAAAGATGGTTATGGTTAAAATTATTAAAAATATGATTAAAAATTACTATAGTCAATGTGCAGTTTCCTGATGCAGGAACATACTATTGTGCATGGGCCATAAAAGGTAAAGATGCTTATCAAGAAGTTCAGCTCAATGTGATTGAACCTTTACCAGCTATGACTATCCAAGGAATAATAGCTGAATTATTCCCAGCCCCGACTATCATACCACAAGATGTAACAATAAAAGAATAGAATTCGTTATGGGTTCAGATTTGAGTGATAGCATTAAAGAAGTTAAAGCAGCTAATGCCAAATGAGGTGGAAATGATGAGTGTGCATTAGCACTCTTACAAAGAGGTGTTTTGAAAGACAAGGCAGAAGGAGAATGCTGGGCCTGTATGCAGTTATTCTGAGTATGGAAAACTCAACAAATGACTACAGAGATGATAGGCGTTGGGAAAGGTAAATGTGATATGCCAGAGCAGATGTCCATGATAGTTCAGATGACTGATAACCTGTCAGCAAACACAGCATTAACATCTTCCCTAAGAGATTATAACTGTTTGAATATAGGCTTACTATTCAAACCAATATTTCATGTACAACCGCATCTTGCACACTTATGCATTTGCTCAAATACAGGAAAGCACCACGTAGGGATGTCAGATTGTAAGAAAACCATAACTATATACCAAAACTGCACAGTTAAGTACCAAAACAAAAGCACTCAAAGTGGACTTTAAGTGTCCATTCTCACATCTAGATAGTTCTCCTGGAATGATTTGGACTTGTGGAGGAATGGCATATTATCTCATAGATGAGGGAGATTGGCAAGGGTGTTGTTACCCAGCTTTAATATATACAGGAGCCACAATACTGGCAAGGAAGAGTAGTGATACAAATGAAAAAATATGACATGTAGAAGAAAATCAGATACATATAGAAGACCGGACCACTACAACGAGTACAAAACAGATAATCCATGGACATTGTCCATTACATCTTTAACCATCCATGGGAACATCTTTAAGTCCTTGGGAAAACAGGATGGTGGCAGGTTTCTGTACTGGAGTAGGAACTACAACTGCCTTAAATAAAATCAATGGTTTAGCATGGCAAGTTTTGTCACTCGAGAATGATACCTTGCATACATGCATTAGGGCTAATCACAGACGAACTGAAGAAAATGAGAGAAGCAGTTATTCAGAATAGACTGGTATTAGACATGCTAACGGCAGAGAAGGGAGAAGTGTGAAAATGTTTGGAGTATCTTGTTGTTTTTACATTCCAGATAATTCAGACAACATCACGGAGAGATGACAGGGTCCATCCCGAGAGAGTCCATCCTGGAGCAAAAGAAAGTTGATGACTCATGATTTAGCTGGCTCAACAACCATGGGGATGGGTAACCAGGATTTTCAACACTGTTATACCAATCATTGCATAAGTACTGATCCTACGATTAATTGCACCATGTCTAATACAGTGTATTATTATAATATATTATAATACAGTGTACTATGCCTAATACAGTGTATTAATGCATCATCATGCATTCTGTTTTAGCTACAACAGCAAGAGAAATGTATCAAATAATGTTAAGTGTCCAAAGCAAACTGATAAGTTATCAGACTGCTAACCAAATGCTAGCCAAAACTGATTTAGAAGATTATGACAATAACCATGACTACGAGAATTATGTCCAGGCCTATCAGTTAGAACCTGAAGAGCATAGTTCAGAATCAGAGACAGCAATGTAAATATATTTTGATGAGAGGTTTCAATAGCTTACTGGGTATCAGGGTTTATCCCAACAAAAACAGCTAAAAGCAATTTCTTTCTCTCTGTATTACAGCACAAGGGTGTTTAACAAATAAGACATTCTGTCTTAAAGTGGCCGTTGTGGGATTCTAGAACACCCTGTGACCGTCTGTGACATTTTGTATTCTTCATGTTCAATTTCCTATGACCAGCCATGACAAGATTAATATAGTTGTTTTTGTCTTAACTAATGTGTTCTATTTCATCATCTTTGCTGAGATATCATGTTTCCGTTTTTCTTTTCTCTATATAAGCAACCCTCTCAATAAAGACTTTGACTTTGAGTGAACTACACTTTTGTGTCTGTGCCATTCTTGGTCCCTGGTACCAGTTTCTGTGCTCCATTGGCCAGCCTGGTTCAATTCACTTAAAATTTTATTTTAACAAAGTCCTAGAATATATTTAATCTACGCTATTGCATTCTAACAAACTCTATTAATCGTTATATAATTTTCACCGCTAGATGTCGCATTTTCAAAACAATAATAAAGAAGATTAAAGACGCCATGAAACAGCGTGGGTGATGTCTTCACCATCAAGGAAAGGTTTATGTAAGAATGAATTGGTGGGCAATGCTGCACAGTTTTACATGTTCAAACCAATTGCACAAAAAAAAAACATTTTAATGTACCCACAGTATTTGCAAAAAGGCTTACTTTCTATGTGTAACATACTGTATTTATTACACTGCCATAGACTTGTTCACCAGACTTAATGAACAGCATTAATTACCAAAGTACAAAGTGCAACATAGTATATAGTATATAGTTACATTAACATTACCTGCTGTAAAAGGGTAATGAATATTCTTGGTCCACAGCGCGCGATCAAAACAACAGAGTGGAGTAAGGACAACCAGAGAGTATTAGAGAGTATGGGCTCTCTAATGGCTGAAGGTACCACAGACCACATCATGTGCAAGTGGTTTCACCTGTATTCAGAAAACACCACCAACCAAAACCAACCATCAAGCTTGTTTTGGCATCAAGCTTGTGTGAAAGCACCCTTAAAGAGGTCATCTGCTCGTTTGACACCAGGTCAGGAAATAACGCACATACACACACAAACACTCTCAGCAAAGGGGAGATTAATAACACCTGGCTTTAGAAACGGAAGCTTGTTCCACTCTTCTGCTCTTTCCTAAGGCCTTTAATTAGGAAAGGCAAATGATCACTGAGAATCTGCTTCATAAGCACAAAATGAAAACAAAACACTGAGAACTATATACAATAAACCTTTCTCAGCTACATTCAATTTCACTCACGCAAGGAAAACATTGATCCAATACAGTTTCAATATTCCACTGAAAGTAGAACCTAGTCTCCTCTGAGATATCTTGGGCTATGATTGAGTTGGGCAGATCGAGAAGCAGTAATGTATAGTGGACTTCTGAAATGAAGTGGCAGAAACCCTTTCTATTTTTGTTTTTTGTCTGATGTACATTTATGTTCTTTTTCACTAGATGTTTACACAGTTTATAGAAATAATACAATAATAATACACTTATAAGATTATCTGATTGTTTTTCTGAGCAGTTGTTAAGTTATTGTGTTTATTGATCACCTTTCTTAATTAGTCACCAAATGCTGGGAAAATATTGCATTATAAGTCCATCTGTTTCCACCAGTTTGACCCATTTAGGCTGAAATGTGCATGGCAAAACAATAGGCACGCTTTAGCACATTGACTCGTTCAATCATATCATGACATTTTTGGCCTTTACCCTCCTCACATTCCCAGGGAATGCAGGGAGAACACAAAAAGCTCAAACAAGGCCAAAAGAAATGCCAGTGAATTTGCTGGTGTTGGTTTCACCTATTTTTATCTGCAATGTCAATTATTTTATTTTATATTTTTTGACATGATGCTGCCTTTTGCCTTCTCAGTGAAATTAACTCTATTTGGGAAACACATTTTCCAAAATGTATGACCCACCTCCCAGTTCAGGTCAAAACATGGGACAAAGGACACTGCCAACAGATGTAGTATGTCTAAGAATATACAGGTATTCATACTACACACCTGCCAACTGAAAATTCTTTATCAGCAGCCAAAAAGTTCTTTATCAAACTTAATACTGTACATACTTTAAAAGCATGGAAATTTGGAAGGATTTATCACCAAAACTACACCCAGAACATGTGCCTATGTTTTACCATTTTAGAAACCTCAAAGCATTAAACATTTGGAAAACTATGGAAAGTTGTCAGACCCTAACTGCGTTTATTGCAGAAGTGTTCCATTAAACGAAAGTTGCAGAAACATCTTTTCACTATTTCACTGTTAAAAAAACAGGTAATTAGGGAGGAATGAACCAGCAGAAGTGCTTACAAAGCCAGTTTGAGATGAGACCTCCAACAGTCCAATACTGAGAGCTAATTGTTTCTTATACGTTACTTCTAATGGACAGAACTTTAGCTGTATTAAGATAAAGGGCTGCTTTTAAATCTGTGGCAAGAAAAGGAGCCCATTTTAATGGAAACACATTAATCAAGACTGAGACACTTTTATATCTGTAATTTCTCCATTTCCTTTGTTGTATGCAGTAATGTTATTATTCAAAATTGTCAGGCAGTACTGAATAGGGTGTTTAAAGAAACATTCATTGTGTGGTAAATGTCATGAAAAGCAGAATATCTTTGGTTCAAGTGTCATTGACACATAAAAAATAATAGAGACAAACGGGATTTTAAATAACTTCACAAAAAGATCCAACCCTGCAGAACAATATAATAAATTAAAAGACTATGAAAAGTGAACTTTTATTCAAAAGTCACAGAAAAGATCATGACATAGATTAAAAATGAAATGACACTGCTATACATTTATCAAAATGAATACACATTTATAGAGCATACAGCATCAAAGTCATTTTGGTAGTATTAATGGCTCATCAAAAAAAGTTGAGATGGGTATAAATGTCCTGTAGCCAGTCAGAAAGATAACAACACACTGGACACTTGTTATCACTCTGTTACTGTGGCAACCTGAACATTCTGAGCTTTTCTCTGAGAGTTCTGAACAATGGTGCTATAAATGACTGTTGTGTAGACTCCACAAATATAGTCTACTACATTTTATATGTGTTTACAGTTACACAGCTGTGCAGAGTATTACAGGCGTTTATGAGACAGATTGTTTTATTTGGCGATAGAATGAGAGTAATTCATGCTAAATTGCATGCTGTATTACACTTCCCCTCTGTTCTGTTGTTCCATTGAGAAAAGCTGCTGATTTGATTTTCCTATTACAGTTTGTATTAGTGCTGCTTGCGTTGGCTCAAGTCCAGTTCAGTCTTCTTCACCTAAAGTGACCCACATTGCTGCTTTAATCAACATGCACTCCATTTCTGCATATGTCTAGCTTGCATTGCCCTTCTTTACCCTACCCATAAACGGCCAAAACACCTGCCATTATCGCATGCCAGGACTAAGAAATTTCAATATTAAAAAAGTGATGTCTCGGGGGATGCTTTGCATTTCAGGACTGCTGATCTTGCAATGGTGCAAGTAGACAGGCTGCCGGCGGTCACAAAGGCGGTTCGGAAGATGTGGTGCTTCATTTCATTTTAGCTGGAAACAATAAACTTTTAAGTAGGGGTGTGCAAAAACATTGTGTTTTTCCAAGTACAGGCATTTTTCTTTATTCAGGACTAACAGATTTCAACTTTTTGTTTTTGAAATATTATTAGATTTTGATACTTTTCACTTACACTTTATATTACAATGTATTTCATGCTTTACTGATGGTGAAAAAATTGCTTTAAATGAAGCGGAGCTCCACTTTGCAAAACACCTTAAACCAATGACAGACAGCACATGACTGATTTTACTGATGCTGTTGTCTGAAGATGAGTTCCCATTAAACTGCACTTCAGTGCTGCCTGAATTATGTTGTAATGTGACCTGTAGAAAACAGGGAAACATGATATTTTTTCTATCACACACTCATGTGTAAGATAATTAGGTAAATGAGTCATTTTATGAATTCAGCACATCATCCATTTGCATCAGCGATGTGTAAATGATATTAATGGTTAAAGGTGGGAGAATATATCTGTAATATTTGTTCTGAATCTGCTATCAACGTATCTGTCTCCTTCACTCTAAATGAAATATCAGCAGACAAAATTTGACACAATAAAAAAATTGGACACAATAGGGAATTTGAGCATAATTCTGCAAGCATTTTTGAGAGTAGCAAAACCTTTCATTCCAACCTGTCCTCCAACCCATATGACTCTGTAGGTCATTTGTCACTTCCCTAAAATACGACCCATAGGAGTGTTTACTAAATTAGCTCCCCTACCATCAGCAGGGGACACCACAGAAACTTTTGCCCTAATCCAATAATGTAACTGCAGAAAACAAAGCTTATTTCTCACAAGGTTAGGGTGAGTAGGGGGCTGAGTTAGGCAGTTGTCAACTTCACTGCATCCATCCATTATCCATCCATCCATCTGTCCATCATAAAATTAATCTATTCTCCAGTGTGTTAATAAAAGTCTTTTTGAAGTGAAAAGCTCAAAACATTCAGAAGATGTTTATTAACCTACTGGGAAGGATGCACGTAACTGGATTGGTAGAGCATTTTGTTATAGCAGCACAACAATCACAGGTTCAATCCCCGGAAACACACTAATAACTAATAACTAATAAATGTGTACATTAAATGCCCAGTAAATCATATATTCCATAAATTGCATCTGCCAAATTCGTAAATGTACATTTTGCAAATTAGAAATCTGCAAGAAGACGCTTAACTTTAAAACGTAACTAAGGTCGTAATCTGCTGCTGTATAAAAATAATAAATAAATACTGCTAAACGCAAGCTGAAATGCACTCTGCCCCTATAAGGAGAATCTAAACTAGATACCATTACCAAGTCTATACTAACAAAACATGTACAGTCTGAAATGACTTGCTGTGGAGATCATTTTTACAACCAGAAGGGGACAGGCTGTGTTCTGACTGCACAATAAATGAGGTCAGAACAGAACCACTGTTCAGTGTGTCAATTATGGATCATTTCCTTTACTGGTTTTACAAACCACCACAAAGATTTTCAACAGAAATCTAACATCTGCTTGCTTAAACCTCAGCAAGCGTAACCATGCCTGGCCATATTAAAAGCTCCCAATTGAAACTACCCAAAGTTGACCTCAGATTTATTGAACTGACAATGTTTAAGCACTTAAACTAATGTTTAAGTTGCAAATGGTGATGATCAGATTAACAAAGCTGTAAACTTAGTGTCTATATATGTGTAAATCTGTGCATAATGTTCATTAATGGTTCAGTAATTTAACCCTTGTTTACCATGGCAGTAAATCTTCTGGCTTCATGTCTTTCTTTAGTAATTATATGAAATATGAATCATCACCCTGCAAAATAGTAAAATAAGAGCAAGAAAAATAATGTCTTCTGGAACTTGAAAGTTGCTTTGTATTGCAGATACAAAGAAACAAAATTTTAGCAAGAAACAAATTTTAGCATGAAAAACAAAACAAGCAAATAAAACATAAAACTTTACACAAGAACAAAGACACTGTATAGCACTTGCAACATGAGTTTTTACTTGGGAAACTCAAACCACTAAGACACCACTCTGGCAAGATGTTGCTTTTTACTGTTGTTGTTAAGGTAGCATCTGTTCAGAGCTTTACATCACATACTCTGGGGTCAAACGTGGAACTATAATATGGTTTACTGTAACAGTGAAAATCAGTTCATGATTCAGCATTCTCTGTCCAGCTGAAAAAACAGGGAAGAACTCTTTCAGGAGGAAGAGCTAGAGGAGAGCTGATGGATACAACTGATTTTGATGTTGAAGGAATTGTTTGAATAATTTATGAAGCACAATTCAGGCAGTATTTAGACTATTGCTGGCAATGGAGAAAATTTCCTTGTTTTCTTGTAGAGCCACTCAAGATCCACTATCCATCCCTTTATTGACACACTATCATGCTATTTGTCTGTGTGTCTGTCCGAATTAATTTATTCATTAGAAACTTCTTTAAATCTTCTTCAAAACTTATGGTGATAAAATACCCATCTGAGATGCTTACGTTTATCAAGATCAGAGGAACAAGTTAGATGTCAATATAATGAGTCCATGTAATGTGTCCGTGTAATGAGAAGCCAAGTTCAGTGAAATTATAATAAAATTATGAGTGATTGGTCACCCAGCAGCACAGACAAGAATGAAATGTTTAATGACATCAGAGAAAAGCATAAGATTTTGTTGCTCCCTAAAAAAACAAAATATATTTTTCTGTCTTTCTGTTTATTAATTGATTGACATTTTTCTCACCTTGTCGCTACTGGTTCTCAGATGTCTGTTTCTTCTGGACACAATCACATCAGAGAGCAGGTCAGGTGTGAATGTGTTCACGCGACTCCTGCTGCCTGGGGTCTCTGATTACTTCAGCAGCACAGAGCAGCGGGGCGGAGGAATCCAATAGCACAGCTTTGGGTGACCTTTAACAGCTCTGCATGACTGTGGTTCTCTTCGCCGAGCCTCTGCTGGGATTTTTCAGTGCTATTTTAATACAATTACCATTGTGGACATGTTCCCAGAACTTTCAAAACAGCAGTTATTAAACTGCTTATAAAGAAACCAAATCTGAATCCTAATAAATTTGTTATAATAGACCACTACTTACTGTACTGAAGTTTAAGTAAGGCCTTAGGCATCATCACAGTATGGATACTGCACTTGTCAGAGTAACTAATACTTCTTACCATCTGAATGGGGCTTTTTTTCATTGCTAGAGTTACCAGATTATATGTGATGTATTTGATGCTATCATGTGTGTTTCGTGGGAGGGGGCATGTTGAAAAGTTAGTAAGTATGAGATGCCATTAAAAGATTAATTTGTTTATTCAGTCACTCAAATATCTGGACTGTGTCACAATGCTTCTCAAATTAAAGTGTAAACCCTGATAAGTTGACAAAACAAGAAATAGTGGGTATATATATATATATATATGCTTGCTGATGAACAGGAATTGAGGTTTGCAAAGCTGCACGTTGCTCCATCAAGTCTGTGGTCTTCGTAATAATCTTATGTTATGTGCAGTGTAATCACACGAAAATCGTTATGTTGCATAAATTATAAATCTATTAGGCAGTGGACTGATTTTCCCGATTTTCTTCAAGACAACTGGGCTCAGGCTCTGTACAAGGCAACCGTGCCTAGTGTACATACACCCTGAGCAGAACTTGCACTTAGCTAAACTCAGTATTTTTAGTTCAGTATATTATTAGACATAAATGAAACTTTCACTTATGAAACTCAAAATGAGTAAGAGACTAATCTCAGAACCAGTATTAACAGCCATTTTTTATTGAGTATAAGGCAACACACATTATGACTGCCATGGAGACTCCCACAGCCTATAAGCACACTTTTCTGAACAATGGTAACCACAAAACTGAAAAATATTACACTCTTCTAAATATACAGCATAACATTTCATTAATCATAATCATTTTAAAATGTAGTCTCCAAATGCAGTCTCAATCAAAGCATGCTGGAAACTGTGAATCATCTGTCCAGTTTCAGCAAAGCTACATTGTCATAACAAGAATCCTTCGTGTAAACTCTGAATAGATCAAGATAGTTGATTGAACATGATGAAATTAAAAAACTGTGGTGAATTAACTTATTTAAATTTGGTAAATTTAACAAATAGTTCAAGTTAATCAAAAATAATCTGTTTAAATATCTCAAAAGGAAAAAAATATAGTACAGTAACAGTAACTCAAAATATTTAAGTATAATTTTAAGTATATTGTTTGTAAAAAATATACACTGCATACAATCTATTTAATTTAAGAACTGGAGTTTACACTGTAACTAGGTAAAATGATTAGACATTTTTATTGGAAATCTGGTCAAAAAAGACTAATTAAAAACTTATAAAAAGCTTATTTTGTTCAATGTTGAACAAAATTGTTTGAATAAATGATGCTATATTGTTTGTATAAATTATGAGATGACTGACGTTGCACAGATAAAGTATGGTGTGCCCCAAAGCTCTATCTTGGGCCTATTGTTATATTACCTTTAGGTGATCTCATTATGAAACAACGCACAGCATTAGCTTTTACTGCAGATGACATGCTGCTTTATATATCTCCTCAAGGCCAGATTAAATTTCAGAGCTTTCCAAACTGGTTGGATCGCATTAGCGATATTAAAGACTGGATGTACAGTAATTTCCTTCTGCTAAATTCTAATTAAAGTGCCCATAATTGGACCACATGCTTCTAAAAGTTGCCTAGATGATTTTACAATTTTGACATGCAATACCGTTGAAAACCTGGTATTTGTAACTTAGAAAGTCACTTGTCTGATTAGTATTTCTAATAGTTTTTTAGGACAACTAATATGAGGCATCACCTTGTTTGTGTTTTGTGGGATAAATGTAAATGCAAAATTTTAGAGGAGCAGTGTAAACCTCACTTTTGGTCACATTCAAGGGTAAAAAGTTTTATCTGTGTTGTATTCAACATTTGTAATCCAATTAACGTAACATGAGTCATCTCTGTTATGGGCCAGCATTTAAAAAAATAATGTTGAAAAGAAAACTAAGATGTTTTAAGCATGGGAATGGAATTTTTGTTCTAATGGAAACAGTGGGATGTTTTTAGAGTAAATTATTTGTCTATGGAGAACACTTTAATGCATCAAAATGCATTTTATTTTCATTAGGCTTATTAAAAAATAGACAGTAATTATAGTGATTGAAAGGTACTTTAAAACTATGCTGAGTAAAGAAACAGCTAACTGTAAGCTACTTATAGAAAATACTTTAAAGCTGCAATCTGTAACTTTATCCTCTGTTGCCTCTTTAAAACATAAAATTGATATTAATAAATAACAAGACCCAGGTTAAAACAATTAGGGTGGAGCAACAGGGACAAGACTTGATTAGATTAGATTACAGCTTGATTAGAACAAAACTTAATTTACATTTATTCATTTGACAGATGCTTTTGTCTAAGGCGACTTACAAATTATAGAGCATTTAACATTTTGTTAATTGTTAAAATCTAAAAATGGCAGACACAACAGTCACACATATGTAATACTATTAAATCATATAATTTGTTTTGTCTTGCAACAATAGCTTTATATTGGGAAACTGATTAAGAGATTAATGTTGTTCAAACCCTTCCTATATTGTATATCTTTATATTTTATTCATTAACTAGTGCTTGTTTTTATATATTTGGACATATGCATATGGATAAACATGTTTATGTGTGTGTTAGGGCAGTCAGTACACATTTATTTAGAGGAGTAAACTAAAACATGCAATAACACAAATAATCGTGTTCTTTGATCCAGTCAATTCTGTAGTAGCAGAATTCTGTAGTTTTTACAAGCCAGCCCAGTGACAACAGATTTTACAGGCCAAAATATATTGTTACTATACAAATGTACAGCAGAGAAATTGCCCTGGTTGTTTCCAGTGATCTGTGGAATCAAAATGCAGCTCATTATCACTGTTTGATTTTTCAGTGGCCTGATTGTTTATCTGGATAACAATCCAGACAGGCCATGCCAGTCAGACAAAACACTACAGGGGCCAGGAAAGGAGGGGTTACATCTGCAGCCAGCTGGTATAAATTGCTGCCCAGTGTGAGCTAATATCCTCCCTGTTCCTGTACTCTCAGCACCCTGCCACATTAATTCTTGGATCTGTATGACTTACACTCATCTATGACAAACAAGACATTTAAATAATAACATCAGTATTCTCAAAGTCACAGAGTTACCACACATTAGCATTTTAGAGCTGAAAAACATCAGAGAATAGTGCTACGACTCAACTGTAAAATGTTAATAAATACACACCTGTGACCATAAACACATTCCATATTATTCTATAAAGGTGCTTGGCAGCCTGCAGTGATAATCCTAAAGTATTATTTGCTGAATTATTATTACGGGTTTACAGCACTGGACACTTAAAATCTATCCACTAAGCAAACACTAAAACAGTAAAAAAACCCTGTTCACCACAACAAAATTAACTCAGAATGCCATGTGGGAGGTGGGGGTGGGGGGTGGGATGGGATGGGGTCCACATTATTAGCATTGTGATTGTCTAAGCCACATTCAAAGCTATGATAACATATACACACACCTGGAACCATACATCAGCTGGCATGTGTACCGTATAATTGTGGTTGTTACAGTATGTCGCCAGGCAGCTGTAAACAGCCTGCAGTGAAGCTATTATGTTCATTCAGTAATTGTTGGCTAATTAAATAAGTTTTACATATAAATATTTGAATAGCACTTTTAAAAATATCATTAAAATGATGTACGTCACATAGATGAGGACTCCAGAAATAACATTCTTCAGTGGGTCATTCAGACCTCACCAGCTGTAGAGAACAGTACAAGTTACTCTCAATTTGAAATACACAAGCTACCCATTTAACTACAATACCACAAGTTAATTGGGTATATAATTTTACAATAACATATACTATTGCACAGCACAGTAAATTATTGTAAAAACAATATAATAATATTGTATTTATAGACAGGAGAATACAACATAGATGTCTGTGTAGGGACTTTTTTGCATGAATTATCTGATCTAAAGGATTGACTAAAAAGAATCAGACTTTCCGGTATTCCATGTGGTGGGATTTTAGGCAAGAGATTTTTATTGCTATAAAGCCGCACATTGTGTTTTATTGCTATAAAGCTGCACATTTGTTAAGGTACACTGCTATTCTTCGGAAAAAGCTTGTTACTGAAAAGGCTACAGTACACCACTGTGAAAGCACAGTCTCTGAGCTATTATCACACTACTGAAAAATGTAGTTTAAATGTAGTTAGTTACTCTCCTACACTGAACATCACAATGTGAGAACATTTCTGTCACTCCTCTTTGCTGTGAAATCAGAGTCATTACATACAAAATGGGGTATCCAGTTCTTTTCCTGGAGGGACAGTGTCCTGAAGCGTTTAGTTTCGACATTAATTAAATACACCTGAACCAGCTAATCAGGGTCTTCAGGGTTACTTTGCTAAAAGGCATTACCAATATAGTAAGTGAACAAAAAAATGATCAAGCCTGTTATGAATTTCATATCTATTTATAAAAATAGTTTGGGGTAGAACCATAAGGAAACAACACCATTTCCCACTCTAAGCTTGTTACTGAACTTGTTACTCATTTTTTTTTTTGGTAGAATCCTGACTACTGTGTAAATTATCTGATAAGATTAAATCCAGAACTCAGTGTGGACTCAGACTTTTACAAATTGAATGAGATCTTTCCAGTCACAGGCACCCCTGAGCATCAGAACTGCAGAACACTCGCAGGACACGCTGACATTTCAGACTGGAGGGAAAAAATAGAGGAAGCATTCAGCAGATAAAATAGGTTGAAGACTGGAATCTTTTTTCTCTTTGTTAACTGTTTATTGATTGACAAGTCCTAAAGTCCCTCATCTCCTTGAGGAACATTTTAGACTTGTTCCTGAGCAGAAAGGATATAGCTAAGCAGAAGCATATGTGTGTGCCTGTAAAAGATAAATCCCTTCCTGGCAGCCTCAGACTCACTGGATACAGACTCACTCTTGTGTACAGTCCAGCAGTCTAAAACTTGATTGAATTTGACAGCAGATTTGAGGAAAGCTTACACTGCATGTGAGCGCTGCAGTATGACAAAACAAGACACAGTTTGTTCGTTATGATCAGTTGTGACATCATGCGTCACACTACAAGGCTCATGTTAAAATAAATGGAGCTATGATGCGACAACATAAAAAAGTTAATGTTATAAACAATTAAGGTTACAAATGTAAATTTAATTTAATTATTAAACAATAAGGTATGAGAAGCTATGCTGTATTGTATATATATGGTCATGGCTGAAGGGTGTTGTCTGGCAGGACACAACCTAATTGCTTTTATAAAACAGTTACCATGTAAATAAAATATCAAGTGCACAAAGGTTTATTAAAAAGTCATATAGCATATATACTGTATAAACATTTATATAAAATTATTAAATGCCATCCTTCTGTTGTTAGGTATGATATAGCTCTAGCAATGTTAAGTGCTATGGGTACTATGCAATGCAACTGACCGATCAGCATCAAGGACCCTTACTGTCTGTTACATTATCAAAAGCTGCAAATCTAGAACTCTTACACTACAATCCATAAAGGTGTGATACAACTAAACAAACTAGAACATAGTTGAAATGAATTAAGCTTTGACATGAAAAACTAGAACTTTCATTTTAACCGACAAATACAACAAACTACTGTTCTGCTTTAAAAGCATCACAGTAAAGTTAATAGGCTGATGTTATGATGTATCAAAAACTATAAGAGCAACAAGCTACAGACCTGCTGTATATTCCAAAAGACGAAAATCATTGAACAATATAAAAAATAGAACTATTCAGTCATGTACAAACATGAATGAAGAAGGACATTTCAGGTAAATTAGGTTTAAAATATTTAAATAAATCTCCCGTGAACATTGGAAAACCAAATAAAACTATTTTGGACTTAAAAGTCTTGAATAGCTTTTTAACTGCTTCATTTGAAAGAAAGAAATTGCTGGAAGACGCCAAATGACTTTAGAAAAGATAAAAACAGATGGATGCAATCAGAGAGAAAGACATTTGGTTCTTGTGGGGTGTAAAATGAGCTGATGCCTCCAAGAAAAGGCAGTGGCAAAATATTAAAGATAAATGAACACTCAACACATTGATAAAATATAGAGAGAAATGGATTGAAAAAGAATATAACAAGAAGAGGAAAAATTTCAACCAGCCGTGAGGGACTTATTATTTGAATGCTTCACAATGCTAAATTGGATTGTTGTGCTTTTACCTGAGGTTTCAGGCCAGCTTATCAAATACAGAGAGGAAAAGCAGCAATAACAAAACAAAACAACCCATAATCCTTTGCTTTCAAAATAACGTGCAGGGTAAGAAAAGAATACATTACAAATGGAAATCAAGTTGTCCGTTTATAAAAATCCCACATTGTATTGTTTACTTAAAAGACAAAAAAAAGAAAAATGAAATTGTTATCTGCATTTTGATTGTATTTGCTCACTGCCACAACTGGCAGTAATTATACCTGTTCCAGCGCTTAAACAGCCAGATTTAAGATGAGTCAGTCATAAAAGCTTATCAACGCACATCTGCTGTGCTGTTCAGGACTGATCGTTATGTTCATGCAATTTCACACCAGCAGCTTTATAACTGTCACGCTTACTGAAATAACAGCAATTACACAGAACAGCAATCATTCTGAAACACACAGTACACGTGTACACAGAGCAAGAAAGAAAAAAAGGGAAGAGATATTTTTTTAATCCAAAATCATGTCTGACTGACTTTCATGTAAAAACTTAAAGGGATAGTTCACCTAGAAATAATAAGTCTTTTAATCACATTCATGTCATTCTGTATTTCTACAGAGAAACACACAGGAAGATATTTCAAAGTACGTTGGTAACCAAACAACAGTGGCATCCATTGACTTTTGTGTCCATTGTAGGCATGGCTGGAAATGAGGAATCAGTGCTGTGTCCAAGGAGTGCATTTCAAGGGGGGATGAAGTGCCAGTTCAAATTGAGGAGGATTTCCATTGTTTGTCCACATAATAGCCGCTATGCAAATTTCATACATAAATATACCAAGATTTTTTGCATCTATGATTTAGAAATATGATTTGAAAATGTAAAATATGTCCCCAACTAGAGTCTCCTCAGTGATTCAACCTCAGGGGGGAGTTTATTGTCATTTCAACCATATACAAGTACATAGTGAAACAAAACAACATTTCTCCAGGATCTAGGTGCTACATAAAAACACAGAACAACACAGAACTGCAAGGCTACATAATTTATACATTTATACATAAAGTGCACAAGTGCAAACAGCACAAGACAGTACAATGACTTCTGGGGCAGACAATGGACATAGTATGTCCCAGTGCAGCGCTGACCAGCACACAGTTCTGTTCCAGAGTGATCCTGGTGAAATAAAGATATGTGTTAACATAAGCATAGACAATGACTATGTGCATTATAAGTATTTAGCAGCCAAAAGTATTTAACAGCAGCAAAAAGTATTTAATATGTACAAAATAATGCAGAGTGGAAGATAAACAATTGTGTGTGTATGGGTGTGTGTGTTCCTTTCAGCTCCAGTTCTATGTATTGAGGAGTCTGATAGCATGAGGGAAAAAACTATTGCATAGCCTGGTCGTGAGGGCCCGAATGCTTCTGTACCGTTTACCAGACAGCAGGAGTGTAAAGAGTGTGTGAGAGGGGTGTGTGGGATCATCCACAATGCTGGTGGCTTTGCGGATGCAGCGTGAGGTGTAAATGTCTGTGATGGAGGGAAGAGAGACCCCGATGATCTTCTCCGCTGTTCTCACTATCCGCTGGAGGATCTTGTGGTCCGAGGCGGTGCAATTCCCAAACCAGGCAGTGATGCAGTTGCACAGGATTCTCTCAATAGTCCCTCTGTAAAACGTGGTGAGAATGGGGGGTGGGAGATGTGCTTTCCTCAGTCTTCTCAGAAAGAACAGGTGGCCATTTCCCCCATTAATTGTATGAAAACAAAACCACTGCATATATTATTTCATCATAAAGCAGTTATGACATTCTGCAAGATACCCCCTTTGATATCATACAAGGGGGGTAAATGATAAAAGATTTTTCATTTTAGGGTAAACCTCTGTTAAATCAGGGATGGGGAACCTTAATCCTGGAGGGTCAGTGTCGTGCAGAGTTTAGCTCCAACCCTGATAAAATTCACCTGCCCAGTCTCCTAATAATCATGATTAACTGATTCAGGTGTGTTTGGACGGGAGCTAAACTCTGCTGGATACTGGCCCTCCAGGAACACGGTTCCCCATGCTTGCTGTAAATATTCAGTGTTGAATGCATCTGTATTTTTGACTCTCTGAGTACAAAAAAACACCCTTATGTAATCACACACATAGTCTGACATTAATGATTAATGATTCTGAAGGAGAGTGATAGTACTAACTGCAATTAACCAGACATTGTTGCATTAATCAGATGCTGCGTCCATTACAAGCCTTTTGAGATGTCCACCATCTGTTCCTGCAGTGCACGCATCTGATAACACTGTGAGAAAGTTTCAAGAGAAGAAAAGAAATCACACAGAGCTGAATATATTTATATTTGTTAAAAAATCCCAGGCAAGACTAGTTTAGTCTAAACAAAGCCAGAGTACCCATAATGCAATACATCTCGTTAAGATGACCACATCATAAGAATAGGAAGAAGAAAATAGAAAGAATTCTGTGAATGCATTTTAATACAAATCGACTTTATTAATTCCACAGGGCAAATTATTTTGGGCATAGGTCAGACAATTTCATTAACTTCAATGGAAACGGTGCAGTGCAACGCTGGAAGAGACAATATTAAAAACTCCTCACTCAGAGGAAAATGGTTTACAAGAGATTCTCCAACATGTGATTTAAAATTTTATTGACTACTGATAATTTCAGACAGGTCCAGTTACGCTTTGTAATTGCTGGAAATCTAATTTGTGGTATGACAAACTCGCCAGGCTATTTGCACGCTCTCAAACAGAATAGTATGCATTCCTATCCATCAAATGCTGTCAAGCTTTCTGTACTGTGTAAGTGACCTAAATGTTTGCCTACACACACAAGACAGCCACGACTACATTTACATTTATTTATTTAGTAGACACATACAGGTCATTCTATTAAATCGAACAAGCATTCAGATCCTGTCCATTCAGGTAACTGCATACTATTTGTGCTCATGTTAAGGAAACAGTAAGAAAGAGAGAGAAAAATCTAATTCTGCAGAACATTAACCTTCTTTATGGGCTTCAAAACTCATCTGGAACAGCTGCATCATTACCTCTGATCAGCTATTCACACATTCCTCATAAGGTTGATTTGATTGAATTATAGAAAACGTAAGAGCTCAACCAATTCAGTTACACGTGTCTGCACTGAAAACGAGTGATGCAACGCCATGTGCAATCTAGTAAGCTTCCATTATAATCAATGAAATTGTTTACACTGTCTATAGTCTTTACAACTTGTTTCCCATATTTTCACCAAAGCAGTCCACATTGCAAGAAAATGACATTAAGTGGCATAACAAGGGTCTGTGCTCCAGGACACCATTAGAAAAATGGACACCAGCCCCCACTTACACTCAACAGTGTAAAGATGCACTATGGGCCTCCTTATAACAGGGCTTGGAACAACGTTCCTGGTTGCCCCCATCACCCCAATGACAGCCCTGGGCATGATGAAACTCTTACATTCCTGCTATAATCAAAAAAGTTACCTACATTGCAAGTGAACACCACAATAAAACAAGAATGGCAATCAAACAAGCTGCCTACAGTCCAAGTGCATGATGATGCAACACGAGAAAAGTAGGTTGTCTACTCTGCAAGCAAGTTTTGCTACACTGTGCATAAAAGCTAGAACACTATCAATGTAATCACCAGCGCTGCCTACACTGCAAGCAAACACAGTCACTACAATTCATAACAAAACTAGAATGTTAGAGAAGCTGTCTACATTTCAAATGAGAGAACTACAAAAAAACCTATAATCTGCACTGCAAATAGTACGAATATCTACAATACTAACATTATAATCAACAGTGGTTTCACTGCTAGTTTATATTACGAAGCATGACAAAACTTTGAAAGTTCCTGATATAATCAAGAAATCTGCCTACACTACAACAAAGTAATCTTACAAATCAAGAACTCTTCAAAATTAACAAAACTATCCTAATGAAAATTAATCATGGTTTTATTATAGTAAAAGAATAGGCATGTTTTTTTGGCAGATTGATTACCATTTGTATAGCCACAGTTTTACTACAAATACCATGGTTAAACTATGCTTACTGTAGCAAAACCATGGTTAATTTGTGTAACCACAGTTATAGTAACCATGTTGTTTTTGTTTTATTTGTAGCAAAACCATGGTTCATTTTTGATGTGTATCTACACTGCAAGTGATGACAACACTGTTAGAACACTGTCTAGAACATAATTATAAGCAATGCCCCCTACACTGTCTAGAACATAATTATAAGCAATGCCCCCTACACTGTCTAGAACATAATTATAAGCAATGCCCCCTACTTTGCAAGACATGACACAAAGCAACAAAACTAGCTCGCTCCAGTTACTGTATAATCAACAATGTTGCCTACACCGCAAGAAAAAGCATGAAAGAACTGGAAGGTTAATTAACAAAACTAAGTACACTGAACAGAAGCAATGATGCAACACAAAAAAGTACAACATTCTCATTATAATCAACAAAGCCAACTACACTTTCATAGAGCAATTGTACTGTACGTACACTGAGCAACACAACATGACAAAACTAGAACCCTACTGTTGTAGTCAACAAAGTTGTTGAGCGAATGAAACAAAACATAAATGTTAATGAACAGAGCTGTCTACACAGCAGATGAGTGTTGCTATGCTACACAATGTACAAAAATAAAAGTAAGAATAGCTTATCTATTAAAGAAGAGACACATTCTCTGTGTGTAAATCAAGATTTTAAACTAAACACAGAACTTAAATTGACAAAGAACCATACCATAAATAGAACGCTAATCAACAAAGCTGAGACTGCCCATAAATGATGGTACAATGCAAAAAAACATACTGTAGGAAAGTTTTGATGTCAACGAACCTGCCTACACTGATAGCAAGGAGAGAATATTTTTATTTTATTTTTTTTTTCTCTAAGTGAAGATGGGGTGTTAGTTTCATTTGTGTTTGGAGAAATTGTGTTTTAGTTTAATCAACTGATGTAAAGGGTAAATCAGGGCAGATTAGCGTCACTGCATCTGATAGTGTCAGTCAGAGCAACTCAATCTTCTCATCTCAATATTCATATGATTTAAATTAATCAGACAGACTCTTATCAAGACAGACATCAGAGGATGAGAGGGAGAGAGAGATGGTTGTTTTTAACCATCAAATGAGCAGGATGAGGTTTTAAAGGGATAGTTACCCCATTGTTCTGCCAATCACATTCATGCTGTTTAGAACACATTTTCTTTGTCCCATGTAACACAAAAGAGGAAATGTAGCAGAATCGCAGAGGTTTTACATTAAATAAAAATGTGTGGGCATGAATGCTGATGAGGAAAAACTGCTAAAAGACAAAAAGAAGGCAGATACAAGCAGTTCATGTGACCCATGTGCTTCCAAAACCATATGATAGCTTTGGTGGTGGTCTCTGTGAGGGAATCTTTCAGGGAGGCTTTTAAGGTGTTATATTAAGGTGTTATATTTTTTAACACGTTAATAAACAGATTTACAGACTGACCAAGAATCTATAAAATATAACTCCAGGCAGTTAAACACAATTCCAAACAGGAAGTACGACCATCTATGGCAAATTAGATATTGTCATATTCTGCATGGAACTCAAGCAAAATATCAAGCAATATATTATTTGAGCTTGATTTTAAAGAAATACAAAATACAGACTAAAAGTATAAAGAAATAACAAATGAGATAAAAAAGGTGAAGACAGAATAGAATAGAACAAAATCATACTTCTCAATAAATTATTAGAATAAGCATGAGTTTTGAGACAGTAAGAGTAAGCCAACATGTTTAAATATATTTATCTATTTTTAACAGTATTTCTCAAACATCAACACCAATGTTCATCTTTAACATTGGTGTACTCCTCCAAACAATATACATATAGACTACAGCCTACAGTCACAATGTACACAAACTTTTTGGTAATTTAACAAAATAAATATTTAAACAAGTGTATAAAAACAACCACTAATTAAGAAGTGTGTGCCTGAAGTCACAAGTGAATTTGCAATGTTTGGTTGTATTGGGGAGACTTTGAGTCAATTTCTACACACATCTGTCTGAATAAATTCTTCTTGCTAGTAAGTACTAAGAAAGCAGTAACATATTTACAGTGTGCTTGGCCAAGGCAGGATAACCTGCATGCAAGGCAATTTGTAAAAGCCGCAAACCATGCAGGTGTGGCAGAGAATATACAGTATAGCGAATGTAGTTATTTTAAAACCTCTTGTACAGTTTTGGACTTGTTTTGAGGTCCCTCAAAAGTCTTTATCTATCTTCACCTGTTGTGTTAACCTGCAGCTTTATTTCTCTTCACAAGCAGGCTTAATGACACACTATAAAGTGGTGCTAAAAGCTAATTATCTTGAAAGGTCATCTCTGACAATGATTGGTTATTTATGCAGAATGAGGCAAATTTTGTTTTCCTCCCTTGTGCCTTTTTTAGATACATTTTGAACAAAAGCAATTTATTCATTCTGGTTGGTTATTTACTGATGAGAAGAGCCTATAATTTCAGCCTGTTCTAACATTCAAGCAAGTGATTTAAACAAGATACGTGAAATGATAATACATTATGCTCATTTAGGTTTTATACAAACATTTAACAAAAAATTGGGTTGTTATAAAAGTGAATATAAATGAGATTTGAGATTTACAGAATAAGGAAATATTTTCAGTAAATAGCCAAAAACAACAAAGCTCCTATGTCCTGCACATAGTGCAAAAGTCATTTGGACTGCACCAAATGAGTCCAGAAATTCACAGGGGTTTAAAACCCTGTTTGGGTGAACTAATTAATATTCAACACAGTTTAACCAACAAGCAATATTGCACAACCAATACATATAACCAATAGCATATTTAAACAAACATAAAGCGCAAAACACATTTAAATTGGCAAAGGGACTGATCAGGAGGATTCTACATGCTAAAAATTGAGAGATTGATGAGATATGAAGAATTTATATTCTTATCACAGTTACATGCCTGCAGGAAAATGGCATCCTATTTGATTATGATTTATCTTTACACGTCTGTGAGATTCATAGAAATAGAGAGAGATTAATATTTTTATTCAGATTTTAAACCTTGAAAAAACAATTTGCTAATGGCATAAAAATATTAAAGATATAGTATTTAACAATTCTTATCAAATGTACATAATTTTGCTTAATTTTATCTGGGTAAACAATATGCCTACTGATTACAGTACATAATAGCATGGTAGATAAAGTTAATACTGATTACAACTACCGATTACTATTTATTTGATGTAAATCTATTTTAATTTCTTAATCTCTGTTTTGCACACGTGTGTAATATATCATCTGAACACTCACCCTAGTGTCCAACACAGCATTCAGTCCTCACTCACAAGAGCTGTTTCTGACAGCTCTATTTTTAATCACAAGTGTTTTCCTCATTAGCACAGAGCATGTCAGGAATAATTTGTCTAGCCAGGTACTCAGATCCACACCAAAGAGCTGCATCCCTTGATCTACAGCTTTCTCCCTCTCTCTCTTTCACACACACTGGTTTTAATGTTTAATGGGGACATTTCATAGACGTAATGGTTTTACACTGTATAAACTGTGTATTCTATCCAAACACAGTATATATAATTCAATTCAATTAAACTTATAACATATATTCATACCAATAACAATTCATACCAATAACATATTTTTATAGCGCTTTTACAATGTGGCATTGTCTCAAAGCGCTTTACAGGGAGGAAAAAGAAAAAACAAGGAAATATAGACAATGATACAGTAACAATGGTATGTCAATTATCAATCAATTATCAATAGCTAAGTGTCGAGTAAGATATTAACTATGGAGTATCAAATATCTATTATCTGCAGTCTCCCAGTGAGCACTCCAACACGGCAACAGTGGCAAAGAATAATAATATATGGGAAATGTCCCCATTTAGATATATCTATTATATTTATATATCTATATGATATATCTAGATTTATATTTCTAAATAACTTAGTTTTGTCTTGCCACATGAGGACAATTGAACCAAAAGTGGTTTTTTTTAATAAAAATTAGAACATCCTTTGTTTGCCTACTGGTTTATTTGAGGATGTATGGGGCTCTGTTCCAAAATCTAGTGAGCAGTCCACATCTCTGCCTATGTAGTCTAAGTTATGTAGTCTAATTACCTTACCTTCTAAGGTAATTGCTCTATATGGAAGAGAACTTGCAGAAAATAATGAATTGCATCTATGTAGCATACTACTCACTCAAAGAGCACAAGAAACTCGACTCATAATTGTGTTTGGCAATCGCATCTTGCTAAGACAACAATTCTGTAAAAGGCATTAAAATGCATTGCATACGAGTGTTGAATAAAGTAGTCCAATAAAATATCCATCCATCCAATTTCCAAACCTGCTTGTCCTCATCAGGGTCACGGGGGGCTGGACCCCAGCATCTCAGACCATAGACAGGGTACACCCTGAATAGATGTCCAATCTATTGCAGGGCAAACATACACACTCACACAGCTAAGGACAATTTTTGTTATATCCCATTTACTTAACTTGCATGTCTTTGGACTGTGGGGGAAACTGGAGTAACCTTCTTGCTGTGAGGCAACAATGCTACCCACTGAGCCAATGTGCAGCCTCCAAAAAATATTTGAATATTTATCAATTATAAATACAATTCACTTAGTATACTCCAGAAACAAAGTATCTTAGAAGGAAGCATATTGCCTACCTTTCAGAACGGCCTTCGCATCATAAGCGCACTTACGCACATGCTCAGATCTATAGCCTACGGCGATAATGGTTTTGGATTTTGGAACAGATCTTGTATGCGTGAGTCTTGTAGATGGACTGTGGGAGGACACTCTTTGAATAAAAAATCATTTTAATGTTGTCCTCTGGGTGATAAATAAAAGTTTCCCCATCAGTCAGTAACTTTGCTTTTGCTGTGCACTGCAGAAATCCACCCTTTAGCTGAAGTGGGCAAGGGACTAGCTGTTTTGGGGTAACAGGAAACAGTCCAGAGCCTCTTCTCCTGCTGTGTCACATAAGTGGATGAGCTAATGAAGTCCATTAGTGTGGGTGATATGAAACACAGTCCACAGATACTATAATAAAAAACACACCACAACTGCTGACGGTCAACAAAACAAACTGAACTTCACTACAGTACACTACTGAGCCTCAGATCCATAAACACCATCAAACCAGAGGCATTAAAGGGATCATGTCATACATTTCACGTTTCTTTCTCCCCTGGAATCCTTATAAAGAGGTTTCATTTGTAATTGAGGCTCAATTTATTGACACTTTCATAACTGACAATATTCAAGTCTGAAAGTTTCTTTCATAACTTGCTTTCATACTTTGCATTCTTTTATTTCCAAAAATAAAGTACAATTTGACTTCTCAATATATGAACACTGAAATATTGTTTTTTAAAAGTTTTGGCAATTTCATAACCCAAGCACTGAAAATATGCCTTCAGGCCCAAAGCAAGTAATGGAAACGGAATTACTGTATCAATGTTTATTCATTTATTGATACAGAACCTCAGAAACCTCAAGCTGAACTTTTTTATGTAATTATCACGTGTAACAATCACAATGGGCTGAAGGTACATTACTTTACTGATGAGACAGCACAATCCCCAAACAAATAAACCATCACTTCATATTTAACCTGAGAGCATGCTTCTGAAATCAAAAATACCCTCAGAGATCTGTGCCTGATGATAATGGCTGCTTCTGGGTGGGAAATAGAATGCGCTGTATGATCATGAAGAAGCATTTTAGTTGATTTCCACCTCACAATAACGCCAGACCGCATTTTCTCTCTCATCTCAGAGTGTTCTGAACTCTATTCAGAGATTATTGGCATCCGTAATATGATTCTAGTTTGAGGATGAGATAGAATTACCCAGAGGAATCTGAGCTGACTCATATGAGTAAGTGTAGAAATCTTAACCTAGCATAACCAACAATCTATAGTAGTTACTCTACTATAAAACTCCTTACCTACATTCCTGTAGATTTACATTGAAGGAGAAACATACAATATTTAGAGGTAGATTATCATAGAAACTAGAGGGTCAAGAGGGCCCTCTTCATTTGGACCAGTAAGCAACTACCTAACAACCACCTAAAACACCCTAGAAACTGCATATCAACTAACTAAAACCCATAAAATCCATTGCCTTAGCAATTACATACTCTATAGCAATTTTCTTCATTTGGCATTGTCTGTAGATAATTTGATACAAATCAAATTATTGTTGCTGTAGAAACATTGCAATATTTATATTTAATATGTAACATTTGCTAAGTAAACCTTAAAAATCGTGTCATAAATATTCTTAGCATCTAAGGATAGTTAAAGAAGTCTAGTAGTTTCTGGTCACATATCATAAAACAGGATTTTTTGCTAGAATCGCTCTTTATCAGCTCTTTGGAGTTTAATGCACCATGCAGACTTTTAGCAGTATATTGTACTTTTTGTCATGCCAGTCAAGCACATTTGAATTAAACAATTTACAACATTTACAACTAAACTGCAAAAATGACAAACCTTGATGCCTTCTTTCTATGATACATTTTTGCAATGTAGAATTATAAAGTTTTTCCACAAGAATCAAGTAGTTACTTCCACTGCTTGAGTTTATTTGCTTAGAAGTATTTTGACTTTTGTTGTCCCCCTGATCTCATCACCGAATTCAGGAAATCAATATATAAACCTACTTTATTCCCAGATCAGATTTTTTCCATCAAAAAGTCAAATTCATCCTATTGTAAATGTAATCTCACTAAGTCATTTAGTTTCTTATATATTTCTCTGAACATATTACATTCAAACAATAATTGAATTCACTCTGCTACGTATGATATTAGGGCATATTTGCAGATATTAAGCTGGGGGTGGGTAGTTTTATGATGATATTAGAAGAATATGAAACATAGGAATAAGGATTTGTTAGGCGTGGGAACTGGCAACCACCGATTTTATAAGCACACTGTGTTAACTTTTTTAATGTGAGCCAAACCAGGCATGGGGAATGACATCACTGAGGTAATTATAAGCAGTTTAGTTTAGAACCACACCAAAAGATGCTTGTGGCAGCCTGAAGCTGTTTTATTACTTGAATGTTGCTGGGATTTCCTCATAGTTGCATTATGTTCTTAAATTTAAGCTTCTAATTAGAGCTTTGTACAGTTTCCAATAAGGCATCAGGATAGTTTACATTTTATTTAATTTGCAGTTAGTTAAAAGTTGTAGTTAAAAGTTGTAGTTAAGTTTACGAAACCTGTAAGTGTGAAACAGGCTGATTCTGACATCAAGACCATGTGCTAATGCAAATTGTCATTATACAAGAATTTCATCCATTCTGGTGAATAATGTCAACTACACCAGTTTGCAGTGGCTAGCCAGTTATAACAGAGGTCATTTGCTTACAGACATTTTAAAAGGACAGTAACAAAAATAGGTTTTAAAGCATGAAAAATGGTCATGATAAAACTAATTTACAACAGAAACTTCACAAACTAACATCGGTGCCACTGGAAAGTGCGGATATGTGTGGCAGGCAGGTCAAATTAGAGGTAGTGGATGCCAATCCAGCTGACAGTACTTTACTCTGATTGGTACTACATCAAGAGCAGGTGCTTCTCTCTTTGGCTGGCTGTCTCTCTCTCTCAATTGAAGAGCCTTTTCATTCGATCATTAACTCTGAGCGTCTTGTGGATGCCTGATATCTCTTTATCTATGTACCTTTCATTTACAGCTCGCAAACATATACATAACCCCACAACATCTCTTCATCACACCTCCCACATGAATGTTGCAAGGTGGACTGTAATTCTCCAGCTGTTGCTTGATTTTTTTCCTCTCACAGATAAATCCGTTCCTCTGCTAAACACCTCAATCTAAGCCAGACATCACATGAAAGAGGAACAGAGGACTGGTTGGCTATGGAGAATGAGAGATGAAGAAAATTGGGTTGACCGGCCAGGTGCCTGTTCTTCTCCTGTCCTCTGTTCATGAACTTCAGAGAAAGCCCTTACAGTCCCAACCCTATATTCATTCCTCTGTCTTTAGGGGCCATGAGCACACAGTGCTGCCAAAAGCTTAATGAAACAAACACAGTCAGAAATCGACAAGCCTGGCAGGACGACACAACAGCCATTTGGAGACTATTGAACGACTATTTTTACTGCTTAGATTCGTAACAAATAAACACTGAACTCTTTGGAAAGCGTAAGGCCCAAAACAACATAACCGCTTTTGGCTATGCAGGTTTGATTTTCTGCATCATTGCGTTTTGAAAAATCAGACTGCAAATCAGGCCGCAAGTATTTGTTGTATTGATGGTGTTGCTCTATCAGACAGTAAAGACTATTTGACTCTGGTCCTAGAGGATTACTGACTTTAGAGTTTAACTCCAGCTGTAATCAAACACATCTGCACAAGAAGCTAATCAAGGTCTTCAGCATTACTTGAATATTAGAGGAAAGTGAGGTTGATAAGAATTGAAGCTAAACTCTGAAGGACAGTGGCCCCACAGGACAAGAGTAAAAAGGGGAAAGAAATTTCCCTGAGATACATCAGATTTTTACATGGTGCTCTGGAACACTTGATTATGGTTGGCCAGTCGCAACATTCCAAGGAATGTTATTCCTCAATAACAACCGACTAAAACTAATAACACATGGTCATCTGGGTTCTGTGCGTCATCTTGACCTTACAAATAATTCACTTACTAATACTTCACATATAAATATAATTAATTAACAACATGAAAGACAGATGATATATTTACAAATTATTAAACCAAATTGCATGAATGTCTTGTCTCAATGGCATTGTTTTTGAATGGATTAAAGCTGATAAGAAACAGTTTTTCCTTGCGGATAGTTTGTATTTGTTACAAATGAGGTAGTAAAATATTTCAGATCAACATTTTATATCCAATAATTTGCTGGGTAGTAGTAAATGTCAGACGCAGCTAATGTGGGAAGTAGCCATGTCATAACCAGGATAGTGTACATCCAGACAGTTTTTATTGCAGAATAAACCCCTTCAGTGTGATACAAGTTCTGATCACCCTGTCACGGTTTATTGTGTGATAACAGCTGGCTGGCTATACATTACCCTTACTTATGATCAAGTTAAGCCCAAATAATACCAAAATCTAAAAACTTAAAATCACCCTTTTGCTTGTTATACTACAGCGACATGTCTAAGAGAAAACATCTTGGCCTGGATGAAAGAACGAAATCTTCAGCTGAGCTTTGCTAACTCCTGGTAATCTTGGCCAATCCATCATTAGAACACAACTTTACCATTCAACTTGGATCATCAACTCTAGCAGCATTCCTAGTAGCATCTACTCAGCCTGCTAGGAACGTCAGGGTGGTGTTTGATGACCAGCTGAATTCACAGCCCACATTGCAACAACGTCTCGGTCATTACTTTTAACTGTCTGAGAAAGCAACGCAGCTACTAGTCAAAGCACTCATACTATCAAGACTACTGCAATGGCCTACTGGCAAACCTTCCAGTCAATGCGACCAAACCCCTGCAAATGATCCATAATGCCGCAGCACATCTGGTCTTTAGTCAACCAAAGAACCCGTCACACCTCTCATGATCTCACTCCACTGGCTGCCTGTAGCCACCCACATGAAATTTACATTTCTAAACCATGGCCTTCAGGACAGGCACCAGAACTTCACCTTCTACCTCAACTCACTTCTGCAGATATACATTCCCTCCTGCCAACTACACTCACTAAACAAGTGGAGCCTGAACCATAAAAAGGTCTTCCTTTTACTGTTACAGTAAAAGGAACAATTACTGAACAATTTCTATTTGTAAATGTAGCTTCAGAGACTAGGCTAATCATTTCTTATAGCAAAATTTAAATGCTCTTTCATTTTTAAGTCATTTTGTATAAATGCTAAATGAATTAATGTAAACGGAACATACCTATGGTAAAATGACTAATGCACAGCCTGTCAGTCTTGCTTTATTTTACAATGGCATCAAACACATCTCATTCAATCAGATCAGGGCAAGATTTTTTTGTAATCAATGGCATTATCTGTCATCTTGCTTCACTGTCGGGTGAGTTACACATTTTTCCATCATTTATTCCATTACCATCATGATAGTTTCATGTTTTTTAAGTACCTTGGAGTACCACAAAAAACATGGTATACACTAAAGTATCATGACTCCACCATTTGATTCCATCACTTCACCACAGTACATTTAGCACATCTAGTCTGTAGTAGCACTTTATGTTAAGTAGAGACAGCAATTAGAGACACTGAATATTTATGAGCTGAGGGTGTCTGTTACACACACTGCTCCATATTTTGCTCACAGTCAAGATTTCCTTCTCACTAACAGATGCTCCCGAGTTCTCTGGATTTAGGAACAGAAAGCGTTTTCATGATTCTCAAGTGTCTCTGGCTAAAGATGGGTCATGTTAGTTTGAAATGAGGGCTGCATATGCATTCATAACAAGCAGAAAGGCTAAAAATAAGAGTGCAGAATGCAGGACAACTGCTGTATTAGATCAATGCAGAGATAGAGCAGAGCAACAACACACAACATGATGTTGGATCAATGATCTGTTTCTAATAAATGTTATTTGTGTAAATTAATATTATATTTCCAGGTTATTGGACCAGAGCATTCTATATTAACAGAGGAGGTGCTCCAGTTTTCATAGACTTTATCATAATAGACTTTATTACACTCATTAAAAAAAAGAAATTAAAAATGATCCTATAATAAATGTCTGATCTTATTCAAAAGTTCAACCCAACTGAAAGCATTTGTTGCATATTTTCAGATTTTTTTAAGGATGAGGTGAAATTGACACAGAGTAAATAATGCTATTTCATAAGGCTTTTTCTTGTCATGTCTGGAGCTCTGATATTACTGGCAGCTTGGTTTACAACAACATTTATCACAGAGACAGAGGTTTCATGTTTTAAAGATCCTATACTGGATAATGCTTTTGAGAGGCAACATTGTCCAACAAACACATCAAAGTTTGATGAACAATATATTTTTGTAACAAACTCCAGGCAGTAAAAGTTGCTTATGTCAGAAGAAAAATGAAGTTGTAAAGTAGCCCAGCTGTGAGACTAATAGATGGGCAGAGCTGTTGAGGTCAGCCGCCCGCTTCATGACATCGCCCGGTATGACCGAGACGAATCTGCCTCCCGCCTCCAAGAGCTAATGATAACATAACACCCTGTTTCAGAAAGACAGATGTGATTTACTGAAGAGGAACAACCACAGTAATGTTTCAGCTTCTTCCAGGAACATTTCAACTGTACTGAGGAACCAGGCTTTGCCACTTATTAGTTTTCTTCCTCTGTTTCTCTTTTACTTTCAGCTCATTTCCTTTCTCCCCTCACAGTAAAAAGACCCTCATTCACTCAATTTCAGGAATACGGACCAATAAAAAGAAAAACACAAAAATGCTTAGAAAATGAAGATGTACATCTTCCAGCTGTGACTGATGAAGGTTTATATTTAGACACTCACTACTGATGTTTTTATCAAATAATGAATCGCAAAAACAAATAGCCATTAAATATTAATTTGCAGATTATAACCTTTTTGAGGGAATGAATAATAATGCTGAGGATTATATAGCATAGAAATTAACATTCTTTATCCAATTTCCACAGTTTTCACAGTACTGATCATCAGAGACAAAAGAGGAAATAAACTGAAACTTATGTAAAAGTGAATCTTAACATGTCATTCAGCCGAGTCTCAAAATATACATATAGGGGAAGCTGAGGTAAAGTTAGACACTTTCTATACTTTCTGCATGAGGAAATTAGAGAAGACAAAACTAATACATGTAATTATATTTAAGGATGTGTGCTATCAACTGTAATTACAAGATCTGTAACTAAGGAATACACAAAACAACAAAATTAAGTCATGGGCATTTGAAATTACATTTTTGAGTAACTAATACATTTTCATATACATGAAACATGTCTTTTCTGCAGCAGTTTGATTTGAAAATAAGGGATTAAAACTAAAAAAAGACCAGAAAACAATCCTTATAAAAACTTTATTTTGAATAAAACATGGAACCTCATAACATGTAGTGTGGTCGGTCTAATCGATCTCTAGTTAACTTAGTCTAATCGAACTTGGGCCAGAACAGCACAGCATCAGTGACGGTAAGACTACTAGGTCAGAATCAACTTCAGAACAATGTTTGCAGATGTTACAGTAATGTTAAAATCTAATGCTTCATTTAAAATAGCACGCCACAAAAACACCATGTAGAAAAGTGAGAAAGACAGTTGGGAAAAGCACAACCTAGTCATCAGGGCAGTTTACTCGCATAACTGGCAACTTTGTGGAACAACAGATAGAACTGTCTTTAGTTTTGGAAATGGGAACCAATTGACAGTCACACCAATCAACAAACGAATGAACGGATAATGATGTTTGAGGTAGCAAGGCAATCATGGCTTTCTTCTAAACTTTTTAAACATTTATTTATAAAACTATACTACACAAAGATAAATCATCTTGGGCCAAACATCCTGGAAATCAACATTTCCTACATTTTTTATAATATAATCTTTCTACATGATCCATTAAGGATTACGACAACTACCGCCCACTTGTTTCCTGGAATGAATGCTTTATAGGCACAAAAGGGTGTTCTTGACGCATTTGAACATTTGTGTTGTAGAACATCTGTGCATGGGTTCTAGAAATGAATTGATGTTCAAATGCGCTGATGTCAGAAGCACAAACAATTGCAAACCAATGCTTTCAAAAAAATACTTTAAAGGGAGACAGTTCATGGCAAACACTGTCAAAACAAGCTAGAACTTCAACGGAACAACTCTGGGGGCAACATGCACAGTTGAACATTACGAATCATGACTTTTATTTGATATTTACGAAGTTTTCTAACTAAATTAATAACCTCTAACATCTGTAGAAAGATTTTGTGTGCTGATTTGAAAAGCAAATGACATGAACTGCGTATGAACTATGTAGCAGTTTGGTTCCTTGTGATCACAAAAATAAAAGCATACAGGTTACATGATAAATGGCCCCCATAACCCTAAATAATCATTGTAGTACTGAAACAATAGGCAAATACACCTCACATATAGTCTACATGTGAATCAAATGTACAATTGCATAGTACAGACAGACGCAGTAGTAATAGGCATTTAAATGAATTTTGTGGTCCAGTTCCAGAGTCTTTGGGTCCATCTCACTCTAGGGAACAGCTGGAAATCTGCATCTCTGGAATAGGAATCGTCACGTTGAGTTGGAGATTTCAGCTCTCCAAAAAGAATGTACTGTTGACAACCTTCACATCACCTGCACACAAACATTAATCATGTATACTGTAGGTACTAAAAGCTGCAAAATAGAATGGTTATTTTTCTAAAATTTGCAATGTGCTGTTGCTTGCTAGAGCCAGATAATATTAGTGGGAGGAACTTTAAAGGCCATCTAAATGGACATAAATTTATACACACCCATGAAGAAGAGCTAAGCCAAGATAAGTCATCCATATTTTTGTTTTTTTTTAACTCTAATATTCTAAAAGGTAATAGTTTTTAGGAGCAATCTTTGCAGATTTTTCTTGCACATTGTGACGCCAATCTATTGTAACAGATGTACGCATACATGTCCACTGCTAACATTTACACATAAAGTTGACTCATAAAAACAAACACCAATTAAACTGAGAAAATTCTAGTTAATGGGAACATGGTTTATTATGTATCCAATATAATGAATGTCATCAAAGACTTGTTTGTACTGGGACTGGGATTGTACTGGGATGCAAAGGATTGTGGGAAAGCAATTTAAGTGGTCAACCTTAGTTTTCTCTCTTTAATTTGTATTTAATACATTTATCTGAATTACAATGTTATGCTGTGAAATTCAGGAAAGCTTACCCTGGGTCTTGAGGAGACACTTGATGCTACATAATCCAAAAGAAGGGGAGAGAAAGAGAAAGAGAAAGAAATGGACTCAATTAGGATGATATAGCAGCTATCCTCACTATGACAGTCTTGACAACACATGCACACTCTCCACAATAAGGCCTAACATTTAATTTAGAGTATTCACCCAAAGACTCATGGGATATTTCTTTCTTCAGAACACAGAATGAATTGTTTCAATGAACTCTACAGGGAGTCGGCACCAAGCAAAACTTGGGTGACTGCTAACACACATCACCTGTCCCTCTGTTGTTCATTAAAACACTCCTGGCAAACAAAGAACATGGAAATAGCCCCATATCTTCAAACAGAGCAAAATTCAACACACACAGGGGCCCAATGGAGAAAAAAATGACAATGAGCCAAGATCAATGTTTTACCCACAGTTTCTAGATAACAATGAAAGCTGATGCCTGGGTAGCGCAATAACAATAAAATATTATCAGGAACGTCTGTGTAATAAGAACACTTTTTAAAACTTTTGCAGTCTGACATTGTATTCAAGTTATTCTATTCAATGTAATATTATAAACGTATCTTTAAAGGCTTTATCGTCTGCTTTTCTTTGAAACAACAGAGCTTGTTCAAACTATTCTGAATGACATCTTTCAGACTGAGGAAACGGTGGAGTCTGAAGTGTGGTTTCTAGCAGACTGACAGGTGTGATATGGTCTGCGCAGGGGGACTCTGGGACATGGGTGGTATAGATGGTTTATAAGGAGTATCAGGTTGCCAGATTGGAATAGATTTATACATAAATGGCAGATGGGCTCTGCGCAAAAAATTCACAACAAGTTGCCTGAAGGCTGTTTTCTACAACATCCATACAACATACAACATCAATTTCAAATAATGAAGAGATGAGTGTGTGTGAATTATAGATTGATAAGTGAAAATGAAAAGAAAATTATCTGATAACCAAAACCAGACTACAGAAATTAACCACATGCCAATTTGCATCATATACACACTATACACTATATGCCTGGATAGCATATTTTTTCCAGTGGATTTTGTGGAAGTTTGTATTTGAACATGCTTTCCTTGGCTAATGCTGCTAGAGTTTGTGATGGTTCTCTAACAAATTTTTCAATTGGTGAAGTCAACATCAAAAGTCAACATCAACATCTTTCAACTGGTGAAATCAAAAATGTTACTTTTGTACTTTCATAATAAACATTCCTGGAGTTTCTTTAGTGCAGGGATGGGGAACTTTGTTCTTGGAAGGCCAGTGTCCTGCAGAGTTTAGCTCCAACCTTTAAAAAACTGATAAAAACTGCCTGTAGCCTTCTAGTAATCCTGATTAGCTGGCCCAGGTGTGTTTGATTAGGGTTGGAACTAAACTCTGCAGGAAACTGTCCCTACACAAAAAGTTCTCCATTTCCTGTTCTAGTGTTTACATGCTCTAATGTTGAGTACAGTACAGCAAATGGGATGCAGCCAAATTCCACACTGTGTGATAAAGATAAATTTAATACTAAATAAAGTAATAAAGTTCTGCCCAGACCCCAAAAGAGCGAAGCATGAGCTTGCATGTTAGTGTGAGATTGCGAGAGGAACAGTCAGAGTGTTAGACTTACGAGAGCATGCAGGAAAACTGTGGTTAATTTGTTCCATAACCTCTGCCAGATCAGAGCTAGTGTTAGCATAGTCATCAGGAAATTCATCTGAGAATACACACACACAGAATACACTCAACAGATTATGAAACAGAAGTCATTCAGATCCCTCAGTATAATCGGCCTGCGGTGTGACTGAATGTTTACCTGGGAGATCGGCTTGTCTGGCTAAATCCTGAAGAGGAGAACTAGAGGAAGAAGTCCCATTTAACTCCGGCTAGAAAGAGAGGTAAGTGTTATTTAAAATCAAAACAACTCTTATCATAAATGATTGCGAGGCACTTAGAATCCTGCAATAAATATCAAACGTTATGTCAGAACTTTTCTCCTAGGGAGAAAGCCACACACAGTACCTTATTAAGCATGTGTGAGAAGTCATTTTACTGACATTAATGCTAATAGTCTTACTTTATCTGAACCCAATGTCAGGGTGAAATGACAGTCCTGTTTGCCTTTTTGGATATCGAGTTATTGTGTGTTTATTAAGCTAAGAGCATTTGACAAGACCGTCTGGCAAAACCAAGGCTCAGTGCAGTAAATCAAGCCCTCAAGAGATGCAATAAATGACTGTTACACTAAATCAGGATTCAATGAATGACTGGGTTTGATTCACAATGTTCTCTTCCACTATTGGATTTGCTGGCATTGCCCGTTAAGCACTGAAGAATAGAATAAGTATGGTAAACACTGAACCCAGCCTGACATTGGAGTATGGTAGTCTCGGCCTTAGACGCCAGGCCAAGGGAATGCTCATGATTGTCTGATGCATGTTGCAGATATAAACAATTTAAGAGCTGGCGTAAATTGTCAGTTTTAACCTGATTGGGTGCCATCTACATAATTTCTAGGACTCAGGGTGTACAGGGTTGTGGACAACAAACATGTCTAGACTAAGCTGCCTCCCCGCCAATCATCGCTTTCCATCTTTAACAAACACACTGCACAAAGGCAGAACCCCCATCCCCCCCCCCACCCAAAAACATACCAAATTTGGACTATATTGTGTAGTCTTAACTCGGCATAAGAGACACAATAGTAGGTAAGCTGTGTGTAAGCATACCTGTGTATTCCAGTTTGTTCTGAAAACTAGAAAAATTAGACTAGCTAGAACTATACCTTAAAACATTGTCTAGGTAGGCAGCACACTAGGTCTTGGAAAACAGCCTGTATGTTACCTGATGCAGTAGTTGCCGTAGACGGTGCAGCTGGGACTCCAGCTGTTTGTTGTGATCCTCTAGTATCTGCATGCGGGCCTCCAGACGACCCTTGTGCTGTCGCAGTAGTTTAGCTTCAGCTAACAGGTCAGCTTCCTCAGGGGCCCCACTAACAGCTGCGGCCCCTGCCCCGGGCTGGCTGTGCTGCTGACGCAACTGTTCATACTCCTTCTGCAGTGTCCTGCCGGAGAGAGATAGAGTGGGAATGCTTAAATGCCATGTGTAACTGGCGGATTTGTGCTCTGTGTTTATTGTAAATTTGATTTATGACTGCTGGTTCTTTTATGTTCTGAGCTGAAGACGCAATGAAGGAAAGTGAACCCACTGGGACCGGTAGCCAGATAAGGCAGGTTGTTACAAAGCTACAGATACTAAACACAACTACACAAGTGCACAATCACGGCATGACTAGACCAAGCAACAGCCAGCTTCAATTAAGGTAAAGACCTCTCCACAAGAATAATTGTAAATAAAACTAAGTAATTACAAGGAGTCAGATTAACAGTAAAGCATTAGACTTAATTAACTGGTCTATTTTGTTGAAATGTAGATATATTTGTAGAGGTATTCATAGACACTTTTATTCAATAAGACTAAAGATACATTTTTAGTATTTGTGTTTTGTATGAAAGCCCATGACCTTGGCATTGCTAACATACTCTAAGGAGGTAACTTACATGCAAGTGTTTGAGGCTGTACAGTGTACGCATTACACACCAATCAGTTAAAGTTAAGTAGATAAGTCTGCACTTTGTGACACTTAAAAACCGTTGCAAATGTAACTAAACAAAAACAAGTGTAAAAAAACAACACAACATGGTGTTTGTCAATTGACACTTCCCATCATAATGCTCCAACACTTACAGCTAGTTTCGACAGCTTTGTTGATTAGAATAGGAAGCTGTAGATTTGTCATTGTGGCTTGCATATTAATCTACTGTGCATCGCTAAGCACATAACCACAAAGCACAAAGTTTACTTTAGAGTGCTAAATCATTCCATGAAATAGTTTATTTATAATGATAACAAAACATTTCCATTTGGTACAGAGACAAGTTGACACTAAATGGCGAACAGTCAAAAAGCACAAGTAGATGTAACCTACCGCTGCTCCTCCTCCAGTCGTGCTATGATTCGCTCCAGTTCTCCTCGCTCCTCTCTCTCTACTGCTTGCAGAATCTGGGCGGGGCTCTGGAGCATGTGGGTGGGGCTGTGAACATTAGTAGTTGGGCTCCTGAGGATGTGGGCAGGGCTTTGGGGTTGACTGAAGGACGACCCCTCCCCTCCTAAAGTCTGACAGTACTGCAGGATTAGAGCGTGTTCCTCGTCCCTATAGGTTGAGAGGTAGAAGAAAGTCAGAGAAACTATGTTTTTACATATTACAAAGAAAAAGTGGGTGCTGTTTGCCAATGGAAATATCCCCATCATCCCGGTTTGCAGGATTGTGTATGCTGTTGTTCATACACAATGAACAGTGTTGTGTTTTTGAGCATGTTACTATAGTGTTCTGGGGGGAGTCTTGCATGCTATCATCATACAAGCTCATCCAAGCCCATTAAAGTAGAATATCTCTTTGATATTCTACTTTAATACTGAAGGTAGAGGTTGCTTAAACTACCTCACTACCTAAAACAGACAGCAATAGACAGAGAGTGCAGAAATGTGCTGTGATGTAAACTCTAACACAGATAGAAAGGCATAATTAAGTCCTTGTTCTGCATCACAGTGGGGTGCCAATGCTGGGAGCGGTGAGATTTGAGAAAACAGACAGGTGAAAGTGAGGCTGACTGTGAAAATTGGAGAGGAGGTTTTAGATGCAGGAGCTGCAGTTAGAAGTCTGAACAGATGTGTGGACAATGAGACTCAGGTGTGTGTTCGTCTCCTCTCTGGAGCCCGGACCAAGCACTCATCTGGATGCACACACACAATGGCTAATCAGAGAGATTACATGGGCACTGCATCAGAGGGGCCTGCTAACAACCTGCCAACACCAGCAGATGCTGAATAAACTGAGCAGACAGTCTGCAGCAGGGCTGGGACACAATAAAGAAACTAGATCATTTCCTGAAGGAAATTACAAGTGAGTGAGCTAAAGAACAGTGGGGAAGTTTCAGGTAAAATGATACAATGGTCCCAAAAAGTATTTGGACACCTTAAGGTAGGGTAGGCAATTTCAGGAAGGCTGGTGAGAGCAACCTAGTTTTGAAAGGCATTAGATTTCAAAGCACTCTCCAAAGCCATGCCTACCCCAACACAGGTAACTTGGACATTATTGCATTCAGACAGAATGCGATGACTGGACAAAGATTGTATGTTCATGTGCCTTTCACAGTAGATATATATTTACGGAAATATTTTTAGACTACTTGGTGATTGCTATCAGGATGTGAAGACACTTTTAACCAGCAAGAAAAAATGTTGGGGTCCAAATACTTTTTTGTCTCAAAGTTAAGCAGTGGATCTGTTGTTTAATACTTTAAATATAACAAATGTATTCTTGTAAAAGTTTTGCTGAAAGGGCATGCTTGTCTCCAAAATTGTGTAGCCTGTTACTGAAGCAGTTGGAGTTTAAATAACTGCAGAAAAGTGTTGACTTCTTCCAGAAAAAGTATAAGGAGTAGTATTTAATATAGTTTTTGCTTAAAAAGCACTATAAATACAGCCACAGTGACAGCCCAAGGGCTATTTAAAGAGAACAATGTGCATGAGGGACAGGTAGGTGCAGAACTGGTCATAAAACAGCGATAGAAAGAGATGAAAGAGCAAGAGAGAAATAAGTGCATGTGTTGTGTGTGTCTCTACAGAGCATCAGTCAAACCTATGTGTCACTTTCAATCTAAAGCCCCATTCACAGACTAACTCCCCTGGTGACTGGTGCCTACTCTTCCCTTCATCCCTTCTTCATTCTCCTCTCTCTCTCCCGCTCTCAGATTCAGCAAACATATCTGCTTTGGTTTCAGAGAGCAGCAGGTTTAATCACCCAAAAGTTTATTTAGAAAGTTTATTATATTGTCAAATATTTTCTCTAAAGAATAACTCAAATCAATAACACAAACTCTACTTGTGTACTTGACAGTCATGCAAGGTTTCATAGCACAGACAAATATTTAGGCATCCTGAATATTTCTGGAGGTTTAATCATGGCATTATGCCATTAGTTTAAAATTTCAACCCAAATTGTAAAATCACATTTAAATTTAAAATCACAGTATTTTTATGCAACAGAGTAAAATATATGGTGTTAATGATAAATGTGATCATTGTTGAGAACCACCATTGACAATAATGACTTTTTTAAAGACAAAAACATGTAACAATGCAAATTGTATATACGGTACAAATATATTTAATGAAAAACATCATTTAGATTGGAAATTGTACAAATACTGTGCATACAAATAATGCCATAATGCAAAAATTATTGAATGATTTTGATCCTACAAATAAGGTTAATATTCTTTAACAAAAATATAATTTATTTATTTTGATTTTAAAATGAAATGTTTTTGCAATATTCAATCGTGTGTGCGCGCATGTGAGACCTTGTTGGAGATAAAGATCAGATACCATATGGAATTAATGAAGGGAAACAGTTCATGTTCTCTGGTGTAGCATTAGTGCCACTTTGAGATCCAGAAATCCCTCTGAGCAGGAAAACCAGTCACCGGCTTATTAGCTCAGTAATTATCATGTGCTTGTACTGTGAAGGACACTGCTGAGCTGCCTGCACACATCCACAACAGACTAAAACAAGTCCTGAATTGTTTCTTTAATGATGTGTGTATCTGCACAGCTCTGACCTGTGGTTGTCTATCATAAATGCACCATATTCTATGTTTTTTTTCTCTGAAAAATGTGTTGGTAAAGGTTTTGTGCACCAAAAGGTCATTTCTTCAAGTTTTCTTGACCATTTTCACCCTTTGTCTGATGCTTACAATTAGTCTTGCTGTACATTTAAGATTTATGTGTGTAAATTAGCTCTGTTACAATCATATTTACTATCAATTGGCTGACCTCCACGTACTGGTATAGCTCATTCTGTTGTTCAGGGGAAAGTAAAAGCACACTTTTCTTCAACAACGGCACATGATTTGAGATATCATTTATGTCTAAAGCACAAACTGTGCTGTTTTTGCTAAAATGGACTTGAAGCTAGGGATTACAGAATGGTAGCGGGCTGATAATCACATTCTATGACTCGATCTTATGAACTGATCGCAATGTGATGAACTACATGAAGATTTCAAGCTTTAGCATGCAGTAATGTCATCACAATTATGTTTAGTTTGACACTGTAGAATGAGTATTTGTTGTGCTTATTTGTGCTGATTTTTTAAAATTTAAAACAATATTTTACATAAAGTAAATATGACCGTGGCAACATTTGTGGTTTACCTTATCTGAAAAATAAAAAAGGTTAACAGTGATGCTCATCATAAAGCTTACATATCAGTTATATACAGCTTGAAAAATCGGAATCAGTATCGGCCAATCATGATGACAAGAAGTCGGCAGTTGGTATCGGATGCAAAAATCCTGTTTGGAGCATCCCTATTCAAAACTCTAGGGCCACACATGATCCACAGTAATACTGATGCATGCATTAGCTTGGGTCTAATTGATAAACTATATGATGCCTTTTAGACACAGACACATCATTCTGAAAGACTACAGCCCTACAAACAACTTTAATAAACTATTGCCTCTTTTACCCGTGATCCTCCATGTCCTTCACTTTGTTATAAAACTCTTTTTATTTTCCTCCTCCATTCTTCAGACTTCTACACTTCCAAATGCTCCTCATTTCACACAAAGGCTTTCATCAGACTAAAATAGAACAAATACTAAACAATAAAAAGACTAATCTGAGTCAATAGACTAATTCCAAACTTGCCAAAGGAATGGAGCACCCAGCAGATCCATTAGCTAGACATAAAGTCTCAGAGAGGGTGCGACAGAAGCCAAAATGACTCGCTGTCTTGTTTTTATCGGCCTATTATTCACTCTACCTGTCTAACCCTCTTAAACGAGTATAGCTGATTTCCTTTACAACGCATATCCTCTTTATCTACCAAAATTGCTCTGTACTGGTGCTTAACTGGATTGTAATGGGAGCCATTTAATTTTGTCATCATTCCAACCAACAATTGGATTCAGTCCGATTGACGTGTTTACATGTGACCTTTGTGCTTCTAGTCCTATTACGATCAAATTATTAGGATCGATGTAAACGCAGCTACTGACACTCTGTTTGTGGAAAATAGTAAGATTTACCTGCAAAATTATAATTTTACCTTATTTTACTTCTAAAAGGAAGGTTTAATGTCTATATGTAAAATTGAAATGTAATATTCAAACTGTCTAGATAGATGGACCCACTTAAAGAATGCTGGCTTCTGAAAGCCCAAAAATAGGAATAAAGACATCTGAACTCTGAACTGAAGAAGAAGAAAGTTTTGTATCAGTAGTATTACGCTTGAATGAGAAGAGATGGATATAGGTAGTGTTCAATCAGTCTGAAGAACAAGAGACTGACAGAAAATCACATCACTGCCTACATCTCCCACAGGAAGCAGGAACCCAACCAAACGAGAGGCACAAATTGGAGACAAAGTGATTGCTTGCTCTCGTTCTCTCTGTACAGATGAGATTTCACATCAGGCAGTGGCTGTATATTGCCTGAGGGCTGAGGCAAGGCGAGAGAGAGACAGAGAGGGGTAAAGGAAACGTCCCATGTGTGTATGTGTGATTCTGCATTGGCTGCATTGATCAGCTGCAGTGTAAACAGAGTTCAACTAAAGCCCAGAGCTGACAGGAACAGGAAATGAGAAGGCTAACATGAGCAGGCACATGAGGAAAGCCAAGGGAAGGATGATATTGAAGGCAAAAGAAATCAGAGAGGCTGGTGCTGGATGGCAAGGTTTGCAGGTTTGGAACTGGCCTGGTCACATTCTCCCCCTCTGTTTAAAGTTTCTTAAACGTCTCTTATGTTTCAATAACTCTCCACTTTCTGCTACAGCCACTGAAAAAAAAAATAAAGCAAACAAGAATACAAAGATGGCACAATGGTGTATGTAGCAGTTAGCACATACATGCAGGTTTAAATATAGCCTGCAACATCTCTAAATCCCATTCACACATACACAGACTCGACACTTACAGTCTTAATAATAAGTGAATAATAAGTGAAGTTGTTGAATAAAGATGAGGCAACAGCCTAAAAAATATTTGAGGAAAAACAAGCAGGTTTTAGCTGCATTTTAAAGCAAGAAATCTCCCCTTCTGCACTCAATTAAAAGCAGGAGATAATGGCATTACACACCAATCCATCACAAACATTTTAATGAAAACACTAAATTCTCTCCGTCTCAACACACACACACACACACACACACACACACACACACACACACACACACACACACACAGTAAATATATGATGTTGAAGAGTGTGCTAATGCATTAGGTACAGAGATAAACAAGGTGTTAGCTGGAGACGGAAGGAATAAAATTGGTGGGCAGAAGACAGACAAAGAAAAAGAAAGACAGCAGAAAACAGAGAGGTAATTAGATTTTTGAGTGCTGTTAATAAGATTATTTTTTACACTGCTTTACAAACTGTTTGCAAACAGAAACTCTCCATTCCTACACAGCCCTAAAAGTACAGACTTTTGTCAAATGGTTTTAGTCCTGAAAAAATTGACCATTAAATGACAATCTTTATCTATGTTGCAATGCTGATGCAACAGTGCGCAACAACATGGACACCCACACAGACCCAGACACCAACACACACTTACTTATTTACTTATCCAAACAGACTTCAGCCATTTTTATACAAAGCTAGTTATAAACAATATAACCTAACCCACACTCTAACCTCAACCCTAACAGAAAACTTTGTTTGCAAACTGCAAATTTGTTCTCAATATATGGTTAAGAAAACACACACACTTTTCAGAGGTCAATGCTTATGCGCAGCCCAAATCTCCAGACAGTATGAGGAAGAGGATGCTGGATTACTGAAGTCAGGATGGCAGTGACTGGCTTGGAACAATCTGATCTCATTAGACAAGACTGTGTGTGTTTGCATTAACGAGAATGTGAGGTGATTAGCAATTTTTTATAGAGACTTCTGAAGACAGGACTATGCAATTTTACTGATCTGATTTGTCTCTTCCCACATACAGGGACAGAATGTAAAAGGGTGTCATAAATTATCAGCATTCTGAATGAGTTTGATTCATGGGCTGATAATCACTCATTACTCATATTATTATGCGTTACGCACTGCTGCAATACATACACAAACATATTCTCCTGCGGAATGCAAATTATTTTGCAACAAGTAAAAATAAAAAGAAGATTCCATGGATCACGTCTTACCTTTGCTGGAAATGTATCTAATCTGTAATCATATTTTCAAAAGCTGGTGTAGCCCGCCAAACACAGAAGCCCGCCAAACACAGAGCAACCAGAAGTGAGAACGCCCACCATAATCAACAGTACAGCACATAAAGTTTTGAATTTATTGCCTTCGTATCAATGTCTATGTTAAAAATTACAGACACATATGTAAATAAATTAACAAAGATGGATGTGAAACACCTTTTTGTGTGATTATAGATAGAGAAATAAGATAGAGATAGACAGTCTGTTGGCATGTCCAGTGGTTGTCGCCCAATCAGGTTTTTGCATAGCATTCAAACATGCTGTCCTAATGCTGACACCTAACATGCTGACACCAAGAGGTCACAGGAGTCACAGACACCAGTGTGTGTGGATGAATGTGTGGGTCAGGCTGGTGTGTATTTTTTTTTTAATGACAACAGTTGGGAATTCATTTCTTTGATACAGATCAGAAGTTAGTCCCATTTATCTCAAAAGTATGGGTCACCAAATGTGGCCAGCACATCACTTTTCACATCACACAGTGCTGGAAAGTCAGATTTAAGCAATTTGTCTGGACGATTATTATGTACTTGACAAATGTAAACAAAACATCCAAAAAAAGAGATACATCGGTTTGAATCTCTGCACAGCAATATATGGCAAATATATAGCATGAAGTCATTGCACACTCATGAATGATAGCGTGAACTACACTGGTGTAGCATTGCTGAGTGTCTCTACTTTCTGTTTTACTTCAGTAACTTTAATATGCATCTGTTTCTTCATTTTTCTCTTCATCTCTCAGGCTGTGACTCTCTCTCTCCTGTCAGATGTGACCTAAAGCAGCTTGGTAAAGGATCTGATTCAGACTCCACTGGCACCAATGCAATTAAGAAACATGTCAGAATTTATATGGGTCATTGCTGTATTCAATCAGATGACAGAAGACAATAGCCGCTCTCGCTCATGAAGCACGTTCAGTTACTACATCTTCTCCAGTATCCTTTCACACCAGTAATGGCTCCCCATGTTTTATACACATTGCTATCTTGTTGACAAGACTTCACATTGTGCAGGGGTATGTTTGTATATGAATCATATACAAACAGTGTGCAATACATCATTTCATAAACAAGATGAACGATTATCAATGCATGAATCAAGCTCACTCAGAATGCCAACAATTTATGACAATGTTTTCCACACATCATTTTTTATTATAACCCTGTATGTGGGCAGCAACAAATCATATTTACTTAACTGTACTGGCTCTGTACTTGTACTCTGACCAATGACAATACAGTTTAATTTAATCTGTCAAATCTAATATAGAACAGTGAAATCTTTTACAGTAATTTGACTCTACCGATTTACATTACATATGCATCTGACATGTGCTTTTATCTAAAATGACTTGCACTACATTTAAAGTATACATTATATTAGTATGTGTCCCCTGGGAATTGAACGCTGTGACATCATGTGAGCTTCACTACTGTTGGGAGCCAGTATGAGATTTGTGATTGGTTCAAACTCTTTAACTTCAGACTTACATTCAGAATTCAGACTATATTCTACATTCTTCAATCTTGTAATTATTTCAAATGATAACGTCTTTGTTAAGGCCAGACGCATCAATTCTGAACATTTTGTATGTTATGACTACTTAAGCCGGCAAATCAGCCGTTTTGTTCTGTCCACGCATAGCCTTAAATGTATAATAAAGGCTCTATATAATACACAAGAACACCTATAGACACTCACATGCTTCCGGTAGCTGAGCTGCTGTCTGTGGGCAGGGAGCCATTAGAACGCTCCATCTGTGCTAACCTGAGGAGACACAGAGAGATCAATATGACAGCATTCCAGTGTTTATTAGCATTCAGAGGATTCAAGATATGGATTTGTGTGCCTCTAAACATGCTGAGCATGTTTATTCACATGTAGGAAGAATGATGAATGGAAATACAAAACATATAAATTGAAATATGAGCACTGGTATGACCAAGAGGGTTGGACATCACCATGACCTTGCATGAAACATAGTTCTGCTGTAAAGTGCTTAAACTTTCAAAGCACATGCATGCACACACACACACGCACTGATGGATTACAGTCTCACCATTTTCTAGAGTTCCTATAATGGGATACAGACTTCAGTCGTAGTCTATATTCACAATCCCATAATAACTGTGTGTGTGTATGCTGCTGACATTGAGAGTATCTAGCTGACGATGAAAATCCATTTTCAAAGTCTTTATGGGTAGAAGGTCAGAATGTGATTCGGTTGGGACGTTTGTGTATGCGCAGTATTTTTTCTTTGTGTAAGTGTAAATCGAATTGATACACACCTAATATACTGTATATGGCGGCAGATTAAATTGGCTTTGGCGAAGGGCCAGAGGTCTATCAGGGCATATGTGCATTTATACTGCTGATCTGTCACCAGTCTCACATTTTTTACATATATTCTGACAGAGGAAGGGCAGCTGATCTTAGATCAGTGCAGTCTGTGTCCTTGCTGACATGGGACAAAAATGTCCCACAACTTTACCTGCTACTAGATTTTAAATGTATCTCTTTGTATCTCTATGTCTCTGAAATCCCTTGCTTTTTAGAATTGTCAGCACTCAATCCCTAATGTCCTTATTGCATATTTTAACTGCTGTGAGTCACAGACTCTGGTGTTTAATAGTTTATGTTATTTCATCTGCATTATACTAAATTGTACTTAAATATTCCATCACAACAATATCTCAACATTGCCATTCAAATGTAACTAAAATTATTTTTCTTTATTTTAAATAGCTCCTATTATTAGCTAACAAACCATATAAATATTATGTCTCGCGCACTGAATGCGTCACACATGATTATTTTGTCAACTGCACCAGCTGTCAGCCCCAACAGATTTTCTGACTGTAGTGACAATTCAATAGATGGAGCGCAAAATCAGTTAGAAACCAGCACAGTACTCTCAATCTTTGTAAGATTTGTAATAAACATGACATGACAGTACACATTATATTTGTGCTGTTTTTTATATTTTCTGAGTGACAGGCACAGAGATACAGATTGTTTGGGAGAAAATGGAAGAGGCAGGAGTACCCAAACCTGGCAAACAACTGAATCCTTTAAACTAATCCCTTGGTACACACAGTTAATGTTTACTTGTACAGTTCTGTAGTTTGTTTTTTTCCATTACAGGGGAATCAGTGTGTACTGTGTGGTTGGCAGTGAGAAATACCTGCTGGCGTACTGCTCTATCCGTGAGTGTGTGTCGTCATGGGCAAGCTGTGGAGATGGGGACAGCCTACAATGTAAAAAAAACATAACGATAAACAAAAACAATCTACAAAAAACATGATTCTGAAACAACAAATGAAATGGCTGGTGATCTACAGTGAAGGCCATGTGTTATTGGGACAGACAAACTGAGGAAGAAGGTTAGACAAAAACATGGGGGGAGGGGTGACGTGCAGGTGGGTCTGCCGTTGATGTGGGCATGCATTGATGTGAGCATCATGCTGTACTGAGGAAGGCGAGGAGCAAGGAAAGAGCTGATGGTGGGCTGGTGTAGATACTCACTCATACTCCTCTGGACACATGCTGATGAGAGTAACCGGACTGCAAGAGGGAGAAATAAAAATAAAAACAAGAGGAAGAGAAGGGGGTTGGGGGAGAAGGGTCAGAAGGGTTTCACAAGGTGGAGGGCACATCCACACATAAGGACGTGGAGGTTTGCAAACTGAAATACAACTCCAGTACTGTAGAAAGCAGCATTAAAATATAAAATTGTACATAGCCTGTGAAAAATTAGAAACTTTTGACTGTCGTAATTTTATTTTAAAAAAAGGGTCCTTACACAACAATTCAAATTATGTCCGTTTCTCACCTGTGCATAAAAAAAACTGCTTAAAAACATACAAAGTTTCATGAAAAGTCCTTTTGACGTTGGTGCTGTATTCCATATTCTGAGAGTTTTGTGTAAAGAAGAGACCAAAATTTAATTATTCATGATAACATCAAAAATCATCCCTTTGTCATGACAAATAAATATTATAAAATGTCACACAAAGCCAAATCGTGGCAGGGTTAAAATCAGTGACACCAAACATCAGTGTTTCTTGTGTCATGTTTTATATCTTTAAATATGTTATAGTTTAAATACGAAAGACTTAAAAATGACTTACTGTCAGTCTGTTCTCTATACAATGCTATCATATGACTTCAAAAGCCTTAAATCCGAACGCAGAACACTACACAGTATTTACATTAATTAATTTGGCAGACACTTTACAGTGTATTCAAGGTATACATTTTATCAGTTAATGTGAATTATAAACATTCACTTCTATTGTATGGATTTGGACCACACAAGGGTGAATAAAAAATATTTTCACATTTAGTTTTCACTACAGTTTAGAGGTTTAGTTTACAGTTTCACTACAGTTCACTACAGTGCCCTTGATTTTGGTTTGGGTACCTCAAAATGTCTGTATATGGCCCTGCACAACATTGGCAAATCATAAAATAATAAATATAAAAAGAGAGTTTACTTGGATTTTTTAATTTATAGACTCCCAGAGCCAGCTATTTTTTCTCTAAATGTCTTTTATTTAAACTGACAAAATTCCCTTCATAAATTCCTCTTTAACACTTGGACAATACTATAAACTGCTTCTGCCAAGCAGACTCTCCAAGGAGAGAGCTCAGACAGTGCTGAAGAAAATGAAGCCCTGAAACCATACAGCCTAGACTTACACACACTTAAAGCAACTTGAGGACGAGTTCTCACAAACATGTATCTCCAACACATGACATTTGGGTTTAAAACTACACAGATCAGATCTCCAATCCAATCTTCACTCTTACAAATTTTTACTTCATTTTAGTATCTTTTTAAATGAAAACTTGCTGTTAATCTCCCACAGTGCAAAACACAAAAGATCAAACACTACTCACTGACTCAAAGTCTAATCTGAGGAGGAACACTAGTTCAGTTTCACTTGGAGATGATGAAAAGTGACTTTTTTATTTAAAAGAGTCCACACAGGAGATGAGACTATAATTGCAGGATGAGATATTCAGGGTTAAATCAGTTCAAGTGTGCCTTTTTCATGCATACAAATTTCAGATTCTCCACCCATTCTTCACACTGCAGGATGAAGGTTTAGTCTTTATCACAGCTGATGCAATTCTGACACATGATGTGGAGACAAAGAGCAATGACAAACAGCCTTTCGTTCTGAGGAAAGGCCATCAGAGGCAGGTGACAGCAATAAACTCTTGACAAGTTTGCTAATGTTGTATTAAAGAATTTTAAAGTCAACAAAACGTCATTTAAAATGTGCAGCCATCTTACTTCCATCATGTGATTTGCAAATTGTTTAAAGTAAAATCAATGTTGAACAAGGAAAGAAAAACAGGGTGGAACATGATTTTGTCCATCGGGAATTGATTGGATTGTAGGTAGAGGTATTCCACACCATATTAGAGCCAGACCTGACAATGAGTTTGCATTGGATTGTGGAAAACTACCATCCTCCTTGCATGGGAAACTAACACCAATGGAACCCACATTGAAGAGGACTTCTGACTGTGACATGGAGGCTGAAAGTAATGCTTCTTTTTCAAAACTATGATTGTTCTGTATTATTGCCATAACTTTTATTACAACAGGTTTAACAACTATTAATTTACTGCATTAACTATTGGCAAGTTTAAAATTGAAGTACTATGTGGATATTTAAAAATGTTGCATTACTTAAAACAGTAGCCTATAACAATGCCTACTTAGTTGCTAGATAATATTAACCAGTAGTCTGCGAGGCCTAGGTGACATCAGCTGGAAAATATTTTTTCATCATGACCCGAAACATGTATTAAAGGAAATAAATTGGGTCAATTTGATTTCAGGTTGACTAGAGAGAGAAGGAAAGCCCACTAAACAGAATGAATTTAAGATGGTGCAGGAGGGAGATGCAGTATATGAACTGTGTCAATAGTGACACGGTCCAGTTATCATGGCCATTAAATAGTGTGTGTGGTTTATTACTATGTACAGAGTGCTGCGCTCAAAGTAATGAGGGATTTTGTAAATTAGTTCTGACAGAGTCAACAAACACAAACTCTCCAATAAAAGTCTGTCAATATCCCCTGGTGTTTTTTAAGAAAACCAAACACTGTAGGGTTTCATTTTGCTCTTGGAAGGAGCTCTGAATATATTTAAAACATGGTCATTATTATTTGTTAAATCTGACATGTGGAGCTGAAGTTTACTCATGCTGCTGAATACCGGAGCATGTCTGCTCAGAAAGCCAAAAATCAAACGTTGCATAAAGCAGTCTGTAGTGCAGAGAGCTAAGATAGGCTGAATGTCACACTAACATGGACTGACAGAAAGCCTGTGGGATGCAGGAAGACATTTCAGCACTGCCTCCTGGGATATATAATCAGCACCAGCAACTTAAGAAATGGGTCATCTTTAGTTTCTTATCATTTAAGCAGAAGGTTCTTTCCAAAGCGACTAAAATCCAAGAATATTTGAGATAGTGCCTTAATCAAGGAATTGTAAAAAGCAGCAGTGGGGACTGTGCAACAATTTATTTTCATGAAATTGCTACAATTGGGCTCATGTTTCAAAACCTAGTAAGCTGCCTAAGTAGGCGACAGTTTAAAGGTGCTCCCATCTGTCTTAAAGGATAGGACACATTCTTGTAGCTAAATTCGGAATAGTACTTGTCCTCTTGGGTGATGAAGAATCCACTGCAACAAGCTCAGTGGAAAAAAATGATAAAAAAAGGTCCATGAATAGTTTAATCTACATAAAAATGTACTGTTTAGCTAATATTTGTATGTACTATACATTTCATTTATTTAAAGAAATGCTGTTATTGGTGCAAGAGAGAACAGCTGACATAACATTTTAACATCAGGATTGTGCCAAGACAATATATTCACAGTTTATGCTGGTCTCTGCAGTGTTAGAGGCGGGTAGCTTAATTACTTAGCTTACTAAGTTACTGAGCTAACATTACTTGTTAGCTTAATATGGCATTCCATTCAATTTGGCATTTCCTGCCAGGAGAAGTAACAGAATTCCAAAATCCCAATAGAGGTATAAAACATCAAATTGTCATCCTCTCCACAACTGTTTGCAAACTTTCGTTGAGGTCTGGCTCCTCTAATGAATGCCCAATGAAAAAATTCCCAGCCTACATTTCTTTCTCATTTTCTCACCTAGAAATGTTCTACATTGTAGTTATTGGTTCTGAATGTACTTCATTAATAAGTCACTTAGACATATGCACGTATGACATATGGCACTGATAAGATACTGTTACTGGAATGAAGAAGTTTTACTCATAAATAAAACGAACTAGGCCACTCTTCACACTTTAACAGTTCTTCAAACCCAAGCAGGAGAGTAAAGCAGAGTGACTATTGATTTGAAAAGATGAGATTCTAGAAACAGTCAGCTTAACTGGGCAAAACCAAAAGACCTAAACTAAAAATATGTCTGCTTTAAGAAACTTACGTTTCCATGTTGTCTCCTTCTAAGACCGTCTGAACGGGTAGGTAACCAAGACGAGGGTGTTTCGCAAAATACTTCTTAGAGCGAAACTTGTTTTTTAAAACTTTGGTGAAATCTCGCATGTCTTCTCCTGAGGTGGTCTGCAAATGAGTCAAAAAGATAACAGATTAGAAAAGGGTTTTTTAAATAAATAGGTCAATAAAACAATACTTGATTTCTCAATCCATCAAATATTAGTGTTGTTTTAGCAGCTGCCCAGAACACCCTATAGAAACATCACACAAATGTACCATAACACTCAAAACACCATAGCAACAGCATGGCAGCCACCCACAAAACCACAGAATTATGGGAAAGCACTACTTAAAAACCTAGTTGAGTGACATACACACAAGGCATCAGATTTGCTAACAGATGGGGTTTGTGGCTGATGGTTCTGTATATCTCTCTGACCTGGAAACACAACTTTTCAGTCCTTTATTTTTAGAAAGGCATAAAATGAACTCCTGAGGCCGAAACATGCAGTATATGCACACCAAAGTAAACACACATTTTGATGTAAAAGATAAAAGTACAAAAAAGGAACGGAGAGCTCATTAACCAAAGCACCTTTTGTTTTTCTCTCTCATTCTTTCTCTTAGACATGCGCGACCCTGAAGATTCAAGACTGATCCATCTACCCACACTCATCTTGTTCTCCATTTGCCTACTGAGGCTAGCTGAGGTGTTTCAGTCTGGTGCACACAAACCAGTTTAGGATTTCTCTGTCTGCCTGCAACTCTCGCAGAAAGTCTTCTTCATCCGCACATATTCACAAAGAAAAAAATCTCCTCAGCTGAAAGGGAAACCAACCGAAAACGAGGATTTGAGCGGCTCATGCATTACAGACGGCTGCTGTCTTCTTCTATTTGGTTTACTAAACTCTCAAACTGAAGCAATTCACAGAGCAACAAAACACAAACGTCTAAGCAGAGACAGTATGCAGAGTATACATCGCAATGTGGCAGCTGTGGGACAGAAAGGTTTTGCTTTTTTTCTAGTTATGATGTCAGGGTGGGAGTTGGCCTGATTTGAAGCTTATTAAGTTCATAATATATTTATTGTGAAATGTTTGATAATTTGACAGCTATGTTATAGAACTGTAATATAAGACAACCATTTTCAAAATCTGATTTCATCATGCATGATATTCCACATGATACTTTTGTGTGAAGAGATTGAAATTTAAGATGTTACTGAAAATCTTGCCTTTTTAAATCTCCACTTTTAAATCTTATTTGCATATGTTCACTTTAAAAACAAGGTCCAACATAAGGTTGGACGTCAATGACAAATCAGTGGAAATGGTATTAGTCGTGTATCTCGTAATGAAGTGTGACAGTTGGAATATGCAGACAGGGCAAATAAGATTTGAGAGCTACAGCAGAACAAATGACTAAGTAAATAAATCCATTTACAGAAGACTAAAAATATTGCACATGAGTCCTATGGACTACTTCAATTAAGCATTTATTATAATTTCTTTAGCTGGTTTATAGTTTAATTTCAAAGGGCATTATTTATAAAACATAAGCAGAACCTATTTCTGTGTAAATTGTTAAACCATTCTCTCATAATTTACCCACTGAACTGAATGTGATACAGAAATTTGTTCTGCCTGTGTTTTATGAACAGAACATTGTATAGAAAAAATTGTGTTCCTCAGAAGAAATAAAGCCATATGGGTTTGGAACGACACAAGGGTGAGAAAATGACACATAATATTTCATGTCTGGGTGAAATCTTTTCTTTGAAAAGGACTCTGTTGAAAACTATAGGAACATCTGTGTACCTTACAACTAATAGAGACAATATTACCACAACAAAAAGTAATATCATCACACTGAAAATGCAATAACTGTATAACAGTTCTTTTGAAGGCCACAGAAAACCTATTCTATATTGATCTTTTGCTCTCCAAATGTTGATGACCATATTTGCTGTTGAAATGAAAGTAAATGTACTCTAATAGTTATGACAGCAACGCTGTTTGTCTGCGTGTTTGAGGAGGGAGATTTCTGGAACACAGTGGTTTGCCAGGAAATGAAAGGCATTCTCCTCCTGCTAGGATGCAGGATATTTCACTGTTGCTGGTACACCATGATACACTGCTGACAAGACTCAAGAATTAAAGATTGTAACCAGATAACAGTGCAAACAAATGACCTGACAGTAATGATAAGAGGAAAGTTGATAAATAAATCATGCACTTTATTCTAGTGTTACAACAACTAATAGCTGTCATTGAAAGGCTTCAGAAACCAGTTACAAATCTTAAAACACTAAATTCCAGTCAACTAATTTGATTGGCCAAGAGGCCTTCCCAGAGGATTGATATTTTGTATAACAGTACAATATTCACTGTTTAAATCACTCCATTCATCTGTGTTTGGAGTTTTTTTGTATTATTTAGAGCTTGACAGGACCTGATCACTGTACTGCATACTTTCAATTAAAAAAGTCACACAGGTTTGGAATGAGGAAATATTCAAATGATTTTTAGATTCTAGCCCAGAAGTTTAATAAACAGGCTACACAAAATCATAGACTCCCAAATGATCCCAACTTTCACTCTTCCACTCTAATGTGACATTTACAAACAGTGATTTTATTGCTATAGGTCACAAGTGGATGTATTTTTGATTATTGTGACTGTACCTACTGTACGCTATTATCTTATTGGTGGGCTGCACAACTGATTTCATTCTAATTGGTCAAAAAAACAGAATTATTAACCTTCTGAAGTGGAAAGTGTTTGCCTGTGAATTATAGTAGTGCATAATACATCATATCTTTAACAAGATAAATGCTTATCAATACATAAATCAAACTCAGTCAATTGTTGGAATGCCGACAATTTATGACAATGCCTTTTGTATGTCATTTTTTCATTATATCCTTACATGTGAGCTGAGACAAATACATATAAAATCATTTTTGTAACATTATCTTTTCTATTCATCTTGCTAACACAAGACTACAGTATCCATATCACACTGACAATAAAGAAATCTTTATATCGTATTGAAAATAAATGACTTCTGGTAATTTTGTTGCTGCTATTTGCTGCATGTGTGAACAGCCCTTAAAAGATAAGCTATCAAAGCCACATGTTTTCTTTAAGTAGAAGAAAATGACAGTTATTCTAAGACGATGTAATTAATCAATCAATCCAAGAGGCACTTTTTGCTCAAGTGCCAGATTTTAACATGAAACAGCATTTAAGTTCTGTCATTATTCAGGCTAATTTCTCAGAATTTGTGCACAGAGCACTGAAGAGCAAAAGGAAAATTGTTTAACTGGTGAACCTCTGTCACGCTGATCGATTACGGTGACACCTTTTCAATTTCGCGCTCCGAAAGACAAGCATTGAATTGAACAGCTTAAATTTTCTGTTTCATGCAGCTTGTGTTGCGAAGGTGGGAGGAATGCCTGCTGGTGATGCTAATAGATCAAGCCCTTCTGAGTTTTAACTACTCTCTGACTCACCTGCAGCAATGGAGGGGAAACTAAACCACAGTCATTACTCTTGTACGAGGAGCTTATTACTCAACAACACACTACAGACCCAGCTGGAATAAAAACTATGCATCACACCTGAAAGTGAAACAATGTAACACATCTGCTCTGATCAAAATCTATCAAGTTGTTGCCTACAGTATGTTGGCTGATTTTAGATGCCTGGACAAGCTGTTCCAAATGGTAGCCAGCATAATTCTAAGCTTTCTAAGATACTTTGTTTTGGACAGATTCTACTGCAGCACCATGTTTAAATTGGTAGACAAAGTTAGACAATAAATATACGAAGTGTATGAATTTCCACAATATTTGTGCACTATGCATTTTCATATTTATTGCAATGTTGGCTTAGCAACATGCTAATGTCAATTTCTTAGTGTTAGTTAAGTGTTAGAAAGACTATTTGTGCCACATATGGAGTTGCTAACGATGCAGAGCCATGGCATTAAATCCTACTCTGTGTTTCCTTTTATGCAAGTAAATCTGTGGGATAGATGTTTAGGCACTGCTGACTCACCGGTGTGCAGTACTCCACCATGGGGTAGTTCAGTTTATGACCCTTCGCTGTACGACCAGAGAAGAAACAACTCTGACACACGTCATAGTTGAAATGCTTCAGACTACGATATCTGCAAAGAGACAGAGAGATAAAAACAGATGCTAAGATGAGAGAAGAGCTTGATTTTTTGTTACTATACAACACACCATCATTTGGAGGGAAAAAGCATCCATCTGCCAAATCTAAATTACTAGGCCAGATGTTAAAGCAGGGGTCCAGTTGTGTTCTAGGATTGCCACCGTCTTTAAGCTTCAATCCTAATCATACAGACCTGCCTGTGAATATCAAGTTATCTTGTAAAACTTCATTAGCTGCTTAAATGTTTGATTAGGACTGGAACTAAACTCTGTAGTAAGAGCAAGAATTTCACACATCCTTTTGTTTCTGACCCAAAGCTTTCATATTGATTCAGAAGTACTGGAGCACAGAACGCACATCAAGAGAATGACTTTTTGGCACTTTTGGAGATTGAAAGCCCTGGTTATTTTCACTGAATGAAAAAATAAACTAACATCATTCTTTTAAATTTGTACCTTTGCTTGCAAAGAAAAGTCATGGCATAAGAAAATGACACACTTTTCACTTTTGGGTGAATTAATTCTTTAAAATCTTTCATTTCAAATAAAGCATGTGGAATTCTGCCTAACAATGATCCACTGTGTATTAAATCTGTATGTCACTCACAAGACTCTAGTCATGTCAGGCTTAATTCAATAACCTAATTAACATGCTGTTTAAAACTGCTGGTTATTTTTATTCCACTGATTTCTTTTTAAATGCAAATTGAGTATGGATAGAAACTGCACTGTGAGTGAGCTTGTTTGTGGTTCCCTGTTTTTCTCTCCATGAAATGCAAATTATACTGAAGAATTGTGTTCCTTCAGAAAGCAATATTTTCACCACATGGCTGCAGAAATGAAATGTTATGACAGTTAAAGGTGCTGCACTTTTTAAATGGCTCCTTTTGTCTCTGGTTCAGCTCTGCATGTAACCAACATGTACACACACACACACAGGCCTTGTTGTGTAACAATTCTCACACAGAGAATTGTTTATAGTAATAAATCATGCCATTAGTAATTTGACTACAATACTTTTTTATAAAGTTTTGGAGGGGGGTAGGTAAAAGGATTAAAAGTATATCTGTCTCAATTCTGGCACAAAAAGTTGTAAAATAGCTTGTACATATTGGCTTTATAATAACTATAATAGAACAGGCCTTAACCACGAACCATTAAACGTTTTGTACTTTCTAAAGCATAGCAGGCATGAACAAAATGTACACCTACCCCTGACCATGCATATATGATCTGTAATAGACACCCATGTGTCTTAGTCCCAGGCACTGTAGCTAGTCAACTAACTAGTTCAGTATTCAGGGCACTGGTCAGGGCGTCGGCCTTTTCTATTCCTGTCCCAACCTCAAAATTGTTCAAGTGCACTGAAATTTTTGTTCCCTAGAAACCAAAGGGCATCAGCTCCCCACTACGATTGCTTACTGGAACTGTTAGGTCACATGTCAGTCTAGGATGAATGTAAGTGTTAATGCAACAAAACCAAAGTTTTAACAAAGAGATTTGTTCATAATTTTCTTTAATCCATAATGTGCATTATAAGGGAAAATTATCCTACAAACGTTTAAATAATAGCAATATGCCTGATTGTGAGATTTACCTGTATTGCACAAATAATGTATAGCAATTTTTGAGCTTTAATAATTTAGAGCTATTAATATGTTAAAACACTGATACAATTTTCATGGCTTTTCAAAAGAATTATGTCCCAAGATTTGTCCTCTATTAAAACAGAGTAATTCAGTAAGTCTGAGTTGATTGACTCTTTTCCTCGGTTTCTCTTCTGTGCTCTGTTTAGTCATGTTTGTTATCCATCACTGACAAAACACAGTCAGCAGCTCTTCTGTCAAATGTCCAACTGAATCTCGCCACTGAATTCTGACTCTGAGAAAATGCAATGGTCTCAAGCAATGGTTCTCAGGGAACGCTGGGAGTTTGTTGTGTGACTTAGCTAGAACTTCTAAATACAGAGAGCAACAGGCTCCTATAACCATGATGATGTATGCGTGACATTTAAAAAGGTCACCACCTACAAGATTTTAAATACTCCATAGAGGCAGATGATGACTTACTGACACAAAACATCACACCCCACACTGCAATACTCCTACACATGCTGTTTCATTAATGCTGAGCATGTAAATGTTGCTCAGTATGTTTTCCCCAGTTTCCCGGTGATACATGTTTGTATATCACTGACATTTATGTAAGAGCTTGACCTGTCAATAATAAACATGATCATAATTAATCTGTTACCTTATTAAGGTAGGTAAAGACCTCATGGAATCAAAACAAAATCAAGTCTTGTGGCCTTTAAACCATATGAGCTTTGAGGAAATATGAAGGATAGCATACTCTCTTCAGTCTTTTGAAAAAATGGATAAACAATATTGATGATTCATCTTGAATGCATCGGAACAACCACATTTTTATGCAAAATTTCCCTTTAGAATATCAATGTCCGCCCACAATACCAGCTGCCTCTCAGTAGCAAAAGAAAGTAGCAAATTTTGGTTTATAGCTGTGACATAAACTGGAGTCAACTGGCAATTTGTATATGTAGAACACTGTCAAGTCATTTCAAGGTATCAAATTTTGAATTTCAATACATTTTCTCCTTTAAATTTCTTTAAATAACTAAAATACTTTAATTTTCTTTTTACATCTGTGGTCGCCACAAGACATTACCTTGAGTGTGCTTTTATTTTCACTACTTAAACGGTCCAGATAAAATTTTTCCTTATTCAAGGACATTGACTGAATTTTAAATATAAATGCATGAACTTTGGCAGCTGTTGTTCAGATCTGAACTTTGCAGGTGTCAGAGGACACACATCTGATCAGTGAACTCCCACAGTCCTCTCTCTCCTGCTCTTATTTAGCGTGTGCTATCAGATCCTGACATTTAGATGAATGTTGGGCCTCAGGAGTGGATCTAACCTTTCCGCTCCCTGACAGAACTGCGCACACTCCTGTGTGTGTTTGTGTGCATCTTAAATCTGTCACACATCCCTGTAGATATTATACTTTGTATAGTGTTCAGCAGTCTCCCTGCTGCTAATAATAACATGCCATAAGACACTGCAAATTTCTGCAGTTTGTTTAATATATATATATACACACACACCCCTACTTTTTTATTATTACTACATTTTAGAATAAGAAAATTCCTTGAAACTTTAATAATACTATAGTAAAATCAGACATAGGCACAGATTATATAATTCCACACATTAATGTACAAACTGTTAGATCAAAAGGTTTTACAGGATCGTGACAAACAAATTCAGTAGGTTTACTTAACAATATATTGGAGAAACTACTCTGAGCAAAACATCCTTTTGGGGATTTCCTCATTTATAAAGACGCTATAAAAGTATAGTATTTTTTTATTGTAAAAATGCTGAAAGTTTTCTGTTATGGTCCCCAGATTAGATGAATAAGGAATGCCCTATTTAGATAGATAAGTAAACGTGTGTGCGTGTGTGTACCTGAAGCCAACAATGGGGAATTCTTTACAGATATTACACTTGGCTTGATGTTTGGCTGTTTCTGCTGCGGCCACTCTGTGCAGGACAGGAAGCCACACCATGGACTGCGGCTCCAGTCTCATCCAATCAATAAACTGCCTGGGCTCCAGCTCGACCTTATTCGTTACCTGAGAACAGCCAATCAGAGAAAGATTTCAGAAAGTCCATAAATAACGCAAGAGAATAACTCATAAAAGTATGCGGCACATCTGAAATCAAGATGATGGCTGGAACATTTCCTACTGGAACACCATAAATGATTGTGTCAATCGCATGGCTGCTTTTACAGAGATAGAACAGCCTCATAAATATTTCAAGGATGATGAAGCGTTTAGAGAACTTTAGTGATGTCATCTGCAGTCTCCAATAACTGAGTGATTTTTAACAAGTATAATGGCAGGAATATTAGCGATCTCAATAAAGTCTGACCCAACACTAGAACACTGAGTTGTCACTAGTGCTGTGGAGTAAAAAGACATTTTTCTTCAGTGATTCTGGTTTGATCCACAAAAATGATCATAATCTCTGATTCTATAAAAATAAACATGGATCCAATATAATGAGAAACAGAATCACATCAATACATGTTTGTATTGGTACAACCCTAGTATCTTCTCCTGTCTAAAGACTGGCAACATAAATGTCTGTCTTAAAATGTGACATTTAGGAAAAACAGACAACTTCAATAATTCAATTTTTGTAAATAAAAAGATAATTGCAAACAAATAACAGGGTGATAAACAATAGATGTCTGGAGATTTGTGCTGTATCTAGGCTGTGATGTCATAACTATGATGTCAGCTCTGACCTCTGACAGTCCAAAACACATCAACACTATCAGGTGCCCTGGAGCAGCACAAGAATAAAAACAGGGAGTACAAGCGAATATATGTGTGAAGCTGTCCATCCCTCAGCCATGACAGACTGCTGTAAATGAGTGCAGGTGTGAAATCCACTGCTGTCAGTCTGTATGTCTTTCCTCTCAACAGCTCTCATCTCTCCTCGCTCCTTCAACAATGACACCTATCCTTTATTTTCTGTTCATATCTTCTCTGTTCGCGGCGGTTACGCCTATTTAAACCACTTCCTCTTCCTGCGTGTCACTGCTTATTGGCTACTTTCCTTTGATCATCTTTCCATCCTCACTCGTTTATATATCGCTTTTATCATTTTGCTCTCTCACAAAACAGAGACTTTAGATATGATGCTTTGTTGTGTCATACCATCCAGAACAAACTGACAGACAAAAAGAGAGAGTCAAACAGACAAGATGGAAAAGCCAGAAGGACAGACAGGTAGACAGACAGATGTGGGTGGACATATAGATGGAAAAAGGATTCACATATATAAAAACCGAAAGACAGACAGGCCAATGAATACACAGAAAGAAAGGCAAATAAGACAGAAAAAAAGACAGACAGACAGATGAACAGTTATACAAAGAGACATATACAGACAGATGAACAGACAGAGAAAGAAAACAAGACAGAAGTATGAAGAGATAGATGGAGAGCCAGACAGACAGAAACAGCTGGAAAAACAGACACAGATAGAAAATATGCAGAAAAAGTGCTGAAAAACAATGATAAACCAGCTAACACAGGGATTATGGTTATAAGGCTCCTGGTGTAACTACTGGAGGATTTTCACTGGTAAACATCTGACACTGACGACAACATTAAAAAACACACACAAACATCTTGTGTAAGGCAATATGAGGGTATCAAAGGTAAACCACTTCAGTAATTCACAGATTGCTTTATAAATGAATTAGACATGGGTCACATCCTCATAAACAATGGCATATCAGAGTCAAGGCTGTGATCAGTCTTGTGTGAGTGTGTGTGTTCACGCACATGCTGGAAGCAGCTGCGGATGCTGGGTTCGATGTTGCTCCCACCGAATGCCGCCACCTCTCCCAACTGTCGCGGAATCTGAATGGCATCATGGAGCAGAAGACCCAGCTGCCTCTGATCACATGTTTCACCCGCTGAGGACACCTGATTAAACAAACCTGAGACAGACACAGAGAAACACACATCAGTACCATCCATTTAACAGACAGACAGACAATCTAAACCAGGGATGGGGAAACTTGTTCCTGTAGGGCCAGTGTCCTGCACATTTTAGCTCCAAACCCACTCAAACACACCTGAACCAGCTAATCGGAATTACTAGAAGCTACAGGCAGATGAGTTTTATCAGGGCTGGAGCTAAACTCTGCAGGACACTGGCCATCAAGGAACAAGGTTCCCCTTTCCTGGTCTAGACAGACAGACACAGACAGACTATCCAGACAGACAGATTATCTTGATAGACAGACTGTCTGAATATCCAGACAGACAGACTAAATATCCAGACAGAGAAACAGACTGGCAGGCAAACAGGCAGACTATCTAAACAGACAGAAAGTTTTATAGTAAGCAACAACTGCAATTCAAATTTTTCATGTAGCCCTGACACACTTTTTCATTCTGATCTGACCTTGGCTTGGGGACAGATATGAACTTGATTAACACAACACAGACTGCTGAGAGTTTTCACTGCTGTGTCAGATTCAAGGTCAGTCAACAAACTCTGACTTCTGTGAGTCTGTCTGTCTCAGTGCTTTTTTACAAAGCAGCGACCAGAGAGAGTGACCCTCAAACTGATCAATGAAAGTGGGAAAAAACATGTTTTCCATCTCAATAACTCAGATAAGTTGTTTTTGTCTGTCTCCTCAGTACTTCAGACATGGAGAACACCCGCCGTTGTACACTCTCCACTTTTACACTAACCAGCGCATGGATCTGTGTACACTTGAGTTTTGATCACACAGAGCAACACAGACTCAAAGCTCCAGAGATGAGTCACAGCTTAAAAGAGCAAAAAGCCAATTACGTGGAGAGGTGCATCATGGGAGTGCAATAGTTTCAGACTACTGTGCTTTTAGAAACAAAACAGGACAACAGTTGATAGAAGAGTATCATGGGATTTGTTTTGTTTTACAAACAAGCTAATTAAAGAGGGTAACATTCAGGATTTGTAGTTGTGATCTAATAATGCCTAGGGGCAAAAATACCAAAATATTGAGTATACATTCAAATGATCTGCCCATGACATTTCAGTGACCTTAACCATCACAAATCAGCTAAACCAGCAAATATAATAATCATTTCAAGAGTCAGGAAGTGTCAAGCCTCTTTGAAAATGAAAATGCTGCGCAACATGACACAATCACAGCTAATCTGAGGTTTAATATACAGTTGTAAAGGGCACAATTTTACACCAATGAGATTTAACTGCAAGCAGGTCTACTTTACGATATGAGAATTTATGAGAATTTACAATTACATTATAAAACCAAAATGAAAGCTGAATTACAGCTACCAAAGCAACACTACTACTACAAAAAAAGCTAATTAAATAAGCCTACTGCTAAAAATGATGCTTTTATACTTGACTAAAAGTCAATGCGTTCATATTGTACCACCTTTTTAATTTTATTATATCATTCACAATGCTTAAGGTGCAGCTCATTCACTTAATTAACTTAAATCCACAGTCTTTCACCTTTGTAATTTTTGCAGTTTTCCATGTACTTGCAGGGCTGCCTGTTTGGGTTCATGACCGGATACTTTCGAAATCTTGTTATTTTGAAAATAAATAATACTGCTTATAAAGTGCAGTATTGTATCACCAGGTACCACTGGTGCTCTCTATGCAAACCAAGAAACAGATTAAACATTTTGTCTTGCGTCACTGTTTGCAGACAAAAATTCAGATCAACATGGTATGTGAATTTTGCAAATTTTTACATTGTGCCTGATTAGGACATGCCACTGTCAATGCCAGCTGTGCATTTGTTACGAAAACTTACATTTGTATTTCTCTTCCAGGTGACCCTTACACAGAGAAAGAAGGCCAATCTTCATTGACAGAACACGAATCTTTCCACTGCGACCCCTGTGACATACAAAATGCATTATGAAAAGGAAGAGGCAGCGATGAGATGACACAAAGTTCGTCCACCATCAATCACAGAAGTGTGTGTTGCGTACGTGTCATAGACGTTGAGCAGCCAGTTGAGGCACATGTCCACACACAGCGGGACATTGACCAGATCTTTGTGTTCTTGCTCCAGACCATCGTAGACAGATGTCAGACAGTTAATGACCTCAGGAACCGTCAGCTGCTGTGAGTTCACCGTCAACTTGTGCTGCTGGAACATCGAATGAGCTACGTTCAGGTCCAACAGATCCACTGAAAGACAGACAGATCGTCCTTTAAACAGACCATTAATTTACTTAAAACAAAATTCTGCAAAAACATGCTGGGCAATACAGCCACAAAATATTTTTCCGACTTTCACAGTATTCAGTATAGCCATAAAGTCTTAGCTGATCATAACATATTTGATGTTTAATACACACCTATGCTGAGAATCTGCACCAATAATTCTGATTTGGACCAGCGGGTGAAGCTACCCAGTACGATGTGACAAAAACAGAAACTAATTGACTGTCACAATATCTTGCCGTGTGCCACTTGTTAATGGCCGCTGTTGCTGTTAGGGCACAAACTCCAAAACACAAATAAATTTATCGTTATCCCTCTATCATGTTATACCTCGTTAGGACACTTTTACGTTTTGAGAATGATCAACGCTTTTCATCTTTGACAGAGTGAGAGATTGTGCATTCCCTGTGTCCTGTTTATGCCGTTTTAATTAGACCAATTAACTACAAACAGACATGCAAATAAGAAGGATATGCGAGATGAGGCATGAAGACAGTGTAGGATACCCCATACACACACACACACACGCACACACGTGCGATTAACAAATTCTCTTTGTGCTATTAATTGGGCCTCTCTGAGTTAATTGAGCCGATGGAGTGAGAAGAGGCACCGATGCAGCGCTAATCATATAAGACGTCAACAGACACACACACACACACACACACACACACACACACACACACACACACACTTACAGCAGAGAGCTTTCTGTAGCCGGCGGATCTTCATAGCCGTTCTATATGCAGAAAATCTCACGTTGTTGAGGTCAGCTTGACAGAGACAGAAAAAAAATTAAGAATGCAAGAAAAGTGAGCATGCAACCAACAGGACATTATACTATAACACTGAAACTAAATCTATGAACTGAATGTAAAGAGCAAAATGCTGCATGTAAACTGCAAAACCACTGTCTTGATGCAATGGTTGTGCTGCATTAATATGAAGTCCTGATGCTGTTTAGACACACATCAGCACACATTAGTGTGTGTCTATAGTAGAGGCATAGATGTGTGTCTATAGTAGAGGCATATTACATCTACTATATGAATGTAATTGCATGTGTTTCTGACTATGTCCGAATGTAGAATGTCTTTGAAGTTGTACTGAAAATAATCCTAACACATTCTCATAATGCATAAAGGATATTATATCAATTATTTAAAGATTAAATATTTATTGTATTGCCTCTAATTTATGCAGATTAAAAAATACAGCATTGAATAAAAAATAACATATGACATATTACAGTCATTACTGAGAAAAACAGGGATTACAAACAAGCAGGAGATGTTTTTGGAAGATTCATATGTGCATGATAGAGTTACTCTAGAGATTTACTGCCTTGCAGAGACGAACATGCACCTTCACTGTGGAGAGCTGCTGTCCAATATTTATTCAGCTGTGTATTTTAGTGAGATGTGAGCTGGTTTGAGTGTGTCTCTCAGGGCTGATAAGATGTGAATCTCTCCCTGTGTGTGTGACACTTACAAAGGGAATGATACAGCTCTGTCATCTTGGGATGGTCCCAGCATGTGGACTGGTTCTGATGACTAGAAAAGAGAACAGAGATGGTCAATTGGACTCGACAGACCCATATAACATGAGCTTTCTGTTGTGCGTGTGTTTGTGTAAGAGAAATGCTATTTTGGACACAAACAGGTTTTGTGTGAGAAGGGGGTGGAAGGAATGACAAAGCTGAATTAGAAAGAGAAAAAAAACGGGCAAAATGAAACAAAGCTTTAAAATAGAAATACAGAGAGGTCCAAAGTTGAAAGACATGTCGTAAACCAGTTCTGACTCAGTGTGTGCGCTGGTTGTGTTCCATTTTATTTCATTAGGACAGCAGCCTTAGATGATCCTTCTAGACACTTGGAAACAACTACTCTGACCTCACTAACATGACTGACATTACACTGTTACCACTATCTTTTTGTGTCTGTCATACTTAAAGAATGTCTGTAAATTGGTCAGGTATGATGGATTTAAACAATACTTTTCCTATTATCTCTTTATTGTGTATTTTTAGTTAAATGGCTAGACCACAGCATGTAGGATGTTGATGGCATGTGTTTTCTCATTTATGGTTTGAATGTACCAATCACTTCCATTCATCAAGTCAGTCACTGAGGGTTAGAATAAAGCAAATCGAATTATGAAACTTTTTTCAAAAATGTATCTAATTAAAACAAAAACTGTTTCAACATTTAAATGCGACTCAGTGGAGGATTTTGCATTCACCTAGGGGAAGCCTACATTGTCTTTCTAGAAGGATTTATTAGTGGGCTTGTCCCTCATCGTTTGTGCTACAGACATGATTGATAACAAATCATGCAGCTTGTTCAGGAGAGGTGTGCTATTCATTTTCTAAGCGATCTGACTTGGTGGATGATAAAACCAACAGAAATGCCACACTGACTTACACTGAAGGAGGAACCCAAGCCAAATCTAGAGGCTACAATATCCCAGAGACCTGGGGACTGGCACTTTTCCTTTGGGTCAGTAAGCAACCACATAGCAACCACCCAGAACAGCCTAGCAACCACATCGAAACAACCTGGCAACCATCCAGAACTGTCTAGCATTGTGACGGTGCACTTTGCACAGGCTGGCACCATTTACAATTTTTTCCCGGTAAATGTAAAAAAAAAATGGAAAATCTCTTAATCTACTGCATCTAGTCACGTCAGGACACCATTGTGCCTTTGACAATGTTTCCTTTCTCTGAACATGAATCAAATTTCCACTCAAATTCATCTCACTGCTGAGTCACTCTGATATTGATGAAATTTTCTAGGAAGAGTTCAAGTAGGAAGCACCTGATGTCTGACCAGTCCACACGAAACACCATCATAAAGATTATTTCTGTCTGATTAAACATGAATATTTATTATACCCTCGGTCAGCCTCATTAAAGTTGGGAGGCAATGAAATCTGAAAGGTATTTAAGAATTAAATATTGATAAATTCACATTGATTGAACAATAACGTTAGGGGTGCATATGCCCTGGGAGGGACACCTGATTGGCCTCTGTCAAACTCTGCAGTACGCCTCTACAAGCTAAACAAGGTTTTCTATTTAGAAAAGACAGACAGAGAGAGAGAGAGACAGGCATAGCATCTCCGTGGGCAGGCTGGGACAGAGGTTGACAGCAGGTGTTGAGTAAATCTCATCATCTCATTCCTGACTCATTCACACATCCACGCGTGGTCCCCTCTATTCTGATAGAATTGCAGAAAGGTTCAAAGCATCTCAGACTATCCGTCTCAGCCAAGCATAATTCCACAGACACGTGTAGCTTTTAAATAGCCCTTGATGGCCCATGAGGATTTGCTATTATTGATGCATGCAATGACCTACGGCCAAAGCGACGATCATTCTGTCCTATAATGTGATTTTCAGCAGGATCACTGAGGACTGAGACATTCAGAACTGTCTGGACAGTTTGTGCTATGGGCGGTAATTGAGCTGGTTACAGCCATCAGCAGAAATAAAGCACTGGTATGCTGCTATCTTCTCCGCAGCAGACCACTGTTATCCAGCAATAGATCAGGGCAGAAGTGTTATCTTCTGTACACAACAGCTCTGTTCCAAACGCTGCCTTACTGTGCAGCATCTTCATAAACAGCTGCCTGCTAAGGTGGAATGGAACCTGATTAGTGACTTATTCAAAGCAATTGTGCTAAGGGCCACACAAATATCACTCCTTACCTAACAATACTCCTCTAATGCACAAAATAATAAAAAGACATGCAAATATATGGTGCTATTTCCATATTTTATAAAAACATAAAAGTATACTTTAAATGAAAGTTTATTGTTGATGTGCATGTCGCAATGCATTCTGAGATTACCCTAGACATGATGGTTACATGCATTGTCGCCTCAGATTTTCATCACAGTATAAGGCATAATTATGCTGACTGCTCTCTTGAACAGTCTTTATGTCAGAAGTGTCAAACGGCGCACCAAATGAGTCTAAATTCAGACTTCCTGTAAGCGGTTAAATTTTTGCCATGTCTGAAGATGGGTCTACCCTTTACCACAAAGGACTCCTCACTGACAGACATTTGCAGTGGCAAAGCAACGGAGGCCATTAATGTGACAAAAAAAGTTGAGCAGAGCAACTTTATGCAAAATACGCCATCTACCACCTACCAGATAGTGAAGCAATGTGATCCACAGCACATTACAGCTGGTTACAGCAGACAAACAGGAACATCAACTAGCAAACAACATCAGTAATTCGGCAATTCAATTTCTGTCAGTTCAATGTATCTTTACTATTAAAAGTACTGCTAAAACACAATGAAAACAAATGCTGAAGAACTTAATGTTTCTTTTATTTTTTCATATACCAAAGAATTAAACTAAGGAACACATAATTTAAGTATACAGTGCAAAAAGGGTTCAAGATTATTCTGAGTCCTGAGCTCCTTACTGGATTAGCTGCTTCCTCTCATCTCAGCTCATACACACACGCACACCCACACACACATTTTCTTATATCAATATGGGGACATTCCATAGACTTCTATTGTTTTTAAACTAATTATAAACAATAACCTAACCCACACTCTAACCCCATGCCTAAAAAGTCCAGTAAGTGTCTTTTTGAACACACCTTCTAATTATTAAACATGAACTACTGAACTTTAATTACAGATATATCCATCTCTACAAAATACTCATCACATTCTCCTTCCTCAGACCCCCTTGATCTCCAGCACGTGTCTCTTTAAGCAGGTCTGACATGTGAGGCATCAGCTCTAAATCTCAGCTCTTGCTAACCAAAGTGCAAGCTTTTCCTTCTGCTTTCAAATACCCTTTGATTCCGCTGATCTCTCCAATTAATGTTTCTGATTATTTGAGTCAGCAAAAGTCTGTGTGTGAGAAAACTGGAGTGTCAGATTTCAGGATGTTAAGAGCCTTTAAGAGTGTTTCTGACACTTTTAGGGGGTAACAGAATGAAAAGTATATTATAAAATATAACCACCGAGATTCTCAGGGTTCCTTTCTAGTTTCATGAACACATCATTTATACTTTTCAATGTCATGACATTGGCAAATTGAATTCATTTATTACACATCTTTTTGTTTTTTCAAAGATCCAGTCTAAACATACTGGAATTAAAAACTACAAACTACAATGGATGATTACTATTAAACGTAGTTTATCATCCATGACCATTACCTTGTTAGCTGCTGTTTTGTAACATTGCTGTTTGGTTAGACGGTTAGTCTGGACAAATCAGCCCGACACATACTGTCATTCATGTTGACATTTGACCTCAGATACGTCAGGCATTTTCTGTGGAATTAAAGTGCTGAAAGTGAGACTCTGTTCATTTACCCTGTCTAAAAGAAAGATCTATAAGACAGAGAAGACACTGTACGGAGAGCTAAACATTTCTCAGGAGATGTTTTCCAGAACAGCGAGGCGAGAGAGCAGAGAGTTGTACCAGATGAGAGCTTGGCGGAAGTGTAAAGAGATTCCCTCAGGAGATGAAGCTGATGTGCATTCATATATGCACAACCATATGGGCACTGTCAGACTGATCACTGAAGAGGTTCAGCCACTGGCCATTTCACACAATACACCTGCTGCACACATACAAAGCTGCTGTTATGATTTTCTTTCTTTTTATTCATGTTTTTTTACAGGCTTTTAATCTCCAGTTATCAAGTACTAAACTCCAGGTCTAGTTACAACAGTTATTAACAGTTATTTAAGATGTGGGTGATTACCAGGGAATAGCTATGTGGTTTTTAATGTGGTCTGATTGATTTTAAAGACATTTCTAGGTGGTGCTTTAAGTGGCTGCTTACTGGCCCAAATCACTTACTGTACACTTATTCATTTAGCAGATGCTTTTATCCCAAACAAAAGAACATTTATCATTTTGCCATGACAGTCAAAAGTGGCAATCCCCAAGTCACTCCCCAAGTGACAGGGTTGTACTGACAGGGTTGTTTAAATCCTCAGCACTAACACTACTAATAACTGTAGGAGCTATCATATTTTAAATGGTTACCATAGTGAACTGTACCCTTCATTGTGAGTACTAGCAGCAGTTGTTTACCACTGCTAGTGGTACAAGCAGGGAGAACGCAACATGTACAAAGCATAGGGGTGCCACGTGAAGGTCAAAACTGCTGCCATTATTACTTTGTTTATCAAATTAACTGTCATTTTAAACTACACACAGTTACAAAAATGTTCTAAAGGTTACCTTTTATTGCAGAATTTATTTCATATAAAGTAAAAATGTAAACAGGGTTTATATTACAGTGTTTTCCAGTGTATTGTATTCCAATACGTCTTCAAAAGATGATCCCATGTGCATCCACAGATGTCTTCACTAATCCCTGAATTTCCACTTACCATAAAACCACTGGGGGGTATGCATAAGGAGATCAAGGAATAAGGGATTTTTTCTGTGTGCCTAATTTGAATATTTTTCATATTTTATATAATTAACAAATCTTAAAGGCCATGTATGTTTAATATGGGTTTAAATAGGGTTGTTATGGGTTGTTATTATTGTTATCTGTTGTGGCAAGATGAAGAATACCAACTACTCATCATAGGCTATGAGACGTGAATTATACTAAAAAAGTTCACTTTTGCAAGTCAGATTAAAGGTCAATACCAAATGTGAACCATACTGAAGTCTACACGAACCAGACTACCACTTTTGGTGTCTTCTGAAGCAGGTATATGCTAATGTGTCTGTGGTCAAAACAATATTTTTACACCAACCAAACAAACCAAGCGAAACACCAGCAGCTAGTGTGAAAGTTTTCCTAAAAGATTAGTGTTACGTACTTGATGTAGTAGGGCACTTTATTCTGGGACACAGCTCTCTGCCACGGCAACTGTACAGATGCTGTTGACACAGATAATAAAAGATTAATCAGAGCAGAATGCACAGAGTTTGATCCTGGTGGTAAATGAAACATTCATTAAGCATATCTCTTTCATAACTGTGGAATCACACTTCTTCATTATTGCTGAGATATCTGCTAATGTCACATATCTGCTCTCTCAGCAGACTCACCCTGATAAATCTGCTGTACGCTGCACTACACATCAGTGATCCTAAATGCACTGAACCTGGTACAAAGCTACACTGTACAAATTTAACATGGGCCTTAATTGTGCCACTGACATGGCAAAGGAAATGATTATGAACAGTCATGTATCATTAAGTGAACGATGAAGTCACGATTATCAAAACAACATGGAAGAGGGACAATGTGCAAGTACTCTTTCAAGTACTCGAAATTGACAACAATGATCATTTATGATTAAAATGTATTACGCAGCTCTATGTAATACGTCATTTTTATTGGTCAGTCATGACACTAAGGTCTCTTATTCTCCAAACTGATAACACACCACTCATCCTGCATACTCTGCGAGAATTTGTTACAAATGAGCTAATAAAAAATTTCAAACCAAATACTTTCAAACCAATTTCTTGTTCAATTACGTACTCATGTGGCAAGTACATGTGTAGTAAATGGGATAATGTACATACAGTCGGTTGTTATCACAAAACTAATGTAAACAGGGTGATCACAACCTCAATGTGAAGCCACTAACTTATTCCACATGCTTACTTACTCATGCGTACATTATCCTGCTTATTTATTCCTTATTGAAATTCAATAACATTACATGTTCGTAATATTTTTGTTAATTTAGTGAAAGTCATTTGTACCTCCGTTCACAGTGAGTTTCACATAGAACAGTCAAAACATGATTAGATGGGGTTCACACACTGAACATTTTGTTTCATACATTTGCTGATGAAACAACTCAATGTAACAAAACAGAAATCTTGAAACATTATTTGCATGTGCTTTTTACAGAACTATTTTTAACTTGACATGGTACATGGCTTATATTCATTACATCATGGTTATATTTGTTGAGTACTCGAGTAGAAAAAATTAACCTCTAAATTATTTACTGCGAAGTGTGTGGGGACTGTGATGTCTAATTAACCACAGTATCTGGCTCTGGTAGCTCATTTCTTAATGACTGACACTTATTTGTGTGCGAAGGCAATTAGAATCAAATGAATTTAAATTGGACTTCTTTGACAATAACAATGACTGTTAACACTATCTACACAAGAAACCAACATTGTGTAAGGAAAAACAAATAGCAGCACTGATGGATGGTGACACAGTTGACACGACTGTGTGACTTAATTTCTGCTTGTTCAACAGTTTTAATGCGGGTTAGTGACTCACTGGATAAGAAGTGTTGAGAAGAGGGACCAAAATCCCTGTGTGCTTCCCGCAAGAGCTTTAACCGATCCTCCACAGCGGCCTGAGAAGTGAGAGAGAGGGAGAGAAAGATTTGTGAAATAAAATTTGGCATATGTACAGAAACACACACAGAGATTCTGTGATTGTTTTTATACAGACTGATGTAAAGAGATTCTGTCTCCTCAAACCTCACACATCAAACAGAGAGAGCAAAGAGGAAAATGAAGTTAAAAAATCAAGTACAAAAGGGAAAGTTTTGGGGTAAGTGGAGCACCTGCAGAAGTTTCCAGCGCATGTTGAGGTTGTCAAGCTGACGGTTGGTAGTGGAGGACAGTTGAACATCCAGGGGGACCAGCTGACCTGCCAGATCATTCACAGCCCTGACGTCCTGTTTGAGAGGAGCAATCTCCTCACGGAATGCCTGGAACATGTTCATACAGCCAGAAGAGAAATCAACTTCTTTGCCTCCAAACATCAAACACCATCAGTGTAAATGTTTGTAAGTGACTAATACCTGGTGTTAACCTTGTAAAAAATAGCATAAAGCAGAAAATGAGGGTGAATGTAATTAACTCAAACAACATTAAGAGTGTGATCATTTTAATTGGCTGATCTTTGACAAACAGCATCTCTAGCTTTAAGGAGCTGAGCCAAGAGCCATTGCCATGGTTACCGGCCATACTCACAGATTACACAATAACCCACTCACCGTTGTCCTATCGATGTGATCCTGTAGAGAGTCTATGAGCAGGTCTCCCACAGGTTGCCAGCCTGCTTTGGGTTCCTCTGCCTGGGCTAGACGGAGGTCCAGCTGGTCCATGGAACTTTGGAGGTCCTGAAGTTTATCTAAAGCTCTCTCCACCTGCTTCTCCCAAGTGCCCACGTGTCCCATCAGCCTCTCCCAACGCTCACCCACCTCCACCGTTTGCTTACGTATCTCCTTAGCCACCCGCTGGGCCTTCTCCTCTGGAGTCAGCTCTATGGAACGTCACAGAAACAAACTGATCAAGTCACTTTAAGGCAAATTAGTTCACACAGCAGTCAACTGAAGCAGCTTTTTCCAAAGTGGGTGATAGTGATGTCTATCTGCTTGAATTTAAAGCCACCAAAATTTTTAAGACTGTTTGCTGTGCTCAAATCATGCTGCTTTTTTATGTTGGTCCAGATAACATATTTTTCCATTCTATAATAAAAAAAACAAAACAGAAAAGCAATGCTTTTATCAAAAAGGATATTGGTTCCATTAACAGAGAAGCTAGACTTCTATTCTAAAGTCGCCATACTGAGCTTTGTGATAAGTGCTTATCTGCTTTGCTCATGAATATTGATTATGTTTTAAACCACTTTCAGATTGTTCTCAAGTCCCTGAATAGAACTATTTTTCACTGATACCTTTCAGGACTGAATAAAATAGAATAGAAACCAACATTTCCATCCATTCTGACTTGACTCTTGTCAAAATGCATTCTGGGATTGCATTCAGCCTTATCAGCATAAGATGCATAGAACAATGCCTTAGATTTTGACCAGTACAAGGTACTTTAAAAAGGCAGCATAATATACCACACACACTATCTGGAGAAACACTCCCACCGAAAAATAACATACACTTATGCTGTCAAAGAATGGTGCTGAGGTCGGCAGCTGTCTATACTAACGTTTTAGAAAAGAACAATGCACATTCCTTTACTAAAATACATTTTGGTGCATCTCACATTAATCAATATGAAGGTATTTAATAATGAGTCCAACCAATTAATGAGTGTGAGGTTCACTCAAGAGAGTGAGGTTTTACAAATGAAGAGAGACAGATGTTCAGGGAATCTGAGAGGTGCTCACAGAATGTTTATGGGCAGGTCTACACCATTAACATCTGCTCTTTCATTCTGAGGATATGTGAAGACACTTTAGGTAATATCACCATCACAAAGAGCAGAACTTAATTCTCCATTTAATAAATGCTCAACTCCGTCTCTTGTCTTTGCATTTCTCTTTTAGCCAAGTGAGAATCAATTTACAATTCAAATTCATTCAAACGTTTGTGTGAAGGTATAAAATTCAATTACCGTTCAGAGGTTCAGCTGAAACGAAACTGCTGATGTTATTTTGTAAAGTCTTGTCTATGCTTATTTGATTATAAACAGTGGAACAGATTGTTCAACATATAAATACACACAGTTAAATTTCCAACAACTTTGTGTGAACTTTGGGATAAGGTCGTCTGCGATTATATCACTGTGAACTGCAGGCAAACCACATGAGCTGGTTATGTATTCCTCTAGCTGGGCTCTAGGTTTCTAAACCACAGATGAGGTAAAATGGAAGTTTGGAGTTCGCTCAGGGGTTCTGATTGGAAGCATGTGAGATTGCTTTAGGAGCTCAGAGTGAGCTCAGAGGACACATCACAGAGCCCAGTAATTACTGAACTCAGCTGATATCAATAGCTGTAAAGGTGCATTATAAACAGAGCTGAATATGAGATAACAATATTTAATATGTTCCCATGGAAAAGAGCCCACACAGAATCTGCAGCTGTAAAAATCCACTGAAAATGTAACAGATTTCACAAAGTTTTACACATTACTTCTAGGATTGTTTATAACATATTTTGGTAAGTTTTAAGCTATCAATAAGACTGTAGACTTCATTTGAACATGAACAAACCCCAATGGACTGATTCAGAGCAATGGCTTTGACTAAATAAAAACCTTGGTAAGCTTAGAAAACAGTGAACAAAACTATATTTTTGTTTTCTAAGGAAAATATAAGTGTTGTTTGCCCATGTAAAGCTCATAGCCATGACACTTCAGCGTTGTGGGTGTATGTTAGGGTTTTACAGTATAGTTGTTAGCATGAAATATCATGAATAGCACACATCTATAGAACAAATAGCACAGGATGGGTTATGAGCAGAAGTTTAATATGTTATACCAATCCCTAAAACTATTATAAAGCAATACAATAAAGATGCTTGTCATAGCAAACACTGATGAGGAAACACTGCTGAGATTCAGGGAAGCTGAAAAGTGGAAAATGTCTGCAGTCTCTGATCTGCCAATTAACTTAGTTCACATGGGCATTCAGTCAATCTGACAAAATCTCCATGCACACACACACACGCCTATAGCTCCCTCTCTCTTTTTGTTAACCGATGACTGACATTTGTCTTAAATTAGCTGTTCAAACAGGTCCCTGTGGAAGTGTCCAGAGAACTGTGGAACTTTCCAGACATCAGATACAGCAGTTAAGAACATGTTGACAGCAAGTGTCCGATTTATCAGAGCCAATTACATCAAAGAACATCCCTTAGAGAGTATCAAAATAAACTCTGCTGGTCTGCTCTGTTAAAAGTTCCTCTTCTCTCACCTCACAGAGGATGCTGCTTAAAGATGCAATTACATATTCTGGTAAACACTGTTGATATTTGAAATCGCCCAAAACAAGCATACTTCTACCCGAATGAATCTTGCTCCTATTTTGACAGCTCTGTCTCACATGTCTCTTTATCAAAGCTCAAGCGAACTGAAACAATAATCCAAATTAACTAACAAGCAAAGATGACACACAAGCATATTCAAACAAAGGCAGCATATCTTAGTTCTGCAAAGCCTTATTGCAAACCTTCTCTTTAATAGTAGGTTTTGTGTTATATCGGCCACCTGTCGCATTCTGTAGTTGTTCTGCTAATGTCCATCTTGTGCACTGAGCTCTCGCTCCTCCCCATCATTAGTAGACATGTCTCCCTATTGGCAACAAGGATATTTTGGTGCTAGGTTGGGTACTTAAGATTTTTTCAAAAATTGCTTACTGCACCTTTAAAAAGTCTCTCTGTTATTTAAGGAATTCTTGGTGTATCGTTCTGCTTTCATCTCTATCCTTAAACGTTTGAGAGGATGACAAGAAGAAGAAATAACAGTCTCCCACCAGTTTTGGGCTGCAGGTTCTTGCGTGGCTCTTCAGGCCCTTCGATTGGCTGGTCAGCTAGAAACATGCGTGCTTGGTCCAGTGTGCTGAGTACTAAATGCTCACGATCCTTAAGCTCTGCCTTCAGAGCCTGAAAACACAATCAAAGAACATTACATTATAACCTGTTAATCATTACTGTCTTTGAAATGTTAATTATGGAAAACGTGTAGCAAAAGAAAATATGTTGGTACATAAAACAACCACCATGGACAGACACAGACAGACCAGAAGACAGAAGTACAAACCAGAACTTCATCTAGAGAGATCAAGAGAATTTGTGTGTGTGTGTCTGTGTATTAGGGATTGGAAAATGGAAAACAAAAAACAACAGATCAAAAAGGTGAGAATGAGGCCAGTGAAAGAATGAGAACAGGCACATATGAATGGACACAGAAGTGCAATTGCAGCAACGATTTTGCAGGTCAAACGATGCACTTCTACAGGGTCACAAAGAAAATATCTAAAGTAATAGCTGTTCCCTAACTCAGACAAAACTCATTCCACCCTGCAGGCAGTGTGAAACTTCTGAACGGCCAGATACGCACACAATTAAATGAACAGCCAAATCTCAATGGACAGGAAAACTGGATTACCATACCTCAGATAGTTGGGCCCCCAAAGCTCGATTGGAGAGCAGGGTCACAGCACCCTTCCACACTTTTGAAACAAAGCCCTGTCCAGGCCCGTTAATTACACCCTGGGACAGTAAACCCAATCGAATACCGGCCTGATATTAGCGGCCTGCGATGGGGAGTGCAGAAGAGGAAGAGTGGACCATTAAACAGACCTCCAGAGAGTTAAGGGATGATATTAAGAACTCATAAATATGACAAGATTAAATGATCAGTTTAGAAGGACAAAGAGAAGCATGTATGAAGTTAAAGACAAAGTTCATATGTGTGTCTGTGTCTCACTGACTGACACTGGATTTTCTGGATTGATCCTTTAACTTAACAGGTACAACATGGCACTAACAATTAGCAAGGGCATTGGTTAGATTCCCAATGAATATAGTGCTTAAGATCAACTAGTCCACTATTCATTTAGAAAAACCCAGACATATTAATTTTGAAAACATCTACATTTGCACATCCCTGCCATATACATAAGACCAGCTTGGTAAAAAGTGAAATTTGGTGTCCAAAGAGATTTATGGACCCTGTAGGAAATGTTCAGTACACAGTAGCTGCGATTAATAATCCGATCGTAATAGGACTAGAAGCACAATCATATTGAAAAAGTCACATGTAAACATGTCAATCGGAATGAATTGGCCAGATCTGATCAACATTTCATTCAGATTGTAGAAGTGGTTTGAATCTTTTCTAATCTGATCAAGAGGACATGTAAATTGGATTGAAAATAAAAGTAGAAAGTTCTGCACATGCAATGACATACAAATCACGCAAATGTATTGTATTGTATAATGTATTGCACATTGCTGTTGTTGTCAAAGGTAATATTGTGAAGCAAAATTGGACAGTTAAAGAAACTACAGTGTTGCTCAGTATTTTAAATGCTAATTGTGCTTTGAAAAAGGAAAAAGAAGCAACTGCAAGAGAGTGGCTGCTTGTATATGTATCTTGGAATAGCGGGAAACGTGTATTCGTGCACTGTGCGCATGTCGAAAGATCAAATCCGATTCTAAGATTGTGTCATGTAAACACGCATATCAACCCAATTACTTTATTCTGCATCCATGTAAACATTGCATTTGGATTCATCAATCTGATTTATTTAATTTCAGCTGAAACACAAAGTGTTCATGTAAACACAGCTAGTGAAAAACGATGGATCTTTTTCTTCCATTTTTACCATCCACTTTCTCTTTTACACTGACTATGACTCTTCCAACCTATAAAGCCAGTCATCATCAAGTCAGCACACTATCATCAACACTGCACTTCCTGTGCACTTTAAACACTTGGACACAAACAAAACAACTGAAAAACACACATTCACACCCCTAAATGGCACATAATGAATAACCTCTAAACCTGGAGTGAAAGACCATTCAAAACCATTAAGGCCCAACTGCACATCCTAAAAACCTTTGAAAGGCTCTACAACAAGACTTAAAACAATTCCAAAAAAACATCCTGAAAGATTGTTCATGGAGCAAATTATTTGAAAAGAGAGAGAGTGAGGGTGGATGGATGGCACAGACATAGAGGGAGAGATAGAGACTTATTGTAGCATCTTGACCTTCACAGGTTCAGGTCGAAGATGCTGGAATAACAAAACCTATCACTATAGCAACAAAGGACACAATAGTAACAACAAAGACTGCAGCATCACATTCATCTGTCCATAATGCCAGTCTAACATTCAAACATAACTACGATTTATTGACAACTTGCAAGATAAAATAGTTGCAAGTTTGTAAAACTCATCCTTGAGTTGTAAAAACAAACATAAATGGTGTTTATGGTAATGGAAGACTAAAAGTCGAGTGTACAGGAGTGTTTAAAAGCAGAAATGTGCAAAAGGTTACAATATAACAATTTGTCACATTCTGGTAAAAACAAAAATTACAAGGTTTGGCAGCTTTGCATGGTCATGACAGGAAAAGAAATACTACATTTAACTTTGAAGAGAGGAAAAACAATGAAAAAGTTGAGAAAAATGGCCATTATAGTGCCCTTCGGTAGCAACACTGAGTACGGAACACAATTACACTGCATAATGAGGTGAAGTCAAAGTGACATGCGGACCCATACCTGAAACAGTGACCAATACCTGGAATTTGTCCTGCATTTTACCCATCCAGTTAGTGCACACACATTAAAGTGAGTTGTGAAAACACACTGCACTCTGTGAACACACCCAGAACAGTGGGCAGCACTGCGGCTCCCGGGCAGCAATTGCAATTGGAGCCTTGCTCTGGGGCACCTCAGCTGTTTCTCAGTGAATCAAACTTGCAACCTTCTGGTTGCAACGTTCCAAAAGGCTGCTTCTTGTTGCACTTTAACATTTCGGAACATGATGTTAGAAATTGAGATTGTTTAACTATGTTTTGGACCTAAATAATATGCTAATGCAAAACCCTCACCAAATTTATTTAAAATTGCTTAAAATAAAATCGATATCTGAGCAACAAATACAGCCTAATAAAACTAATGTCTTAATTAAAACTAACAAAGACAAAAGACGCTCTGCATAGCAGCACTGTCAGCATTTCAGACACATAAAAATTCACCAGGGTGGGTCCGAGACCACTTAAGTGTCATTCACTACTTTATTGCCTGTGTAAAGGGGAACTTGAGAGTGAATTGTCAGTGAATTCTTATTAGTCAAAGTGAGGGTCATTTTTTCAGTCTCAGGTCAGGGAAAAGTCTGAGCCCTCAGGCGGTCTCTTATTTAACACTCAGAGGATTTCAAACCTAAATGATGTGAATAAATCAAACAGACATCACCAGTACTTAACAGAGCAGAGCAGAAACTACAGCAATCGGTGGCAATAGTGTGTCCAACTATGTAAAGGTCATTTAAGGCAAACCCAGTGTCTGAATTGAGGGGGTTTGGTTAGGAAGTTCTAGACTCCTATAACAGTCAATAGCCCCTTTCACACATGCACTCTTGATCATGTGTGAACAGGACCTTGTCAAAACACCGGTAAACTGGCAATTTACCTGTAAGAAAAGTTCATTCAGAAACCAGTACATTACTGGCTTAATGATATGTAAAAACAGGATTACTGGTATGCACTTAGGACTTGCTGATGTAAGAGTCCGCTTTGGGCCAATCGTAAAAGTCAAAAAAGTTGTCTAATACACTGTTGTATAATTGCCAGGATTATTGTCTGAAAGGGGCTTATAAGCCCCCACAAAAGCACAATAATTTAATAAATAAAAGTCAACTTTTAATTAAACAAAATAAAAGAAATTAGCAATAAATAAAAGATATAACTGTACTACCAGGCATTTTTGTATTTTATAATGTCATCAGTAGGTTCAGTAGTCCTGATTAAATGCAAGTCAAGCTGCCACAGAAATATTGAGTTCATCACTGCTTTGATGTCAAATTCATCAAGTGAGTGAAATCAATAATTAAAATGGAGCCAAATAAAATTCCACTCAAATACATCCACTGACACAGAGCAGCAATTTTACTTTAATTAAAAAATGGCAACTTGTAGAAGCATTCACAGAAATCACCACACACCATTCTATTGGTGCACACAAATAATTTAATTTAGCAATAATTAAAAATGTAGTAATAATTTAGTATGTGTGATTGCAGGAATCAGGCTTAATAAATGACAATTTTCATATTTGGATGAACTGTTACATAAAAATTATATATATTTTAATGTATAAAATATATATATAATATATGTCTTTATATTATATATGTCTTTATATGTCTTTATATATAATATATGTCTTTATATTATATATAAAGACATATATTTATAAAGTTAAATATTACAACTGGTAGAGTGTTGCATTAGCAGCGCGAAGGTCATGGGTTAAATTCCCAAGGAACACATACAGATAAAACGTATACCATGAATGCACTCGCTTTTTTGCAAAGTCGCTTTGGATAAAAGTATCTGCCAAATGCATAAATGTAATTGTAAACACTAGCATTAAAACAGAATAACACCACACACACACACATTGTTTCTGGACAGTGATTGATAGTTTTAATTACGGAAGCACTAAAGGAGGCTTTACTATTGGATAATGAGATGTATGACTGATAAACACTGTTATGGAGACATCTGATGGAGTTCATTTAAAGCTAATCAATAACAGAGGTTTTGTACTCAGATACTCCTTACAGTCATATTGAAATGACTGTTGTGAGGCTACAATACATATATTACTATGCTAATAGACAACACAAAGAGAAACGTTTTTTAAAACATGCTCCTGTGATGCACAGAGGAAACTCAGCCCAAATGTGTTATGTACCAGCTTAAGGGGACAGATTTAAAAGCCTTGCCTCTCTCTCAAACACTCACATACTTGTGCAATTAAATATTACATAAATATTAATATCAGAAGTTAAATATTAATTTGGGTCATTCTAGATAATGGATGGCATTTGTCTTTTTTTTGTCATTTGTCACTCTTATACATTTGTGTTTTGTGTTCCTCTTATACATTTGTGTGTGTGTGTGTGTGTGTGTATATATATATATATATAATACTTAATATATAATCTCTCTGTCTGGTTCAGTGTTTTACACAGATGCTGTGTGCTGTTCTAAGTAAATTATACATTTTCACTTCTAGCTCATGTTCTGAGACACTCTATTCTAGTTGCCTGGTTGACACAACACACTAATCAGCTGTGATGTGTTGAAAAAGCCTGCTGTTCTGTACCCACATGGCTAAAGCCTTACGAAAGTGGCCGCTCAGAGACAAGCCATTATAAGCACCACAGAAAAAGATAAAGTGAGGAGAGGGAGGGGCAGAAAGTCAAAATAGGGGAAATTTTTCTCTTTGCTCCACAGCATCATTAGTCAAACTGTCTGAGATAGAGAAAGAGTAACCAAAGTGTTACAGCGTAACAGTTTCCTGCCACATTCCCATAATTCCCTGCAGTGATTTTGCCTTACGCCCTGGGTACTGTAGGCATGCATACAACAGAATACATTTTGAAAAATGACTGACCTATTGCTTTAAATAAAGATTACATAATTTTCCTTTGTTAAATACAGTATGTCTGAATTATATGAAGATATATCTGCAAATCACTGAATCTGATCCTGGGTCAGTATTTACAATGATTCAAATGTTTTTGACAGGAGGTGAGGGTTTAAACACTCAGTAATTGCTGTGATTTGAACAGCTCTGCTCAGATCTATTATTAGTTTGATATCTCTCATCAACAGACAGCCAGTTAATGACATATTTGGGTTGTTTGTTATATAAGTGACCATTGCTCTATAATGATCTTAGTTATTAGCCAAATAGATTAACCTGGATGGGTGGTCTTGCCCTGACACAGGACTCCAAACACCGGATCAGATTATAACATTAATGATTATACAACAGTTATATATGGCTCATTAATTTCATGTGTTCCGGGAGTCTAAGGACCCGAAGAGCAGTGGGATGTTTAGTGTTTAGCATCACTCCTCCAGAGTTACCATTGAAACAACACTACTAAAAAAAGCACAGAATTTTTTAGACACCTCAATCTCTGTACACTTCTGAAAGACTAAATTCATAATTAGAGGCTGGGATTCATTACAGGCTGAATTCTCTTTTTATGGTATATAAATGTAGTTTGCACATGAGTGTTTGGGACACCCTTTGTTTTCCTCAGTTATTTATATACTTTATGCTGTCTGTTGATCAAGCAATATTACAGTCGTGTTATGACTGTGTCAACACGCTGCAATCATCTGTGGCCTCAGGTCAACGCCTGTCTGCTGATATACAGTCATAGCACACCCCTAATCATGTTATTGATTCATAATTTAAAAGTTGCATAAACACCTTAATACTGCCTTCAGGAAACTTTGAACAGAAATTATTAGGCTAATGAAACACAGGCGAATGAGGCAAAAAGAGCGTAAGAGGGCAATGAGCGGAGACAAGAAATACAGTAAGATAAAAGACCAGACAAAACTGAGATGTAAGGTTTCAAGATGATACATGATAAATGTGTGTGTACTAACCATGCAGTGTGTGTGTGCATGCTTACCGTGCAGTGTGTGTGCGCACAAATTTGTGTGCAGGTTTAGCTATACTTGTGAGGCTTAAATGTCCTCATTAACGCAGAAAATATCATGACCACCAACTAGTTTTTTGGTCCTCACAATTTTACCGTTCCGCATTAAATAAAAAGGCTCAAAAATTAGCCAAATCATGTCTTTTCTTTAAATCTAATGTCACGAACATTTGTATGAAGGGTTTAGGAACAGAAAATTAGCCTGATATAAAACCAATGGAATTCTATGGAATGATGTCAATAATATGGTCAAGTTTGTATGTGTGTGTACTGACTGTGCAGTGGGTCTGTTGCTGCAGTAGTGTGTGCTGACCGTGCAGTGGGTCTGTTGTTGCAGTAGTGAGTGCACTGCCCGTGCAGTGGGTCTGCTGTTGCAGTAGTGTTTGTGCGTGTTTGTGTGTGTGTATTGACCGTGCATTGGTCTGTTGTTTCAGTAGTGTGTGTGTACTGACTGTACAGTGGGTCTGTTGTTGCAGTAGCATGTGTGTACTGACTGTGCAGTGGGTCTGTTGTTTCAGTAGTGTGTGTGTACTGACTGTGCAGTGGGTCTGTTGTTGCAGTAGTGTGGGCACGTCTCCTCCGATGGGCATCTGTTTGTTCAGTTCTTCATCTTTCACACTGATCCAGCGGCTCAGCTCTTCCAGCACTGACAGAAGTCTGTTCCAGCGCTCGGCACTGGCCTCCAGATGAGCCCTGCACACATTTCATGTTTTCAGCACACCAACAATGACACTTACAAAAGGGACCTAAAACTTGCTGATCACTGTAATTTTACAGGCCAAGTCATCAATTTTTATGAATCTAGATAACAAAGCCTCCTCTACACACTGTCACTAACAGAAACTAAACTGATACCAAACTGATAAATATAATTTTTCAAATTATCAGTGTGTAGAGTGGCAGTAAGGTTGTCCTGCATGGTTACTAGAGTGTTACTAGATAGTTGCTGGGTTCTGGTTACTTACAGTGCCGAAGTAAGGAGCAAGAGCCAAGCCCAAAAGTTTTTGAACATTGGCCAACTTAGTTATTTAAGTAACAAATGCAGACATCTGCCACCTGCTGATATGAAAAGTTATTTCCTCCCACACAGACGCAGAATGGTTGTGCTACTCGGGCATTGGGTGTCAACCATCGGCTTTGTGTGAAGGCGCAACTTTGCATCTAGACGCACCCAACGTGAGCTGACCCCGCACCCTGCCTTCATCTGTGCTAGTTTGTCTGCATCGTTTTGGTGTGGCTTAAGTAATCAGTTCCAGGCTTTATATCTGTAGTGTTTAGTTTAATATTAATTAGTTTAATAAAATTAATTTGGGTTAATGGTTCAGAAGAAATTGTAGACTAAATCCTAAGTATGAATAGTACTGATGATTTTAACATAAAACTAAATAGTGCCATCAGAAGAGTGTTCTAATAGTCTAACTCAGCACAGGGAAATCTCTTCAATGCCTGTGTGAGTCTCTATGTGTGTTAATGGAGGTGTCAACAAGCTTTGTAATTACATGTGTTCACTAATTAGGGCCTAATATGATTTAATAAAATAGCACATATTAGAACACATTTACAGTGCGCCTCTCACACACACCGGAAATTTCTTAATTTCCCTTTTCGATCCAGACTACATGATCCGCTACACTAAATTCTACACTGCTAAGGTGTGTAATTTCCATGCTGCTGGTGTCACCAAATCAAAGAATTAAGAAATAATGACAAAATAGATTTCTACAACACCCCCCTCATCTGCCATTGGTCAAAAATCAGACAGTCCCGCCCCAGTCGTTATTGACTGAGCCAATGTTGCCATGCTGAGTTGGTTTCTTATGTTAAACATAGCATTGTGTCAAAGCATTGGTGAAATCAACCTTCAAAATGACATACACAAATTACTTTGTATATTTACCTGGTTGAAAAGAAAATATTTTAACAACCAAATAATTACACATAATTACACAAAATGCACCTTTCATGTGACAATATCAACATCATCAGTAAAACATTTTCTGTTTGAGCTGGAGGTAGTGTGTGTGTGACTGACCGTATGTTGGCTGATTTGGCTTTGAGGTCATTCCAGCGCTGGTTCATGTCGTCCAGCCTCTGCTGGAGGAAAACTGCTTCCTCTGAGCTCCCCAGAGCCTTCACCATCCTTAACTTATTCCCCTCCACACTCCTGAACACGTCATTATGAGCTTCAATCTCTGCCTGGATGTCCTGCCGAGACAGACAGGCAGAGAGAGAGAGAGAGAGAGAGAGAGAGAGAGAGAGACAAAAAAAAAAAAAAAAAAAGAGACAAATAGGTTTGGTTTAACTGCACCATAATCTCCTTCATTATATAGATTCAATAAGGGGAAACATAAATAAATCAACTAAGAGCGACAGAAACGTTTCATGCCTTCTCCATAGAAAGCAGAACCAACTGCAAATTGATCACACCAAACATTAAATTACTCAGTCACTGAGCACAGGAAATAGCATACAATATAGTTCAAAATTACACAGACTTTATATTTCTTATCTCTGTTTAAGTGTGTGTGAGTCTGCAGAGTGTACAGTCCACAGTTCTATTCCAAAACTGTGTGACCTGTATATTTAGGCAACATGAAGGCTGTTGTAAATGTTAGGCTGCATATTTATGCCACTTTCTAAATTACTTGTTGCAATCCCAGAATGCATTGCAACAAGAAAGTGGAAAATCCTACCCAAAATGAGTCAGAGAAATAGCTGATACATATATTATATTTTAATACTGAGAAACATTAAAACTTTTTCATATTTCACCTAATATTTGGGTATATCGAAGGGTATAGAACTACATAGGCACTAGACAGCAAGACTGACTAGGTTTTAGAATACAACCTCTCTCTAATGGTCTGAACATACAACTTTTAAGAGACAGAGAAAGAGCAAGGCATATAGATGGATGCTGAGGAAAGACAGTTGAAAGATGTTTGGGTCTTTTTTAGTTAATTTGTGAAGTGCTCTCTGCTATTTAACTCCCTCTTTCTCATGCACTGCTTTTTATGTCACCATCTGTGGCTCATTCAGGGGAACACAGTCAGCTTCTCTCAAATATATTAAAGAGTTTACAACATACTGAAATCAGGGGCACAGCAACTGTTGTAACTATCCCTAACATGTTGCAGAAAAACACTCCAGCATCCCCCCAACAATCACTGTATTTGACAAAGGTTAATTAAGCTTGGCCACAGCCTGAAAGAAAACAGTAAGGTCAACAAAAGCCTCTGTCTGCTGCTTTTAGCCTACTTTGTGGACTGAACTAACACAATCTCGCTCACATGCCAGCATCTGCCTTTTAGCATGCAAGCTGCCTTTTAGCATTTGTGTGGTGAATTGAAGTGGTGAATGTCACAACATTATTAATATTCAATATTCAGTTGGTGTCGCTAAAGTAAACTTCTAGAGGAAAAAAAAAATAGTTTGACAAAATATATTTACAAAGCTTCTGGAATGGTTTGTTTTTAAGCTGTCAAATGATATATCATATGAGTGTATAGACAGCAACTAGCCTTTCAAAATGTTGCCACACTTGTGAAAAAAGGCTTTTTAGAATTAAACAGCCCCTTTGTATATTTAGATTGTAAAATAAATGATGAGTAAACGTGTGGCTGTTCAAATTAGGATAAAAATACATTAGCATAATGTCTGGTGCACTTCACATTTTTTTTAGCCAAGAACAGCCCACTAAAGACAGGAGGAGACAATCTAACATGAAAAGCCACCAAGTGCTGTTTGTTCTGGTTTTTGTGTTGTTTACAGATTAATTTATCTTACGTACAGTAGCTGGTACTGCAAAAATAGAAAGGCAAGGAAAAACTTGTTTAAATAATGAAGCACTAGTCACCGTGAAAAGCTGTACAAAAAACAGGGGAAAAAAGAAAATTCTGCATTAGAAAAGTCAGACTTTCCAGACGGCTGATAAAAATCTGTGCATACTTACTCCTGATAGTTGCTTAAGATTAGAAAACCAAATTGGACCTTCTAATTTTCTACTACATTCATCAGACAGACATGCAGAGGTCAGTGGGTGGTCAATGGACAAGCAATATGAATCCGAGACCAGGGTTTCACTAGATTGTGCTTGTGTATGAAAACAAGTAGTCAACCTAGCAACCAACCTAGACTGTCTAATTTACATAGCACAAACACACACACAAACTTATTAATGCCCAAATACTACCACTAGACTCAACCTTCAGTGCACAGTGTGTGTGTACACTGTATCTTGGATCTTTGAGAGCAGTGAGAGTGAGTCATTTCTGGTGTTCATTTGTTATAGATTCATAATAAAAGATTTAACTGTGAACAGTTTAACCACCAGCCACACACACACTTTCTCTATTGGCAGTCTGACCTATAAAATGAGGTAATAAAAAGCTTTTCTCGTTAATAAAGTTAAATAATTGCTTCCTGACCATAGACTCCCCAGAGCTGCCACTCAGTGCACTCTGATTTAACCAGACTAACTCACAAACCCATGAGACTTTAAAGAAAATCAAGTGACATTTTTATGTTTTGACCTTTTCCTGTTTGATAGAAGCATTCCGATCTACCACCAACACACAAACAGTGCAGGTAATACACTCTGAAATAACACTTTTTTCAGATGGAAGATACTCAACTTGTGATATTTTAATTAAAATTCTGCTTACCATAAAATATTTGCACAGGCTAAACTACACAGGGTCCAAAATAAACTATATGCCACATCAAAATTTACCAGCCAAAATTATTTCTTACTGATGCAGTTTCTTTTTTGATCCAGTTTTTGGCCCTGGGACAAAATCACTTGTGTGTTTTTCCACAACTCATGCAGGAAAACATTTGAACATCTACACAAATTATACAATATTTGTATAATTTCTAACAGCAAGGGTCTATCAGCGATTGCAGTTTGATTTAAACCATATATTGTCTTGCAGTTCTGGTGTGCACTGGTTTTTTGTTAGTTTTGGAAGCTAAAGCCTTAGATATATCAATTGTTACAAATTTGAACAACCCAGAAACAACAAATCTGACAATACCTCCTCAAACTTCTTCAGAAACTCCTGCAGACTGAAATTCAGACCAATCATCGTGGTTTTCGTCTATCTCTACCGCTCTACATTCCAAAAATGCTAAAGATTAGCTGGAAATGGATCACTCTCTTCTGGTGGGCCACACACACAATACACCTTATTATATGCAGGAACATCTGTTGAAGAGCACACACAGACAGCAGCTAGCAGCATATAGTGGTTCCTCAACAGTTTGCGCACCGCTTCTTTGTAGATGTGTGGTGGTAGCTGCATGCTGCAGTGTTTGGGTCAAGCCTCATGTTCACAGTGGGGGATCAAGCCTAATGTTCAGGTCCCATGTCTGGGAAAGGCCTGGGTGCTGGAAGTAGGTCCAAGATATTAAGCTTGGAAGGTTTTGTGAAGTTTAGGTTTAAGGGTTACAGTTTCAATCCAAATATCCATTTATTGATTAGCGATTCAATTTGATTCAGCTGCCATCTTCTCTGCTGGTCTAATCTTTTTTCAAGGTTCCTGTTACCCTGGACAAGCGTCAGTACTCAATTACTTGTATCAAAGAACCTCTGTGTGGATAATGCTGGCGGGCAGGGCAAAAGGAGCACCACGATTGTCTCACTCTTGTTTAGAAACAACCCTCAATCCAAGCGACTAGCTGAGAAGTGTGAAGATCTGATTTATAAGGAAATATCTCTGAACCAAACATGAAGAAAAACTTCAGGCCAGAACCATTTGATTTGTCTCAGCTGTAATATTGAGAGTCATCTTTCATAAATCCAGCCCAAACCCTCTATCTTTCTCAGCATCCACAAGTATATTCGGATCTTCACAAGTTCCATCAGCACTGGATGTAGATACTTTTGAATAAAGGTTGAAGATAAGGCTGTCCTCCAGGGCTCAAGGATTAAATTCCCCAATTTAGACCACAGACATTGACAGCTTGAGGTCTTTTTGGTTTCCAGAAGTTCAAAAAGTTTCCCTAAAACTCCATGGCTTGCCACTTCTGTCATTGGTCTCTCTTCCTCCTCTTCTCTGACTGCTGAATCTCAGAGCGGACTTTTCCTGCTCTCTCTTCCTCACTCTCTCTCTCTTACCCTCCGGTGGCAGCTGTTTATTATTTTATTCAGCATCCTCTGCTTCCCCTCCTCTTTCCCTCCACCCCTCCATCCCACTCCAAACACATGCACACACCCATTTCCTGTAGGGCCCCACTATGAAAGAGTGAACGTGCACCATAGAAAATGAAGGGAATTAGAACACTTGTCACAAACGGGGGAAGAAAAGACTGAGCTAATAAAGTTTGGTAAAGAAAAAGTTTAATGAAGTATAATGACAACTTTTATTGTCTTTTTTAGCATCTGTGTAAGCCGTGATTATGTGAACCTCAGATGAATGAGGAGAGAGAGGGAGATAAGACCCATTAAGCACACATATGTCGATGTGAGGAGATAAAAAGTGTTGTATTTTAAGTATCATGTTTGTGTAACATATACACCAACAAACTGCAGATATTGAAATTTATATATACTGACATTTAGATTTAGTTACATACTCCAACAACTTATTGCAGTGACAACATGCAGATATTGCAGCTCAGTGCAGCAACATGCGGTGACAGTGCAGATATTGTAACATATGTGCTCCTGTAGCTCAGTTGCTAGAGCATTGCGTTAGCATCACAAAACTGTGACTTCGATTCCCAGGAAACACGCACTGACAAAATGTATAACTTGAATACTGTAAGTCCCTTGGATAAAAGCATTTGCCAAATGCTTAAATGTAAACATATACTGTTTAGCCACATTTTGCATATTGAAACTTAATTAAAAGTTAAAAATAAAATAAGTTACATATTATGACACTACAAAAACTATGAGATTAAGAGTTTCATGCTGATGCCACATTGCAAATGAACATTCCTTACACAAATTATAATTTCAAAGTTTATTATGCCAAAGTTTAAATAGACATCTCTACGTCACAGCACTCTGATGTCTTGCACCACCAACGTTTGACATTTATGAATTCTATACAAAAACACTCCATCACTAAATATCTCATGAGGATCAGTTCTCTCTCTTTCACCATTTTTCTTTCATTTGTCATCAATATTTCACTTTTTCTTAATTTATTACTTGCTGTTCACGTTTCTGCAGATCCTAGAGTTAAACAGCCTCATTTAGAGTGTGTGTGTATTGGCCTTGCTTTGAATTTCATATCATACATATGGGCTCCCTCTCAGCTTGTTTAAATACATAAAATCAGTGTGTCAGGGGCCATGTGGTCTGAACCTATCGACACAAGTGCATTCTCAAAGAGCCAGCGGGAACAGAAGACAATCCTGAATATTCATGAAAAAGCCCTTTGAAGTGCTTTTACTTCATTAGCGCATCTACATAATGAATATCCAGTGTGCAACGTTTGATGTGCATGAAGATGTGTGTGTGTGTGGGTGTGTGTGTAAACAAACCCTGCTGGATTACAATCAAATCTGGATACAAATATGTGTAGCGCATAATAGTTCATGAGTTACTACATGAGAAAGTTTGTTTACACAAACAATAGAAATGCAGATGATTATGGCAACTGAGAATCAGACCAAATAAATAATCTACAACACTGGTACTCAGCAGGGTTTCAAGATGCAGGTTCAAAGCTGAATGAAGCTTCTGGGTGAAATGAGAGGATGACGGGCAAGATAAGGGAAAGCTTTCAGTGTTCAGGGAATTATGGGAAGGGGGTCACAGGGAGAACTAATATGAGCCACATTTGAACCAAAGAGGACAGTCTGACTCAAAAAAGCTCAAATCATACACTCAGTGCACAAATTCAGTAGTATAAATAGCAGTTTTAAATTTCAACATGATAATCTTTTATCTTACTAGCTTAATAGGATTTACGTACACGGGGAGCGTGTACACACGTACCTGCACACTTTGATCTTGTGAATTGTAATGGACCAGTTTTCCTCACAGGTACTTCTGACAGACATCTAAGCCCAGTCCACATCTGGACCTAACTGATACTGTAACAGTGCATGTGTGATGTGTGTGCAGACCTACTCAGCTAGGTCAGCTAGGTCAGGAACCAAATTGTCCTCAGTAGCAAGCTAAATTTGACAATGCCACCTTTGTGGTAGTGCTTTCAAACCCTGGAACCCAGGGATTTACCAGGAGGAGCCTCAACACTACACATTCTGGATGTCTTTCTCACACACTCATTTCCACTACAGTACATATATTTACAAAATTGCAAATTCTTTTAGGGGTAGGGTTTGTCTGTATTAATTCTCTTAAAAGTAAATCTCTTAAAAAGAAACTGAAGACATACATGTCTACAGCTTGCCCATATTTAGATATTTGAATAAACATGTTTGAAATTCTAGATGCTGATCAATGTTTACTGCAATGAAGTCAGTGTGTGTGTGTGTGTGTGTGTGTGTGTGTGTGTGTGTGTGTGTGTGTGTGTGTGTGTGTGTGTGTGTGTGTGTGTGTGTGTGTGTGTGTACGCAAACCTCCTCAGGAGTGATCAAACTCATATATAACCGCCTGATCCTGTCTGATAGCATGAGCGTGCAGCAGGGAAATGTGTCTCCTCTGTCTTAGTATCAGGCCCCTGTTCTGATAAACACACAGCTCTGATAAACAAAACTGCCATTACAGTCTACTGAAAGAACTTGATGGTACAGTGAAGAACTAGTGATTGCTAATTTTAGTAATTAATTCACCTTAAACACTTAACACACAGATCACATTCAGAATTAATTTGGTACAGTGGGTGATTTTAGCCTTACATTGTCTACACAGACAGTGATCAATGTCAGGCCACAGGGGCTTGTGGCTGTAAGCTCGGTGCCGGACTCTTCATGAGCCAAATAAAATCAATCCATTATAAACAAAAAACTATTTATTTGTTAACAAAAATCTACTGGTATAAAATTGACTTTGCATGGGTCATTTCAAAACAGAAAAATATTCACCCACATTAGCATTGTCTATATGAATAAAAATGTATCTTCTTTGCAGAGACATACTTATGTGGCTAAATATTCATGGAATGAGCATGTCTTATTAAATCAATCAAGATGCTTAAGGGTAAACAGGCCCAAACACATTTATTAATAGTGCCATGTAGTACTCACTTATAAAAATGTGCTTCACATCTAAAACTTCATGTGATGAATAAACACGCTCATGCATACCAACGACCACAGTAACACCTTGGTATGTAGGTATTCTAGCAATTATTCTGATTTAAAAAACTTCTTAGTAAAACCTCTTACCGTTAACATTATATATTCATGTTTTCATACAAAAAATGTTTTGTTTTTCTGCATTTTGTTTGCAAAGCACTATGAATGTGAAAAACAGTACAAACACATATCTGTGTCCTTCACTTTTCAAACTGTTAGAATTGGAATTGGAAGAAATAATCCAAAACAAAAATTGCACTAAAGACCTTCAAGACCTTCAACAAATGCATCAGAATCTCTCTCTCTCTTCATAGCTCACTCCTCATACTGTAATTACCTCACGTGGCATCATGCTGTAGAAAACCATGCAAACTAAACTATGACTTTATCATCATAAAAAATATACAACCATATCCTATATGAGTGATTTTGAATTAGGCATTTTTGACTACTTGAAATCTCTGTCTAGGTTAACACCTAATTTATAATGCATCCTGGTATCTGATCTGATTGTGGCTTTGATACACCTTCAAGTAGACATCAGCTGGTGTAATTAATCTTCAAACTGTCAGTCTGCTGATCTGGAATCAGAGATGAGCTCCTGTCACTTTTCATTTTCATCACAACCTAATAGAAATGTCTTTGAACATACACTTGTTCTTTAAGTTTGGTGTGATGGCAATGACAGTAGTACAAAGTGCTAACATGGTAACCTTAAAAATGTATTTCTACCTGACCTAACCCATCAAATTAATTTTGTTTGGTGTAACCTAATGCATGTCGATGGATTCATTGATGCAGCATTTTGACTGTACATTCTTTCAGGTACAGTCACTATTTACACTGGCTCCTAAAAGGCATTTTCAAACTCATGTCCAGTATGATGCTGGACTTTTTCTTAAGACAATCCGCACTGTTCTAAGCCATTTTTTCTTTCAATGGACAGTTTTCATTTACATTTGCAGGGTTCCTTTGTGTCTTGAGGCACCCATAGATCAGATGTGTTTATGTACTACAGTGATACATCGGTGAGGTTATGAAGTGTAGACATATAACTACATCGTTAACATTTGTTTCAAAATTTTAGTTAAATTTTATACTGGGTGCAATTTTATCCTGGGCACTCTTCACGCTCACTGTTCTATCATTACTGTTGTGCAATCAAGGATGATTATAATAACCAATAACATACTGTAACTTAAGCACCACTTCAGCATTAACACATGCACAGATGCATTCACTTTTCATCAGATTTACAGTAATCGGTTGGTCTGGCAGTACTTTTATAAGAACATCTGTCCTCCAACATCTCAGATTTTCTTTCCTCTGTTTTTCTCTCATTTAGCAGGTCTGATGATCTCTCTCTCATCTTGCCATCATAATGCTGCATTCCACAGTAATAAGTCACCCCTCCCTCAGCCTAGGCTTATCAGCCCAGTGTGATTTCCTCTGGCGCACACACAGACCACTCCATCCAAACACACTAAATCCGGTTATTACTACAACTGAAGCTAAATGTGGGGAGGAAAAACAAAAATGAGAAAAAAGCAGGCAATAAAAACACAAAATATAGAAATATAAATATTTTTATTTATTTATATATATATATATATATATATATATATAAAAATAGTAACTTATAACAAACGTGCCACCATCCCCAAACACCCACATGTGATTTAGTAGCCAGGTCTTCTTCATTTACAAATGTAACAATCACACAGATGAATGTCATTTCCAACAAAATCCAAACCAACAACTCAAATTATAAATCACTATTACAAACTTATCAGAAGGAGGAGGTAAGGAGATCATTTTGAAAATTACTGTCTCATGTATTTTTTAATAACTGATTGTTTTGTTACTTTTAACCCAGAAATTTAATAGAGTAATTGTTTGCAGCTTTAATTCTGTTCTATGTGACCTGATGAGATCATTCACAGCAGTATGTGCCGCAAGTCTCTCTCTCTCACACACACACACACACACACACACACACACAAAAAAAAAAAAAAAAAAAAAAAAAAAAGACACACACACACACACACAGACACACACACACACAAACAGACACGCTACAAAGGTCACCTGACTGAGTCTGTTATTTCCTGTTAGAAGTGAACATCAGTGAAGTCACGTGAAAGTGTGAAAGAGTAGATACACAGATACACTCAAGTACCTTTAATTAAAGATGACATGGAACACAATAACTGTACTGCACCAGCTGAAAAACTGAAAAACACACCAAACACACACAGCCTGGAAACCAGTTGGTTACAAGAATGATCACAGAAACTCAGCATAAAAGCTCTGAACATAGAGCAACAGGTCTAAAAAAAGCTACATTTACTTATCAATATGGCATCTATCTGGAAAACACTTGGGTGACATGTTTGATAAATGAAAATGTGAAAGATGCAGTTTGAGTGAGACCAACCCGAAATCAAGTGGAAACACAGCAGAACAGATTTTCAACAAACACAACTGGACCAGCTTGTGTTATTCTGCAACATTTGGATGAATGACAAAGTGCTAAATATCTTTAATAAACAGCTTTCACACCAACTAAACAAACTTTGACATCAAAAGCTCTTGGGTCCACACAACAATACCAGAGAACGTTCCCTGAGGTGAACAGACTGAGGCTAGAAAATACTGTCTAAACCATCACGACTGGATCACATTGGACTAGAAGAAGATCTCAGAAATCAGGTCAGACTGTGTGGGCTCAATACATTCTTAATATGTTCAAAGAAAAGCACATTTCATCCTCAAATGATCTTCATAAATACAGAAAATCCACCAACAGGCCTCGATTTAAACCAAAAGCAGGTGCCGTGAGAAAGAGGCTTTTCCGAAACATTCCATGGAAAATCCACTCATGTGAAACACACACACCCAGACTTTTCCACATTATCCTGCAGTCAAGGATAATGACTACAGGATAATGCTCAAGACATGCTCTAGATCACATCAAATTATGGGCTGTAAGCATAAATTATTAATTTACAAATGGTAGTAGTTGATCAAACATCAGTTCAGACATATCAAATATTTTTCTTCTCTACGGCAGAGAATCAAAACATTCAAAATCAATTCAATAAAAACCATAAGAACCATTTTTATGAAGTTCTGTTAATTGGAATGTTTGCATGGTTTCAATAACATGGCCAGAATAATGTAATATGCAACTGTATGTAACTATTGGCTTTACTTGACTCCTATCCTTTTTAAGCACAAAATGAACTGAAGAAATGAACATGTTTATTATTATATTACCTTACTGTATTACAGTTACTGGACTCCACTACTGTAAAGAATATACACAGTGTCAAGGGAGCACATGGGTGGTCCAATGTACGTCTGTAAAGGCAATCAGAAGGTAAGAGTTTCCACGACAACCAGAACAGAGCCTTTAAAATTCTCTGTTCTCAGAGGAGAAGGTACAAAGATTAGAGGAAAGTGTCCACCAACTCTCTAAACATCAGACAGAGCGGGTGAGAGAAAGACAGAGTGAGAGAGATAGAGTAAGAGAGAGAGAAAGAGAGAGAGATAAAGACGTTCAAATTCTAGAGCAGCGAAATTTGGGCTTGAAGATCAAAATCATCAGACAGTCTGATAGAAAGCAACAATCTCTCTTTCTCTGCACTCATTCACAATTCAAACTCATCGTCATGCTAAAAGTGACTGTGTGTGTGTATGACTGCTCGGCTGAGGTTTTATGCATTGCTAAGTGCTGATCTATCATCTCTGCTTGCAGACACATTAAACGCACCATCTGTCTGAGCTGTAGATCATGCCGACCTGAAACCTGCTGCTAAAATCATTTTCTATAATCACTCAGATGAGTTGAAGGGAGACAGATATGCCATAAAACCACAGCGTCCTATAGAGATTCCTGTTAGACTATTACAATCAGCGACTGAGCTGACTGCCCTCTGTGTGAGGACCACTAACAGATCAACAACTCACCAATGGGTAAAACACCCAGTTGAGACCCTTCCATACAGAAATCTGGAAAAACATGCTGCAGTACACTGGCACACAACAAATAATGCAGATCAGGACTAGGGCAATATCTATTTCTTATAAAGTTCTGAAAACATCTTAAAACAACACTCTTATCATAAAGGCCTTAAATACCAAGATCTGAGCAAAGAAAACAGTCCTCTCTTTCCCCTGGTCCAGATGTCTCACTAACATTTGATAATAATGGTGAGGATCACAACAAAACAGCAGAACAAATTAAATTCAGCCAAATTAAAACAGAGATGAGACAACTATATCACTTTCTGACTAATTCAAATACAGAAACAGGGTAAAATGCTGTCAGGCCACTATAGCATCTTGACAAGCTACAGACTACACAACCTGGCAGACACAAAAAGAGGGGTTGTGTATGCATTTTGATGCAAGCAAAAATGAGACAGAGCTGCACCTGCTAACAGAATACACCTTACAAATCCAGAAAAAACAAAACATACAGCGCACAACCGATCAGAAATAATTAAAAACTGCCCCCTTACTAGGGAAGGTGAGGACTGCTGTGTGTGTCTGTCTGACAGTGTGATATTACCCATTTCTTTTGTTAATTATTAATATTGCTGTTTTCTAATATTATTATTATCATTATTATTTTATTAATGCTGTTGTACTAGTGTGTTAATTGTATTTTATTTTATACCTTACTTAATTTTATTCTGTAGACACACTTCTCTGAATTTGGTTGAACGATTAACCACAACAGAACTCATGGAGCCCAAAACATCTTTTGATGGACCTAAATGTGGTTCTGTAATGTGCACAAAATTCTGAAAACTGTGTTCACACCAGCCAACAGAACAACAGTCTTAAGTCTGCACCACAAAGTCTAGTGAGGGGGGAGGGGTGTGTGGAGAGAGAGAAGGAGAGAGAGGTGATTATATGAAAGAGAAATCTTAAACCTAATTAACCGGTATGGCAATGTTATCTGCTCTCTGCTGCTCTCATTTTGAAAATGCAAAAGTCTAATATGCGGGTAAGCATTCATTGTGTGTATATTAAAAATGCACTCCTAATGGTCAGTACATTACTAAAATTATTAATACGTTCACACTCTCATTCATTGCGTCATTTTCTGCATATTACAAACTACAGCTACATGAAGAGAGCAGATGTAAGAGAGAGAACCCAGGAAAGAAAAGAGAAAATATAATATAATTCGATTTTAAGAGATCCTTTTTATTTTTTTTAATTAACAAGTTGTTTGAATTTGAACCTGACAGGTATTTACCTTGTTAATATTTAGAAACTGAGATGATAAAATTTTAAATTACATTTTTTGAATCTGAACCGACAGAGAGAAGTTAATGTATAAAAACGTATCTTAATGTAACGTTATGAGTGAAATCGTTATGGACGAACAATGGGATCTGGGGGCGTCTTAATGAAGCTGAGAAGAGACATAACCCAAAACAGCTCAACTAACAAACAACATCTGGAGCGGGGAGAGAAAACGATATGTGGGCAAGCACAGCACTCCTAATGGTCAGCACATTACTAAAAGTACAGGCTAATTACGTTTGCTCTAATCTATTGTGCAAAATTATATATTTCCTGCACACTGGAAACCATAGAGAGAGAGACAAAGAGAGAGCAAAAGAGACTGAGAGCACACAGATGTGGAAAATAAGCGGAAGCATAGCGCTCTGATAGGACACACACTTTGTCATCTCACTGTGGGATGCTGGGAAACAGCAGTCATTACACCAGAGACATCAATGTGCTGAAACACTTATAATCACTTCTTGATCAAAGTGGTCAACAGTCTTCTCTCAAATACTGTTACACTCCAACCAAAGTGAAGGACTTCTCACTCACTCACTCACTCACTCACTCACTCACTCTCTCACTCTCTCACTCTCTCTCTCTCTCTCTCTCTCTCTGTCTCCATTAGAAAGTAAATGGGCTGCATGTATTATATGAAGCTGATCTGCTTTTACCTTTAATGCATTAAAAATCAATGACACACACTTGCAAAGAAAGCATGCAGGCTTAGCAACATTTAAGTGCAACACTTACGTTTTAGCAACATTTAAGTGCACGTGTGTGTGTCAGTATTACGCAAATGTGCCACCCACCAGTTAATGCGGTTCACGCTGACACACACTGGAATACTCAGAGAGATGAGTTCATCAAACAGGGCAGCAGGGATGGGTGATATGACCACATATATATATTTATAAATGGTATAAATGTGTCAAGAGGGATTTTGCTATACTGCTTACACTGCAGTAAATATATTTGCAGGGCTATCAGAGGGCAGGGCTGGTTTATGCTATTTGCACATGAGAAAACATGGAGTCATGCAAAAATACAGAGCAAGATGGGTAATAACTAAAGGATGAAATGTTATATAAAGTTTAGTGATTTATTTTATGTGCAACGTCGCCTCATGCCACATTAATAGACAAAATTGATGTGTGGTCACAGGTGTGTCTATATTAACTTCAGAATGGCTTCAAATGCAGCTAAGCAAATCAGAATTCAAAGTTTAAACCAGGCAATGAAGATTAATGTTACCTTTTTACCTGTTAGTCTTTTTTTAACTCAAATGTGAAACATAATCTGAAGCTGTGTATGCACTGATGCCAGCATGTATACCATTAGAGGGTTATTCACTCACGGTTTCTGTTATTTAAATTGAATTGAAATTCAAAATTATTTACTTGTATTGTTTGCAAATTTGGATGACTTCTGTGGAAAATATGGGGAGTGGTCAGTCACTATCATTGGTTCTAACATGTATATTTGTGTTCCACAGAAGGGAGAAAATGGTACAATATATATTTTACATTTTGAAAATACTGCCCTAATATGATATAAAATAACTTACACTGTTATATTTGGTCACACCCCCACCACTCCTTCATGACAATATGAATTATGACATCAGAAGCAGTGCATGCATGTCATGCTACATGCAATATGGTCTTTGTGAGGGATGATAGAGTTGTGATCTAGCAGGTCATTTAACAGAGTGACATCAGCACAAACTTTAAATCACCAAAGGCTGTCAAGACAGGCACAAGGTTATCCTCTGCATTCTGTGATGTACTTTTCCTCTCTCTCTCTCTCTCTCCCTCTCCCTCCCTCCCTCTCCCTCCCTCCCTCTCCCCATCTCCGTCAGATAGCTGAAGGCTGCTAGGTAAACAGACACATTTAGAGACAAAAAAGCTTAAATGGAGAGAAATCTGAATGAGGCCAAGGAAGCCAGAGAGACACAGGCATATCCTTAATGTATGTTTTTTACTGAATCGATTCAGCGGTCTAAAAAATAAGAATCAGATAATAAAATAATAAAATGGTTTTTAATAAAAACCATTAATACAACAACAGAAATGAAAAACACACACACACTAGCCGGAGGTCATGAGCGATAGAAAGATTCTCCAGAACAAATCAATTAGAGCTGTGGTGCTGTTCTTCATCTCTGCACTCATGAACACTACAGAGATCAACTGAGATCTTTTTAACATCTCAATTGTTTCTTGTCCTGTCAAAACCCTGGTAATCTCGTGCCTGTCCCCTCCAGATATTCAGAAGAGATTTCAGTTACCAAAAGCTGCCACTGCCAAAGTTGATCCCTAAAAGAAACATATCTGAGAAATGAACTCCATCTCCTGAGCTTTTAAAGAGCTACCTCTGAGAAGAAAAACATTTTCCTCTGCTTAAATAGTACATTAATTCAAAGTTGACTTCACATCATTTTTTAAAACTGTAAATGTTCATGGCATATTGTGCATGACCCATCAGTGTGTGTTAAAAATATTAACACATTGTTTAATTGTTTTCATAATTCATCATCAAAATGTCATAACCGGATCAACAACTGAAACATCTTGTCTGCTAATGTAAGGCTGTGTGGGTGGGGAAGCTCATTTAAAGCATTAACATTACAGCCTACTTTTCATGGTCCAATCAAATCCCACTGGAGAAAATCAAGTCCTGCCCTACATTATTTTTCAACTGAATTCAGTTTCTCTCATTTCAGTTGGAAACACATTCCATTATAGAGGTGAAATGCATTTCCATATAAATTTAACTCAGCATGTATCAAGATTTTGTTACAAGCGATTATTTATAAAGGTGATTACACATTATATCTTTCACCTGGTGGATGTTTAAAAAGGCCCAAAGAAAGAAACCGTAACCAGAGATTAGAATATTATAGAAATATAGCTCCAAGCAGCCATGATGGGCCCAAGCACTACACTGCCATCGCCTCTTGGTGCTTCCCGAAAAACTATACATGGCTGTCACATTTCCCAAAATAACTATTTAGACTATGTAAAGTCTGTTCTATGTAAGTTAATTCTGTTGTAAAGGACATGCTTCCTGCTGCCACCCCATGACCAAATAAACAGCTCAAGTTTGATCTAAATCACTTGATGCATGCAGAGATATGACACATTGTGTTTTTCTTTTTACCCTAAATGTATTGCTTCACCATGGCAATACTGCTTGAGATAAAAATCTGTTTGCAATTTACTATCTTCAATGTCTGTCCTTTATTCTAACCGAGTTTAAAGAGACTTGGGTAAATTTAAGAGGACTTTGTTGTACAACTCTGTTGTGACACACTTCCTTCTACCATATCTATAGCTTAAGTTTGACTGAAATTACTCAATGCACACTGAAGATATGAAACACTTCCTTTTTTACATTATTTTATTGACTCGCCAGGGCAACATATTTGAGATATTAAAAATCCCTTTGCAATTTAGCATCTTTAATGTCATGACACAATATCTGGCAACTTTGGTGACAAATCACATGAAATTCCTTTGAAATAGTATTTTAAGTCCATGGCATGCATTTTTCAGAAAATCCAAAATGGAGACATTTTGCTGTGCAGAGCTAATGTTATTGGTGCAAAAGTTATTCAGGTCAACAAGACTAATACACATACCAAGTTTCGCACGTGCAAAAATAATCCTAAGGAAAACATAGTTCCATTCACACTTTTAGTGCTTGGGCCCTAATAAACTGGACAAAAATTCCCCCCTCCTCTAATACAAAATCGTACATTAAAACAAAGAGCTGATCTTTGACTGGTTGTGAATGAAAGTGAAAGGAGAGACATCAGAGCTAAATGTGTAGTTTACCCTGCCAGCTGACGTGGTGGGTTCTGATTTCTCTTTGATCTTCCCTCATTAGGGGACGGGACATGTCACTTCCTCAAACCTTCAACGTCCCCCAGAAACACACAGACATGAATAAATTGCAGCAAGACAGACCTGACAACCATTCCTGGAAGTTTATGTTGTCGTTCTACCCTCATTATCTCATATTCCCATGTCTGCAAATGTGGCAATAAATTACAGCAACATTCTCAGATGTTTTTCTTCATCTGTATTGTGTTTTAATAAAGGGGACCTGTGGGTGCTCTGTGTGTAGGTGTGTTTCACAACCTGACAGTAGTGCTCTTGACCTAGCAACACACTAGCGATGACCAGTGTCGATATCTAGAAAGCAGGATGTAAAAGATGACAGTTGGTCATCTGGTCATTAAAATAAACTTTAACAGAGTATCCATTGTGAAACGATTATGAGTGTATATTATATGAACTTTATCTCAGCATTACCTGAACATTATCTGACTGCACATTATCCTGTTTATTACATGCCTATTTACCAAATAAATAATGGCCATAAATTATTCAAGTTTAAATTTTTTTTTATGACGTAGGAATAGTGGAAGTGCACAGTGATATGGGACACAGCAAATCACACTTTTTTTAAAAAAAGCCACTTGTAAATCTGTTGCCTATACATATACCTACATACATCTTTACTAATATTTGTTTACACAAGCTTGAATAATAGTAAACTTATCAGTTCTGAGTCAGAGTAAAAATCTGAGTATTTTTGGTGTAGCTATGTATATGACCCTCTAACTAAAACAATATTAGTTCAATTTTTCATCACACTAATCAGAATTGCTAAGAGGAGAGCTATTAAACTCTCAATATATAAAATTTGCCATGGTTTGATCTGATCAAAGATATTTTAGAAACTATTTTAAAATCACTAAAAAATTCTACTGTGTTTAAACTAATTAGCATCATGAGTGCTTTAACTATGATGTTTTTACGACTTGTAGTTGAGCATTCCACTCATAACATAGAATATATAAGATTCCTTTGAGGTCACAAGGAGATAGTTGCCATGGGAATGCTTTGATTATGATGTCATTAGTGAATGCAATTGTTGCATCATCAAAATGGGACACTCAAAGGGAACACAGAATTTAACAGACTGATTACTTTCTCAACTCAAGCATGAAAGCAACTAAATTGAAGTATAGGACTAAAATTATAAAATAATTATAACATTTGCTAATAATCAAGCAAATGAAAATACTGTTTGTATGGAATAAATGAACAATTTGTTGCATAAGTTAAAACAACACATATGCAACATCATGTAATCATGTAATTAAAGTAATACATGGATACAGCCTCACTCAAAATAGTGATATTCACAAAACAAAAAGCAGCACTGTGCAATTTATATGCTAAATATTTTTTAAATAAAAAACATTAATGATTCATGCACAATATGGCGAGAAACATTTATTACTAAAGAATGTCGGTTTAATGAAAAGTAACTAAAATACAGGTCCACATGTAGAAATCTTATTTAGGGAACAAATTATATTATATTTACTTTGGTCTAGTACTGACAAACCATCTAAACAAAAACCTGACAGACTGCAGAGTTATTACAGCTCAACGCCTCAGTTCAGTACACTTATACCACATCCTAACCTGGTGTGATGCGTTGACATCGTGTCATTTTTCTATCCACACTGAAAGTTAAAATGCTGTGCGATGTTAACAGTTCACAGTCCATTTAACATTTCGGACCAATGAGATTTTACTGGGGGCGGGGCTATCTGGTATGTCACCACAGAAATGAAAGCAATAGGACATTCTGTTGGTCACTCTGGTTAGGACACAGAGTCAAGGAGGAGCAAATCTGATTACCATTGCCACCTATATGCAAGGTTATAGAGCAGTGTCTCTGCAGCTGTGTGTGTGTGTTCCAGGAGACTGCAGTGAACAACATCTAATCAACGATCAGCTTGCTTTTGTCTGGCTCTCCACCTTGAAGCTAAATACTATCAAGATGACCCTGAATAAGTGGAATGGATTTGAATGCAAACTCTCTAAGTGATTAGACAAGAGTGTGCTTGTGTGTGGGATTATCTGTGAGTTTAAGATGAAGCTACACTGTTATTATTGGCTGTTTTGTACTCTCCTGAAACACTGCCATTGACATTAAAAAGATTTCCAGGAAGTTTAAAACTGTTGAGATTGAGAGAATGGCAGAGAGAGAGATGGAGGTAACAAACAACACCGCAGGGCATAATAGGGTCTTCCTAATGAATGTAAGAACAGGAAAGAGATAATGACATGGAGGGACAAAAAATAGAGATATAGCTGTGAGGGCCTGTCACACAGACTGGGAAGAGCTACCGCAACAAGTCTCGAGAAAGCAGTGTGTGAGGGAATGTTTTAGCATTAGAAAAATCACCATTCAAAATATATATTGTAAAGATCCCCAGTCTACTCAAAGACATATACAAATGTGTGCTTGTTTAAGGTGTGTGTAGAGGCTCCATATGCTTATTATTTACCAAAATTAACTCCCATGATGTATCAGCAAGCAACACAGTAGTTTAGTGTGTTCTAAGCACCTGATTAGACTATATCTCAACATGCCGTAACATTTTCTAAAAAAATAAAAATAAAAATTTGAAATCTTAAATAAATAAAGATAAAGATAAGAGGAAGATAAAGACACAGAGGTAGAGCATGCCTAGAGTCAGAAACACAGTCATAGGAGGTAATCAGGGAAGAGTTAGTAACAGAGTCAGAAGAGGTAGAGTTAGAGTAATCAGATACAGCTACTCTAGAGTTGGAACAATCAGAGGTGGAATTAGAGTAATCAGAGGTAATAAAAGGTAGAACTAAAGTAATCAAAGGTAGAGCTACTGTACAGTTGGTACAATCGAAGGTAGAGTTAGAGTATTCAGAGACAGAGTTAGAAGTAGTCAGGGGTAGGGCTAGAGTTGAAGCAATCAGAGGTATTGCAACCAGACGTTTAGCAATCAGAGGTAGAGCTAGAGTAATCAGAGACCGAGTTATAGGTGAAGTAATCAGAGACAGATTTAAAGGTAATCAGACGCAGAGCTAGAGTTAAAAGAGACAGAGTACGAGGTAGAGTAACCAGAGGTAGGGATAGAGCTGGAGCAATCATAAGTAGTGTGCTGTTTGCAACAGCAATAAATCAGTTAAACGCTAATAGAGGTATAGAATTAGCATAGGTATAGTAATCAGAGTATAGTACTCGGAGGTTAAGCTAGAATAATCAGAGACAGAGTTAGAGGTAGAGTAATCAGAGGCAGTACTAGAGTAATTAAAGTCAGAGCTGTCGGAGGTAGAGCTGGATGTAGAGCTGTCAGTGGTAAGGCAGAATTAGAGCTGGAGCAATCAGAGGTAAAGTACTCAGAGGTAGAAACAATCAAAAGTAGAATCAGACATGGAGTAAACCAAGGCAGATACAGAGGTAGCGGTAGGGGTAAATCACTGACAGAGTTAGAATAATCAGAAGTATAGTTAGAGTAATCAGAAGTAAAGTAATCAAAGGTAGAATTAGAGGTAGATTAATTAGTGGGAGAGCTAGAAGTAGAATAATCAGAGGTAGTCAGAGATGGAACCAGTAGGATCAGATTTATAGTCAGAGGTAGAGGAATATAAAGTTAGAAGCAGGATAGACGAAGGTAGAGTAATAAGAGGTGGTTATATGTAGAGTCAGCAGAAACAGAGTTACAATCAGAAGAGGCAGATCAAGAGGTAGAATTATAGTAGGCAAAGACAGAACAGTTGAGAGCTGGTAGGCAAGTTACAGAGGTAGACTCATTACGAGTTCCCTGTAGGTGGAGTTAGCTGAGGCAGAGTTGGATTCAGCAGAGATAGTTTAGACTATACCACACATATTCTGCTCATCTTCCACAGATAAAGTGACAGTGTCACATAGCTAATTGGTTTTTAATAAAGCTTTTAACCTTCAAGATTTATGAGGCTTTACAGACAAAACTAATAAACTGGCAGGTGTGTAAGAGTATGTGGTACATCAGCCCCAATAGGCTAATTCTGAGTGAAGGTCTGTGAGAAGCTTTGTGTGATAATCCCTAATCAATATCTAATCAATTACAGATCAATAAGAATGAGAAAGCAAACTGACGGAACACAGAGGTCAATCCCACCTCTAATTGTATTTGTTTAGCAGTCCCGGCATTCATTCCCAGTCTGTAAGATGTGTCTGTGTCTTACAACAGTTGCTGTCAAACACCAGGGGGTCGCTTATATATGTGCTGTGCAACCCTTTTCTTGTACACATCTTCTTCTGTCCATTGCTCTCCTTCATATATGAATTATTTAGCAGGTCGAGTGCAGGATATTTATCTGTCTTTGGTGACTTTAGACCTGATTCCGTGCCTACGAGAATGCTGCCTCAATATTTGTCCAGTCATTTTACTCTCGGTGCAATAAATGAATCTTTGCTCTGTTTTTAACCATTTTATTTTAAGGTTAAGATAGTCCTGCAGCAAAGCTAAAAGCACTGGCTGGAAGAGACGTATGTGGACTCTGCAGTTGCAAACAGCATGCTAAAGGCAGAAATTTAGACACACTTGTAAATGTTATGCTCTTAACATGTCATCAGTGCTCAATAATAAACAGAAATACAGAGTAAAAGTAATCAGTCTCCACAGAGTCATGTTAAGAAGACATGCTTGACATTTGCATCGATTCCGCAGGAGGAGAAGAACAGAATAAGAATAGAAGTGAAGGGGAAAAAAGGAGAGGACAGACAAGATATGCAATGAAAAGAGGAGTCAAGACAAAAAAAGACAAAAAGTGAGAAGTGAGCAAAAATGAAACAAGAAGAAAACATAAGAACAGACGAAACAAGACAAGATGAAGAGAGAAAATCAGACAGAGAGACAAATGAAACAAGAAAACGAGGAGAGAAAAGGAGAGACAGATAAAAAAATGAACGTGAGGCATGACCCATGTACAGAGAGGCAGAATGATGAAAGAGCTGCTGTCAAGATGGACAGAAAGCTGAAACAAATGAGTGAGATGAGGAAAGCCATCACTTCTTTGTCACGCCTTGACTACCACCCCAGAGCAAGGGATTGCACTGAAAGAGACAGATGAATGGAAAATCTGGGCCTTTGTTCCTGAATGCAGGACATATTGATTGGGGAGCAAAAGAGGATGGGTGGCATGTATGTATATGAAGATGTTTGCCACGGGCCCGTATTGATCACCAGCAGAGAAAATTACACACAGATGGAAAGACGAACAGATTAAACAACAACAAGTGATTGCTGTAAATGTATTCCTTGGAGATGAGAGGAGAAGAAAGGAGACTAGAGGAGATTCCACTTAAAACCAGACAATTCCCAAACATCTTTTGTTCAAGGACAGACAATATATCAACCAATGTCAGGACAGACTTATAACCCCCCTCCCCCCCACACACTTCTCTTTCTGAAAATGTGGCAAATTTGGATGATCTGTCCCATAAATTCTGATTAATCTCTATGTCCTTTTACTCAGGCACACATTTCAATCTATGATCACACATGCGCACACTCACACACACACATACACACACTAATGTAGCACTTCCACTCAGCCTCTTAGAAATGGACATCAGTGCAAATGTGCTTTAAGTGAGGGGAGGAGCTGCCATGACTCATTGTGTGTGTGTGTCTGGAGAGAAATGGAATGAAGGAGTTAGTGTGAGAAAGGCAAAAACTGGCTGGTGTGAGTGTGAAATGACAGACTGCTAATGCAGCGGTTTTGTAAACCTTCCAGAGCAGCAGGCACAGAGGGGGCAAGTTTTTAAGCCCTGAGCCCGACCAGGGTCACTGCGCCTGGGGCACAACGGTGGGCAGCCAGGGGGTCAGATTCAAACATCCTATGCCTGAAGGGCTGGGTGTTGCTGATGAATTAAATACAATATTTATATCTACAGAACTTCAATGTTTTATGCCAAATTCAGTCATTTGTACTATTTTTGTACTGTTTTGCAGCTGCTTTCACAGATTAACCACATTAGCTCTGTATTAGACACACCCCTCTTTCCAAAACCCTGCCCTTTAAAGACACACGCACATGCAAAGATGCTTGTAATAAGAGATGGAGCAGGAGAGCAGTAGCACACCATCTCAATGTCAGAGTAAACAACAAACTTGACATTAGATGTCAGCATCGTTCCTGCATGACAAAACTTCCTGCTTCCCATATGGGCTACCTTATTAATGTGCAAAAAGATTCACACAAAATGCCTCAAGGATTCTGATTGGCTAAACAAACAATCTGACGTGCCTCACTGCCACATTTTTGTTTGCTGTTTACAGAGTCTAGTGTTGTCACAGAAACAAGGCTGATATTTCCAGACACCTATTTCCATAATAACTTTCAGGTGATAGGGACATTTTCTGCACTATTTTGACTATAAAAAGAATGTAAGAACATGTTATCTAATGAAGCTGTCATTCAAATTGTCACCAAGCAACCTCCATGCTTGCTGCAGTTCAGTCAGATGCATAAATATTCTTAGTTATTTTAAACCTAATGTCTATCTACGGCATGTTTGATGTTGTAGTCTCACCCCAAAAGGGATGATTTACATTGATTGTGTTGTTGGTTTATCCACCAAAATACAGAGTCATTTAGAGACTCACTCAAGATTTAGGGTCCATTCACACCAAACTAAAACTATAAAGATACATAGCTTTATAGATTTAACTATAGCTATATAAATGTTCACACCAATGGATAACAACATTTTGTATTCTAAGCTTGCCTGCTGCAGTTTCACAATAGATGGAGGTCCTGCTGTTGCTTGATGTTTTGCAAAGAAACCAAAGGAAAAACAGATGCTTTTGCGTACATTACAATTCCTTTAAAGACAAAAGGAGTTCGCAGAAGCTATTAAGAGAAAAGAAATTTATAATCATACTTTCATATGAGTCTAATATCGTCTACTAGTTTAATTACGCAAACCCTTTAAAATGAAATAAATTTTGATTGGCTGTCAGTCTTGTGTCACTCATAGTTGGAAGAAAATTGTTCTGAAAGTGATCCCAACGACTTTGTTGCTCTGTATCATTATCGGTATTGGTGTGATGAGGATGCCGCAATTCATTTTTTCATCATAGTTATAGTTAGCAATATTGTTTCAGACCTGTAGGCACCTTTACAAAACAGAGAACTTTTTCAGGTGCTTTATAAATACAAGCTTCATATTTCTGCATTGAAAACTATTGGGACACTTTCCTGCTAGATGGGCATTATTGTGTATTTACTGTAACCATGTTTCCTATTAGTTTTGATACACTGAGATATGAGACCAAACTTTTGTCTGCGCTAATTGTCAGCACATGCATTTCCACTGCAGCTAAAAGCCACCACCCAGTTATCCAAGTTTAAAAAAATAATGGCTCAAACAGTTAATAAAGTACTTGAAGCCAGATGTGGAAATATATTGGCAGACACACAATCACACCTGCACCAAACCTCCACACACTTGTGGTTCAGTCCAAGCAGAACTAATTTATCACACTCACTTGAAGGCAATGCGGGGGACCAGGCCCAGTAAGACTCAAATGATCTCAAAAAGATGGATTCCTCCCAGAGGAGAGTAATGGAGCGCAGAATGACTGATTCCTTCCCAAGGGTGCAGAGCCAGCAGTGCCATCCAGGGATGCTTAAACGATCGCCACGTCGCTTCCATCTGGCTCACGGCTGCTAAATCGAGTGAGGAGTAACTTATGTTCCTCAGGGGAGAGTTGACCCAAGAGAGGTTAAATGCTTGGAGTGTGTGGTTCTTATCTGAAGGGTTTTACATATGGGATAAATGAACCAATCAGAGGAATGCCGCAGAGAGCTAAGACTCAAAAGCATTATTAAGATTGTCTGCATTGTCTAGCACAAGGTTTCTCGACATGGGGGGCGTCATTCCAACCTGGGGATTGACCAGATTTTTCTTAGCGGTTGCCAAGGCTACTTGATTGTAACTGCACTCAAATAATCTGAGCCATAAACTCATGTCTTTATTAGCCAAGTGAAAAAAATTACTTTTATTACTTCAAATGTGAAGGGCTGTCAACACAGGAAAATGTTAAATGTGTTATTTTTTACTAATTTCTGATCTATGTACACATGGGTCAGACAGACGACTTAGGTTGCTGTATCTCACTGTTGTGTCATTAACATCACATTTTCAAGAGACTCCAAGTACTGTGTTTAAAGGGGTAAATATGACTTGCTCTCGTTTGAGAAAAAGGTTAGGACCCCTGACCTAGTGGTTAAAGACCAGGGCAAGTAAACATCAGGGTGATTCTCGAACTATCTTCATTTAGCAATAGGGAAATAACTGAATCCCTGATATAACACTGTAAAACAAAGAGATATCTGATGTGACACATACCAAGAAGAAATGAGTATGCACTGTGCAGAAAAAAACATAACAAGAACCTTCAGGTTAAGTTTAATAGTCAAGAACAAAAAAGGCTGAATGAACTTTACTGTAACTTTGTTTTAATGTTTTGTGATTGGGATTCTGTTTTTATTAAATGTGATATGTTTACAAAAACATTTACATGATTGAAAGTTGATCACTCTTTCCACAGGAAAGATGAGCATTGATTACAAAGACAATGAAAAAGTTGCTTTGATGTGGGATTACTTTAACACAGAGTGAAAGCCACATAGCTGTCTCTTGATACCACACCACAGCAGAGAGATTTTATGTATATGTACACAGAATTCTGTACTGAGTCACTGTCACTCTAAGAGTTGCTTCCCTACACTGCTGCTGAAAGACTGATGCAAGAATCGCTTTGGAACAGAACTGAAACAAATTGGTGAGTAAAGATTCCCAACCCATTACAGGTTTGCCTTCAATCAACAAACTTAACCTCTACTTTAGTAGGAACAGACCTGTAATGTACTGTAAATTTGTTTAGATAAATACATGTTACATCACTGCATTTTGCATAATCTGATTTCACGTCTTATTTTTTGTTTACACTGGAAAAACACTATTGCTTTATTAATTTGTTGTCTGATTAGTTTATAATGGGTCCTAATGTGATTCTTCAACAGCGACTTGTTCAGAAATCTTTGTTACAGCCACAACCTTGCTAACATATGACCACCTACTTTTACATATAGCTAATGTTCATCAGCTGACCAGCTGGTACAAGGTTGTCTACTCAGTCATTTACATACAGAGGTCTTAAAGGTCTTTAAAGACACTGTCATAAACAGCCCAAATAAGTTGCTGATTTTGGGGGCAAGAAACTTGACCAACATTGTAAGTGCACTTCAAACAAAAATAAAATACTCCAAAAGTGCTGAAAATTACTCCTTTAAAGCATAGATTCGGGAACTAATCTTACAATGACACAGAGCCTCTCACACACACCACACTGCCACGTGCTGCAGCCTCTTTAATAAACACACACACACAAAGAGGAGTTCAGTATTGTTTGAGAAGCTATCTGTCTCTCAGCGGTTCATGACTGAGAAGTGTGTTTTTGTAAATCCTATGACGATTTCAGCTAAATACTGAATATCAGAACAGCTGTTGCTTTCCCTAATCTCTCTCTCACATACACACACATTGAAAATATGGCTTGAAGCTAAACACAGAGCGTCAATATTATCTGATATTACTAACATCATTAAAAATCTCAGAAATATTACGTCAACATTCATTAAATAGCATTAAATCAATTTCTTTTTATTGTTTCTCCCTTTCAGATGTAAACAACATAAAAAATTAATCACCCATCATATCAAACTTTTGCACACTATTCAAATACATCACGCCCAATCTGATCAAATATTATTCAATTAATTTCTCTAAATATTCATCCAAGTATAATGTGATTTGAGTTTTCTGGTTGCCTTACGGCATAAACAGCAACGTATTCTAAATAGAGAAAAAAATAAGATATTGTCGAAAGATAACAGCTACATGACCTTCAAAATTAAGAAAAATGTAAGCCCATGAAGGATTTGACCAAAAACAACAAAAATAAATAAACAAAAACAAATAACACAATACACTAAGAAAAAATTCTGAGAAGAAACCTACTAATCTGGATTACCTATCAACCAGAACTTTAACCAGAATTTACAGAAACACACAATTAACCAAACTACGGTAAAGTCCAACTACTATAAACTACCACAGGATGGATAAAAGCGTAGCCGGGAGCGTGCACACACCACTGACCTTGCACAGTTTCTGGTATCGTGGTGAGGATATCGCCATTCTCTGGAGCCGGTGTAAGAAGACCACCACTTTCTGCAGAGACGTCCGAACTACGGCCATCATCTTAACTCTGCCTGCACACGACTGCCAGCGTCTAAGAGCATGCATCCTCTCCGCCACACACACACACACGCGCACTCACACGCTCACATATCCCCCACCACCAGCGGAGAGAAATGTGACGAGCCCTGACAAACATGTCCCACACACGCACACACGCAGAAGCGAGTCAGGAGCGCGCCGGTAATGAACGCTCTACTCTCCAGCAGTAAGCAAGAGTCACGGAGAGAATTAACGCAAAACTGGGAAGAAAGAGAATGAACGAGAGAGGGAAAGAAAGACGGGGGAAGGGCTGATGAAACCGACGTGAGAAACTCTGGTGTACGCTCGTGAGACAGATCCCTCTTCTAGCACCTAAAGCAAAACGACAGGAGAGGAGAGAGAGTGTAAATGCATAAATGGAATGAATGAGGGTGACACACTTACTGAAAGAGAGCACATCTCCTGAGAGACAGAAAGAAATAGAGCAGTGAGACACATCAGAGAATAGAGAGAGACATGAGGAGAGCAGTAGTAAATTAGAGTGAAAATAATTTACTATCACTCTCTTTTTGTCCGAAGTATCTATTATTGTTCCATTTCATCCTTCTGATGACCCATAATTACAAATGTCTTTTAAATTAAAATTTAGGTTAAAATTGACCCCATTTATAATATTGCATTGAAAATGCATGTTTCTGGAAAGATTCTAATTGTGAAAGATTCACTGGTAGTCAATTATAAAAAATGTTTTCCTAAAATTGTAATAACTCTGAAATGACATTCCTCTTCTGATGGCATAACCAAACCCTATTTTTCAACTTTTAATAATTTAATCAAGTTCTGCCCTATTTTTGTTTTATTGCTGTCAAATATCTTTTCATCCATCCCCCAAACCCACTTGCCCTCTGCAGGGTTATGGGGGACTGTAGATACAAAGATAACTGATAACCTATTGATAACCTATACTCTATAGTAGGCCATAAAATATACATAAAATATACGCAGGTAAAATAACATACAAGTGGTGCTTCATAAAGAGGCCATAATGTCACAAAAGGTCACAAAGAAACAATCTCTTGCTAAACAAGATAATTGTGTTTGGGTCTCAGATCTTTGCCTCTGTCTCCTGATGTGATGTCTGTCTGTCTCATCACACTAATGCTGGGACAGTCTGCATGATCTGTGTGTTATCCAGTTTTAAGTGACAACATGTCAAAGACTGACAGTAAAACAAGTAATAAATCCATGCTTAAACCTCCAAACAACAGCAAAAACAAAACACCAACCGTAAGCCCACAGAAACAACAGTAGATTGCAATATTTGGGGACAGATTCACTAAACAAAATTTAATATTTAGTACCATATATCAGCACAAAACTCATTCATATATGAACAGTAACAATGAGATTAAAGCTATCATTAATGTCCTTGACATCAACAGCACATGAAAATAAATGCCTGTATTTTTATTCTTCTAAAATCATTCCTTCAGTCTCAGTTCAGTTTAACTTTAACATGCTCAAGAAAATAAATACACCCATTTTTTCAGTAGATCAGAAAATCTTTCGCCAAAGTGTCAAAGCGCTAAAATCGTATATAGTCATTGAAATAACAGAGAGAAGCTTCTTTATAGTAATAATATCCAAAAGCATTTCAAGAAGTGATTGTGACATCATGAAAACACCAGTAACTTCCTTTTTTATCTCATTGTCATTGACGTGGAACATAACACAGACATCAGCCAAGATAAAAAAAGTTTATAACATGTCAGACTGTCACAATTACAGAACATGCTGCTTGTAAAGAAATAAATATGAATATGTCCTTGAGACACATTAAAGCTGACAAAATGGCATGTTAGGAATGACTATCAAAAAAGGAATAAATCAGAATAAATATAAATATTCAGCAAATCCCACTAAAAAGTGAACATCAGTGTGCTGTACTCATTCTGGAGTTCAGAGCACTTGAACTGAGCACTGACACACATACATACACAAAGACGCATCAATGGCACTCATTTTGAATTGGAATGTAACCTTGATAACACAGCAGTTATTAACACAGAGAGTTATATCCAAATTAATGCTCATATCTGCTGAGATTATTGTGGCAAAGAAAACATTTACTCCTCTAATATCATCCTTTGTGTCTCACTTAATTAAAATAGCATATCTCGCTGTGTAAAAAAACAAACATGAAAACATGTAAAAGGAATTTTGTAATGAAAGTCTTTGTGGTGTTGAAAGCAGTTCAGGGTTTTGAAATACATTTAACTCATAAACAGAAATAATATTCACAAGGACTCTGAATCACTCAGGGTCACATTATCATAACCAAAAAAAAAACAAAAAAAAACATCTTGCTATGACCACTGACTGTACACTTCACTAACAGAGTGCACAACATCTGATTCTCCTGCCATTTTCAACCCATATATCATTATATGTATGATGAGATATCCATCCAGTCAATGCTTTGTGATATTAATCTGGACATTTTCAATGATGATACACGATTTAAGTGGTTTCACGTACCATGGCAACCAGAATTCAGACTATATGTTCAAATGTATTCAGAATTCTGATCAGAAAACTGATCTTCAGTTAAGGGAGTAGTATACAAGAGGCATGCGATTTCATCATGGTTTTCATACTCATAGTGGCAATTTTACATCTTCCAGCACAGCTCATATTTAGATTTTAGAGCCTGAATGATCAAATCACATTATAAATCACAGGTTGACACAAAATCTACTTCAGTGTCCATTACGTTTTGTGAGTGGGTCGAGTCCAGATTTCCAGGCTGAATCTGACAGCAGACAGGCTGAGATATTCTCAGCACAGTCGTGATTAGAGAGGACAGCAGATAAAAAGCCCATACTGTGATGTATAAATCTCACAGGACAAACAAAGTCTCTGCCAAGAAACAAAGACATCAGAGAGAAGAGAAAGACAGAAAGAGACACTCTTTCTTAACTGATCTACACCTTGATTACATATATGCTGTTCTGTAGCTGACAGGAGAACTAATGAGAAATGACGGGGAGATAATTGAATAGCGTACACACACACCTCAGCGATTGCATGTCCCAGATTAGTCTTGGCTGCAGATGCCACACCCACGGACGGCCCACTGATCCATATTTTACACAAAAATAGCAAGCGCTAACTAAAAGTCACAAGCTCTAATCTGATTGGCTGGCTTTACATGACTTCTAGAGGGTTAGGTGCATAAGTTATCAGTCTGCCAGGAAAGTGATAACCTGTGTAACATGGTATTTACAAGGTATCGGGGAATTCAATAAGCGCTTCCTGAAAAAATAAATAAATAATAGTTGCCAAAAGTTTGCCAAACTAGTGACATCAAATCTTTGAAGTTTTGACTAAGGGATTTGGTAGCAAGTAAACTAGATATTCATAAGCAAAGCTATGCTTTCTGTTTTGGTGTTTTCTGTAAACAAAAGAAAAGATGGACACTAATTCTAAAAACAAAAGTCTCCACAGATCTTATTTATGAAACATGGTCTGAATAAATTTCCATGCAAATCGTGACACATTTGTCATGTACAGACACCGTTGTGGAGTGGGCTGTTCTTGGAGAGAAGCAGCTCCAGGGCACACCAAACTTCATGTTAATAATGAAAATAAACATCCACACATTTAGAAACTCACTAAATAACACCAACAGAACCAGAGTGTGCAACAAAACAAAGTGTGCACGCTTACCCCAAGTTGACCTTTCAGTTCCTTGATGTGGGAGGAATCCTGAGAGAGCTCCTCCCTCTGGGCGGCATCAGATAAGACATTAAGAGTAGTCTCCGCCTCCTGCAGCCATTTAAGGAAGGATTCAAACTCTCGAAGCGATGTCTGTAAAGCCTTTAACTCTGAATCCAAAGCTGCTTGGCGGTCTGATGTCCTAATAATCACAACCAAATAAAGACAGTGTTGAAAGACAGTAAGGGTGTCAGTGCATCCATTTATATAACTGTAATCAGTAGTTTATAGGCAGTTATAACTACTTTTCCTAGATGCCAAAAGTGTCTTTACCATGGCATGTTTGACAGCTGCAGGCACCAAATGTTGTGTTTTTGTGATGTGTCAAGGCAGGAGGGAAACATTTCTCTTTGGTGATAACTGTGTTTTGTTGTTTCAAAGGTGGGGGGTAAGGTGTGGGATTAGTATGATTACTGGAAATGTGCAGTTTGTCTTCTGTTGGCTAAGTGCCACACTTTGTGATAAGTGACACACTGTGACACCGCACATGTTAACCTTTTTGTACAAAAGGTCAGATATTCATGCTTCCACTGAACAAGCAAAATTGCTCTTTGGAACATTCTCAAAGGTGCTGGGATAACATGGATCATCAGGTTTTGAACAAACCTGCTCAAGTACATGCTAGCATTAAAACACAGCAATTATAAGCATTATAAGCAATTTATAAGACCAGAAAAATTGTGTATTAGATGATGAAAAGCAAAATACAAGTTGACTCAAAAGTGGTCTTATACTTGTGCATCCCAATATATGTGAATTCATGTGTGCACATGAGCGTGTTTGTGCATACTGTACGTATGAACCTGTTATTGATGCTGTTCCAGGAATTGTTGAATTTGTCCATGACTTCTTTGACCTTGCGCGTGTCATCGGAGGCATATTCCTGCAGTAGCTGATTGGACAGCTGGTTGAAGGAAGTCACACTCTCCTGACCTCGACTGAGCTCCTGCAGAAAAGCCTAAAGAACAAGAAAAAATAAATCAATAAATGATGCTGCAATCTAAAAGAACACAATAAAAGCTTAATTACCAGAATCCACATCCACTACGCAAGTCACTACGCAAGTCAATGTTCTTATTTTATTTAAAGATGTCTAGATACAAAGGGTAAATTAAAGTGAAGGCATTTAAAGAGTCAGGATTAAGCCCTACTGTGACACATGGAAAAAAAATCATAAATAACAAAAAGACTAAAATCCACTCAAACAATATGACCTCAGGGCACACACTAAAACATCTGATCAAGCATAAAACATCATACAGAACATACATTGTACAGAATATGCAACCAAATAGTAAGCAAATGAAATTATGACTCTAGCATCCCCAACAGGTAAGGTTCAGTAGCGTGTCACTGAGTTAAAACCAAACAAAGACTGTTTCAATAGTTATTGTTACAAACCCAGATTTTGTCAAGGGGTAAGGGCTATAACATTAAAAAGTTGATTTAAAAGCTGTGCAGAGGCAGAAAACACAGACGCAGGCCACTCTTACGTACGCTCAAGTGGGGGTTTATTTACAGTGCAGCTGTGACAATAACAAAAGGTGTAAACAACTATGTACAATATTTACAAAACTTTGTACAGTGGGCAAAAAGGGGAAAAGAGACACAAGCGGTGCCAAATCAAAGAAACAATCAAACCCGTCTAGCTGTAGTTTAAATCCTTAAACTATCTAGAAAACAGAGTGATAAAAGTCTTCAGCGTCCAAGATGCCCTAACTAAACTACTCTAACTAACCAGAACAAAACTACAGCGGGTGGCACTCGCCCCTAACCTAATGTGTCTATACAGTTAATACACAAACCTACTTGTGTTGCGCTGTGTACGTCACTTGACATACTTACCTGTCTGCTTTTCCGCCATAATCTTAAAACACAAGAGGCTCACGTCAACACAAAACGACAAAACTGAGAGCCACAGACAATACAAAAGAAGAGGGGCAAAAGACAACAAAGATAGATAAACGGCAGCAGACATTGTTAATTAAAAACCCTGCACCTGGTATGACCACCAGTCTCCAGTGAGACAATCACAATTGGACAGAGCTAACAAGATTCTAGGCATTGAGACATGCATGTGACAACAGATTTGTAGTGTAAACTCTAAGCCCGTGACAGAATCAAATAATTGCAAGTTTGCAGCAAGTTAAAAGCAATTAAAAGTTAAAAGCTAAAAGCAAGCTCAAGTTTAAAGCAAAAGTGTACTTTGTACTTCACTGTGAAGTGCCAGCTGACCAGCTGTAAGCAGGGCCAAAGTGGCGTCTATATTCATGGATCTATCCTCACAGTGTTCGAACCTAAATAATTTCCAATGATTTATGATACAATCTGTATCAAAAACCTGGTATTAAAACTTGAACTTTCCGAACAACCTGAACAGTTCTGACAGTGTAGTTGTATAGTGGTTTCTGCAAACTAGAACATGTTTTCACACTTCACAGATCAAACACAAGAGCTAACAAAGGTCAAAAGTCAAGCTCTTACCTTGTTGTCACTGTTCTGTTTGGTAAGTGGCTCTCGACCTTGCTGCAATAAGTTATGCAAACGCATCTCGTTTTGACCAATCAGAGCCTTCACCTTCCGTCTGTGCTCCTCCCATTGGTCACTGTGGCCAATCATGCAATCCAGCTGCTCAAGCCGCGCCTCCACGCCATTCTGCGTGCTGTCCCATTGGCTGCGGACTTTCTCCACTGGACACACAAAAGCAACAGAGGAATGAACGAAACTCTCTCAAAAAGATGCTGTCTACACGCTTAGTCATTATTAACACTCCTCTGCCACATAACATGGTGTTTACTGTTTGTAAACATACAATTTAAAAATGGTCTGACACGGTTATCAGCAATAAGCTTTTAACCTAGTTGTTTTCACTCCTCAAATACATATATAAATATATACAGCTCTGCATAAAAATAAGAGAGCACTGCAAAATTATCATTTTGTCTGGTTTTACTCTTTATAGGTATGTGTTTAAATAAATGAATTGTTTGTTTTTTTTCGATAAACTACTGACAATATTTTTCCCAAATTTCAAATAAACATTGTCATTTAATGCATTTAATTGCACTAAATGTCAAAACAACACAACAACACAAACATGCAGTTTTCAGACCTCAAATAATGCAAAGAAAACACGTTCATTCCTGTTCATTCCAAGTAATTCCTGACGAACACAAGCCAAGCTAAACTGTAGTGTAATAAATGGGATTATACAGATAAACACTAATACAAATAATTAAGACAAGAACTAAAACAAATACATTGAAATACTGTTGATGTGTCACATTTTGACTGTGTGAACCCAGATTAAGAAAGAGCAAATATTAATGTGATGACTAAAGCAAAGATTAAGAATAACACCAAGAACAAGGTAGAACATTAACCATAAGACTGAGATGAAGACTGAATTGATGAACTACTCACATTTCTCTGAGATGGAGGTGCGAACATCTAGGTTGGAGGTTTTGTTCTTGATGTTCTGAGCCAGAGTTATGATGTTCTCCAGCTCAGGATGTCTCTGCTCTAGATCACCTTTAGTCACCTTCACACACAAAATAGGCTTTAATTTCAAATTAATAGGTTTAATTTTTTGTTTCAAAATGGGTGGAGCTTAGAGGCTCAGACGCTGTCTCTAATTGGTATTTCCAGTTTAAACTCTTCACTCATTGTTTTGAATTTATTAGCCATTACAGTTTGTCAGTGTCATCAATCAAGTGTGAATTATTGTCCAGGGACTGCTCAATTTGTATTTGAGCTATCAATCCCAAAAGTTAATAGACATTTGTCTCTTCAACAACCTTCAAGTCAATCTAAAACTGAATGCAGCTCTGGTCCGGATCAAGGCAATGGTGCCTTACACAAGATTTTGTTACTCTAATAACATTTGCCACCCAATGGAACAAACCACCCGTATCAAGCAACACTCAAAGGCAGGGTAGGTGATTTTCCAGAGACATTTTTTGTTGTGCTGGTTGAAAGTCTTTTTTTATCCTTATAGCAATCACCAAGTAAAGTGTTCTAAATATATTTATATAAATGTGTACTGTATCTTCTGTGGAAAGAGCAGGTAAAATTGCAATTAGATGTCCTACTTGCCTGTCAAACTATGTATGCATTTATGTGTTTAAGGAGGCGTGGCTTTGAACAATACGCTGAAGAAATGGAGGGATGTTATGCTTTAAAAGCTAGGCTGCTACTGCTAGCCTCTCTAAAATTGCCTACCCTACCTTTAACTAAGAATAAAACCAAAACCACATTCAGTTTTGGCTGTCTGACAGACTGGGCCTGTTCCCTGACCTTCAGACGGCCGATGGTGGTGTGGATCTCATCTTTGTCCCCAACCGAGACAATGTTGGATTTGAGCATGTCACGGATGAGGAGGAGCCAGTCAGCCAGCTCAGTGGCGGTCTGGTTGAGATCGGTCGGACCCACCAGCTCCAAGCCATGATGACGCTCCTCACTCATCAGACCAACCATGTGAATGGCAGACGGCATGCTCGCTGCGAAACAGATATAACAGAGCATCATGTTAACCATGTTTGGAGTGAGAGGAAGTGTGTGTGTTTGTCTGTACTGTACCTGTGAACTGTTGTGTCCATGGTGTTGGAGGCTGTTGAGGTGTCTCTTTCAGTCTGATATCCAGAGCCTTCCAATCCGCAGCCAGCTGTTCAATTTTACCCTATACACACAAGCACATTAGTTTTAATGCATCTGTGTGTACTCTCCAAAGTAACTCTGAAACCAAAATGAACATGTAAGCATGCAAACACAAATGCATTGCAAGTATGCGGTTATGTTGTGCATATTTAGCAAGTGTTTTTGTGTGCGTTTTGTTTTTACAATTCTCAGCAATGGTGCAAGAAAGTAACCTTACCACTTTTAAAGATGCACTGTGCAAGATTTTCCAAACACTAAAGTATTGACTCATACAAAAGCAATCCCTCCTAATCATTACTGATAATGAAGTGTGTGGCGGGAGTTTGTTTCTACAGAATCACTGCCCTTCATCTGTACTTTATTGTTTATAGTTTTGGGGTGCTCTGGACATTTCTGAGAGGCAACCTTCGGCCTGTGGGTGTGTAAGCCATAGCCAATAACACAGGTGAGGGGTAGGAGGTGTGTGCTTTTGATGGCGTTTTCCTCCCAAGAGTAGAGGCTGTGTTTGAATGTTAAATGTTTACAAACAGTAACTGAAAATCCAGCATTGTGCAACTTTAACTTGTTCAAATTAGTTTTAAGAGTAGTTGACCTACATGAGAAAAATTACTGTAATAGTTTACCCAAATCCTAAATTTAGCTCTTTTCATCATGGTGTACTTGTGTTGCATAACGAATTGCGTTCTAACTCACAAACATGAAATTAAAATGTCAAATATGAAATTAAACTTTATATTTTAAAACTGCTGAGGCAGCTCTGGCCTTAAATTGCTCTCAGTTTTCATTTTCTGTAGCACAAGGGATTATAGGCAATAATTAGCCCAAAATAAAACGATAAAAGTGCACAGGAAACAGAATGCCTCCTTCAAAATACAATTCTCAAAACTGGAATACACTAACTGTAATTCTAACTATTTAGGATGGACAATACTGATGCAAAGTGGAACCCAGAGTTGGTCATTTTTGTGATCAGAAACCTTTTCCTGTGGTAAAAGCAATCGTTTCCTCTGAAGCTCAATGGAATAAGACAGCAAGTCCTCCAGCTCTTGCTTCTGCTCTCTTATGGACATCTCAATAACCTACACACACACATTGCGCACCCATATAAAGAGACAGCATGATTTTACACCAACGTTCTCAAAAGCAAATAACCATTTGTCATGTCTTTGGACTAGCAAGTGACGCTGTGATGAAACTGTGCATATGACCTCAGATCATATCTGTGATGACAAGTTTCACGAAAATAGACCACAGCATGGCAAAAACAACCTTATATTTATTGTTATATGCCCCCACCGAAAAATTCTTTCTTAGACACGGCATACAAGAACGGTAAGGGGTATTGATATGAATTCATCGTCTCTAGATGCTATGTACCAAATCTCACACAAAATGGACAAACACTGTAAGAATTCGAAAAAGTAGGAAAATTCAAAATAGGTGAAAAAAGTTTCATGATGGAAAATTACTTCATATGGTGTGCTGGAATCGGCATGAGATGAGCAATCAGATTAAAAATTATGTTTCTTGGGCTTACAAATTAAAGGTTATGAGCATAAACATGACTGAAACTTTAAACTGTTGGTGCCACAAGAGGGTTTGAGGTACAGACTATACAGACAAATTTGCTATGGGAGCACTTCAGACTGTCCTCTGTGTGCCAAACTTTTAACCAATCCATTCTATGGGCTACCATAAACTTATTTCGACACAATATTTTATTGTGTGGAAATTGTGAGCAGGGGCAAGAGGCTTCAATTAATGTTGTAGAAACAGGGGGGGGCTTATTAAAAGTTTAAGAAGTATAAATAGTTAAGATCCACAGTGATAAAGCCACACAATAGCATTTGTAATAGACCCAAATGTCATGGTACTTTTTTACAGCAGGACATTAAAGATCATTTATTTTTTAAACAGGTGTGTAACAACATAAGTGTCATTGAATCATGAATTTCAGAATTTTATCCAAGGAAACTGAACATTCTTTTAAAAACACAATTAGTTCAGGACCAGTGTGAGTATGGCTGACCTGTCTCTCAGTGGGTGTAATGTCACTCAGGGACTGGCTGGTGATGCAAACCCAGTCACTAAGCCTGTTTAAACACTCCTGAAACTGCCCGTAAGACGTCAGTCTGCTCTGATCCTGGCCCAGTGTGTGTGTCTGCAGACGGCCCTCCACCTCCCGCACCTTATCCAGCAGTTCACGGCTTACCTGCAAATGCACACCATACACTGAGACGCTTGGACAAACACATTCCATACACTAACACACTTTGACAAACACACACAACACACTGACACTTTGACAAACGCACACCATACACTGACACACTTTGACAAACACACATCATACACTGACACACTTTGACAAACGCACATCATACACTGTCACACTTTGACAAACGCACACCATATGCTGTCACACTTTGACAAACACAAACCATACACTTTCACACTTTTCATTATGTTATTCACATATATCTGTAGACATACATAATGAGCCATTGGCCAATATTTGGCCATCTTTAGAATATTGGTATTGGCTGCTAACCACGCCCACTTGTCTGATTAATAGTCAAGTGTGTCAGTAACAGCCATGTCAAAGACAAGTCACTTTCCTGTTTAAAGATGTGAACACAGAAGCAGAAGCATTGCTTAACATTATTTTTTTAGCAGTTGTGTGTGCATCTCATTTGCTATTATTAAATTGTAAAAGACAGACACAGATAGATGGATAGACAGACAAACAAAACAAAAGACAAATGGACAGACAGACAAACAGAAGGCAAATGAACAGTCGTACCTGACTCCAGCTGATGTTCATCTTGCGTAGTTTATTTACATGCACATCTCTATCCAGAGCACTCAGACTGGAGTTTGACAGTATCTGCGAGCCAGTCCTATTCAGCCAGGATAATGTCTCATTCTGTGCATCCATCTCTTCCGTCAGGGCCTGAGAGACAGAGACAGAAGAGAGAGAAACGGAGAGTAAGTGATATTTAAAAGAACAGGCAGCAGTATTGAGCATAACTATGTAAAACTAAGACACCACCATGTTTTTTTGCTTTTAAGTTCACTGCAGTATGTTTTTAAAACAATGTAATTTTTTCCAGTAACAACCATGTTTTTCAACTAGAAGCTATGTATTATACCAACATTTTGATACACTGTATTGAGCAGCAGTACAGCCGGGTGAACTGAGACAACAATCAATCATACACCTCTAAAACTCTCACTTTCTCAGGTAGTGTTAAAAAGTTTCATTTATTTTAGCAAATCTGCTTGTTCAGATGATTCATTTCAATGAACTGCTTCTGAAAAATGATATATGTCAGGCCTGCTCAGAAATCCCTAGAAAATGAATATGAAATCAGTACTGTTTATATATTTATTTCTGCTGTTCACGTCTAGTTATATACATTGTTTCTTTTTTATGAGTTTTTATTTTGTGCAAATGCATCTGTTCAGTTTTAAAGCTGTCACTCTGTTTAAGATTTACCTCATTTTTATTCCAAGTACTGTAAACACTGCTCAGATTGCATAAACATCATCAGTTATAAATTTAAAGAAACACTGCCCTTTTGAAAAGCTCCAAAGAAGTTTGCTACTTGTGGTTAGTAATGTATAGGGTAGCTTAGTAATTTTTTTTTTTTGAAGAAAAGCTGTAACTGCACTTAAAATTAAAAAAATATCAGTATAGTATATTGTGGCAAGCAGGCTTAAAGTAGCTTTCCCAACACTGACAGGCAGTGGTCTGTGAAGCGTGTCAAACCTTGAGCTCTTTGAGGTTCTTGTCGGTAGCAGACACGGGCAGTGTCGCCACGGCAACCTCTGTCTGTTCCAGCCACTGAGCCAGTTCGGCGGTCCTCTGAACTACATCCAACACAGCTGGATCTTCACCTATCAACCTACATAAAAACAACACGGTATGTGTGCCCATTAAACACATGGCTACTGTAAAACACAAATTAAAAAATAAATCTTTTTAAAAACATGGATCTGTGAGTTTGGTCATTAAGGCAGGCAGTGCTTTTGTTGTCATCATGGTAACCTGTGCTGGCGGTCAGATACTTGTCTCTGGACTTGTATCCAGCGATGTCTTAAAGTGTCCAGTTTCTCCTGAAGTAGCACATTGTCAGGTGATGATAACTGGCTGATGATGTGCTGTCCAGTGTGACTCAACATCGCCAGAACAGACTGATGAGAAGCCAATCCCTCTTCTAAATCCTACACACACACGGACACAGAGACACACACACAAACAGTGACACACAGAGGGGTTAATGGACAGTTGACCTGTAAGTGTGTCTAACACAGTAAACTGATAGACAGCAAGTCCCCACTTCTCTTCAAATGCAAATGAGTCCAGCAAATTAGATCGACCTTAATTTGTATTTGAGAACAATTTCACATTCAACTCTCCCTGTTTTAGCAATTACAAAGACATTACAGACATGCACACACACACATACCTCTTACATCTGAAGGCAATTAAACACAAACACACACCGCTTAAAAGCTTTCCAATAGACTTTAAAACAGATCTAACCATGCATGAGTCTAATAAACACTCACTTCATCAACCGAGTTTGAAGTACAGACAGAATGTTAAGGCATCTTTGTTCGTTTTCTCAAACAAACCAAGATAATTATGGTGGGAACCATATTTCTCTAGTCCATTCTTATTTTGCTCCGATGTTAGAATTAGTCACTTGTTTGGTGAAGTGCCCAGCCAACAGTTAACAAAATTATCACCTGTCAGATCAAATCTCTGATCTCCATTAACCCTTCTAAGATGCTTTAATGAGGGGCCCTACCTTTGCTTTAATGACCATTCATGTTAAAAACAGTCGATAATGTATTGAATCAAATATATGTAACAAAACCTGTTATTTCATGCTGTTTAGAGCTTATGTATATTTCTCAATTCCACCATTAATTTGCATAAGCAAATAAGCTAATTTATGTAACCTCACCACTTTAAAAAAATACTTAAAACAAGTACAATAGGAGGAAAATATGTATTGGGGCAGATTGCTGCCATCTGGTGACAAAAAGAAAACCAAAACGACGAACATGAACAGTAGATGGCTTGTTCCCTGCTGCCATCTGTTTTATAATAAAAAGTATCAACAAGTTATGCAATGTATTATTACACATTATACTACTATTATGTTTCAAAGTTTATTTTAGTTTTATTTCCCAAATCATTTTGAAGTGCAGTAAATGCTACATTATGCTTACAGTTAATTGTTTCATGGTATTTACCACTTGTTGGTAAAAAAATATTTAAAAAATAAAAAAATTGGGCCAGGGAAATTTCCAAAATTTGATTGATTTGACACTGAATGACCCTATAGTGTTTCATCATGGTGCTGCTATAGAATAACTGTGAGCATGGCTCACTACAGTAAAAAAGTTAAAATATATGAAAAATATGAGAGAGAATTCTTGTAATAGAACAAGTTTTGGGGAAGATTACTGCCATCTGGTGATAAAAAGTAAACTTACAGCTTACTTTGTTCTTTACAGCCAACAGTTATGGAATAAATCTAAAAATCAGAAGTTTTAAACTTAATTTAAAAACAAACTTTTATTGGTCAAAGTTTATTATTTCAGATAATAAAAAACAACACATTTTGAAGTGTTGTTTTTTTGAGTAATGCCACATTATGCTTACAGGGACGTTTTGTTCTTTGATGTGTGTGCAAGATGGGGTGCATGGGTGTGTTTGTGTGTAGGTGAGTATGCGTTTGTGTAGATATCTGCACGCATCTGTACGAGTTACACTGCATATGCACATATATATGCATATATGTGTGTGTGGGAATGTGTATACATGTGTCAGAATGTTTTATAAACTCACCCCTTCATATCCATGTTATTTCAGCATAATATCTGATGTATGTATTGTATATGAAACATTTAAAAAAAACATTCTTTCCCATTCATTAGGTTTTAGAATCTTCAAATAAGGCCCATTTTTGCAGGTTGCAATTTTCAACAGTCACTAGATATTAAACCATTATGATTGAGAAAATGATTTTTATTAAAAAAAACGGACTAAAATGACTGAGGTTAAATAGCTTGAGGTTAAATATTTTTTAAAGGACGCATTTAGGTGCCAATGTAACTGAAATGGTTGTCCTGAGAAATCCCACCTGTCTCTTTGACAGCATTACACTCCGTAAATGACTAAAAGGAATCTGACCGCAGCCTGTCCACATTAACCGCAACCCCCTGAATACTACACAGGCAGACATCTTTCTGAGAACTTTGACCCTGTGTCTGACCTGTTGATGGGCACAGGCCCGTTGTAGATCTAGTTCTCCATCTGGTCCGATTCCGTCAGCCAGGACCTGTTCAGTGTCGCTCAGCCACTGTGAGAGGTCATTCATGTCACAATGGAACTGACGCCACTCCTCCACAGCTTGATCAAAACACCTGGATACACACACATCAGAACAAGAAATCACAACAGCATGTGTGCCATGTTTGCATGAGAGATATGTAATTACACTGGGTGGACAGCACACCCAAGTACTCATCATAATTTGGGCATCACAATTTAATTTCGCCTAACACAAACAGAAATCAGTATCTGACAGGATTTAACCAAACCAAATCAGCATTCTGATTCCGCCATAACTTTGATTGGGCAAGCCCTGTCCAAAAGATCACGTGTTTGGACTAAACCAATAGCTAATCTCCAATCAAATCCTTAGACAGACAATGGGCACTAGAGTCGTGAGCAGGCTAATATGCATCCATCATTGACAAATTTATATGCATCCCCCACATTCTGTATTTTTTTAAATAGCTTGATAATGCACCCAACTACCAATAAGAATGTACAACCCCAAATTAGAAAAAGTTGGGGCAGTATGGAAAACACAAATAAAAAAGTAGTGATTTCTAAATTTACTTTGACTTGCATTTCATTGCAGACAATACAACAGCACATTATTTAATGTGTTCCTCATGATTTTTATTGTTTTTTCTTCAAAAAAACTAAATTCCTATTTTGGTTCTTGCAACACATTTAAAAAAAAAGTTGGAACAGTAAAGCATTTACCACTTTGTAATGTTGCCATTCCTTTTCACAACACTTAAAAGACGTTTAGGGACTGAAGACACCAAGTGAAGAAGTGTTTTGAGGTGTAATTTTGTCCCATTCTTGCCGCAAACAAGTCTTAAGGTGGGCAACAATACGGGGTCTTCGTTGTCGCATTTTGCGCTTCAAAATGCGCCACACATTCTCTATTGGAGACAGGTCGGGACTGCAGGCAGGCCAGTCAAGTACCTGTATCCTCTTCCTCCGCATCCAGGACTTTGTAACGTGTGCAGAATGTGGTTTTGCATTATCTTGTTGAAATATGCATGGACGTCCCTGGAAAAGATGTCTTCTTGAAGGCAGCATATTGTGCTCCAAAATCTCTATGTACTTTTCAGCATTAATGGTGCCATCACAGAAGTGCAAGTCACCTTTACCAAGGGCACTGACACAACCCCATACCATGACAGACCCTGGCTTTTGGACCTGTTGCTGGTAACAGTCTGGATGATCTTTTTCTTCTTTGGTCCGGAGCACACGGCGTCCATTTCTCCCAAAAAATACCTGAAATACTGATTCATCTGACCACAGTACACGTTTCCACTGTGTGATGGTCCATCCCAGATGCGTCCGAGCCTAGAGAAGTCGATGGCGCTTCTGGACACTGTTAACATAGGGCTTCCTTTTGGCACAGTACAGTTTTAACTGGCATTTGTGGATGTAACTACGTATTGTGGTACTTGACAAAGGTTTGCCAAAGTAGTCCTGAGCCCATGTGGTGATATTGCTTATAGATGAATGACAATTCCTGATGCAGTGCCGCCTGAGGGATCGGAGAGCACGGTTGTTCAGCTTAGGCTTGCGCCCTTGTCCTTTACGCACTGAAATTCCTCCACATTCCTTGAATCTTTTAATTATGTTATTCACTATCGAAGGTGAAATAAGCAAATGTCTTCCTATCTTTCTTTGAGGAACATTGTTTTTAAACATTTCAATAATTTTCTCACGTATTTGTTGGCAAACTGGCGATCCTTGGCCCATTTTTGCTCCTAAAGGACTAGACCTTTCTTGGATGCTGCTTTTGTACCAAATCATAATTAAAATCACCTGTTGACATCACCTGTTTCAAATCACATCATTATTTAACCAATTTACCTGATTACTAGCCCTAAATTGCTCCTGTTCCAACTTTTTTTGTTGTGTTGTAAGAACCAAAATAGGAATTTTGTTTTTTTGAAGAAAAAACTATAAAAATCATGAGGAACACATTAAATAATGTGCTGTTGTATTGTCTGCAATGAAATACAAGTCAAAGTAAATTCAGAAATCACTACTTTCTTTTTTATTTGTGTTTTCCATACTGTCCCAACTTTTTCTGATTTGGGGTTGTAGAACTTTCAGCTCAGTTTAACACTTTGAAAACTTTTAAATCCATTCTGCAGAATGTGTTGTAAATGTTGGCTTGTGGGTCCTCATGACTGCTGGTACGGGTTCTTGACCACAGAGAGCTGGTCTGCCAAATCCTCTAAAGCCCAAAATATACTTTTGTCCATTGTGTGCCACATCATCAGGAGAGTCCATGTTGACTGTTTATACACAGCATGATTTTTTTAAACTTATGGATTCAGGGCAATTCAGCCCTGAATTCAATTCAGACAACTGCGATAATTTTGGTCACATATGATCCTGAAATGTATTCTCTGCAACCTCAAAATATTTGGGAGCATTTAATCAATCATTAAACAAATAAATTTTGTTAAACCTGTTTTCATTTCTCTACAGAACATTCACTAATTACTGCACAGTATGTGCCGGCTGTGAACTGATACAGCTGTAAACGTATGTGCCAGCTGTGAGCTGATACAGCTGTAAATATAGTACACTTTTTATGCACCTTCTCATATATTTCTTGGGCGACTGTTTAAAGCTGCTGAAAGTTAATGCTGTAAAATGCTGATTCGACACTCAAATGACATCACATTGCATCTGTGTGGTCTAGTTCTATTTAAGTAGCATGCCTGGAGTGCTCTTTTAAAGCGACACATACTTTTAAAGAGACGAAAGTTTGTGTCTAATAGAAAGTGAAGCGTGCTAGAGCTACTTAAAGCCTGCCACTTTTATAATCTCTAGAGAAATCCATCTGTCATATACAGGTTTTCTCTGGATGTTTAAGCTGTTCTTCATACATACATGTCTATCTTTAATATACGTTATACATCATCTTATCTATCTTCAGTATAGCATTGAACAGCATATAATATAGTCTTTCTACAAGTCCCCCAAAAAGTTAATAAATTCTCCTCATAAGGGTTAATTACAGGAACCCTCCCTGTATAAATGTGTACACTTTAAACAGTGTACTTCAGAAAAAGTGTTTTGTATGCACTGTTACTGATGAGAAATTTGGGGAAAAATATAAAAAAACATGCTCTTTAGTTTATTGTTGAAGTTGTGGTGCTCCTAAATCTTCGGTGGATGCTCCTACATTTTTGCTGACCTCTTAAAGTTAAACTTCTTAAAGTTCTACCAATGCTACCAGATAAAACAGTTCATTTTAAACCCTGTGCTTGTGAATATGGGATGAAAAACACCAACAGACCGATCCACTTTGTGTGTGTCAAACACATCTGTCCGGGCTCATGCTTAATGTTTAAAGACACCCTTTGGAATGACAGGTGGGAAAAACCTAAAAGTATACCCTAGTCTTAAACCATCAAGACTACATCAGCAAACCAGCTTAAACCACAAGAACCTGCTGTTTAAAGCTTAATCAGCAAAACCATCACCTGTCTTCACCAAAAAGACCATTCTGATTGACTGGATTGTCCTGTAAAGTCTTGCTGGTGAATAGCATGGATATATAGACTCACCAACTAGACCATAATAAACCAGCACACACCAGCCTGAAGCAGCATGACAATTGATGTGGGTCTTTCTAGCAGGGAACTATGCCACTGAAACGCAATTGTGTTAGTCTCAAAGTCTAATTAAGAGACCTAATTAAAGCTTTAATTTTCTTATGCAAAATATAATTTCTTTTATCTTTTAATTTAGGATTGAAGCCTGAAGAAATCTAGTTCACCCTGTTTATTTGTTTGACAGGATTGTTACAGTGTTCTCTCAGTTTACTCTTTTACCTGAGAAAAACAATTTCATGCACTTTACACTTCAGACTGCACATTTGTTACCAGCTAGTGGTTTGCAATAAATAATGTACTTTAATATGATGTTGTCTGGTTTACATTCATCTGTTGTGACCTCCTGTGAATGCAAAAAATATGTTGATTTTGGTGATAACGTCATTTTCTAAAAAACATTACTGTCAATTTAAATACGAGTAGAATTTTAGAAATATGTAAGTGAAAATTAATTAGAAAATTAAATTATATATTCAAAACATTACATGAATTATATCTTTGTTATGCAGAAGCCATTTTCTAAGGGCAGTAAGGCCTAACAATGACCTTCAGAGTCACCATATAGCCCAGACTCTAGTACCTTGCTGGTTAAAAATTAATCACTGCTGTGATTACTTAATCAATACCTTTAATTATGCAATTAAACAAAAATTACATATACATGGTTTTGTAGGTTTTACTACGTGGTTACTGTATGTGGGTCATAAATGGAAAATTGCAGATAAGGCTGCTATCACAGAAAAAGGGAATTGTTGGTAAACTACAGTCTCACCCTTTCCTCTGGCTGAACATGCGGTTGATTCTGTCCCACTCTGAGTTCAGCTGTGTCAGGGCATCTGATATCTGTGTCATTTCCTGTCTGGAAGCTTCCAGAATCACATCAGGCTGACGCTCATTAATCACTTCAACCTGCTCACCCAACCGCTCCAGACTCTCCTTTATACTCTAGAGACGGAGACAGAACTAACACTGTAAATGAAGTACTCAAAGAGAAATAGTGTGATCTGAAATGATTTTAGATTTGCTTTGTCATGCTGCTTGCTTGCAATAAAGCCAATGAAATCCACATCAATATACAATGTAACCAAGCAATGTGACAAAACTAGAATAATGCTTTTATAATTATCAGGTTGAAGATACAGACAACACGTTGACAGCTGAGTTTATTATATGGGGACATTCAAAATGTATAAGGTTGACCATTTTTTTATTTGACAAATCACCTGACAAAGCACAAAAGATATTAAAGCTAAAACTGAAACCCTAAACATTAAATCAAATTCTAGGTAAATCAGTCAACCTCACTAATCGATTAGTCAGTTGGTGAACAACTAGTACATCTTATATTTAATTTTTAGTTGAGTTATATTTAGTGCTTTATGTAGTGTCACACTGATATCAAGATCTGTGTGAAAGGGTCTTTGTCTTCTTCTGACCCTAAGTGTGTCCTCCTGACTGGAGAAGTTCTCAAACAATCCTCCACTCAGCTCTGATGAGTTCAGGAGCAGCTCATTATCAGCCATGGCCAGCAGAACCTTGTTAACGTCCAGCAGATAGTCGGATGGAGAAAGAGACACGCTCCTCTCATCCTGACGGGAGAGGGATGAGTCTGCACTCTGTGGAGAGGACAACGAGTCTAACGTAGCCTCAACAATAGGAGTTCTGACGGCATGCAATCCCTGTGTAGAGAAAGAAAGAGCGAATAACACAGAGTAAGATAATAGAGGCTTTTACATAACAGACATGTTTGCCATGAATTTAACAGCACTTCTCCGTTTAGGGTTGAAATGTGAACATGATTTATTGTAGCCAATTAACTCTGACAATCTACTGGCTTAAGGAGTTCAGTAAGTTCTCTACTCATGATATATGTGGATAAAGGTGTGAAGAAGCCATAAACATCTATAAAATAACCACACAGCTATAGCACAGTTGTAACATGATCACAAAGATAGATGCAACATAGTCGTGAATGTAGACGCAAAAGTTAAAGATGCAATCCGTAACATTTTTGGCTAAAGATGAACAAAAAACATTTACTGAGGAAATACATGATAGATTCAAAATGGTCTCTATTTCTCACCCCGATTCACAACAGTAAGATTTTAATAATGATTTGGTCAGAACTGTTGGGTCAGATTTCATGGGAAATGGCAGTGTGACTTGTGGTCACGTCTGTAAACAATGAACATCTATCTACTACATTGTGTGTGTGGGTGCTGGAATGGTGAAGTGCATAAAGGTTCTTACAGCAGTTTAGAGTTTAAACTTGTTATTCAAATAACAAAGAAGAGAGAGTAAGTTACGGTTTGCAGCTCTATGCTGCAGGTTTATTTTAACTTAATATAGTCATAAAGCCAAAACATAGCTGCAAACATAGGTAAATTATACTATTAACACATTCAAAAGACAAGAGTACTGTAAATTCAGCTCAATCAATTTTTGAACTGAATTCTGAGTTTTTCATCACACTTTTCTGTTAGCAATATGTATAAAACATGGAAAGCCATTGCTTGTGTGATAAACCCTTTACCAAAAAATAAAATACAGCAACTGAATGGGTTTAATTGTCTAGCATTCTAAAGCAGTGCTTTAAATGACCTTGTAGCGTGTCTGCAGCAGTAGGAGTTTCCTGTGGATGTCATCCCTTCTTTCTTCATCAGGAAAAGACAGTAGCACCTCCTCTCCCCTCCTCAACACCTCCTCAACACGAGCCTTCTCCTCATCCAACTAAAACACACACCACAATGTTTTATATTGTTGTACAGCAATTATCAGACAGAATCTCACTTTTCATTCTGCTTTTGCTTTTGTTTGAGTTTCTGTTCCAAACAAAAGCAAAACAGGGCTAATCAGAATATATTTAATGCTTAACTTTCAACAGAAGCCTAAGAAAAATAGATCTGGCAGTAATATACAACTACAGACTGTTTCAGAAGCATAGCCACAATATGTCACTGCCCACAAAGCTTAAGTGTATATTGAACCTAGAACTGAATACATTGTGTGTGGGTGTGTGCCCTCTCATCATCAGATGTGGGTATGTGTGTGTGTGTACCCTCTCATCATCAGTGGTGTGTGTATAGTCCTGTTGCTCCAGGGCTTTGAGAACAGCTTGTAGCTCAGTTTCAAACAGCTGTAGTGGTGACGAGAGAGAAGCAACAGAACTCTCGCCTACCACCTCCTGCTGCATCTGCACTGTTTCCGGTCTGACCTCCAAACCAGCAGACACCTTTACACAACACACACACACTTAGCCTGTGTTACTAAACGTATATTCAATGACGGAGCTGAAAAACTTTGATGCTTTACCTGAGCAGAGCTGATGTGCTGTGCCACCTTATGGAAGTTGCGGTTGAGGTCGGCCAGTTTGGGCTCCACCAGTTCTCTGCATACTGGCCCTCTACCAGTCATCAATATCACTGCCTGGTCACGTGCACTGTCCACACGCACATTCATACCCTCCAACTCACACAGCACAGCCTACCAAAGTCAGACACACACAGTGAGAAGCTTCACAGGTCCAGACCTTTGACTAATGGCAAAACAATTCACACTGCAGCTTATAGCCAAGATTCGCCCACCTCAGGCATGAAGAGCCTGTGGACATAAAGTAACCAATCACAGTTTTGTTTTTATATGACATTTAGGGCTGTGTAAATAGGGAAATCAATGATAGCACAATCGACAGACAGGCGATAAAGTTAGATCTCATAATGGTATCAAATAATGGGAACCTGTAAACACATTTCTCAGCAGGCTGATAAAAACCTGTGCAAGATGACTTGTGGGAATTGTGAAACATGAGCCAAGATAAAAGCTGCTGATTATATCCAAATCTAGCCCATATATTGTCTATATTATTGTAAAATTGATAGTTCCAGACTTTTAATTCTGATTTGTTAAGCTGTGTTCAAAGACATTGTAAATTACTTTGTAAACATATACCTGTGACCTCATTACATTAATATTTATGTGCCAATGCATCTGTATTGCCGATTCTAAAGAACTACACTGACGCTGAAGAGCAGTATTTTCTAATCAATACTGTTACTTGTTTCTGTTTCTCAATATTCAATATTTCTATTTTTTTTTAAGAAATATTGCCAGGTATATGGAATAATCATTTTATAAAAGCAATAAGCCTGACCAAACCATGATTTGTAGTGAATTTAGAACAGCTAAGCTGTAAGTCATGTCTAATAACACCTGTTCACCTGTTTATCTGTTCTAAATTCACAGTAAACCACTGCTTAGTGGGGTGTGTTGCTTTAACACCTAAACAATGGTTTTGACACTTGTGTTTTGAACTACTTTCTCACACAACTGATCAGGCACACTGCTGATATGCACGGCTACCAGAATTAATGCTGTTAATTCTTGTTCTGTGTGTGTGGGTTCTGACCTTTATCATTCTCTCTCTCTCTGTAGCTGGCATCTTCTCCATCTCATCCAATCGAATCTCAGTCTGATAGAGCCACGTGCTGATGTGAGCCAAATTCTCATCAAACATCTCCATCTCACTTCTGTGATTCTACAACACATGCAGGACACAATTGTTTTGTAGGTACAAAGTAAGTAGGCCCACACTGCATCTGCAGATGTTTAAATGTTTTCTGCACTGATATTAGGGGGGAAATTCTGACAAATGAGGAAGAGGAGACATATACCATTCTCTGCGTTTTTATTTGTTTGTATTTAGTGGAATACCATTTACTATATGCTGTTAACCCGATACCATAACATTTATTGTTAAAACCAAGGCACAATGTCTCAATTTGCAGGTGAATATTGTTCATGCAGGTCTAAAAATAATTAACAAACACACTTACTAGAACAGCACTAAGCCAGTCTTCAGTCAATGTGTGCACACGTTCCCAATCCTCATTCAGTTCAAACAACTTATCCTCCAGCTGAGCCTCACTGCCCTCCACTAAAGCCTGTAGGGTGGCACTGTTCTCCATGATCACAGAAAGATCATTCTTCTTACGTTCTGACTCCTTCAAAACACCCTACAAAGAAACACATTTGTTAGCATACGGCAAACATGTTCAGTTGACATCTCTCTCAAACACACTCACGTTTGCCCATGCAATCTCTGTGTCAATATCAGCAGGCATGTCGCCTTTGTTGAGTTTCTCTTTCAGCTGAGTGCCAGTATGGTTCATCCAGGTCTGCAGGGTGGCACTGTCTTTTTGTAGTCTCTGAGACAGAGAAAGAGCCTTCTCCAAATCTTGCTTCCCCTCTGTTACCTAGTAACACAGTCAACAGATAATTCACATTTAGTCAAATGTCATTAGTCAACATAAAATAACCCTTGCAACCCTCTGACCAAGAAATATTTTTGATGAAACAGAACAGCTAAAAATGGGCGGAAAAAAATGGGTGGAACTCTATATAAATACATTGTAAAGCATTGGATTAGTTGTTTACACTGGATGGTCTTCAAACACATTTACATGAGAAGGAAAAACCAAGGCAATGGCTTTTCAAGGTTAAATATTAAGTATTTAGTTTAAGTTACTTGTGTAGTATGAAAATTGCATGTACCTGAGCTCCCAGGTCATTGTAGAGCAGTTTGAGGGCGGTGAGTTGTTCGTCCATGCCTTTAGGATTCTCTGTCTGCTGCTTCTGTACAATCTGTCTGCCTGTTTTAATCACTGTCTCCACCTCTAGTTTCACCTCACTCAAGATCTTATACAGTTTCTGCATTTACAACAATACAAGTTAGACAGTGTGAGGGTCCCTTAGGAGGTACATAAATTTATATTTATGCATGCACATGACTTTTCCCTCTCCTCACCATGCACCCAGTGAGGTGGGCTTGTATCTCCTGTGGCTGGGTGTCTTTAAGGTCCAGTACGTGAAGTTCAGCTTTAGCGCTTTCCAAAATTCTCTTGCAGTCCAACATTCGCTGCTCAAAGTTAGCAGGTTTCTGGAATAGCTGGAATTTTGTACTAATCTCACGGAGTTTCCGCTACATTGGACACAGTTATCAACAATTTAATTACATTCAACATAATTTAAATATACAAATAATATTTATCCTGAACAATAATAAAATTAAATATGACTAAAGATTTTGTCCTATAGTGCACTTAAAATAGTTCTCAAAGACGTCTGCAGATGTTCTCCAATACTGCAGGGGGCAGTATTGAGTCTCACCTGTAACTGGTCCAGCTGGGTGCCCCCTCGCACTTGTTTGCCCTCTGGTGCAGCTGGAGGCACATTACCGACATTTCTCCTCTTCAGATCCTCGATTGTGGCTTCATGAGCTGCAATCTCAGCCTGGATTGCCTTCAAACCACATGATATATTTTAAATGTCAAATTAAAGATTAAAGGACAGCTTTATGAAAAAATTTACAGAGACCTACATATGGCTTTGGTCAATTACAAAGCAATTAATGTAAAATTGTTTTCTCTGGAACAATTTGTGCTGAAAATGTTATGATCTATCTGCATTGGTTGATTAATCAAGTGTTATTTGGCCAAATAAGATTATCCGCAATAACCATGCACAATTAGCCAATTACCAAGAATGTTGTGGTATTATATTGGCCATTGGCATTAGCTAATAAAAACATGTACCAGTGAACTACTACTAAAGTGTCATGTGGAGATGCTGTGTATGAGTGTTCATACCTGAGCTTCCTGTGGCAGCTGGAAAGCGTCAATGCGATCGGTGAGGTAAGAGGTGAGTGTTTGGTCCAGGTGTGTGAGGGATGTTTGTAGAGTGTTTAAGGCCGCCTCGTTCTCTCTCAGAATGACCAATTGTTGCTCCAGAGACATCTGACGTGCAGCAGCCTACACACAGGCACACACACACACACATATAAATGTCAGGTACATGACTGTTAGAAGTGAATCAGAATCACTTCTGGTCCATCACTGATCTAAAACAGTAACAAACCAGATGGGTCAGCTCATCATAGCGGGAATTGAAGTTCTCCAGTTTCTCTGTGATCAGGTCATCTAGAATGCCTCCATCGATGAGTGTCTGAGCCAGCTCTCGAATTTGAGTCCTGTTATCACCCGGATGACGGAGAACCGACTCCACAGACTGAGAAAGAAACAAATCATGACTCTCAGTTTATGGACATATTTATCTGATCTGACCTGTGTTAAACACAAGTGTAAATGCAGTTCAAAATGTTTTGTGAGCGGATCACTTAAACCACACTGACAGACAGAAATGGATGTGAACAACATCTTTAGTGTAAACGCTAATGTGTACTGACACGTTCTGTCATGGACTACATACACTACTGGTCAAAAAATCTGGACATCCTTCAGGAATCCAGAAGGTGCATTTAATGTTCCTACCAGATGTAAACCACAATTTGTTTCCCCTGACAACCTGTGATGTGGTCACCTATGACTGATGTTAATTGCAGGAGTACACATGGTCAGACATCACAGTCAGGAAGAGGAAAGGTCAGGAAGAAAATCATTACCTCCAGAGCTTCACTGACAGACTCTGTGCATTCTGGAATGTTCTCTGTGGCCTGAACTTTCTCTTCCAGCGTGTTCAACCAGCCAGACTCCACATCTAAATACTGCAGCAGCTCAATCCAGCATGACCACACCTCCTGAACATCAATAACCCAACATGACCCAGTACACCAATATTCATAAACACCAGTGGAAACAGTACTGTGAGAGCAATGTCCTGACACACAACATGACTTGCATACAACAGGAAGTTGTAGAAAATAAACTGAAACACAATATTTACTGTCTTTAAGAATGCTGCTGGTCATAGTGTAAATGATTTTAAAAAAATGATCACATTTCACCACTTTCTCTGCCTGAGACTTTTTTCGAATAAATATTCTAGTATAGTAACAACTGATATTAAAGCCTAACATGTTTTCATCCATTTCCACTACCAAAATCTGAACCCGCATTGCTTAATATAATTATATTAGATAGAACAGTACTTGCTCCTGAATAATGCAACCTTTATTATAAAAACAATTAAATAAAAAAGTTGAGAACAGCTATCATGTCAACATCTGTGGCTTATAAACCATGTATATACAGTTTCAGTACCTCTAGTGTGTGGCACTTGCTTTTAAAGCGATCACACAGTTTCTGGTAATTCTTCAGAACTTCAGAGAGTTCAGCACTCAGGTCTGGACCACCAGGGGGCATCTGATTAATCAGCACATTGATGCTGTCCTTCAGAATCTTCACTCGAACCTCCTTCTGTAACACATCCTCTTTGGCCCTCTGAGACACACACAGTCACATCAGATTAATGACATGATTTATGAATTTCATTAATGTCCATATATATTGCAACACAAAAAGTTAATAGAAATATTAACCCTTGTGTGTTACACTTGTGTGTTTAGCTAGTGTTATTACTAAGTTTTCAGGCACTGTCAGGCAGCTCTAAGCTGAACTGAAAAATTATTCTCATTATAATCAACAACTCTGAACTTTAGCAGTGAGTAGGAAATGGAACATCATGAATGGATTTACAGAACATTTTGAGTGAAGGTAAATGTGCTGTCACTGCACTCCAATCATGTATGCTGTTTCCAGACCGACTTTGTGTGAAGACTAATCATATATTAGCTAAGGCAAATGTTCATCTGAAACACAAGTTTCTCCAAATTAAATTACTTAAATTAATCATCACAGTAGTGTTGTTGTACTGGATATCAGCACACCCTACACTTTTGCATGAGTAATAATGGCTAAATATTGACATTATATTTACATTATAGATTTTCATGAAGTAACAAAAAAGAGAATCCTAATCCTTTATTGCTTCAAAAAGACATCCCTAAGAACTGATATAACTGAAGTTCCACAAACAGAGACAGTAATAACAAAAACACTATCTAGTCACTAAATCTAAATGAATTCAGATGATTTAACGGTTACTGTATTGGCTGGGGTTCTGTATAAATGAACCATCATTCAGATGTAAATGTGCTCCCATTCTCATACAAATTTGATTTCAAGTTTGCGATCAAGTTTGTAATAATGTTCAAAAGCACAGTCCCAATGACCATTTTACAGTTCATGGCGGTTATTAACATACATACTTAATGGAATTGAATAATATTTCTCAGTGTCTTTCTGTTTTGCAAAGAGTATAATAAAATACAATTTTTGTACAAATTGGGCATTTTATTTAATCTGAGGTATAATATCTCTACAAAACATTGACTACTTAAACAATGTAAATTATGATTGCTCAGATTTTGCAAATAAGGAAATTTAGAGGCTGTACATTCTAAATGAATATGTATGGTTTATTGTTTTCATAGTATATCATATATAAATTATTCCGTCTCACCTTCATCTCCTGAAGGGCCTCCTCGAGCTCTTCTGGGCTCTTGTACTCAAAGTCCCTCATGAGGAACTCCTCATCCACCTGTATCATCCACTCGCGCATCTCTGCCACATCTTTCTTCAAGTTCATAACTTTCTCTTGACCTTCACTCACACGCTCCTCACGCCTCACCAACTGCAATCAAACATTCACCATGTTTTCACATGCAAACAAGATGTTTGTACATCTGCTTAATGTTACTTACAGAAGTAAGACCAACATCTTTTATTGAACCTAGAACAATGTTCCCAGTAACCAATCAGTGCCATCTGACTGTAGGAGTAGACTCAGAGTTCATTTGATGGATAGATAATTGGCTGATATGGAGCAAAGGATGTTGATCCAGAAACACATCCAACTTGTGTAAACCACATCAATATGGTGTTTGATGAAGTGACAGGGTTGGACATTACATCACCACTAGACATTTTCTTTCGAACCTCTTTACTGAGCAAGTCCCAGCGCATCTGAGTCTCATCCAGCTCCCTCTGCCCCCAGTTGGTCAGGCCCGGTATTGCACTCTGCTGCACAGCAGCCACATTCTCTCCCATCTGCTTTAAAGAGGACTCCACACTCTCCATTTCACCAACAAACTCCTGCACAGACCCAGTTACAGCACATTTTAAACACTGCATATAAAACAGATACTTCCAGTGCAAAAAGGTTTCAAACACTCTTTCCCTCTGTCATTGGTCAGACAAACAGGAAGTCCTGCCTCAAACTTACTGTTAGTTTTTCTAACCAAATCAGGCCACTTTCTTCACTTTTGTTTTTTCTCTGTTTGACCATCTAAACTTTGTGTTAGATGTCAAAATGTGTATTTCTCTTTAAAGGCAGGGTAGGCAATGTTTTCCAGAAACATTTTTGGTTATGCTGGCTGAAAGTCTCTTCACATCCTGACAGCAGTCACTAAGTGGTCTAAATATATATCTACTGTGAAAGATGCAGGATCATAACATGTTTGTCCAATCATTACATACTTGCCTGTCAAACTATGAATGCATCCATGTGTTGGTGGAGGCGTGACTTTGGAGAGGAATGTGAAGGGCAATGGAGAGGAATGTGAAGGGTTTATTTGAGTAAAGGTGTATGTGAACTGTTACAGTGTTAAGTGTTCTCTGACCTTGCACTGGTCAAGTTCTTCCTGCAGTTTGTCGCCGAGGCCGCTGGTGTCTCGAGAGAGCAGCTCCTCCACCGCGTCTAACCAGCGACCCACCTCCCCGCTCTTCACCTGATCCACATCAAAAAAACCATCAAAAGACTCTGAAATTAACCATTATGTTCATTTCAGAATAATTCAAAGGACGTACAAACATGTATCTCTAACCTTTGTGTCCTTCATGCTACCCAGAATGCACTGCAGCATGCCTAGTTGATCCTGTGCAGCACTGGACAGCTCAGCCCAACACTGCTGCTCTGCTGGCTCTGACACGTTCTGCCGCTGCCCCTCTATCTCAGTAGAAAGAGCCTAAAGAAAACAAAGTTTAAAAGTACATTACCCATATGCACATCCTGCTCTTTCCATCCACTGTGGCCCAGCTTACTCTGGCCCACAGAATCTGCAACCAGAGCTTCAACTGGGATTCTGAAGGCGTGGGAATACTAAGATCTAAATGTGATCTTGACAACTGGACAACCATGAAGGAGCGGAAAAAAATAAATAACGTTTATCAAAATATTTTATAAATACAAATTTTAGGGTCACCTGACTGTAATGTTTTACATTATCCAAAAAACCTTTTAATCTGAAGCAGTTTGCCTTAAGTTTTAAAAATGTGTTTTAGACAAAAATATATTTGTGCTACAAATATTATTATTATTATTAATATAATACACAAAATACATTTTGATACTTATTAAATACTGTCTAGAAAGCACATTAGGGTAAGTGACACTAGGGGTTTTGACCAGTAGTAAATATCTTATACATTTGCAGAGCAGCATTGTGTTGTTACGTGTGTTTCTCAGACTAACCAGCAGGGGGAGACACATTTTAACATGGAAAATTCTCCAAAGCTCACATTCACTGCCTAAGACAACAAACATCAGAACTCTAAAATTAGAACATTTCTGGTTCTCACACTGCCACGTGACACTCCTTAATGTCCCTAAAAACTGTAACAGTTACTGTAAGTGTTGTGAAATTGGCTGCACTGTGACAGGAGTTATGAAATCAGAACAGATTTCTTGTAGGAAAAATCTGAGCAGGCCAGAGCTCTGCAGGCAACGGAGGAGAAAACAGCCCTGGCATCAGAAGCACAGCTCTGCCACGTGGACACTGCCTGGCATACACTCTGGGATGACCAAGAGAGAGTATAAACATTTACATAACTTTAAATAAACGCCGCCTACTTGCATTCTCTTAAGCTTGATCTGCAATCTTGCCATTGGCTTTGGAAAAGTTAAAAAAAATAAACATGCTTCCAATAATTTCTCCATGAAAAGCAAATGGTAGCTACAGACTGCACACACACTCAGGTTAGGTGGAAATCCAACACAGAATTAACATGTGACAAAACATTACACAAACACATACAAGCATGATCCAAGATTACCTCTTAACAAGCACCAAGGAAAAATTGGCTTTGGCAGCTAATTAAGTTGAGTTACTCAGTTGCCCAATAACTTTATTAGGAACTGCAATACAATGCATGGTCTGTAATAAATTGTAAGAATGACAAGTTTACCCTCACTGCTGTACTAATAAAATAAACACCTTCACCGATGTAAAAATACATACTCCACTAAAGAAAACATCTGTTGTAACTCAAACATATCGGATTCCTAAAAAGAAAGGTTCTCCATGTGGCAAATTAAATGTCAATTATTCCTTAAAAAAAGTCAAACTTTCCTAAAAAAAATCTTAAACCCAGTAAGCGTTCACTCACTATTGTTTGCAGGTGAGTCAAAGATATTTTGGACTGTGTGTAAGAGCATCAAACCTGAGATTTACTGACGGCCTGCTCAGCTGTCCTGATGTCTCTTATATCACACCTGATAGATGTCAGTCTGAAATCCATCTGCTGCAAAGCTTTGGAGCCCACCAGCCTGGACAACACTGAAAGAGAGAGGGAGAGAGAATCACATTTTTACATTGTACACTTTTTATGCAGCCTAGCTGCCACTGCCAATAAAGCACATTTAAACTGAAATTAAATTTAATAATTCATAGTTACATACATAGTTTTACAGGCAAGTAGGATGTCTTATTGCATTGGAACCGAATGTAATGATCAGACAAACATGTTATGGTCCAACACCTTTCATAGAAGATTTATATATAAATATATTTAGAACACTTTATTTGGAGATGGCTATCAGAATGTGAAGAGACTTTCTACCAGCATAACAAAAAAATGTTTCTGGCATTTTAGAAGGACCACAAAATGTCACACTGCATGAAACTATCTGACATATCACATCAATACAGCTGCCCCTGATAGAATGTCATGATTGCATCTGGACACATCTGTAATGTACTGCTAAAACTTCTGGATGTTAGAACATTCAGACAGAAGTTCATTTTAAATGTTTTAAATGCATGCAAATTGCCTCTTTTTAAGATGTTTAAACACAAATATGAGGGTCATAACAGATTATGCTGCAGTGCGGGTCTGCATAATAACAGAAGAAATACTACACTATCACACAGTTCATATCAGCTCACAGTCAATGTGATAATGTTTCAGGAAGGAGACCAAAATAACTGACTGTGGTTCATTTTTGTGTCTGTGTGTGTGTTCAGTTAGCTTGGATCCCAGATGTTAGGTCAAAAAGTCAAATCATGGAAAACTAGGTTTCCAACTGTCCCATGAACATTACACTGTGTGTATGTGTGTGCAGAAGTAGCTGTGCTCTGGGAACCACATTGCTAAAAATTACCCATAAGTCAGATAAAACCTAAATTCAGAACCTGCTTTTGGAGATGTCCTTACAAAAATGATTTATTAATCTAATAAATTATGCTTTTTTTCCCCAAGTTTTACTTGCTGGGTTGAGCTGGGTTAGTACTGGCCAAATGTCCAGGGTGTTTCCCTGCCTCAGCCTGAGATATCTGGGATAGTTTTCAAGTCTTCAGAACTTTTTGCGACCCCAACAAGGATAAGTGGTATACAGGATAGATGGCTTAGTCTGTAGAAATTATAGTTACCTTTATATAAAATAAAAGAAGTATTTGGTAATTGTCATTTAGATAACGGAGTAATATGTCAGCATGTAAGATTGTGTGTAAGACTTGATGGTGTAAGATTTGGCAAAGCTTTGAAGCATTAAAGGACTATGAAAAAGTATTTAACCACAACCTCAAGGTTAAACACTGACACACTCACAGCTATAGCATTTTAACACACACTTTAATCCACCACGATGACACAGAAATACTCAGCTTTATCAGTTTCTCAAAGTATAAAAGCATTCTGACACTGGACTCCCGCTGACATTACAGCCATAAATAGACTGCCCTCTCTTTCCCTCTGTCTCTCTTCACTGTGGTTTGCTGCACAAATGATTTACCTATTGTATAATTCACCAAACTTTAAATGACACTGAACAGAACAAGAGAAAGAGCGGGAGAATGAAAAGAGGAATTGAGGGAGGTGTGTAATTCCCCCTTGGCACTGATTCAGGTCCCTGTGCTTGTGAAAACCTCTGTGGGCCCCAAGCTATCCTACTCGCACTGTCTAGTAAGGTTCCAAAAGCTCCTTTAAGCCACTATACTGCCCAGAGGCCCTTCCAATAGCAGGCAGGGGGCATTCTTCAAATACTTTGTAATTTGGTGTTGATGTGTACCTGCACTGATGTCCTGCTCTCGTGTCTTCAGCTGTTGAATGGCTGTACTGTGGCGTGACGCCAGTGCTGTCACTCTGGCTCTCATGGTATCAGGAGCTTTTTTATCAGCAGTCAGACAGTCCATTTGAGCACAGAGATCTTCCACCTGTGGCTGCAGCTTTATTAGCGTTACTAATCGAGTCTGAAATACACACACGCGCACGCACACACGCGAATGCACGCACACGCACGCACATTGTTTTCTATTTCAAAAATCATTTAAAACTTTAACTTTTTTTTAATTTTCTAATTTCTGAGTGAGTTTTACCACAGAGCATATTTGAAAAATTTGGTAGTTGGTGCACTGTGACGTTAGTTGCTAGCAGGTGTTCCTATTTGAAGATTACATGGGCTTAACCATCTGCATTCATATTGATATCCACTAAATTACATCACTGTTTATTTGCTCTTAAGTCTTCGTAACTTTGTTGCATCATCAATTATCATTCCTAACACTCAACACTCACCAAATCTCATTGAAAATGAATGACTTCTGTTTACATTGTCACTGCAAGTCACTGTTAATATGAAATGCCCTTTACATTCAATGCAAGTCAATGCAAATAAACCGCCTGAATCCTGCTATGCGACTGACCTCGCACTCATCTTTTAGAGTTTGCAGCTCCTGTTGGTCGTTTTTTGATCCAAAACCCTCTGTGGAGATCAACCATTTCTCCAGTTCCAGCAGATCTCCATCCACAACCTTGAGCCCTGAGAGGACCCCCTCCACCCGCACAAGAACTTGAGCTTGGTTTCTTAGATCCTGGATGAGATTCTGACAGCTGCCCCATTCTGTATGCACAGAGTCCAGGCAGGAACGGGCCTCAGCCGTGGACAGACCCTCTATAAAATATAATAAAATTGATCAATAGTGGAACACATGAATATATCCCTTCTACTCAAGCTTGAGGACACTGCCCATAATTCCCCACCTTTCTCCAACTGTTCAATCATCATCTCTCCTTTCTGCCCCACTTCTTTAACTGGACACTCCCTCTCACCAAGCCCCGCCTCCAGGGCCTTGAAACATCAAGCATATTTTTTTTTCTTTAAAGTCATATAGTAAATCAGCAAATGTTGTTAATGTGGTACGGCACAATATTTGTCACCTGTAGTTTATCCCTTAGGTCAGACGAGTCTCTAGCTGCTAGAGCAGATAATTTCCACACAGCCAGCTGTGACAAAAGCTCAGGAACATCAGTTTCAGCTCTAAAAAGCACAAACACATGAGCTCAAATGAGCGGATGCACAATGTCCCTAAAATATTTTACAGGTTAGGAGTAAAAATGTTTTGAATGTAAAAATGTGTCAATAAGATTTGAATTTTAACAATTTAGTTGTTGTCTCATTAATTAGATAATTATACACCACAACCCTATTTTTTTAACTACACAGGAGCATTTGCTGTTTTCGTGTTGAGGAAAATGTTGTTTCAAATGAACTTGATGCATCACTGTGTTAGCCCCCTAAGCCCCTGCCCTGTCACCGCTGGATTCATCAAGAGTCCAACATTCCACACCTAGATTTTAAAGACAACCACATCATCCAGGAACTTTGTGTAATTGCATTTTAATTGTGAACACTCTACATTACATTTACTATTGACATGTTCCACTAATGTTTCAAAAACAGAAACTGAACAATACACCTATCAATTTATAATTTGAACTTCTTATGAAGTGTTTTCTTTGTGCCAGCTTTCTTTAAAATACTGGAAGTAAAAAAAATAATAATAATATTCTTTACAATCTAATACAATGCAATTCATGTAGTTTATGAGTGTTAATTGAGTCTTAATTCTTTAAATACTTTCTGGGGCCAGTGTACATTTTTGTAAAGCAGTACAGAGAGTTCTGGCAGATGTTTGTGTTTCTCTTACAGTCTCTTGATTTCAGCATCTGCATCCAGATGACGTCGCTTGGGTGGAGCGGGTGGCGGTATCTCCCGCTCACTGCTTGTAAAGATGTGCTCCATCCGTGTTGTTACTGTTGTGACTGTCTCAGTGACAACCCTTTTCTCCTGTATCTGAGGCATTCCGACAACAGACACCACTTTAGTTACCTGGTCAACAAAACCCATTTAGAAAAAAATATCAAACATTACACTGGAGTTCATCAATACACACAACCTTCTGTGCTCATGATTTAAAAGTGTGTTCACAAGTGAGAAAGTTTGTATGCTGCAGTCTGAACTGAATGTGTTGAGAGAAATACCACGTGCGACAAACTTATACAAAGGCAGTAAATAAAAAAAAACTTCTATAGTTTTAAACATCATCTGCTGCTTTTGTTTATCCTGGCTAAATGCACACAACAAACAAAAAGCTCAACCTTAAAAGCCAGTTCTAACAAAACAATCAAAAAGACTGACAAATCAGTATCACTCTATGATTAATATAATTACAAAACCACAAGTTAATAGCAATTCAAACTGATCTGTTTTGATCTTTTGATTTCTGATCTGATCTTAACTATTACTGTTGTGTGTACCCAAGGCTCATTTGGGGTGCTGCCTCAAAGTTTGAATCATTAGATATAAGGAACACGTCTTTAGAAATGAGAGGAATAGGATTCTGAAAAACTGATTACCACCAAATATATTGATAATTTCAAAAATCAAATTGCTACTTCTAATGTACCATTTCCCAGTTAAGTCCAGTTAAGTCCAGTTGTCCCAGTTAAGATTTAAGCATGTATCTGACCTGGCTGGAGCAATCCTCCAGGTTTTGGACCAGGTTGTCCCAGCGCTGGGTCAGTATGTCTGTGTCTGTCCTGATCCTCTCAGCTGCTGCTGGACTGTTTAACAGTACCATCACATCCTGTCCAGCGTCCGACAGAGCGCTCATGGTCCTCCGCTTCTGTGACATGTCCTCCTTAAGGTTCTGCCACAGGGTTGAAGGGTTGTAGGTTGAGTGACAATAAATATTATTCTAAATAATGATAACTATCAACCACTTATATATTCTCAACCACTTAATATTCACTCTCTCTCTCTCTCTCTCTCTCTCTCTCTCTATATATATATATATTATATATATATATATATACACACACCACACACACACACACACACACACACACACACACACACACACACACACACACACACACACACACACACCACACACACACACACACACACACACACACACACACACACACACACACACACACACACACACCACACACACACACCACACACACCACACACACCACACACACACACCCAACTACTAAAAACTGTATAATTACTGTGTAGTATGAACATTGTGTAGTATCATATAGCAGCATGTGTGCTGGCCTACTCACAGCTAATCTGCGGACACTGGCGTTTATTTCACTGGGGTCTTGGAATTCACTGGTCTGAACCTCACTCAATGCTTTTTCATTCTCTGCAAGCCAGGATCCAAACAAATTCTGAAAGAAAGAGACAGAGAGTAATTTTTAAGATAAATCAGGTAATTTGAGAAGTGTAACACTTTGAAAGTGAAAATCTATGTTTAATAGTCTTCTAACAAGCTCTTTCATTTTTCCTTACTGCACATCCAACATACACTTAACATCACAGATAAAAGTGTCTGGTTACATGACAGATCAGTTTAGCTTTATAGCAGCACACTAATGGAAGAGGTCTAGACGGGGAACATGGGAGGTCTAGACGGGGAACAAGGTCTTGCGCACTCTGTGGTGATGTACTGGCTCAATAGTAATGGTGTCTACAGGTCATAAACACCCATAATTCAGTTTCTCTATCACCCAGAAGGCAGCCTGAACAGTTCTGTTAAGTAGTAATGCCCAATTTATGAAACGGAATGCAAAGGAGAGTTAAGGCAGAGTTCTTCAGAATAATTAGAATACAGTGCATACACTGTAATTGTACGGAAAGGAGTAAACTGTACATTTTTATCTTTCTGATCTTATCTTATCATTCTTGTCTTTTGTGTTCCGTGGAACCAGGAAAGTCATCTGGATTTTGTGGGATGACATGAAGCTGAGCAAATTATAGAATTTTCATTTTTTGTTTGCATTAACTATTAGTTTAACTACACATTCCATGAACACAGGTTGCAAGATACAGAAACATACAATACAGAGCCCTGATCATCAACCTCTAATCATTTTTGTAGTCAATGTCATAACTACAGTTTAATTCCCTTATCTAGTTTGCAAAGAACAGATCTAATTGTACAGAATCACCTGGTCATCGAGAAGCCGCTGCCACACCAACTGAATTTCCTCAAGTTTGTTCCACCGTTCCTCTGTCCAGCGACACACTGCTGCCCACCGTTCTCCCAGTGACTGTGAGGAAACACAAGAAAAATTCACTGAATGACTTTTCACACACATTTTGCAGTCAGTCTCTTAGCACGGGGAGTGTCAAATGTCTGTTCAGTTCCAAGTTTCTCACTGAGCTACATCCAATAAATTTTAAATCAGACTTTACATTGCATTCAACTCTAACAGAGCTCATTACTTGGAGAAGACATCAGTAAATCCATATTAGAAGCAGCTCGGTTTGATTAGTACATAGACATTTGTTCTGCACAGTGTCGTTCTTTGGGTGGTGCAACCGGTGCAGCCTCAACTGACCCCACACTTGAGGGAGGCCCTGCAGTGAACTGACCAGGGGACACCCCCTCCAGAACACGATCACTAAAACCACTAATGTTGGCATATAAGTTGTTTCACACTGTTTTTCTACAGACATCCCTGATGTGTAAAATTGTCCGGCTAGCTGAGATGTATAATTATTAGAGCTGCATGATAAATCGCATGCGATTGTCATGCGCATCTCGTCAGTAAAGCCGGTTCTGTGATTAGCAGTAAATCTCCACGTGCATTCAGATGGAGCGACATTTAATACACAGAGCCGTAGATTGTTGACAAGCTACGCAATATCACACTCATAATCGAATGCGATTCATCTGCGATTGAGTGTGATATTGCGTAGCTAGTCAACAATCTAAAAGCAATTGTCAGCATCTCATGTGTCCTCTTTATAGTGCTGAGCTCAGATTTGCAGTGATACCAGTCTGCAGTCAAAAGCAGACTTGTCTTGTCATATTTTTCAGGACTGTTCTATACGTTACTTTTAAATCTCTATAGTCTTATTGAATATAAGAATGTAAGTATCTGTTTTACGAGATTATTTGAGACAAAGTTGCATAGTTGCAAATTAATCATATTCATTCAATACAATCACATATCACCCTCTACCTGCAATTGTTCTTCCAGGGCAGCGGTGGCGCTCTCTCCACTGTTCTCATCCACGACCACCACCATGTGTGTAAGAGAGTTCACCTTCACCTGCTCCACCTCCAGGTCATTCTGCAACACCTGAGAAGAAAACACAATGAACAAAAGTTAAAGGTCAAAAGGGGATGGTTCAAAATACATATTTACCTATTGTTTATTATGTTACAATTGTAAATTGTGAAAACAGGAATGCACAATAAGACAAAGAGATTAAAATATTTCAATATACATTCCTTTTTTAGTAAATCACTTGTTGCTTCCCCAACATTGAATAAATTTAAACATCAACTGGGTCTCAAAAAGTGAACTGACATTAAACCTAATTGTGAATCTCACAAAACCATGCTCAGGTCACATTTTACTGCAGAATCAAATAAGAAAGAGAATGTCAAAATACAAAATACTTTATATGATACTAAAACAGACTTTATGCAAAAATAATTTCTCTGAGGTTCTGTACTTACCTGCATGTCTCCATAAATAGTGTGTAAGCTCATGGGTGCTGTGATACAGTCCCCATGAGACAGTGAGGCTTCTAAATGTAAGCATGTGTGTTTCTCGCTTCCTAGCTAAACAAACACACTAAGGTTGTGTTTGTCTCTCTTTCACTGGAGCGTGTTCTGATTTGACCATTCATTTGTTTTCACTCAGCAACTCAGCAATCTCTCTCTCTTTTTAAGCAGCCATAATAAATTTATATTGGTGAGCAGAAAGAGAAAATTTTTATTTGTGGATAGGTTACGCACACATCATGGCATTTCTCATGTGAAATTCCAAAGACCTTTTGAGTTCTTATGATTAATTTAGCAACTTTGTCTCAATCTCGTAAAACAGATACTTACATTCTTATATTCAATAAGACTATAGAGATTTAAAAGTAACGTATAGAACAGTCCTGAAGAACATGACGAGAAGTCTGCTTTTGACTGCAGACTGGTATCACTGCAAATCTGAGATCAGCACTATAAAGAGGACACGAGATTGCTGAAGCCTTTTTTTAGGACAAAACATCTGAGCACCAGAAGATTAAAAAGTTATGCTTATGCTATTTGTGTTTTTCTTTACTATGTGGTTAAATGAGCCTTAAACCTTCAGGAAAACACAACTCACAGTACATGCAACAACTAAACCACTTAATTAGTCATGCATAATATAAGCCCTTAGTGCACACTGGTCCAGCTCCTGGCAAAGACTTTTTGAACTCTTGCTCAATGAAGATTAGTGAAGATCTGCAATTCTTACAATTCTTAAATCACTACACAGTGAAAAACAGTGTTCAAGCGATGTATATTCTGTTGCATTTCCGTAAAGCAGCTCTGAAACATTGTGGACTGTAAAATGCGCTATACAAATAAATGTGAATTGAAATTGAACTGAAATAATATCCCAAATACAAACTCAACCAGTAAAAATCTGCCACATATTTTAAATTCGAATCCAATTTTTCCATCCAATGAAAATGCTGCTTATCTTTTAACCAACCAATCAAATGTGAATCTTACTTTATGCTGCTCTATCTGGGTTAGATATCCCTCCATGTCTCCTGCTATTGGATCTCTCTCCATCTTACGGATCCGCCCCTCTGTCTGCGTTAGCCAATCAGAAAGTTGTTGGAGCTGCTGTTGCTGTAGGTCCATCAGAATCTCATGAAGTCTAAAGGAACAAGTGGAACAGTGGAAGAAAATTACACTAAGAACAATTTACATTCTTCAAACAGAAGAGTTTAATGGTAACGTGAGTGTCTGAACCTGGACTGACGATCCATGCTGGCGACCCGCAGGTTTTCCCATCGGGAGTTGAGCAGGGTCATCTGTTCCCGGATCTCATCCTCCTCCTCCTCACTCAGGCTGCCTTGAGCAATCAACTGGTTTCCTGCCTGTAAGACATTACCCACGCTGCTCTGGTGGGCTGTCAGCTCCATCATAAAGGCCTGGGGGGTAAGATCGCACATCAGTTACCAAGTACAAACCACACCTTAAAGTGTTATGCCACCCATTTCAGCACATCAGTTCTCACCACTCACCACAGTTTTAAAGAAATATGTGTAAAGTGAGTAAAAGAAAATGTTTATCATTTCACTTGGATGGAGTAATATCAAAGGGTTTCACAAATACACACTGCAAATCACAACTGCATGCAACATAATTCATTTTACACAGCACATTCACAATGCATTTCACAAACAGTAGTCATGGCTAAAGGTGTTGTTAGGCTATATTCACAATAAAATGTGGCCTCAAGCATTCCAGCTCTTGTAATAAAACAGTCACTATGATAAAAATACAAATTGTCATTTAAACAGACAAATGCATTAAGAGGAATCTTTCCACTTGGAGGTATAAACCCTGTAAAGTTAACAGTTCTGAATGGGTGATGTGGTAACAGCTAGCAGAACTAGAAGAACTATCCATTTGAATGTGCATAATGTGCATTTTATATTAAAAGGGATTTTTTAAAACTTACATTTGGTTAGTATTATTAATCTTAGGAGAACATTAAAACTCACAGTTCTGTCTGCCGACCAGCCAGTGTTGTTTAGATTCATCTTCTAATCTAGCCGACATGGAACTTTCCAGGTCACCTTATTCCTGGGTGAAATTACTGTGCTAACATGCTAAATCTCAGAGACCATTAGCTTAGTGCCAAATCAAACCTCTAGCAACGGGCCAATCATGATGTGAGAGTATTGTTGGTTAAAAGCATTTAATAACTGTTCTTTTTTTTTCCAAACAGCAAGAACAGCCAAACTTCAAGGGCAAATGACGCAATAAACTTATTACTGCATATTTACGTGTTTTGATGATTAAAGAGGAACCAGAGAATAGGGACAAACAAATAATGCCTGCAGACAAGCCCAATCCACAGGGGATCTTGCACAGCTTTCCTTTATTTGTCATCATTTTGTTTCTGCGTCAATACTTCATTTTAGCATTCACTTTCTAAAGGAATGTAAACCTCACCCTCCCAACCAAAACCACCTCTGAACCTTTAATCCCTCCCTCTTTCCCAATCCATCACTCAGGACTGAGTTTATGGGAACTGTCTCTGTTGTCTGTCAGGGGTCTCTTTAGCTCATTGAATTCCTTAAATTCCTGGCATGTTCTGAGCATGTTCAGCAAGAGGAGAACAGAACAGCAACTCTAGACAGGGTATCGTAACATTTACAGTTTGGCAAAGTGTCAAAGTCAAAGAATTAGAAAAATATGATAAAAAACATTTTGATCTCTATAGTTACATCTGCATGCTAATACTAACTACTGATGTTACTGTCAATTAATGAATAAAGACAGAAGAATGTCACAGAATCAGACTCCCTTCAAAATCTAATCACAACTAGATTACAGCTGTCCCATTTAATGCAGTCTAGCTTGTTCAGGTTGTAGCTAAACTCTGCAGGAGAGCACCTTTCAGAACTGGAGGTGAATAATCCTGATCTACAGGGTTTACGCTGTAAATTTTGAGATATGTTGCGACATCATTGTGTTCAAGAATTTCTTGTCTTAAGCGACATGAATGGACTTAAACGAGTGTGTGTGTGTGTGTGTGTGTGTGAGACACACCTCATGGGTGTGGAACTGCTCTTTGACCTCCTCTACATCATTAGACACATCGTCTTGCATGTGCAGTGTGTCTTCAGCTGACAACAGCCATGTGAGAACCTCTTCTAGAGTGATCTGGTATGTGTCAAGATTTACATCCATTTCTTCCTCCATCTCTGTCAACGTGCTGGATGTCTCTGCCCGAGTGCTGCCCACCCCCACTGTCTCGCTAGCCAATCCCTGCAGAGAAATAAATAACAGCAATTTGGTTCACATTCAATGAGGAGACAGAATGTCGATATCATCAGTTGGTACATCCTTACAATTAAAGATTCCCATAAGAAACCTGTAAAACTAGGTTGGGATTAGGGTTAGTCCACGAGGTCTGACATAGGCTAATTGACCAGAAGATTCAGAACATTTCACTTCTCAACAACTTAGTTCAAATTCCAATTTAACCACCTGTGTGGGTGTGGTCAATGTGATTTAAATTCACACTCATGAACTGACAGGGAGCCAATTGTTAAATTCCAAATATTGACAAACATTGGATTAATAATGGTTTGGTTGCAATGATGTTTCTTTTACATATTATAGGGTTAAAAATTATTAACTATAATAATTCTGTTAGCTAAATCACACATCCAATCTATTACTGCAGATCAAGGAGCCTAAACACTGACACACTAAGCAATTCGATAACCACTGTACTAACGTTCAACCAATCACAGACCCCAGAGATGCTGACAATATTGTTATGGTCAGATATTCTCAGACAAGTGAGCACACCGGGTAAAATCACAACAGGGCCAGTCATGTGATATCACCCACATTCTCAGATGTTTAGAGTCCACGCCTTAAAAACTGACAGCTTTTCTAAACCAACGACCTACATTCTTCAACACACCCAGGGCTCAAAGTCACAGCTCATTGACAGAAGTGAAACACTAATCGGGCAGTAATTGTATAAGGGTGGCGGTAATAGAAGCCGGTTTATCGTCATGGGGTGAAGGTCATTGTGCTGTATAATAAAGGAGGCAGAACCAAGTAATGAACCTGTCTCATCTGAATTCTTACACTGGGGGAGGAGACAGCACCACACCCGAAAACTCTGGGAAAAGATGTCAAAAGAGGATTAAAAGACAGATAATAATAACAACGCAGAAAAAAAGAAGACTATAAACTTAATTTGGGTTAATTCAAACATGGATGGCACTGTCTCAAAGACTTTAACAGGAAAACATTAACCCTGTGGTAGTACCATGGTAAAGTGATGGTATCAGATAGTAATACCATGATTTAGGGGCAGTCGTGGCCTAATGGTTATAGTCTGACTTGTGAACATTCCTATCAACCAATCAGATTGTAGGCTTAGGATGGTTAAATTTAGATTTATAACTGGTTGAGGGGACCATTCTTACCAACCTATTATTTCTCTCCAAAATAATAGGTCCTTTATGGTTAGGGTTTAAGTTAGGACTGCTGACAAAAGGTCTTTATCCAGAAACACATCTTACCTGGCAAAATTATGCAAACCATTATATGGTTCTACAAAAATAGCAGGGAGGCATTATTTTCCCACTGTATTTCTCAGTGAATCAGGATATTAAACGAGAAGAAAAAAATAAAAAACTAAGAAAGTAAACATGGTCAGTTTTGCTGTTTTGTTTGGACTTTTTAGTAGATAGTATACGTGTTTTGACATTGCATTGGTTATCTTCTAAACGAAGAGACAGCTACATTTATACAGTGCAATAACACTGAAAGGACACAAATGTTGTTAATCATAGCCAATGAACCATTCAAACAGGGCTTTGTTCTTGTGAATAAATGCACAAAGAATGACCCTCATTTAGAAGAAAAGGTCATCTGATGAAAATATTCCGCTGGCATTCCCAACTCCAACTCACATGCTGGATATGATTTTGTTCTTTCTGTTCAACTGTAAGCCTGTGTGTGTGTGTGTGTGTGATTTACGAGGACACAGATATGTATATTGACGTGTATAACAACATACACATGGTTCAGTCCCTGTTTTTTTATAAATTAAAAAATTAAATTAAATGTTTTTTATTCTTTGAATTTTTTTAATTAAAAATGGCAAAAGTTTTCTGAGAGGGTTAAGGGATAGATGACATTGTGTGTGTGTGTGTGTGTGTGTGTGTGTGTGTGTGTGTGTAGGCTGGTGAAGGCAAATGTTGGAATAAGCAGCATTTAAATATTTGTGATCTGCCAAATTCAGAAACACCCAAATGTCCCATGGCATCACTGAAGATCTATCAACACTGAACATGAACATTTAAAGACGAATTACCAATTATTATTCAAAGACCAAACACTGAGCTTAATGAGCCTCTCAATTTAATACACAGTGGCAATTAAGCAACATAAAAAATATCTAAATGTAACTGCATTAGGTAAAGATATCAAGTGTAGTTTAGTTAGTTTAAGTGATGAACTACATGTGTGGTTATTCTGTTATGACACCAGTGTGCACTTAAGGGGAAATTACATAATCCACTAACAATAACATTGACACTTGACATTGAATTTGTTTAAATACAAATTGGCTATATTTTGTCAATTGTTCCGAAAGGTAGGATTCTAAGACAACTAAGACAATACTGATCATATTCTAAGGCAACATCACCTGCAACCTTCAGAGAAGGCAATCACACAATACACTGCAGAAAGTTGAAAAACTGGATAATTAAAATCAATCATAAGGTAGTTAATTAAAATATAATATTTTATTTGCCAATATTTCTGTATGCTGTGTATTTTTGTCTTTATTAGTGCACTCACAGCGTGTCCCTCCTCTGGCTCCACCTTATAGCGTCTAGGCAGAGTCTCCACCTCTCTGATGTCATCCATTGTGATGTCATTGGGGAACACAGCAAAAAGCGAGGTTACATACATGATGATGGACTTTTTATCTGGCAACTGCACTGTCACATCTAGAGAGAGAGAGAGAGAGAGAGAGAGAGAGAGAGAGAGAGAGAAGAAAAAGAGAGACAGTGAGTATAGATTTGTGTGCATGGAGTGGCTTTATGTGGCCCCTCTGATTAGTTATGGCTCATGAGAACTTGTGTTCAGGAAAAGCCACGTAATCCAATCAAATCCAGATGATTGGTCTCAGGGGCTCTGGAATGCACTGGACCCTGGTTTGTTGACTAGCATTGTTTCATAGATTTGACTCAGATTCCCTGCTGCGGGCATAAGCAGCAAACTACAACTTCATGTTAACTGAAGGCCACTTCTGACCATTTTAAGTCTCTGTAGTTTAACTGCTTAGATATTCCTCAGATGCTCAGGTGCTGTGATGGTTGTTTACCTTCTGGGTCCAGCAGTCTCTCAACATTAAGTTGATCTTTGGCAAATCTGAAAGCGTGGTCCAATCTTTCTGCTGCACTTAGATGAATGATTTCCTCCCAACTGAAGCCATGAGGCCTGAAAATACAACAGAAACATACAGTAAAACCAGTCTAAAGTGGCATTTACACATACAGAGACAAAGCATCTGGAAGTCAATCATTATTAGAGAGTCTGTGATTTCTGGGGACATGAGTTCAATTAAATTAAATTTTATTTAAATAGTGCTTTTTACAATGTTGCACTGCTTCAAAGCAGTTTTATGCAAAATAAAACACAGAAAACAGAAATGTTATCAAAAATGAGTAGTCAGAAACAAATGCAACAAAGTTGAGCAGAGCCCTTCACATAAAAACATTTATATTCAATGGTATACAGAAGCAAATTGAATAATACATTATTATACAGAAGTAGCCCAAGTCAATCCTCTAACTCACCAGTAATGCCTGTAACCATAGTTACAGATAACAATAATAAGTCCAATAAATAATCCAACTCTCTAACCAGTAGACCACAATTGACAACAGATGGAATGGCTTGTGAACGCAAAAACTGACCTTTGAACCCATCAATTCGCTCTGTACCCTTTTCCAAGAGTGTTATGCACTGACCTCTGTCTAACCATGAGAGTGTGTGCTTGTCTCTCACCTGAAGCGGTGCAGGATGGCATTGAATGCCAGGCCATCAGCCCAGCTGGTGGTGAAATTCAGAACGTTGACATTCTCATAGTTACGGGTGCAGTTCCTCACCCAGCTCAGAAGAATCTTCTCACTGTTGGTCTGCTGAAGACTGGACATCACATCTTTCATAACATCTTTAACCTGCACATACCCACATACACAGTCAATAAACACTGGTAAAAATGTTTGCAGGTAAAAAAGTGCAATATTTAGGATCTCTGGATGTTTTCAAACCTGCCAGTGGAGTATGATACTCCAGATGAGTCCCAAAGTAAGTTTATGATTTCCATCAACAATATCAGTCCCTCCAATATTCACCAAGTCAACCTGAAAAAGACATGAAAGTTCATAAAACAAAAATCAAAACTGTTTTTTATATTTTATTAATAATGTTTATTCTTCAATGAAAAACCGGATATAAAAATTCAATGTTTTAAAAGCCCAGTGAAATCAAAATGAACTCGTTGTTTTGAGTTTAAAAATGTTTCTTCGTCTAAATGTACAAAGTTTATGAGTGCTCATTATCCTGAAAAAAAATGTTTTCATAATCTTTTATCAAAATATAAATGACATCTGAAATTACTTACCTTTTTGGTTAATATTACAAACGAGAAAAATAACAGGTGGGGATAAATATTATTAAACAAATCAAACAGCCAAACAAAAATTATTTAAGAATGTCAAATTCCAATGGGTTGAAACAAATGGATAAATGTTAACTTGCCCTACTTATTTCTCAACAAACATCCTGTTTTACTAAGAAACATGTCACATTACAAAAAGTATAATACATTGTGAATGCAGTATCATCTCTTTAAATGCTGCTCATATGGGGAATGCTGTATTTAAACATACTTGTACTGTATATAATATAAACACATATACACATTTGTTGTTGGTCATTTAACGTAATCCCCCTAACCTACTATTATTGGCCTATTTAAACACATTTAGAGAGGATTATAATACCATCCCATGATGGATGATTCTGTGTAAACATGCTCGTCTCAAAGACGGCTAATATCACTGTGTTAACAGGTATAGATTATCCAAACCTGTACTTACCACTCAACAGTTAGACTTTAAGCTGTCATGTTTGCTTAGAGAGAAGACCACAAACATTTATCACTGCTAGTTAGTTTACAGTGAACAAAACCTGAACATAATGTATGTAAAGTTATAGTAAATCTAATCAATCAACAGCAGTGTACAGGTGTTTAAATGACAGATTACTGGAGAAAACATCTGGACAAGGTGCTATGAAACATCTGTGCAATCCCACAAGATTTTATTTTTCTTTTTGCAAATTTTGTTCCAAACAAGTTGATAAGAGATAATGTACATTCCGTTGGCAGTCATTGCAAAAATTAACCACCTGGATGTGGTACCCTGCTTATAACACGGATTAATTGTAAATAACTGAACAATAAATATTCATTTATTGAATAGTCAAAATGACGTAGTACCTGGATGATCTATATTTTGTTATCAGTGTTATCAGAATGTTTTATCAGTTTAAGTGGTTGTTATTGTGGTTGGATAACAGTCCTCGGATTGTCACGACTGAACAATTAGAGTCAATTATTCCAGAGAGCTGCAGTGTAATAACACTAACAGACTGATATATCTGCCAGGCTGTCCAATCTGCTGATATTTAGATTATGAGCTAAAGCCGATACTGACCATTTGTTCCTTTAACAGAAGTGTGTCAGATCCAAATCTACCATCAATCTTGTCAAAGGAAAATACACATTTTCTGTTATTTTTAGGTGACTTGGGCAAATCATTTCAAATAAAACATAAAAAGCACCAAAAAGTACCATAGTAACGTCTTGGATTTTTTGGTAATGACATGTTGAGTTGTTTGGTGGTGTTGTTTTGTTTCGTTTCTATGACCCTGAATCATCAAAGCGCAGAAACAGGGGACGTGTCTCAAGCCAGCACACTAATGTCGCTAAAAGACACATGAACCATGAAGCATTTTAATTAGACGTCCTTGATGTATAATCCTTAGGCAGCGTCTGTCAGAGGGTATGAGATGAGGAATAAAAATAATGTTTACCCACAGCTGAAGCCCAGAATGTTTACCAGCAGCAAGGGCAAATGGGAAAGAGAAAAGAAAGCAAGAGAGACTCACGCTGTTTTGATGAAGCACTTGTAGGACTCTGTTGACATTGTTGAGGGAGTGAACTCTAGTGGAGCCACGCTCTTTGGTCTGAGAGAGCGAGAGAGAGAGAGAGAGAGGACTCATTTCCCATAGCAAATAGGGACACATTCTTTATGTACAATGCCAAATTCTTGACATTTTTAGTTTGACATTTTACTCAATCAAATATCCATTGTTGCCAATCAGATTCAAAATGTTTAATGCAAGTAAAAAGTTACATTTTACATATTAATGAACATACACCAATATAAAGTAATAGTTACCAATATTTTAAAGTGCAAACAATGAAAATTGCATAATCATACTTTTTACGACAAGTGATATCAGTGTTGCAAGCTATACAAAATTGCCCAGCCTACAGTACCTTTGAGTAACATGTAAATACAGTGGTGTATGAATAAGACAATCATTCGCTAAAATGGTATTACCATCTGATACACTATATTATGGTACTACACAGTACTGTTTTGTAAAGGGCACATCACACAAATGGGGTTAAAGATAAAGCCTGCAGCCCATGTCATCTCTTATCTATTACTATTAAAAACTAAAACGTTGTCTATTAAAAAGTGTGTAAGTTTAAACACATTACACTTAACGGCCATTCAAAACGTTCAAACTATATAATACACATACATACTGTATAAGCAATCTTATATTCACAGAAACACAAACACACCAGTATAGATCCGGTCAGTCCCTCCAAGAGATCGAGCAGCTTCCTGCCATCTTTCAAATCAGAGAACAAGTCTTTGATGGGCGCCTTCCCTGTCTGAAACATACAAAATTATTAATACAATTCCTGTTACACAAAAGGAAAAGCTCTCCTCCAAACAACAAAAACTTTTAAATCCAAACACTCTAAAAATTGGAATAAATTGAATAAATAATCTATAATTTTTGCACTAGTAGTTACTGCCCCCCTAGTCCATTGGTTGGTAAACAGGTAGCCCCACCCGAACCTATGCTATTGGTTAAGCAATGTTTACATAGTGCCAGTGAGTCACAGTTTTTACACCTTTCAGGAAGCTGAATGGCATATTAAAATTGGGTATTTATATTATCTAAACATGATATACATCATGTTTAAGTATGGTTACTGCATGCTTGTGTCTGTCTTCTCTTTTTACATGCAAACTGACTGCTCTCATTAACATTAATTATCCGAGTGAATGATGTAATTAAACAGAGATGGCAAGACTCTCTGACCTCAGAAAACCAAATGCATCACTTTAACATGACTGCAAGCATGACCAAACCCTGCTGTTTTACTGCACATGTAGTCTTGAAAACATTGCAATAAACAACCAGAAAATGTTTAAGTGCAAAGATTTTTTAAATGCAGCTTAGCCCTTGAAATTAAATATTTTATTACTATTAACCAGTATAATACTTCCTTTCCTGGGTTTTGATTTGTAAATGCAGCCTTTCCAGGCATGGTAATATCTGCATAGGTATTTATGTATCTGTCTGAAACTTTTTTTTAATCTAAAGCAACTTACAAAATAAGTAAACAATTTAATTAAATTGCTTAAATATATATATATATTTAAGCAATTTAAATATATATATATTTAAATTCTCTCTCTCTCTCTATATATATATATATATATATATATAAGAAATTTTGATAAGCATTTGTGTCCATAATGTTTTAAATGGTAATCATTTTATAAAAGCTATAATGCAATTACGCAATATTGAATATTGTAAATATAATCACTTTTTTAACAAAACAGCAAATCCTTGAGTGCCTCCTAAAGCAGAAAACACACGACTTAGTCTCTAGAGAATTTAGAATCTCTTGCATGTTTTGTAACAGAGTGCATATGGTTTCAGATTTCTGCCACAATGCGAGTTCTTCAGCAGACACCCTCAGAGATCAGCCTTAAAACCAGCTTTTGCTCACCTTGAAGAACTGTGCGTTGATCCACTTTGTGAAAGTTTTCTTCTGTATAGCGTCATGTTCATCTGGCAAGAGGGACAGAGAGAGAGCCAGAAAAATGGAAGAAAGATAAAAGAGCAAAAGATAAAGGAGTTTTTTAGCCAAAAATAATATAGTAAAATGCTGTGGAATAAGTATAAAGTAAAAATTTCTAGATCTTGAACACCCTTTCACATTCCCAAACTATTCTTGGAAATGGAACCACAGCAATTCTTAAAACTCCATTTAAGGTCATATTTTACATTACACAGCTGTCATTTGTGTATAATTTAATTTAGGTACAACTAGAGGTAAACACATCACATAGCATATCAGCAATAATCATGTCCAATATTGGAAGCATATTGTAGAACCTGTTCCAAAGGATGACGTTTTTAAAGTATGATTTCATTTTATCGTGATTCATAATCAGTGTTTGTTAAAAACAGTCAAACACAAGTTACAAAAGTGAACATCATATTAGTCATATCAGTTAAACCACAGTCACATCATATCAGTTAACTGATAAACAAATGATCCTTTTGGAGCCACAGCCAATTTTTAGTGGGCAGCACTACAAGTAACAATGTCGGTAAGACTGATTTGAGTTTCGGCCCAGCTCGATGTCACTTCCATTCTCTATTACACTGTCCCATCTGCTAAAGGCAAAAAGTGCCCAAAAATACAACCCAAAAACAATCAAAACAACCCAAATTTTACCTCACAATCAGAAAAAAGGATATGTTTGGAATACCAGATTACTTCTTACTGAATATAGGACATTACAAACTGTATAGTACATACTACGCGGTCCAAACAAATAATCAGTCAAAATAGAGAATTAAACAATCTTGGCTGATATAATTTCTGATGTATTCCTCAAGTTGAAACTGGAGGGTCAAGTGGAGCAAATAGCATTGTGGGAAACTGCTTTGTAGTGTACTGCAGTGCACACATGTATGGCAAATGAAGAAGACCATGCTGTCATCCCATGCATACAGAAAATTTGCATGTATACATGCTACATTCTGCACATACAGTAAAAAGGCTAGGTATGTTTAGCAATGTATTCCAAACAGAGCCAAAGTCTATAATCTCTGTGTGGGCCTACTTATACCTAGATGACAACACAACCCTTTACCTATACATACACTGACACGTCAAGGTGTATAGCAATTAAAACATGCCAATCAAGTAAGCAACCAATAAGATGCTCTCCTGGAGCTGTCATTAAAGCTCCCAAAGTCAAAGTATTACAAAATTTGTCTTAATGTGTCACCTGTATATCCCCGTTTTAATCTATACAAAACTTGTGTGAGAGGTGATTCACACGTTCAAACATAAACCACTATTGCTGCCTCAGCCAACACTGTGTAAACCAGCATAAACCATAGAGCAAAGGTTAACACTAGGGCTACACTATTTAAACTAGATTAATAATAAAATATACATACTGAAGATGCTTCCTTAGTTATTAACTTTAACATGGTTTACATTTAAACATATAATAAAGTAAATCAAACATCTGATCCTTAGTTGTTTGCTGTTAACAAACTGTGATGTGGTTTAGTTGCTTGTACGTGTTAAGATGCACACTGTAAACATGCCTATGCCCTCTGTTTAAAACCAGAATGAACGCAGTAAATGCATAAACGTCTGTTGTTAAACAGGTGAAACCACTACAGGACACGCCAACATTAATTTGAAGACTTCTGATTCACCGGTGCATTTAATGCGCAGTACAGCTGCCGAAAAGCAAAGAAATAAGTGTCAATGGACTGCTGCAATTGTGGCTTTTAAGTATTATGTAATCAATGCACCTCAACTCACAATCACAATTAGTTTTCCAATTAATTGTTCTGCCCTAATTAAGAGCAGTAGCCTGCCGGGTTGTCTGCCTGGTCATGTGTGTGTGTGTGGATTTTGCAAACAGTGTAGATAAAAGTCAGAAGCCAGAAATGTGTTCCAAGCTACAGAGATGGTGTGACGAAAAACATGTGAACCACAACACACACAGCAGTAAAGAAACATTTCTATCACACACAGGAATGGCTTTTCTTTTGTCCTTTAAAACCCTTTGCACTCACTGGGTTATCTTCAAATTTCTGCGCCATTAAATGGCATGTGTTATTTAGAAATCTATAATGCCAACCTATCAATATTTATAGTTGTATAACTTTTTTCTTAGTAAGATTCTCTTCAAACTGTTGCCCCACTATGACAGTAGTTCATTTGTACAAAGAAAACTGATCACAGCACAAGACATGTTTGCATTCACACATGCTTGTGTATTCTGAGCCTTTAACATTAATATTTTCTGTGCTGAATAAAATAATGCACTGAATAATAAAATAATATGATCAGATGTGTTGTTTTGTGATTAATATGGGATTTTGGCAACATTAGAAATATGTGATAAATTCACATCCCTTATACATGCACAAGCAAACACTTGCCTTTTATCTAAACCCTGACATTCCTTGAGTGACTCTACACAGCCCTGCATTCCTCAAAACTGTGTGTGTGCGTGCGTGCGTGCGTTACATGACTGTCCATCATGCTGTTCTGCAATACCTGATTGGCTTTAGGCATGTCTACTGTACTGCACAGGGAATACTTACATTACAACACACACATACACACATATAACATATGTATTGTGTGTCTACCAGTAATTTTGAGAGCAAAGGTCTATTGTCATCTAAGTATCACCTTGACTAGTGACAGTGCCCAGTTTAACAACACTTTTGGCCCATTAGCATGCAATATTGTCTCTAGGCACATAAAGGATACCTTAAACCAGAGGTCTCCAATGAGACTGTTGGGCATCAGTTTAGCTCTAACCCTAAGCAAACCCAAACAAGCTAATGAAGGTTTTACTAGGCAGATTAGAAACATCCAGGCAGGTGTGTTGGAGTATGATGGAGTTAAACTCTGCAGATCTGAGGACCTCCAGCAACATCAACTGGAGACTCCTGCCTTAAATCCTGAGGCTTGTTGAGGACGGGTGTCTTATTACTTTAAGCAATCAGTTCAAATGGAACATCATAAATTCAATAGACTTACACTGAAGGAGAGATCCAAAACAAATATATCAGAGACTTGTGGGCAGTAATCAACAAACTAGTATCATGGTAGCAAAGACCACAAACAATTTAATCAGAAAACGTCTATGGTATGACCTTATTCATATAGCTAGGCATGTGTGTGTTGATCCCAGCTGCGTAGTAGCTGCTGATATGAGGTTTATTTTGACATGGGACATTCCATAATGCATAAAATTCCCATACTTGAGGAGGTGGCTCCTCTTCCACTTAGCACTCCTGCCTGAGCTTGTCTGAATCCAGAAAGCAGGAGATAAAGCAAAAGAAAAACACTCGTTGACTAACAAGGTTTCAAAAACACAATCACATAGGGAAAAAAGATTTTGCATTTCAAATCAATACATTTTGTGGCCCCTGCTGGATACTGTAAAATTACAAAAAGTAAAAAAAAACTACAATAAACAAGTCAAAGTTCAGCCAGTCCAGCCAAATTTCCAATTCTCAGTTTCCAATAATTCATAGATAAAAAGAGTTAGCTAGTCATAATCACCAAAAAAGCCTTGAAAACTGGATCAGGAACCTGACATGAAGCCACCTTACAGTTGTTTATCTAATAAAATGAAATATTACTTCGACTTGCTGAAAGTGCGGAGTAATACAAGAAGCATGAAACTAGCAAAGCTATGGAGGAAATTACCTGCCGTGGAACAGTCAATTATACAGTTTAGCATTATTTAACAAAAGTATGACTGTTAAAGCCTCAGCTGACCAGGCAGAGCTTCAAAAAACTGTGCAATTACTTCCTCAACTAAACACAACCTGTTAAACCTTCTATATTTTTTCTAAAGGTTTCTCTGAATCATGCAAATGCTGACCAATGATTAGCGGTCCAACTGGTCCTAAAAACACTGAAGAAAGCTGCCTACCATAAAGAACTAACACTTTGCAATTTAAATAATATACACACAACCACACAGCTTCCTAAATATCTAAATTCGGCATCAGCACAAACATGAACACAGGTGTGCAGAACACAGACAGATATTTAGTACAAACCACACACCTACAGCTGCCTACCTCTGAGTTTCACACTGTGTGTAGCCATAGTTATAAACCAGCAGATAAAAGAACAGAACACAAAAAGGCGGCTTCTGTCCAACTTGTTTCCTTGATGCCCACTTTTTCTTAACAAGTGACACAAACACACAGAAGGAGAGAGAGAGAGAGAGAGAGAGAGAGAGAGAGAGGGAGAGAGAGGGAGAGAGAGAGAGTGTGTGAGAGCAACAGAAAAGTGGGCATGTATGCTGTGCTCCACTGAGAAAACACACACACGTCTCTGTGGAATGGCATCCCAGCATGTATAGGGGCAAGAGCATGACCGGCTCCATGGGTCGCCCTGACAACCATATGGCAGGTCACTGTGACAACCAAATGGAATGTGATGAAAAGAAATGATGAAGTCTGCATGAAGCGGAAATTCCAACCAACTTCAATGATGTGATGTAATACAGAGTAAAACTGGGGAAATGGGGCATGGCTTGTTTTTTCACTGGGAATTGATTGGCTATAGAAAAGTAGGCATTTCAAAGCTCAGAGTAACTGACCATTGTAGTGGAGTGGTTAACAGCTCTTGCTCCACCCAAGCCATCAGACTGATGTAATCCAAGAAGGACCGGCGTGGCAGAGGGGAAGTGCATTTTCAGATTTTGATTAAAATTTTGATTAAAGGGCACAAGAAATTGAAAAATAAATAATGATGTTCAACGATAACTTATGATAAACACTACAATATTTCGTAAAACAGTATAAAAACAGTATATTTTGATTTCATGGTAACTTCAAAAACATTCTAGGAAGAATAAGTTTAAAAGAATTACAAGACAAAGTTTGCACTGTAAATTCTGCAGTGAAAGAGATACTCCCACACCAAACTAATCCCATTGGTTGAGCTTATGTTGCTGTGTCAGGCTGGTCAAACAAATGAGCAATGTTTTGAAAGCAACAGTGTTTACAGTTTTTTGCAGAATCAACTTACTTTTATATTTTTTAGCTGACTCTTAACCTGACATAAGATTTTTTTTATTTTTGGTAACCTTTAAAACTGCTTGTTTTAAAAATTGAGCTTATTGTATGCAGGAGGGCTATGCATGCACATGCGCAATGAGAAAACCCATAACATACTCCCAAACACAGTCCACCGATATGAAAAACTAACTCAACTGTCATTCACCCAAAAATGCGATCTGAGACACCTACACGCATAAACACACAAATTATAGCATCTGATATAAGTTTACAATATCTAAATGCATGTGTGTACAGACTTCACAAAAAACTAAATTAAGATGCAGCTTGACAAAAGATCTGTAAGGTTGGTATAAAGTTTGTAAAACAGGAAGTAAAAGATTAAGCTCTCACCTAACTGAGAAACATAAAACTTCTTCCTGTGTTTCCTAAAAAAGCTGCGCTTTCGCCACTGAAACCACTTGCTCATGTTTATAATGTCCACTCCATTGAAGAGAAGAGTATAAGAATGAAAATGGACACGGAAAATAACAACATCCAGGAAGTTCAAATAATGTCTAAGGAAGGAGATGCTGCTGAATGCAATGCATGCTGGGAGAGAATGTGGTATAAGTTGCTCTCAATGCGGTGCGTGTCAGTGAAACACGGCTCACATCCGGAGTGACACTGCATGTGACAGAAACAGAAACATACTCATAAATGAACACACACAGACATACACAGTGACACTGTTCTAAAGTTAGAACTTCCCTTTTTTAAACACTTCTAACTGTACCCGCACTCTTACACTCAAACACATCAGTTCCTACAAACAAAGAAATGAGGAGAATATGGCCAAAGTCTTGCAAGCTCTCTACCTAGATGCCATTATTGGGCGTCATAGGATCAAAGCCTAGTTGTCTTCCTGTAGCTAAATTAGTAGAGCCTGGCATATGACAATGCCAGGATCGTGGGTTCAATTGCCAGGGAATCCCACAAACAATTTCAGTTCAGATTAACATGTAATCCGTTATAATTAGAGGGGCTCCCTGCTCACAATTTGGCACAAACCCGGAGTACTTCCCCCATTCTTGACTGAGATAGTGTGGGGTGATGGAATGGAGGAGGGATGCTGCAAAATTTTCATGGGACAGAGGTGAGTGACGGCTTAATATATGCACCCCTTAGTGATGATTGTGTTGGACCCCAAACTTTGTTATATAAACTTCCAAACTTGTTAAATAATGCACTGTACGTTGCTCTGGAAGGTGTCTGTAAAATGCATAATGTAATTTTAATGAGCTGTCTACTGCCATAAAATTGTTGGCATCGTAAGACCAAAAAAGCTGTATCTGCAGGCAGCTCATGGTTTTAAAATAGAACCTGATATATTTTCTCTTTTTTCTAGAATTTTAAAGCTGAATGTGACTGTTCTCTTTGTGATTCTACATGAGTAAATAACACGTCAGGCTGGGCAGTGTAAATAAATTTGCTGCCTAGGAAACCTCCACACCATCCACAGAGGTATTCACCATAACACACTGATTACGCTGCATTTGAAAACACATCCAAAAATGACTAGCAAGGTAATGTGTGGTCTGATAGCACGGTTGGCAGTTTATGTGCTGATTCTGCGGAGGTGTTGTGAAAACCAGCACTGAACAACTGAACAAACAAAGATAGGGAACAGGAAGTGTGAAGAATATGTAAAAGTAACTCAAGTCTCTTTCATTTTTACTTTTCAGTCCCTATGAATGAAGAACAGAAGGATTAGAACCTCACGTGACACCATTTCTTGACTTTCTCATTCACAAGAGTTCATCAAACAGAGTGTACAGCACATATTCTCTGTGTGTGTGTTTTAAGCAGTAGAAGCAGTAGAAGTTTTAAGCAGTAGAAGCACACCATTTCCTTGTCAATTTAAAGTGCTCTACACAGAACACAGAAAAGATTACAGCAAACACTTATAACAGGTGAAGTGAGCAGACCAAAATTCTGTCAGTGATATCTTTGCTTAGAAAGATTTTATATAAAAAGGCTGCAACTTCATTGTACAACTTCATTGGACCTATAAAGTTGTACTACAAAAATGTCATAAGCGTCCATCCTCATTCAATTCTGCTTAGGTCATACATTATAGTCCCTTCCTCTCTCTCCCTCTCTTTTAGAAAAGAGGGATGTAGAGGGTACAGTATATGTCATCAGAGTAAAGACACACCATGTTCCCAGCATGCACCAGTCCACACCCTGTTCCATGGCTCAGTCCAGCTGAAATAATGTCTGTGCACTTAAACCCTGGCACTGTATTTAGAGTGTGACTCTAGAACAAAGATCTCATTGCTGACACTGTCTTCAGTCTGTTAAAACAGCCAGCCAGCCCATAACTCAGAAAACTGTTACATTTACAAACACACCACATGGGTCAAGAATGGATTTGTTTTTAAGTATAAGCAATATATTTACTTTGTGCAATAGTTAAACCATTAAACTACATTCAATCACCTCTTCATTATGGTATATCCAAATGTAATGTCATACACAACATTATCATCTACAGCTGTGCAGAACTCACCCACATTTCTCTCATACAGTAAATCACTACAGGAATTGAATTGTGAGTGTTGAACTGAACAACCACAATGCAAACCAATATATCAGAATGCACATGATATAAAATAATATGTTGGCTTAAAGTCAATGCTTTTTAATTTGGGATGAAGAAGAAATGTCAATGCATTTTAAAAAAAAGGTTGTGTGACTGAATAACTGAATGTAATGTAGTAATGAATAATTACAGTAATTCTGAAATACTGGAGCCGAAACCTGTCATCAACCTATCAAATAATTGGCTACTATTACACCCTAAAACTGTTTTTCAAGCTGTCATTTATTGTACAGATGAACAATAGAACCACCGTGGTCTCTTGATTACATGTGATAGTAACTGATGTGAAGTCTTTAGGTGATATTTAGGGATATTTCTCTAGACTTCTCTTTACACGCTCAAAGCTACTCTAAGTTGTTACATAATAAAGTATTTTGACATCACGCTTACACTTAGGTAATTACTAGCAACCAATGTAAGTCTACCGGATTGTGAATACACTGTCTAAACAAACAAATCAGATTTGGATTTGAAAGACAAATCAGAATTGTGTGAAGAAACAGCAACATATCAAGAACACAACTTTGCATACCTTGGTCATAGTGAGATTTCAATGACAAATGTAATTAATATTACTAAATTTCCATATATAAAATATATGAAAGAACTCAATTTCAATTTAATAAATATAATTTATTAAATTGATTTGAAAGAGCTATCTTTGTAGATAGCTAACTCCTGGAACATTGTGAGGCAGTGGGCAGTGTGAGACAGAACCTCACTGTGTGTGTGTGTTTGGTGTGAAAAGCAATTAAATAAACAAAAGCACAATTGACACACATTCTGCTTAAATGATGTAAGCAGGTGAGTGAAAATGGTTTACATAAATAGGTGTGGTCCCCACCTCAGTTTAAATATTAGCCAAAGCCAACGTTGAAGTTATCAGTTCATACAGACCAAATCTCAAGTGCTTTCTAGATAGGTCACTGGCCTTCAGACCAAACAGTGTGTTTGTGACAGCTTAGCATGAGTGTGTAAAATTATTCACTGTGGCTTTTCAGAGGCCAAACATATACAAATATACACACAGAACTCTTAAAACACAGTCAATCCCTTTACATGTTCAGCTCTCCCACTCCTCAACGATTTTCCAGCACGACTCTCTCTCACACACAGTCTTTTTCCATAATGACAGCTCTGAATTTAGACTTTCCCTTTCTCAGCTCACCACACCCTCCCCAAATATTCACTATATGTATCCCTGACAAACACACACAGACACACGCGCGCGCGTGCACACACACACACATGGGTGGTGATAGCAGTTTGACGCTGAGCAAGAGCTGGAAATATTTATTTTCCTCTATTTGTTTTTTCAATTGTTTCTTTCCTTCTCTATTTCCTCCAGCTCTATGCATCATGCTATACTTAAATAATAGCAATAACCTTTTCAGATTTAGAAATGTTTGCCAAGGCAAGCATTTTATTACTACTGTGATTTAAACAAACCTCTAAGCCGAGTTATTACACTTTGGCATGCATCTTTGTCCTTTTATGATCCAGATCTAAATGACACCTTAAATAATTGTTCAGGAAAGGTGTGCAATGTCATTTCTAAGTGACTGTGATTTTTACCTGGAGGTTGATAAACAGACAAAACAAAAATACTACAGACATATTAAGAGGGACGCAAGTCATACCTAGAGACCAGAATATCAGAGAGACTTGTGGTAAACTCCTTGAACCAATAAGCAATCACTTTACAACAAGCTAAAAACCATTAGCAACATCCTAGCAACCACCCAAACCACTTTATCCATCAGGTGATTGAGGTGAACTTCCAACTAAGATGTGTTCCTGGACACAAGGAGCATTCCTGTCAAATAACTATAGTCACACACCCAACTGCAGGTCTGTGATTAATACACAGTTGAAAATGACCACTGACTATAATAGTTGTTATCCTCTCACTCTGTGAGTAATTAAATTCTCTCTGACAGCCCTGCAAGTATGTTTGTGTTTGTGTGTGTGTGTCAGTTATATACTTACATGCAGTGCAGTTTAGTGTGGTTTCATGGTCTCTCATCTGGGCGCACACACACACACACACACACACACACACACACACACTTCATCCAGTTTAATAGACTGGCTACACATAGACTTCCTGCAGGTAAACAGGTACACCCACTAGGAAATGTCAAAGATTTCCACATACCCACTAAGCACTAGAATACATAACATCATTTTGTGATAGAACTGTCACACTTTTATTTATAAATTCACCCTGTCTGTGTTGCGAAGCACTGACTTTTGGACCATTAGGGCTTCTGTGGCCTGGATTTAACGTCACATACCACAACAACACAGTTGCTTTGCAGTTTTCCTTTTACATTTACACATTTGGCAGTTGCTTTTATCCAAAGCAACTTAAAGTGCATTCAAGCATACAACTTATCATTATTAGTGTTCCTTGAGAAACAAATTCATGACCTTTGCGCTGCTAATGCAATGCTCTGCCAAATGAGTTACAGACTCAATTCTCGCCGCAAGTTTGAAATTAACTAATGTAAATCACAAAAGGAGATATAAAATGAAAGCAAATTACAAAATATATTTTGTGTTTCCGTAAACCTTTCCCTAAAGCTACTGCCACTTCAGGGAACAGAGGACACGAATGTTAATGATACAGAAACCACAGAATAATGAGACTGTAATTGTCTTGTGGGGAGCATACCCCCCCACCCCCCATAATCGAACCGACACATGACAAACTAACACACAACAGGGGGAGAGAGAGGTGTGTGTGTAAATGAGATCACCTTGGGCAAATTTCCTTTATTTGCTCTTATGCTTTCCATGGTTCAGGGTTTCAGGTGACACACACACACACACACACTCCCTGCACCTGAACTCTTGCCAGGGTGTCAAAAATATTGTCTCAGAACGGAACTGCACAGAATTGGACAAATCTTGCCCTTTAAGCAGCATGCTTTGCAAAAACTTGAGTCAAAGGTCAACTTTGTTTAGTGTTGTAAAAGCATTGTTTCATTCATCAGCAAATAACAAATAACCACTGATTTCACTTCCTCACTTCCACCTTGTACTTGAAATTAATTACACACCTTGGAAGTGTGTTGTACTTACATACTCAAACACAGTTACTTAAACATACAGCTACTAGAAACACCAAATCCGAGGTCAGTTTTCTCTAACAACTAACCATCTGATGCTTGTTTTGTACAAAATGAAAATAACGCAAGCACTGATCTCTTTGACTGGCTTCATCCAATTTCTGGTCATGTACACATCAATACAGTATTATTTATACCATATTGTGGTATTATGATATGGATTTCACATTCATCTGCCCTTCTATGGATGGTCACTTCATATGTCAGATATCAGATTTCTTCCAGTCTCAGTATGCAGCTTTTGGCCAGATTAATGTACAGAGTCTATCAGGCTATGCTGATCATCAAAAGTCTGGATTTGTGTAAAGTCAGTGGAACTAAAAGGCTTATATGACATAGTTCTTCTTACATAACGCTTGGCCACTGTGAAAATATCGATCTAACCTTTAACCTTTTGTTTGAAGGGCATAGATGACAGAGAAAGACAGAGACAGGCAAAAAAGATGTTAAACAAAGAACTTTACTGTAACTTTACGAGAGGGAACACTTTGACAATGATTAATGGCCCTGTTTAAGCTGGGGCCGAGCAAACAAACAAGTCCACACAAATTAGAGCACAGAGAGCCATACATGAGAACTGCATTAACCAGCATGCTTCAGGAAAACAACACACTCTATAGCAAAAAGCAGCACAATGATGTACACATTTTGGAAGTCAATATACCTATATGCTCAGCCGGATATATGCACAGACAACTGAGTAAGCCACTGGATGACTTTTCCATTGGAGGGAAAACTCTGTGACTCTGTGGCCCTTTTAAACCTTTGTTTTCCATTGGTATAATCATGTGCTGCTTAAAGACTTAGAAAGACTTAAAAGACTTAGACTTAGAAAGTGCTTGCAGTTTTTTTAAACACAGGTCTGGACTGTTAACAATTAAACTAAAATCTCTCCCAAAATAGTGTATTTCAACCAGAGACATTCCAAGAGCCCTTAAATGTAAACACACATAAAACTTTGTGACTTCACACTGTAAAAAACCAACTTCCGTTTTGTTGGGAAAAATGTTTCTTTATTTCACTGAACTTTTTAAGACAACAAAAGCTGAAATAACTTATTAAATAATAAAGTGAAATTTTAAGACATTTAGTATTGCTAACATTTAAAGCTCAGAGAACTAACAACTCCAAGTTCATTAATAAAAAAAAACAAGCACATGATAAACATGCACAGTTTGATCACTTATGTTTAGTAAGATGCCATTTTTGGCATTGTTCCTGCATTGTAACCAAGAGTTCCCTCACTTCAATTTGCATTTCGGACCCATAAATTTCAGTTCTTAGTTCATGTAACTTAACCTACAAAATCCATGCACTTAAAAATTTAAGTGTAATGAACTTAAAATTATCAGTTCAAAATGCTGTGAGGAATAACCATAAGACCTTGCATCTAAATATTTTGATTATTTACACTTGGTCAAAGAATAACTGATAGGGCATTTTAACAGTTGGTAAAAAAGTCACAGAGGTTTAAAAATGTATTAATATTACTGATTTTATGTTATATAATGTTAGGGAATTAGTATTTGCTTTGACAAACCTGGACCTTATTTAAAACATCACATTTATCTCCCCAAGAAATATAAAAAATTCAGTTTGCTGTGCTTTTCTGGGGCGAATCAAGTTAATTTCAATTTTAGTCATTAAGTCTTTAAATTGTCTGTGTTGTTACATTCTTAAATACAGAACATGAACACAAAGGTAAATAAATTAAAAAAATTAGGTTCAGTATACCTAAACACACAGTTAAGGGAACTTAATAAATAAGCATTGGGGAACAAATAAGCATTGGGAGAGCATTTTGGTCAACTTTTATATACAAGTTGGCACAGCTTCAAACACTGAAGTTCGATAAACTCAAAAAAGTTTATTAACTCAGCTTTATATTTTTTACAGTGCAATTGCACTACAATATTACCAGTGTTGCCTAATTTAAAATAAAGCTGTGTGTGTGTGTGTGGCTGGCTGTCAGGTTTACAGTAATTCAGGGTCACTGCCTTGTATTTCATAACAGAGGAAAGTTGATTATTTCTTTGTTCCATGGATATCAGCTTAATTACGCCTGATTTTAGAAGATATGAATTCCATGTTTTGTTTTGGTTGGAGCTACTGTGATTTGGGAGGATGTAGTTTTATTGGGACTTCCTGTTCTCTCATGCTAGTGAAAGCTTGTTGAGAGGGTGTGTGTGTGTGTGTGTGTGTGTGTGTGTGTGTGTGTGTGTGTATGTGCGCGCGCTCCAGGCTGCCGTTCCCTCTGATTATCCACAGACATTCAAGGAGAAACAAATACACACACTGACTGTGTCTGAAACCTATAAAATGTCCCCTTCTCATGCAGCATACAGAGATAAGAAGGTATCAAGGCATTTCTGACAGTTTGTATGACTTGTCTACAACAACAACTTCTGAGGGAAGCATAGATCTGCATTAACGGCATATGTTAACTGCCACTAACTGCAAAAAAAATAGTTACCCTCCATCTTTTTAACACATCCATTTCCTTCACATACACATTAACACCCACATACAGACATACACAGACAACACACACACACACACACAGCATTTACTTTTCACATACTAATCATACTTTAGTTATACAAATAACTACTGACAGTCCTACAGGTCACTGATGTACAGTTAATCATTATGCCTCCACAGAAAACATTAACAAGAGACTCAACCCCTTTTTACTGCCCATCAGCTGCAGAGATTGGAACTTCGAGAAACCACCTGGTATTTTCTCACCTCTTTTGTTGCTTTAGAGCTTATAGTAGGAATCTTTCCACTTTACAAATACTTTAGCACACAGCACAAGTAGCACATAGCAGGTGACTAACCTGACTATATATCAGACTTTATACCCTCCAATTTTGGGAACAAACAGGCACTGTCTTAATTAACTGATGCATACCAGTTAATAACAGGATTTCTGCACACATTTCTTAATGTGTTTTTCAAAAGCAACAATTTTAATGCAGAATGGGAATGGGAATGCAACAATTATAAGACACTAGCATTTAAAAAAAATAGGGAGGGCAGCATGGAAATAATGTGTGCCCTTCCACTAAACAATCTCCTTTTCCTAAAAAATAATTATCTGAAAAATGGAACCAAAAATACAAATTCTTGGTCTGAGAATATCAAAACAGTATTTGTATTGTATTGAAATACTTTATGATACCAGATTGGCCCTTGAGCCCTAGCACGCAATATTAATCCCAACCTGGATTTTAGCTGAATTGTTAACCATTTATGCAAGTTAAATGTAATGTTTAAAAAAAGGCTGTGCTATAAAGGGTTAAAAGTCTCCAGCAACACAAGGTCACACGATTCTGTTAATATTCCAAATGACAACAAACAAAACGCTTGTGGTTAGACCTGATGATTAAAAACACGTCACCAGCTCACTCTCTCTCAACTACACTTCTCCTGCCAGCTACAACAAGAAAACATTACTTTTGCCTGTTACTAGGAGACTGGATTCCTTACAGAAAGAAAGGCATTGTGGTCTGGAGAGAGGAACGCTGTAAATCCACAGTGAAATTCCAACAAGGGAGAGAGAGAGAGAGAGCGACTTTCGGCATACCTATACCTGAAAAGAGTCCACAGCCTGTAACCAATAACACCTAACTTGCTGAGCAAAACACAGAATGTTCTGGATACTTCCCTTCATTCCAGTCTTGAACTCAACTGTAAGACTACATTCCGGTTCTACCTGATTAGAACTGAGGGAACACAAGCATTTATATTCACATGACTGAATAAACAGATTGAAGTTTTGATGCAGTTTCACTAGGGATGTAACAATATACAAAACCTAACCGAAAAACCACAATACACCACCCACGGCACGTACCATGGCATTGTCGTGGCGTGCCAAGCGCCCCCCCACCCTCTGCTGCTCTGGCCCAGCCCCGGCCCACTGCTGAGGAAGACCTCACTTTTCCTTGTCACAAAACTAAGTTTTCTTTCTTAACATTTGATTAAATAGCAATTAATGCACTTTTAACAACTAATAAGAGCTGTACTATTTTCCTAAATATTATACACCAGAGACTGGAATTCAGCATGGAATTGCAGGTACTTTTTTCCCACTTTTTTCAAAGTTTATGTACGTATGAATTAAACCACACAGGTCAACAAATCAATAAACTTTTTTTAATATGTAATTTCATAATCAATGCAAATAAATCAGCACTCTCTGTGAATGTGCAGGGATCTGTGTGTAAAGAAGCGCATTCTTAATTTATTTCTAAATGTAGGTCATTACGTAAAGCAGATGATCTGATGATGATTTGCTTTTAAAATCAATGAAGTGCGCAGGCTGGAGCAATGACAGCTCCCTCATAATGCAGCAACACTTTTCATTAGAAAGACTTAAATCAGACTCCATAATCACCACATTATAGCACATTCCTCACATTTGTGCATGTGTTCATACTATATACACACTGTCTTTATATACTGTATATATATGATGTACCTCAGCAGATAAATGACTGTCTAGTTTCACAACTCTTAAATGCTCATATTTAACAACTACTGCAAGCACTGACCAAATAGGTTTAACTAACTGCAATAACTGGCATATTTCTGCAAGTATATTCCACACACTGGGAAATGAGTGTGTATCGTATAATAATGTATAGCATGACATAGGCTGATGGCTGGTTTATTGGAGGGTTTGTAAGGCACTTGATAAACTGCTTTGAAGCACGTAGTGCAAAAACACTGAATTGAGTGAAGTAGCTCTTTCATAAAATGTAGGAATAGTTGATAGAATGTCTTTCTACAATGATTCCTACAAGTCACCCCCAAAATTCATAAAACTCCCTATATGAGCTTCTGACAGGGGAATTCCCCCATTCATATGTCATGAACCCTGCCCCCACAGCAAACAGAACCAAATCAAACCCAAACATGGCTCCAAAACCATACTATGAAACAAACCATTGCATTGGTACATTCTTACATCCTTAAGTTTCAGTCAAGTGTGCATTTGCTGGGTTAATTTTAGCTGGGAAACACTAATCAGATGCCTGAAAGTCAAATAAATGAGGTCATCTTGATGACCCCATAAACAACACTCAGCTAAATGTATTTAGCTGGGACCCAAAGTAGTTTTTTGTTACAAACAGTGGCCACAGAAAGATGTTTCAAAACAGATATGATTAAATATTAAACCAAGGATGTTCTGCAAACAAATGAGGCAGGACCTCACTTTTCCAAGGTGTAGCATGATCCACTGTAAGGCAGTAAATAAAAACAACACATTACGTTGTGGTGCTCTTATAAGTAATGCAAGTTTGAATCCAGCTTGCAACTCTCCTCCACCCCATACCTTTCATATTCTGTCCTCAGCTATCGATGTAACAAAAAGTGAAAAAAAAACCCCATCAAAATGTTTACCTGATCTCCATTTGATAATGTCCGTGAATTCACTGTTGTCTCCGCCCTCAGACGCCTCTGACAGCATTCCGAAGGTAGCCATCTTCCTTCTCAGGAGTCACAGGTACATATGACACGTCAGAGCAGAAATAATCCCCTCAAATAGGGCTCAGCTTCACATATACAGCACCACTGTAAAAAACCCTGTAAAAGACGACATCCCATTAGCCTGATCTCACATCAGGCAGGCAGTTTTTGGCAGTCTAATGAAATAATGAGTCATGGATAAAATTGTTCATATTGCCAAACTGTTAATTCATCACATTGGAAATAGAATATTAGGGCACTGCATTTGTAAATTGTACGCAGTGGTCATCATAGCAAGTACTTATTCTATGGAAAAACAGCATACTGTACAAATTATAGGCCCATGTCATGAATACTGGGTGGATAAATCCATCCAAGCAGCAGTGAATGTGTACACAGCTGCATATAATGCAGGACTTATGTCGGAAGAAAGTGATTATAAAGCAGCATGTTACGCCCTTCGGCAAGCAGTGAATGCTACTAAATACCAGTACAGAGAATTAGTCGAGTCTCACTTCCAACTGAATGACTCACGGCACATATGGCAGGGATTGAGGACTATCAGTGCTTTCGAAGGGAAATCCTCCCCGCAGTGGTGAGAGCTGACTCTTCTCTGGCAGATGAGCCGAACACCTTTTACACCCACTTTAAAGCAGACCATAAGAAGGCATAAAAAAGCAGTGCATCATCAGAGAAGAGCGTGTGAGCACCCATCAGAAGACGAGGTTCGGAAAGCTCTGAAGCAAGCAAGTATAAGGAAAGTGGCTGGCCAGGATGGCATTCCCTGTTGTGTATTAAGACTGCACTGATCAGCTGGCTGACTGACCCCCCACAGACTGACCTCCAAGCTCAGAGTAAATGCCCCCCCCATGCAACTGGGGGGAGTAGACTTTCTCTCAGGCAAAACCCAGGTTGTAAGAGTGGGCCAGTCCTCTGCTTTACTTTCTCTAAACAAATAACTGTGTGTTCAATCGTTAAGTTTGTTGATAATAAGGTGTTGGACCTCATTTCCAACAATGACGCAGCCTATTTTGATGAGATGGAGAAACTAAAATTTAACTGTCTCTCCCTGAACAAAGGACAACAAAACAAAGAAGATGGTTGTCAACTTCAGTACAGGGCAGCAACGGACTTACACCTCACTTATGATTGACAGGACTCCAGCAGAAAGATTTAGTAGTTTCAGGTACGTTGGAGTGCACATTTCTGAGGACCTGACTTGGAGACAGCTGAGGAAATTTAGAATCCCCCCAGCAATCCTAAAAACTAGAGAGTCATATAGAGTATATTGATTCAGTGCATCTCGGTGTGGTACAGGAACTGCTCAGCACAGGACCACAAAGCCCTGCAGATAGTGGTGGGACTCACTTTTCTGCCTGCTGCAATCTAGCAGATGTTTCCATAAACTGAGAAACTCAGGAGTACTGTCTTCCCTTAAACCCTGAGACTCCTCAATGTCTTCCCTCAAACCAGCAGCTTCCTCAATATGAACAAATCCCACACTTTAAGGTCTCTGCTAGTGTAGTGCTATTTACGAAAACACTGCACGTTGCATTTTAAAATTTTGCACATTTTGCACTTCTGGTTTTTTGTTCTTGTATATTCTTTATCTTGTTTTTTTCTTTAAACATAAAATTAGTTTTTAAATTTTAGCTTTTATTTAGTGCCCTGCACATTTTTTTGTTTTTTAATCTTCTCTTTGGTTTTTATTGTAGTTTTTTATTATATTCTCTTATTAGTTTTAAAAACATTTAATTTGAAATACTTTTGTTTGGATCTAAATATATTTCTATTCTTAGTATTTTTGTTTGCACAGTCTATAGAGTTTACCAGATTTACATTTCACTACAGGTTTTATGCTTGTATAACTCTGTATGTGACAACTAAAAATCTTGGATCTGCTGGGTAAATGAAATGAAAAATATTGTAGCATGACACAACCAGCCTCTAAACATTCATTGACTCTCATGCAGATTATGGCAAATGGAGACAAACCATGTGACTTTTCTGAACAACTGCAAAGAATTGATGGACAACTGGAAAGTGCAGACCAGGAAAAGTGTGCAGTTGTCAGGGTTGTTCTTTACAGTTTCAACAAGGACAATCTAAAGTTGTTGTTCGGAAAGTGGAAAGAGCAGTGAATGTGCTGCCAACTTCTCTGTGGAAAACTGTCTGACTGCACACACGCTTAAACCACTGTTAAACACACACTCTTAAACCACGGCTGTAAGTAAGTGTGGACTGGTGAACCAGCAAGAGCGTTTGACTGGAGGGGGCTGTTGTTGAACTCTTCTGCATTGCATAAATTTTCAGTCGCACAAAAGGAAAAACCTGATTCCTTACCACCATCAGATTCTGACCATGCCTAATTCTTATTCTAACTCCTATTCTGATTCTAATTATGAAAACCAACAATTATAACAAAAAAATTATTTTACCAAGGTTTGCCAGAAGAAAATATTAGCCATCAGAGACTAAGGAACAATTGGCCTGCTTTAGTAAACCTCTGTTGATGGAAGAATTGTTTACTGTCTATGGTTTTAAGCTGCTGCATGCTCTTTATGAAGTGTGCTGTAAATATTACCGCTAGACCACAAGGCAGGAGGAGCAAAAATGATTAGTGTAGAGAGACAGGTCTCACAACCTCAGTCTTTCACAAGTTGACTTGATTGTCGTTAGTCAAACTCTGTTTACCAAACTAGATTAAGAAAGTAGAATAACAACCATACCTAGCTGCAGTATTCACATAATTGGTTTTATTTTTATTCTGTTTCTGAATTTCCCATTAAAATTTGAACACTGAAATTTTTATTCTGATTCAACACCCATTTAGTTTAAACTCTTATTACGTAAACACAAATGTTTGTGGGTAGGACATGTCTTAAATAATAATCGTATGACACACACTCTGTATAATTCAGAATTTCTTTAAAGACATAGTCATATACTGGAAGAAAGTATTAGAGGTTGGTGCTCTGGACCAGGGTAAATCTTTAAAGGGAGACAACAGGGCAGGTAAAAACATCGACCCTACAGCACCAACAAGCAGATACACAATTAGGAGTAAGATGCTATCACTGCATTAAGTGACCATACAAGAGAACCCCCATCAGAGGGAAAGTCCTGTGTGTGTGTGTGTGTGTGTGTGTGTGTGTGTGTGTGTGTGTGTATAAAACAAGTTGTAACAGGAGCTGTCACCCAGCCAAACAGGTGACCACGCATTCATTCTTTAGCTCCCCCCACATTCCTGCCTTCAAAACACGGTCAGTGTTAAGAGGTCCACCAACCTCTCAAAGCAGCTGGAAGGGGTAGACAAACACAGACCCAGTGATGATGTCACTGGAGAGATTAAAATGCTACCCCCTCTGATAATGTACTGCGGGACTTGTCCAAGAAAGGATTTGGTAGAGCTTTATAAGCAAACGTGTTGGCATGCAACGATACTGAATGACGCAAAGGTCTAACTTTAAACTCCTGCAGAGAAAACTATATGCACTCATAAAGTTAATAACATGCTCATGGAAATACAATTATTACTCGTTGTTTTCTGAAAAAATGATCACCACTAAAACCTCCAGGTGCTGAATATCTTTTCCAGGTCTCTACCAACCAACTAACCCTAGCAAGCCATAAATCTTACTAAATCAGAGCATAGATTTAACTAACCAATCCAAACAAACCTAACCCTGAATTTAACTCTAACACCAACACTCCAGCATTAATTTGTTTATTTAGCTTCTTATATGAATCACATTTATGGTGAAACGTCTAGGTCATACAAATTACAAAACTACTTCAAAGGTCTGAACAGACCCGCAAGGGATAAAACGAGAACAAAACACTGACGCATATCCTACCTCATTTGTTTATTACATTAGTGTACTTTTAGTTCTTAATTTATTTATTTATGACACGTTTTAAGTCATATTAAATTTTAAATAAGTTTTTGTAACATAACTTCAAAGAAAAAGCTGACAGAAGAGTAAAGCAGCAACGCTCACCTCTGCAGGATGGTTCTCAATGCAGTACACAAACTTTGTCAATTAGTTAATAATTAATTATTGACTCGTATTAGGGCATATTCAGCGTTCCAGATGCCCTGCTATTCCCCTAGATCGGTTATTAATGATTTTCAACAACACATCAAAGTGATCCGGCTCGATTGTTTTGGCGCTTCTCGTGTTATTTCCCTCTGGTTCAGCAATGGTACAAACTTTCCTTAGCACATGAATAACAAAAGACTTGCACTTCCACCCAGCGCGTCCGAAGTCGCACAACTCCGCCCACTTTCAGAGCAGGAATGATGGAAAGGATGACGTCAGAAGCAGCCCTAGTGCCTGTCACGTTAAGTTTGAAGTGCGAGTGCGTCCCCTTGTGGAGTTGCTGGGAAGCGCTCGTCTTGCACTTGTGCTGTGAGATTTTTTACCTGTGGATTTTGCAGCGCTTGCAGTGCCAATATATTGAAATTTATAATTCTTCTTTAGTCTCCTAATGAGCACACTCCATTCAGATTTTGTTTAATAAAGAATATTTTTGTAAACAATATTAGTTGTAAAAGTATCAGTGTTAAACCATGTGTGTTGGTGGGAGCGTATAAAGGTAAACATTTTACTTGAAATGTGAACTTGAAACAGATTGCAAAGAAAAGCAAATGCAGTAAGGATGCATGTTTTGTATTTTGTATTTTTTATGATTTAAAAACAAACCCGAAAAAATTCATAATAAGAAAAAACAAGTTTAGCAGCCATCTCCCTAATTTAAGAAAGTTGATGTTTCAATTTTTGACAACATTACCACCCCCAAAATGTGCAAGTACGACCAATTTTAATATATAAAATAATTTTTCGTTTATTATATTATATATATTTTTGTTTAGTTTAACAGCGATATAGCGTTCATGAGGCCAAGAAAGGTGCAGTATATTGAAATTGTCAACAGGAGGCAGTAAACAGTAAAACACCACCCAATCAACAACAAGCGTTTACATGTTTGTTTGTTTGTTATTTTGTCTGGCAAGTGTGCTATTGCTCTGTGTGGTCATATGGGCATGCTATATAGGTGCTGTAACTGCTGGTAAGAAATCACTTCATTGTTCTAAACTTCCATTCATCCGAAGGGTATTAACAGTATTAGGCATATAAGGTTTATAAATTACTTCTTTCACTTTTCAAGTTTCTGTTACGTGCCAGTCTTGCATGCTAAATTTTGGTTGCAGCATAATAAGAGTAAAATACTTCTACCAGGAGTGGGGTTCGAACCCACGCGGACATATGTCCATTGGATCTTAAGTCCAACGCCTTAACCACTCGGCCATCCTGGTGAACATGTATAGGGGTTTTTAGCTATGCTCCAGTAGATACTTCAACTGCCTCTCGCTGATCGCGCGGCTAATTAATGTTAGCCTGTTAGCTCTCTCTAGTTTAGAGTTTACTACTCTTTAACTAAAAGAATACGCGATAGATTAAATTAAGTTTAGCTAGCTTTGCTAACTGACTCGTCCCCAAAACCTTTTCTAAAATAAAGCAGCAAAGAGAGAAAATGAAGATATCACTCTCCTAAAATAAATTCTTAAACTTGTATTGCGCAAACATGATTTTTATTACCGCGTTATTGTTATTAATGTGATTATTACCTGTTTGGGTAAACTACCAAATAACATACAATAGTATGTTCAACATACAACAGAAATGTACAATAGATCACAACAGAAATATGAAAAGAAATAATTAAAAAGAAAGTGGGGTATCGTGGATTAATTTATCACTTACATTTAATGTTTATTTAATATATTGTTCATGTCTATGTAGTTATACGGCTTTCACTTGCAGCTTAAATCTAGAGCGTAAATTTTATAACTGACATCTGTGAACGTATCAAAGCGGAAGTGAAAAAAAGCCTTTAATGTCAAAACAAAACTTAAATGTGTGTCCTGCATTCTTCTTTAGGGTTGTTCTAGAACCTCGGCAATGACAGAGAGACATATTATAGAGACATTATAGAGATATATTATATATAAACAGCAGCTGAATGAGCTTCTTTCCACAACAAGGTTCATAATATTGCTCAAACACAGGATTGTGATGGCAAATAAAGCCAAGTCCCACCCCCTTAGAGTATAACACCTTACAACTGTACATGATTGTGGTATGATTTACCATATTAGAATGCACACAGTCATTAGGTCACGGACATAACATATACACAAACACACATTATGTTATCTTAGTAGGTACACTGCAGATGGTGCCCTGAGCTCACAAGACATGATGTTTCCACAAATCAGTGAACTTTGTGAACATACAGATAATGATCTGTATGTTCATCTCTAAAGTGCTGAATCTATTGTACCACCACAGATATCCTATGAATGAGTCATCGGTAGATTCTTTAATACACTGTAATTACAGCACTACCTACAAGACATCACATCTCAAATCACTGTGAGGAGAGCCTGGTATCCGTATATGCTTCAACTTTTTAAACTTTTTCCTAAAAAATTATATGAAAAATGTGAGCTCTGAGTTTATACATCCAGACTCTCTGCTACCAAATTCATTCCTCTATAAATCACATTCCTACAGCAGAAAAATAAAAGCTACCTACCTACCTACCTACCTTCTATTCATAGCTTTAACTTTAATTGGATGTCCACCTCGCCAGAGTCTATCATGATGGGGAAACAGTTATCTCACAACAGCAATGTGCATTTTTACCCAAAATGCAGGGGCTCTGATTGTGCCTGGCATGTAATTCCTAGGACTATTTTGTGTGTGTTGGTATATGTGGTTTACTAGGACACAAATGTGTTTAATGACGTGTAACAATGTAAACATGGTTTATGGGGACACTTACTGTGCCCTTATAAACCAAATGGCTTAAAAAATACTAAATGGTGTTTTTCTTTTTCTTTTCTTTCTTTTTTATTTTTTATGTTACAGTAGAAACGGTTTCTGGTATTTTCATATTTTTATTATATTTGATTAGTTATGTTTTTCATATTTGTCAATGTAAACTTATTTAAATTGATGGTTTCAATGCAAAAGAAGTCTGAAGCATCATCCAGAATAAGATGAAATCAACATGCACTTTCAACTAACCTTCTGTTCATTTATCTGAAAGATACACATTTATTTGAGCAGCTGGAGTAACCCCACCCAGAAGCGTTTTTTTGGCACATACTGTCTGTATGCACTTAACTTGTTTTACTGTTTTCTGAGGTTGAAAATGGAAGGACATCAAACGTGAGCCCCTAAGGCAAAAGATAAGTTACAAGGGAGATTAAGAAAATAATGAACAAAGCTGTATTTCTCAAAACCATCATAAGCCTAAGTATATCTTAGAACTATTGGCACCAATTTTCTACCAATTTAGCTCACGATGACTTTTCAGACTTTCTGCATGTTCAGAAACTAAAAATTCCTTATGCTGCCTATAGAGGTCAGTCTGGTGCTTCAAATTGCAAGAGTGTTGGACTTTTGGCACTAGTGTAAAGCTGGTAAATGTGTCATTAGCTATACCAAGAATTTTTTAAACTATGCTTTTTCAAAATTTTTAAAACTATGCATTTTCACAAGCATCATAAGTTAATCATAGACGCCTTTGGTGCCAATGGTTCTACAATATTCTTAGGATTATGATGCTTTTCAGAAACGCAGCTCAGGTGTGTTTTAGATGGGCTATTCTGTTTACCCGTGAAATCTGTGAATTAATCGACAATCTGAATCTGGCATTAGGAGAGATCAGGGCCACATCCTGCAGAGTTTAGCTGCAACCCTGATCAAACCAACCAGCTAATCTAGGTCTTCAGAATTACAGGAATACAAATATGAAAGGCTTTTTAAAGCTTCAGTCTGTAACTTTTCTTGGTTAAAAATGAACAATTACGTTACTGAGCAAGTACATAACAGATCAGTGTTCAATACTGTCTTCTAACCATACCTTGATTCCCAATGGTAATTTTATAATAATGAGTTATAATTTGAGGCCATTTTAGTTTGGCTTCATTTGACTTAAACATACGTAAAGAAAAGTATGTACAGTAACTTGCAATTTTATGTTTAAAACAGAGATGCAACAGAGAGGCAAAAGTTACGGATTACAGCATTATGACCATGAAAAAAAATTCTGTAATGGGTGAACAAACATTTTACAGATATAGTACTGTATTCTTTATATATTTCTTATTTACTAAACAAAAAATTAAAACAAAAATAATTTAATTATGCCTTTTCTAAATTTCTCTCTTCTATTCTCTTTCTCTCCTTCTTTTTCTCTCTGTAATATTCCTCCTTCAGATCTTCCCTATGTCTGCGCCTCCATCCTTTGGCTGTAACATGGTAGAGATCTACGTTATTGCCTGAGTATGCATCCCTGTGTGTGGCACGGTACACGGCCTCCCTAGCAACTGAAGTTGCCTCCTCTACACTCATACCCCAGTAAATACTGCTGTCCAGGATTGAGTATGCATAAGGTGATCCAGATCCCACAGAGAACAGCTCCCCGTGCAGACGAAGCCCATCACTGCACACATAAACTACACGTGGGCCAGACACTCCTGGATGACCTAGGTGTGAACAGCTTTCTGGTTTAGTCACTGGAGTTTTAGTAGCGCTTGCTTCTGACTGGCTTCCTGAACAGCCTGCTGTTGTTTGAGCATTTGTGTTTCTCTTGACAGTTAGATGAGTGTTTGCATATTTCTCTTTGAAAGGTTCCTCATCCCATCCACAGAGAGTGGCTGCGACACACAGCTCTGTGCCTTTAAATGGGTGTAGCATGTGGGACAACAGTTTGGCAGCACCCCCTGTTGACAGCCGACGGTGGTTGCGAAGCTGATAGAGCCTGAGCTCTCGTGCCAGGATACGCTTCCAGAGTGCACAGTCGGCAGAGGTCCCAGAGGTGGTGCCCACCAGGTGAGAGTGAATGGGTAAGACCTTTGGGGATGCAGGGCAGGCCACCAGACCCGAACAGCTGGAGCGTGTGTCAGCTGCAGCTATCACACCTCCCTGGAATGCAAAGCCCAGAGTTGTAGTACCATGAGATAGAGTGAATGGCAAAGGGACGGACGGAAAGATTGAGCAGGGTGTGGGCGTAGGAAGAGAGATGGATGGTAATGAGGGGTGCAGATGGTCAACAGTCAGTAGATTTGTAGTGGAGAAACTGAGGTTGGTTTGACCAAACTTTATAGGACACTCTGTAAGGTACTCAGCTACTGGAATGTAAAACTCCAGAGGAGTCACATCACTCCACCTAGACAGCCATGAACAACAAGCTTCTCTGTCAGTCCCCCCTCCGAACAGATGAGTTGAATTTTCCAGCATAAAGGACTGTGAGAGTGGAGCACTCCACTGAGGGAACAGAGGGGGGTCGCGCAAGCCGCATACATCTTGTAAAGCCATCAGTTATTGTACAGTTATAAAATACATTATAACTCTGTCAATTGTTACGTTGTGTGACATGAACTGCAAAAACATCATACCTGGCCTTGGGCTTTTTAGGCAATTTACTGTGAAGGTCTTCTTGGTTTTTTTTGTTTGTTGTTTTGTTTGTGCTCATTTATATTCTAATATTCCCACAATACATTTTAGTCCATGTTTTCTGTTAAAACAACATGAAGTCCAAGTGAACCAAATTTTCCTTTGATCACTGCAGTTTTCTTAAGCAAAGTGTCTCTTCTTTTCCATGTATGCACTCCTTATATCCAATAATACAAGATAGGTGTCTGTATTCATCAGTCTCGACGGGCAATTAAACGTGCCTTAACCTCAGATGTTAGACCACTGCTTTTATAAGCACTGCTCGATGATTCAGTCAGCCACTGACGCATGAAAATGCCAAAGTAAGGCTTTTAACCCAAGCCTGACGACGCACACTGTACAAATTAAATTTTCAAGTAACATAAAACTGTTGTGCAGCTGTGTTGTGAAGTGTAGGTGCAATAACATCCCATAGGCACTTCTTTACACAAAATAATGTTTGTGGTACCATGGTACACTAGCAGACAGAAATACGATGGTATTTGGATATTTAACAAAGTATTGGTTACCATTCCTTAGCTTAAACTAAAATAATTCATCCCTTATATCAACAAACATTAACCATTGTTTTACTACAGATAAAAGAAAAAACATGGTTTTACTGTAGTTAAAGTTTAATTTGTGTGAGTTTGATCTGGAGACCAGCTTGCAGACAAGGTCAGCAAAACCACCTGAAACTAGCTTGGCCACCCATGATGACCCACAAAGCAGTGTGTGTTCGTTTGAGCTTTCATTGTGTCAGCAGTAATATGACCACGGTACACACACAAGTACATAGCAGGACCATGGTACATCTTGTTACATCGATGTGCTGCATTGGAGCGCTAGAATAAGCATTGCATCACCAACAGAATAACTGAGGTGTAGTGTGAATATAAAATGATAGTGAGTTTGACAAACATTTGTTGTTCGAAGCTCAAGCTTTGTGTCAGAAAGAAAAAGTGCCCCCTCTGTTCATAGTAAATAATAATAATAATTAGTATTTTTATATTAAATAACAGTACGCTTATATAGCATTGCCACTAACAATAACACACAGGTTAACACACAAGATCTAGGTGAGTTATGATTTTTTAGCTTAGGTGAACTGGAAGGTGGAGCTTTTTTTACAGGGCTACGCAGCAGTGTCTCAGCCGCAAGTCTTCAAAATACATGACCAGCAGGTAATACGGAAAATTTATACTATTCTTAACATTTATACTATGCTTCGGTGTAGCGAATAGGGCAGCATGTGAGCTATGCTTAATTATAAGTATAACTTGACTGCTGCCGCATTTCTGACAATGACATTCAATTTGTTTTTAACCAAGGCCTTTAAACCACAGTAGTATATAGTTTAGAATGTCCTCGAGTTGTTAGCGTGGAGAAATACATCCATAATGAAAAGAAAGTTAATGTCAGTGTCTCTATGTATCTAGCTCTTTCATCCATATAATACAAACAAAGTTCAAAACATTTACAGAAATAGACATGACTGACATGAAAAATTCATTCTGTTGATGTATGTAATATAATGTAATATTTTTTAAAAGCCCTTTTTGGTTCTTCCGCCTCTGCCCCTGAGGAGGTCTGTGCACGCCACTGTTGTTATTCCTGAATGCAGGCATCAAAATTGTGTCATCATTGCAAACGCGACGTTGTAATCAGCTGAAAAGATGAAAGCTGTGTGAAGTTTAATATGTGCTGTTATACTTTCGCTGGTAAAAACATTTTTTTTTTTACTTATGTTTTATGTTTACATAGCTGCTTCAGATTCAATTACAGCTTTAATCATATTTCACTAATATTATAAATCTTTTCCTTTATATTTTTGTCTGTTATTGTGCTGTCATGTTTTTTTGACATGGCAACATGTCTGTTTTTGGACATGATCCACAGAACCATAATTTTTTTAAAGTAGAATATTGTGGTATCGTGTTGCTTTGCACATATGGGCACAATTTTAAGGAAACTAATTTCACACTTGTAACTACACAACCTGAAACCTTATTCTTTTTGTTAAAACTATGAATTTTTAAATCTTTTGCAAGACCATTTTGACCTGAGTTTGCCATATGGGCTATTACATCTGAATACAGTAAAGTACCTAAACCAAAGTTCTGTGGTATTATGATGTTTTTGGAAATTTACTGATAGTCTTTCACATATACTGGGTAACAATGTAAATATAAAAATGGTAATGTATACCATTAAGTGCAATGATATATAACAAAATACCATTACTATACTATAATAACATCACATGGGGTATAATACAGACCTGACCTAAATAATTGGTTTTATTAATGAATGAATGAATGAATGCGAAGCTTACACCTTACACTCAGTAAACCTATGAATTATATACACTTCAGAAAACGCTCTTCAAATGTAAAAAACTTACAATCAAGCAAAGATGCTCTCAAAAAATGGTCCACATAAAACAGATGACAACCTAACTGACCAGTCAGCATAACTGACAGTTTAAATAAATATTCCACTGACAATTCTGCCATTATATTCTGACCCTCATGACTTTCCAAACAGTTATTTTTCAGTGCGATACAAAAGAAACTTTCTGTAAAATTTTCATGCAGGTCAGAGACAGTTTACAGTAATAATGGCTAAACCTTCACTGTATTAAAACAAGTTAAATAAAGGAAAAAACTCAATGTCACAAGGCAAGGGTGTTGCTAGGTTGTTGCTAAGGTGTTGTGGGTGGTTGAGAGGGTGTTTTTAGCAGTTGCTACTGCCTACTTGCCCAGGTCAAAAGAGTCATTATTTATGTAATGGTTCAGCCATGTTTTATTATTCATGTTATGAAAGTATTATTGTGGTGATTGCATCATTAGGCATGGCAAGATTATTATGGTGGCTTGAGAAATATACTGTTGTTTGACTTGCACTTATTAGTGACGCTTGCAAAGCAAAGCTTCACTTTTACTTTCTTGCATACTTCTTTTTAGTGGTGCAAAGCATCACTATTACTTTCTTGCATACTTCTTTTCAGTGGTGCAAAGCATCACTATTACTCTCTTTTCTACAAAACTTTGGCACATAACTTGTCTCATTATAAATTATACTAGCATTCTACTAAGTCATGCTAGCATCATGCTAGACTTCTATTGAAAAATCCCCATAGACTTAACATGGGGCATAAATTTGTAACATAGCTCTACCTCAGAATGTTGTATAGACTTGAGGATAGGCTTGCATAGTTCAGCTTAGCAAGAATAAATAAAATTGTGACATTTAGACACTCTAGCAATCAGTTACAATACCCTAGCAACTACCCCATTGACGTCCTTTGAAAAAGGTGAGAGGCATCAGAGCATCATAGAGACAAGCAGGTACCATCTTTTGGCTTAGATTGGCAAGTAGTCTTTAATTATCACCATGGAAAGTGTCCAGCCATGGCTTAATTCGTTTCATTACATGGTTGCTATGGTGTAGCTAGACATTTAACAGGGTAAGACTATCCTTTCTATCTAGACTATGCTGTCTAATCTAGAAAGACTATAGACCGGATGTTTGTCTGAATCAAAAGAGCCTGTCTCTCCAAAAGAGAGACTCCTGTCTCTGTAATGTTCTGGTGTTGAGATGTGGCATGCCATTGTGATAATGGAACTTGCCAGTCTGAATTAAAAAGGACCACTCACTTGTCTCTACAATGTTCTGATGCTTCTCACCTTTTACAATGCAAGTTGGTGTGGTTGCTAGGGTACTGTAACTTGTTGCTAGGGCATGACTATAAAGTTGAAATGTCGACTATGTGTTGCTGTGAGTGATTTGAGCCCACCCACAATTCTCGACGACATTCTGATAAAGTGCTATGACTTTACAAAGTTTTGCCCAGAGTTAAAGGGGTAGGGTGAGTAATTAATGTCAGAATTTTCATTTTAGGCAGAACTATCCCTTTAAGTCTAGGGAATTTTCAATTCAAATCAATGAGGGGGTTCCTATGATCCTGTAACTGATCGTACACCTGAGTTACGAACTGAAACTTTGTCAAGCCAACATAATGAAGTGTACTGATTTCAACAAATACTTGTCTCCTGTTCCTGCTCTCTTCTGCCCCTACTGGTTCTTAGGATGCTAAGAGTAAACATGGCAAAGTATTGACTGCTCTGATTACAAGATAAAAATTCTGGGATTTCCTGACAAAGAGATTTAGTTAAGATACTGTGTTTAACATGTTTCTCAGAGTTGAGAAATATTTTGAAAGTATGTTTAGATATAAAAATTCTTCTATTAAAAATCTAGTATTTCACAATGCCATTTTCAAAAAAGTTGTTCTATTAAAAACGTAGTATTGCCATTAAAAAAAACAACCAAACCTTTAAAAATTCTCAAGCTTCATATTTACAAATGATTTAAAAACAAAAACAATACAGTTATTAATGTAAAAAAACAACATTAGTGTAAAGAGTTGCATTTTTCATGAGTTTGGTTTCCATTTGCTTACCATTGCAAACATAATTATCAAGTCTAAAAGTGCCAACACAACTAACAGACACAGAAACAGCAGGTGACAATAGAATATTCATGTGTGCTACGCTCACGTCAGAATTACCAGCATTATCAGATATTGCCTTGTAAAAAAATTTGTTAAACACAAATACTACAAGTTTACATTGAATTTTACAAAAGGTTTGACTTTCACACTTGACCGCTGTTGTGTCATTTAAGAAAAACGACCTTACCTTTCTTATTTTTAAAGACCCTATTAAGTGTTTCGACAACTGCAGTTTTCTTATTGAAACATTAACACAAGGTTTTATCCTCGTTATATAACCAGTTGTCTTCAGTTTGTATGACAGACATGAACCATTATTTGCTACTGGTTATTACTATTCTACAGTAGGTGTTATTAGTGGGAGGGACAGTCTGATTCCAAACATCTAGGGATCTGGACAATTTATGTACACCTGTGATGTTAAGATCATCAATACATTTGAGAACAGTGAATAATTCCCAGTAAGTTGCTGGAAAATGGTAAGTATTGTTATTCTGACATAATGTGAATACAATATTATAACAAAACATAATAAATTGCATTCTTTAGTCTTATAATTAAATAATCCAGTCTATAGTTTAGTAGTGCCACAAAATGATTTATCATAGCTCGCGTGTCTGTTTGCAAGGTAGCAGTTGTTATACTGTATGCAGCATTCTTCAGCTTGTAAAGTGCTGTTCTCTTGTAGCATGTTATTAGAACATGGTGCATGATATAAAAACAATGCATTATTTATGCATTGTTTTTAAAATGTTTAAAAATGGTCCGTTAACTACTACAAACTCGTTGCTATTGTTTTCCCCTCATCTTCTATAGTGAGTGCTGGATTGTCATACACCTCTAAACTTTTGTCCTCTTTCATCTCATTCTTTTCTTCTTCCTTGCAACACTTGCAGCAGCAGCAGCAGCAGCAGCGAGTTCTGCAGAAGGTCATCGCCAAGGTAACTTGTCTGTCCCAGGGTTTGAGGGAATGCAGCGGTTTGGGCAGGAAGTCCCAGTTGCGGAGGCATGAGGGCAGGAAACGTGGACACCGGCTCTGCATGATGTTCACCACAATCACAAAGACCAGCAAGGCTACCACAGGAACCCCAACGCCCACCAGCACCTGCCAGCCCGCGATGGAGAGGCCCAGAACCAACAGCGGGAATATGAAGAAGCATAGGATGAGGTACAGGGCGGCAAACCAGCGATACTTGGCTGTGCGGTTGCCCAGAGCTTTGGCCAGTCGGATAGGAATGCGGGTGAAGGGAATGGGATACCACAATAATATACCAGAGATATTGAAGAAGAAGTGGCAGAGGGAAATCTAGAAAAAACAGAAATTAATGAATAGTGATCCAAATACTAGTTTGGTTACAACAAAGAAAATACAAAAATGTTTTAATCATGAATAACTGGTTATGATCGAATAAACCAGTCTTTGAAAAGACCCTGACTTTTTCGAAAAGTAGTACAAAAGTACAATTTAAAATATTATAAGAATTTTGGCCTCTGTGAGAATTAAAAATGTAGCTGTCTGCATAAAACTACTTTAAGATCAAGTTGTTCACACTACACCCCTGAGTTAAACAGCTGAGTTGATGAAGATTACAATTCTGTCAACATACTCAGCCACATATTCCTAACCCGACTGAGCTTCTTTGTCTAGTCATAAAGTCAAAACAACATGAGGTTGTGATGACAAAATTATGACAGAACTTTTTCTTCTTTAGTGAATTTTAGCTTATTAACAAACCTGTAGAGAGTTAGCCAGCGTCTCTCCTGGACTGGCCATAGCAGCTAGAATAGCTGTAGTTGTTGTGCCAATGTTGGAGCCCAGTGTAAGTGGATAAGCCCTTTCGATGCTAATAACACCAATACCTAAATGGAAGGAGAACAAGACAACTGCATGTTAATTTCTGTAAAATATGTGCAGTTACTTCAGTAATATTACACTTACTGAGAGACTCACTATGTATCAGCTCAGAAGAACCTAATTTAGCAGGGTTTTAGCAGGTACTTTAAATTTTCAGCCATAAGTTTTTTTTTACAGTGTTCTTTCTATAAAGCTGCTTTTCGACAATGCAAAATTATAAAGAGTGCTATAGAAATAAATTTGAATTGGATTGTTGTAATTACAAAGCTTTATACACCTGGAAAAGAGATTCTACTGTTCAGTTCCAAAACCTAGCTGTCTACTAAGCAGCTGCCTTCTAAGACAACTTTCCAACTGAAAGGAAACATATTGGGTAATTTAAAACCCTCTTTCCTCTATTTAACTCTCCAAAAATAGTCAATAAAACATGGTTGTTATATATGTATACATACATACATACAAGCATATGTATACAAGCAGTATTCAGTTTTTAAGATTATCTTTTGGAATGTGAAGGTCCATCTGTATGGAACAAATCTCTTATCAATCCTGTCTTATCCTTAAACGGGACTTAATCTGCAACCTTTTCTCCCCTACAGCCTAAAACAGATATGGAGGTATAGAGGTAAGAATGGTTTCTATACTAACCGACCAGTGGAGTAATGGCAGAGGTGAAGACAGAGCTGCTCTGAACAATGAAGGTCATTCCAGCTCCAACAATGATGGCAAGGTATCCTGTCACCCAGCCGAATGGGAAGGGGAAATCTGCCCAGTTACAACCAAATGAGAAAGTCATGGACCTTACCAGGGCAAATAAATACCAGTGTACTTAAACATTTCAGTGAACTGCAGTAACTTACAAACAACACAAATGCATAAACAGTCACTGTATCAAGGATGGATGTGCAAAACTACATTTTTATGCTGCCTTTAAACAGGACCACTGACAGATATTCCATAAATAAATCTACTGCACAATAGATCTTTTAATCTTAATATTTATTGCGGCAGATTATTGCTCAAAACTACCATAACTCTCACAATCACTAACTTTGCTAGAAATGTTTAAAGCTAATAAATACATTTATGTAACTTATGTCAGTTGTTGGACAACTAGTCTTTCCTGAATGTAACTTTCCTGAATCATTTGTATTATCAAGTGATGATTTCATGTTAAATTCATATAAACCATTATTGAATATTTGCAGTTAGTTGGTGTGAAGCATTATAAGCATGTATCTGAGTACTCTGAAACCAACAGGATGTGCACACGCACACACACACCTGTGGCACTCAGAAACACTCAGACTCAGATAATGTTCCTGTTCAGCTCATCAGACAGCAGGACTGGGTCACCTGTGCTGACTATCATGACAGGAAACATGCTAGCAAGCTAAGAAGCGAAGAAGCATCACACCCACAGAAATGTGTGATAAGCTAAAAAAATCTAGGTAGAGTCAGGATTGCGATACACATTTGCTAAAACACACCTTTGTTTTAGAGCATGTGTTAGAAGTTTGTTTGCAGTGAAGAGTATCTTATCAGCAAATGATTATCGAAGTCTCTCATGTTGACCCACCTGTGTTGAGCACCTTTTTGATTACAACAGCCACCTGACCCTTCAGCATAGAGTTCAGCAGCTTGACTATCAAAATGAGACAGGTACACAAAGCCAAGAGCGACAGAGCCAACAAAATCAAACCCACCGCTAAGTCAGGCAGGTTAGCTTGAACAAATATATGAGAACCTAAGGATAGAGAAGATAAGTTTAGTTGCGTATTAAGTCAAACCTTACAAAAAAAAGCTCTCCTCCCAGACTGACTGAGTCTCTTTGTTTAGGTGCAACGGCTCAGGTGCCTGAGGCTGTCATGAAGAAAAGCCCCATTGAAAACAAAGAGTGGATGGAGGTGGGCGAAAAATGAAGCTAAGATCTCAACTCAGTGAAGCTATTGTTCCTACAGTGAATCACGTTCAATGGCTTAGAGCTAAAATAAATTAACTATGTAAGACAGAAGGGGAAATGGGTTAATAACAAGCTTTAGCTGCTGTTTATCCATAAAGTTCCTGCTTTTGTTCCTGCAAGAACCAACCCAAAAAAGCATAGGCACTCACATTTTTTCAAGTTAATAGTTTCTGTCTGGTTCTGTTGAGTCCAGGTCAGGTTGTTCTCCACCCAGCAGAGGGCATTAGGGGTACAGTTTGCAATTCCAGGGACTGTTATATTCACAGGGTTCTAAAAAGAATGAAAAACACATGGACATTTAGGGTATGAGGTCAGGAACTCTGCTCGATGGTAAACCAGAAGCACCTCATGTACTGTAGGTTCCAAAAACCTACAGCAGCCTACTACATCAAAATGAGGAGTTTTAAAAAGCAGAATAAAGTAGAATAAATACATGCTTAACCAGAAAAAAATACTGATTATAAAATTGTTGCATATAAAGTATCAGTAAAAAATAGTTGAGTATTTTACACATTTTTTACACCAATTAGAATGTCACATTGTTAGCTTAGCAACACATTAATGCTTAATTAAAGTCTCTCTCTTTGCATAGGAAATGTTATTAATTTGACAAATGTACAGTAGCATGTTCCTTATTGCCCATTTATGAAGTTCTATTTCTGTAAGTATGTTTAAAAGGAAGTGGCTTATACCGGCAGTAGACAGTACAGGCTGTTATCTATTAACAAGACAGCAGGAATTTAGATAAAATATTTGCAAATCTATTTTTATACAATCTTTTTTACCTTACATGAATCATTTGACATCATTTGACCTTGGAACAATAAATCCTATTTCCTTATGTTTTCCTTATGTTGTTAGTTACATTACGTGACTGATGAGAAATAATGGAAGTGCTGGACTAATTTTCTTACCGTGACTTTCTTCGTTTTACACCAAATCTTAATCAAACTTTTGTTCCGGGCAGATGGGTCACCAGTAGCTATGCCACTGATAACAGAGCTGTCCAGCTGAAAGGAAGTGTTAAAAAAAACAGATTAAATGGCACGCAAGCAGAGATACTCATATGAGAGGTTGTTAAATCTTCAGTTTAGATACAACGTATTTAACAGTTCCCTTTAATTAAAAATACTTTTATAGTTTATAAAATTATTATTACACTTTATTATTAGTTTAAATTAAATGGTTAAAATTTGTTAAATATTGTATAATGCTTGAGTACAGTGATGTTATAAGTAATGTTTATTTTTTACAGTGCTTATTCACAATGTCTCAAAAAACAAGAGAAATGTTATTTTAACACTGTCCCAACCAATTTATGGCAGGATTTATGGCAGGTAAAGCATGAAATTGGGCCCAGGCCACTAGTAGTGATGTTAAACATGAGTGCTTATATTTCAGATGAAACAGAATTTCAGAATACTGTCCTCCACTGAAATACTTTCAGATTATCTTCTAGATTCCTGTGTTTATTTCATGTAAATCTGGAAGACTATAGCCAGTTAGCACGGAGTTCTACCTTATGAACCAATCAGTAACCATTTGACTGTGTTGTAAAGAAGATGAAACTGCTACAGCATCATTATACTGATGCTGTGTCATGATATCTACCTTGCTTTTTGTTTACTGTTTGCTTTGCATGCTTTTATAAGCAGCCTTTGCATTCTGAAAATGAGTCTCGATGTAGCTTTAACTAGACTATGGCTGGCTGTATATACTTCATAAGCAGTAATGTTGACCTCACCTCAATGATATTCTTGGTGAGGGGTTCAGTGATGACCTTCAGAAGATCTGGAGCATCTGCACCAGTCTGGATGTGAAAGGAATCAATGAGAAGTTTCGTGATCTTGTAGAGGAAACCTGAGGCCACCTCAAGAGGCAACAGCACCAGCACAGACAGCCAGTTGAAGAAGTCATGGACAGTGGCACCAGCAAACGCCCTGAGATAGACAATTTAAACAACTTAATTGTGTTTAGAAAGTGTGATAAACCAAATATGCAGTTATAAATTAACATTACTCTGTAATCACTATTATTTTTAAACTTTTTAATTTCTGGTGATTTTGGAGTTTGACGACTTTCTGATTCTCTGGCCTGAAAATCTGATCTTTTTACATTTTCAGATACAGTATCTCCTGTTTAGCTCTAAAATAAAGTTGATCTGTATTTAGTGTGTACAGTAACGGCTGCATTAGTTACCTGCGAAATTCATTGCGATCTCCTGCTTGCATCACGGCTACAATGGTGTTTGTCACAGAAGTGCCAATATTAGCGCCCATGATGATTGGCACTGCAGACTTGACATCCAACACTACAATTCATATTGAAAAATATACATAAACTTTTAACCATTTTTTAAATTTTTGTAATTTGTATAGATAGTGTATAGATACATACAGACACACACACACACACACACATATATATATATATGTGCAAAATTCTTAGTATTTTCACACCCAAAAATGGTTATAAGCAAGTTATTTATATCTTTTGTTGTAGTGTTAGTAGGAATTATAAGTTTACATTTTTAATATTTACACTGTATGTGCATGAGTCAAAGACATGGAAACTCACATCCAGATGACACCATGCTGACCACAATGGAGGAGGACGTGCTTGAGCTCTGAACCAGAACAGTGACCAGGACTCCAATGACCAGTCCAGCGACTGGGTTAGACAGTACTGCATTGTCTTGGAAGATATCACCAGCTGCCTTTCCTGTGCACGATTATAAAAACACAGCTATGCCATTTGTGTCCACAGCACATCTATTTTTGTTTAAAGATAAGAAGAGTCTATTACACATTAACTCTGTAAAACTGGGACATGCTTTGATATGGTGCCATTAGTTTGCAGTGGTCTTCATTTGTTTGACATCCGCTTGCACCCTACAAAAGATCAACTTTCTCCACCCTTATCCTATTAGATATAGTATTGTTCTGTAATTTAATTCTAAATTCTTCATTATAATATAGTAGAATAGTTCAAATATAAATAAAGCAAGTTTTTAAAAGTAATGTTTTATTAGTTTTATTGTATAGCACAGTAGCCTTTACTGTATAGTATAAACATAAACTACAATAAAAAAATAGAAAATTTTGAAAGAAAATTCGAAAGGAATAAATAAGTTCGAAAAAAAGAAAGAGTTAAACACAAAATGCGGAAAAGTTTGTTACCTCCTACTAGTTGGAAAGCAGAACTTAGCACGTCTAGAGAACAGACGAACACGTAGAGAAGACCCAGCAGAAGAACGAACTTCACGATAGACGTAAGAACTCGAAGAAGTTTCCCTCTCGTGTCCAGATCTGCAGGAGAACATCAGACAAAAGTCAGACACGCGTGCTGGGTTAAGCTCGTGTCCTCCGCATTCCGATCTTCTCTTACCTGACCATTTCACCCCGTTGTCCCGGAGTTCGGGTAGATCCCACGGGTCCTTCTCCTCTGTTGGTTCTGCTTGGTCTTCTTTTGCCGTAGAGGTGGTGCGGTAACAGGCTGGTTCGGGCTCGGCAGCATCTTTGGCGCCTGTGGTAAAATCATGGGTCTGAGTGACAAAGAAAGCAGGAAAAGGAAGAAGAAGGAAGTGCGCCTCTGCGTGGACGTGGATTTCTATGAGACACTTACCAAGTTCCGGCTGCAGCGTGGCGGGATGACTTCCCTTCTCACACAGCGGGGACATTACCTTCTGACGACCATAAAAAAACAGTACAAAACAGATTTTACATGCATCTTTAAATTAATCTTCGCATTCTTTGTCTTTTAGTGTTAGAAATGTTTCTCTAAAAAGTGTCATAAACGAGCAGTTCAAAAACCACAAAAGGTAAACAGTTAGAAGTGAGTATAACAAGTTCAAAGACACTCTTAAGAATAACATCTTTCTTTGTCTTTTATTTTCCTTATCTAAACATATGGAAAACAGCTAAAAATGTGTATTAAAAGTTTTTTAAAAACGAAACTACATTAAGCTAAATGTCTTTCCCTTTATTTAAACAGTAGAGATTGAGTCTTCATTAGTCTTTGATGGTCAACCTATCTCTGGTTGTTGAATGTTGCCCATATAATACCTCTTTCATGCAGGTACCATACTTACAAATGCTCACAAATTCTTTGTGTATTTACTCAACACTGTGGTCAATCAGTTAGCAGACTATTTATACTAAATATTCTGTAATTTCCACCCCATGATTATGCAAGTTTAATCAAAAATATAAACTTGTTTACTCCCTGACACACATGATTCTAAACTCATCAGCAGTGAGCACATTCTGCTTTAAATACACCCAGACCACTAAAGAAGGAACGTCTCTGTGTGAGCCTCACTGGGAAGATGTAAAAACATCATGAGAACCTCCAAACTTTGTATCTTTATGTAGAATATATCACAATTCACTACACGTCACTGAAGAGAAATAGTCCAAATAAACGGTCAATTAATAGATTCATACACATACCTAGTACCAAGCAGGTTTGAGACAGATTTCCCTACCTGTTCTGCGATTTTATGCTTGAAGTTAATCCGGAGTCCAGTGGATCTACCTGTGGAGGAGGGACAGGTGTCTTTTATACCCCTGCAGCAGGACAGCCCTGTGCATGTCATCGCTTTGAATTCCAGTGCAGGTGGTAGTACACCTCCCCTTCCTCAGAGAGATGCAGGCTAATTATCAGCTCTGTCAAGCAGATATAAGCTTGAAATAAAATGCATAGCATCCTATCTTACATTTTTACACTGACTGACAACACCCAGAACTCAACAGAGAGATCTGATCTCACAATCATCAAGTCTGTCTGTGATTACATTATGAACCAACAGAAAAAACTGAGAAAGACTAAATCAAGAAGAACTGTGACAGCGTCTCCAAGACACTTGAAGAAACCTGCCTGCAAAGCTACCTGAAAAGCTATGTGCATGTTTACCAAGGACAAAAAAGGTTTTAACTAAAGGGTGTTTACACAAAATATTAAATTTGATTTAGTTATTAGAAGTTAATTGATAAATACAATTTATTTTACATTATTTTTGAAAGCATCCCCACTTTACAGCATTTTTAAGCAAGTGGCTAAAACTTTTGATAGCACTGTAGCTTTACAGGCAGGTTTCTTCAAGCATCTTGGAGACGCTGCCACAGTTCTTTTGGATTTAGTCTGTCTCAGTTTATTCTGTTGGTTCATAATGTAATCACAGACAGACTTGATGATTGTGAGATCAGATCTCTGTGCATACAAAAATCTCACTGGATTATTACAATTAATGGCAAAAAGAATGTTTGGAAATGTAATCTTATAATTTCTACTAACACCACAACAAAAGATATAAATAACTTGCTTAAAACTATTTTTGGGTGTGACTGGTATAGTTATTGTATTTTATTCTCTGGTGCAATCAAAGCCTGCCCTGTACTGGAGAACTGGGGTCCGAAAGCACATCAACGTTCCCTCTGATCCCACTATGTGCTCATGCAGTAATGTGAAATCAAGGGTAAAGAACAGGTAAATTCATACACATAGCTGTTTAACCCATACACTGTTTTATTTCACAGCAAAACGTAGTTTTGATGCTACTGCAGAAATTAACCTATCAACATAGGGGGCTTGAGTTGGATGTTTATTATTTATATCTATAGATTATTTAGAGAAGTTTGATCATTTTTACAGCAGTTAAGTATTCACTATTTAAGTAGTGAATAGTGAAAGAGTGAATTTTAAATATTTGGGGATTTTTTATTAACATTTTAATTGATGTTCTATTAAAACGTGGATGGATGGAGGATAGATTGAAGGAAAGATGGAAAGAATGCAATAATTTATTTCAGCTTGCAATTACTTGCATTATTGTTTATAAAGTAAACATTTATGTGAAGGATAAACTTAGTAAAAGAGTACAAAAAACAATTAATATCTGTATGATTAGGTGCACATTTGTATTTGTATTCTTTGTATAGACATTTTTGTATACATATTTGTATACTGTATACACATTTGTATAATTTAGTAGAAAGTTTATTAGACAAATTATGTGAAATAAATCAAATAAAACATTAAAATGTACATATCTGTATTATCTTTACATGATTAGTAATCAGTGATAGATAATCAGTCATTCATCATAAGCAGGATCATCATGCAATAAAATTTAATGAAAAACACTGGACCTAATAATTGTTATGTGATTGTGATGTGACGTGATATATAACCATTAGACAATCCCTGCTGGAACTGGTTTGACCTAAGATCACATATCACTTTCATATAACAAATGTTCTTAGCATAATGATTAAGCAATCAATATAGATACAATACATAATGATTTCAGAAAACATGCCAGACATACACCACAATAACTTTTTCTGAAAACATTTTGGGAGCAAAATATTTCAAATAATTTGTTTTTGTAGCATCAATGTATGCCTAAAGGCCATATGTGTACACATACAAACACTTTCTCATCTGCATTGATTATTGTATCTTTATGATATAAGATAAGAATGTCATGTGAAAGTAAAAATGCTTACAGCATTCTGAATAGTTAAGCATTAGACATAATTGTTGTTTGTTGTTTTTAACGCCATAATCAAATTATTCGGAAAAAAATTTAATTGCCATATCTCTAGGGTTCACTGAGTTTAAGCACTGAGCTGTTCAACTCTGACACCTAGTTAGTGTATGATGTAATAAAATCATGACAACAAGACTGCTTGGAAAAGTCCCCACCCATCAGAGAAGTTTTGTATTTGAGTCATGTATTAGGCATAAATATGCCTTGGCCCTTAAATGAATAATTTAACTAAATACTTTAATTTTGTAACTCCTCACATTTGCTAAATGTTTATTGTTTATATCTGTTCCTTCCTTATACACTCAAAACCTAGTCCTAAAAATTTAAGCAATTTCAGCCCCCTAACCACCCCAACTCCACCTTGTTTAATAATATGCAAGGAATTGGGTGTAAGGATGACAACAGTATAAGTAAAGTTTTAAACTAGATAAGAGAGGCATTTAAAATATATGCTGTCACTGGGCCTCTTTTTATGAACAGAAACACATCACATCATTCTGTCAAACTGTATGTGACTAGTCTCAGGAAACAAAACCATTTTTGGGCAATTTATTCAAGAAAGAAGCTAGTTATTTAGTTACTTATTGCATGACAATTTTGCTATAATTAACATACTTCATATTTTTATATGAAATATTAAAAGTCAGCTGAATTTTCTTTCAAATACATTATTATTACTATAAAATAAAAACATTAACAAGAGAAATACAAATAAAAACGGATGTTTTCCAAGTAATTTGTGGACAAAAGTGAGTGGTAAAAAAGTAACCACTCAACCACACACAAAAGTAACTTAATGTAAGTAATGTAAAGTGCATATTCAATATATACCATATTCACATACCATGATGTATAATGTATTTTAAAGTGGTTCAAAGAATACCACAGTACTATCATGTTCAAAAAATGGTACTAATGATTACCATAATATGTACCATGGTATTGTCCAGAGACTTTTTGGTTTTGTGTTTTGATTACTTAGTTGTAGAACACATTTGTTTACAACTGGCACATGCAGGTATTGATCTTGATAAAGATCTTAATCACTGCCAGTCGAGATGCTTCCCCCCAAGAATTCTAGGAATTAAACAAGAAAATGCTAAAACATAAAATATTTACAAATTGACATGAGATTGTATACTGTAAATGTTTATGTTGTTTTTATAGGGTGGCCAGGCAGTGGCCAGAAATGACTCTGGGGTGGCACAGAAAACATTATACAAACAAAAAGGCACTCATGCAATCTTAAAATGTTTTTATAAAGTATTTTAGAAGCCTCAAAAATTACTACAAGTAATTTTTTAAAGCTGCAAAAAGTATTTAAAAAGACAGCAAAAGCACAGCAATAATGTACTGAGTTTAATTTAAGTGCAAAAAGAAAACTTAAGCAAACTCACAAGCTTTTTCAAAACCCTTGACCATCATTAGCACTTACATTTATTGAATTTTATGATTTCTGTGGTTTAAAGCAAAGACATTTACAGAAAATCTTCTTATTTACATCAAAAAGCATGAACGTAAATCAGGCAATATCTTTGTTCTTGCAAGCGGCTGATTCTATGAGAAGGGAAAAGAAATAAAAACTTTTCATCTTAACTGCACTTATTGCACTCCTGCTACATCCCATGACGTACATCTCAAATGAGCTGCCGATTACCGATGAGAGTTGCGACCTGCTGCCATTTGTAACAATACTAGCACAAGATAATCATTAGCATTTTATCTGATATGTTTTGAATACAAGGTAATGCAAGCATTATGTGAATGTTTGGCTAAAGAGATGTGTCTTTAATCTAGATTTGAATTGGGAGAGAGTGTCTGAGCCCTGAACATTGTCAGGAAGGCTATTCCACGGTTCAGAAGCCAAATGTAAAAATGCTCTTCCCTACTTTAGTGGACTTTGTGATTCTAGGTACTACCAAAGTCCAGAGTTTTGTGATCTTAAAAAGTGCACTGACTTGTAGTGTGATAGAAGATCAGTTAAATAAACAGAGCTAACTGATTTAAGGCTTTGTAACTAACAGTTGTTATGACATATAAGACTTAGACGATGAAGTATAAAACAATGAATGAGTTTTTTGACACAAACACAAATATGGGAGCACACATAGAGTAGATCTTCAGGTAAGTGGAGATGAGTATTATGGTATTACAGGTGGAACAAGGATGAAGAGGATGAGGAGCCAGGAGATGAAGATGACAAACACCAAGGAGAGTAATACAATAACAAAGGAGTGAAGGTAAGTAGTCCATGTAGCGTATAATGAGACTGGACAATGAGTGATTGCTTGGTGTGTGCTTAAATAGGAATGGCTTGAATGGTGGTTAGCATTCAGGTGAGTTGGTGAGTTGTGATTAGATGAGCTGGGCTGGTTTCTTGGTAGTAATTGGTTGATTGGTGGGAGAGCCTGGTCGATCTGTGACAGTACCCCCCAGTACCAACCCCCCCACCCATGGCCCACTCCTGACGGCTGTTGACCCCAATGTCATGGTGGTCGACCTCTGCCTCGCTGAGCTGGCCATCCAGGATGGGAGTTGTGAAAGTCTATGAGGAGTGCAGGGTCTAAAATGTTCTTTCTGGGTATTCATGAGCGCTTCTCTGGACCATAACCCTCCCAATTGTAAAATTTAAGTAAAAATACATGGAAGGTGGGATGGATTCTATATTGAGGGGGTAGTTGCAATTAATGGAAAACTGGGTTGACCTGACGTATGATTGGAAAGGGGGCAATGTATCTGGGACTACTTGCAGGGCAGGCACAGGCGGATATGCCCAGTAGAGAGTCACACACATTGACCAGGTTGGTAAGTAGGGGTTCCACTTCTTCATGCATCTGCCTGGATTTGTTGTTGGAGGGTTCTCCAGACCATGGGAATAGGGGTGGTTGGTATCTGAACATGCACTGAAAGGGAGTCAAGTCAGTTGAATGGGATTAACAAATAGAGTTGGTGGTTTCTGCATCCTGGGAGCATGGAGACATGGCAGGGTATCAGCTTTGGTATTCTTAAAATTCATAAAGTTGAAGCGAGCAAAAAAGAGGGACCAACTGGCTTTTGGGGTAAGTTGCTTAGCAAACTTAATCAACTCTAATTTTTTTGTGATCGGTAAGGACGGTGAACGGTTCTTGTGCACCCTCTAGCCAATGCCACCGTTTTTCCAAGGCAAGTTTTATGGCCAGTAATTCCCAGTTACCGATATCATAATTCTGTTCTGCCGGGGTGAATTTAGGGGAGAAGTCACAGCACTGTGATAGCACCGCTCCAACACAGGGCGTCTATCTCCACATTGAATGGGCATTTGTTGCACTGGTGAATGCTTCTTTGAGCTGTTGAAAAGCTTGAGTAACTTGAGGTATCCAAGACAGAGACCTGGGCTTACCATAGAGAAGAGAGGTCAGAGGAATGATGAATGATGGAGCTGAAATTATTCATGATTTTATGGTAGAAGTTGGCGAATCCTAGGAAGCATGGAAGTAGGTTGTGGCCAGTTTTTAACAGCGGCCACCTTCCACTCGTCCATCTCTATGCCTTGACTGCTGATGTTGTATCTGAAAAATTGGCCTTTGTAGGACCGCAAAATGTTTTATACCAGAATGTCATCAATGTATATGATCATGAAGCAATGGAGAAACTCCTGGAGCACCTCATGCATAAAGTCTTGGAAAACACCAGACCATAGGGCATCACCAGGTACTCGTAGTGGACAGTAGGGGTCACAAAGCGGTCTTCCATTTGTTTGACAAAGTTTTAAGCACTGCGGAGGTCGAGCATGGTAAATACAGAGGCTCCTCTTAACTCTTCTAGGGTGCCTGGGACGAGGGGAAGGGGGTAGCGGAAGCGACATGAAGCAGCTGAAGCAGGAGAGGACAATCGCTAAAAGCACCTTCACCAAGCACCAAACTTCCTGAGCAGGGCCCCTGGGAACATGACGAAGAGTGAACTACAAGAATTCTAAAAGCTCACTTCTCATGCAAGGACTGTCAGTGAGACAAATGATGACTACCGGACTGGCCTACTGGAAGATATTGAAGCTGGAAAGGAGGGCGAAGAAGCTAAACTGGACATGCAGCAGGCAGATCTGGAGAAGACAATGGAGGATTACGATGCAAGACTGGATGAAGTCAGAAGGACAATCCAATTCAACCTCTGGTCAGATATGGGGAAGATGAGGTGAAGTCTGCGATCCAGGAAGCAGAGGCAGCCTGTGAAACTAGGCAGTTTCTGCTGTGAACATGGCTATGACCTACAGTTGGATTGTGTTAAGAAACTAGTCCAAGATGCAATGGCAAGCCTCAAAGTTTGGGAAATATGGATTCCAGTGGAGCAAAAGGCAAGTCTGGATGGCAGAGTGAAAGATCTGAAAACACTCAATAACAACAATGAAGCCAGAAGGGCAGAATTCCTCATAGTGCAAAGAATTACAGAAGAGGAAAGGAGAGAAAAAGTTCCTGAGATGCCGGCACAAGCTCCACAGCAAGTACTGAAAATCAAACCTACCAGCCTACCAAAGTTTCATGGATTCAAAAGGAACTTCCATCGATGGAGGAGAGACTGGGAGAGTCTGCAAAGGCAGGGAGAACCAACAGGTTCGGCTGAAGCAAAAGAAGATTCAGCTCCTGGACAGTGTTGATGAGAAAATAAGCAGAAACCTGCGGTTTTCTACTTACAATACTGCTGAAGGCATGTTCAGGGTGCTTGAGAACAGATATGGCAACAAGTCTACAATTGCCCTGGAGATAATCAAGGACCTGGAGAAAATTCCCGCCTTGAAGTCAAAACAGCCAAGGAAAGCGATTGACTTGATCCAATCTGTAGAGAAGACCCTGAATGATCTCACAGAGCTTGGAAATAAAGGAGTCCTCAAGAATCCTCTGGGCATCAGATCTATAGAGAGCAAGCTACTAGATAACATGAAGAAAGACTGGCTTGTATTCATGGTCAACCCAGCAAATGGCATCACACCAGACAATCACTTTGATACTCTCCTCAAGTTCCTGAAAACTCAAGAAGAAATTCTAGAGAAATTAGAGCAGCTTGGAGTGAGGAAAGGGAGTTCTGCAGACCACCATTTCTTTCTTTGCCAGTGAGGAGACTTCAAGAGGAGTGAAACAGACAGAACACAGAAATCAAGCATGAGTAGGAACAAGCTTACAGAGGAGCAAGAGATTTAGTTTAGTTTAGGAGAGCTTTAGGAGAGCTTTCACCAACATCACTGCAAATTCTTACTGTGCTGATAAGAATTAACATGAAGTGATGGAGTCAAGTGCACTGCATAAGCTACCAGTCATTCTAATGCTGTTGGAGGTAACTGCCAATGCAGGACAGAAAATTGGAACACTCATAGACTTGGCATCAGACACTGACTACATCACCCACAGAGCTGCCAAAAGACTAAATTTGTGCAGTGAAAAGATCACTCTGGTCGTATATGGGGTCGGAGGAATGGCCATGAAGGTCAAGACCAAGAGGTACCTGCTCAGAATGAGGGTCAAGACACCCAAAGGTATGAAAAGAGCTCATGAGCTTGTTTGTTATGGCTTAGATGAAATTTCCAAAGTACACTAGAGCAATCAGACCTGAGCAACTCAAGAAGTTCTTCCCAGAAACCAGTCTAGAAGATATAACAAGACCAGAGCACATTGAACTGCTTATCAGTCACAGTGAGGGAAGACTTGCTCCACAGAGAGTGAAGGTGATTGGAGACCTTGTCCTATGGGATGGCCCATTAGGATAGACTGTTGGTGGAGCACATACAGAGTTCTTTGAGGAAGTAGATATAGCTGCGCACACATCTGAAACACACTTTGCCCGATCCATAAGAGCCACTGCAGTGAAGTACCAAGAGCTCACTGAAACACAAGAATTTAAAGCTGAAACTAAAAACACTGTTGCCGGCAGAGAATTTCTTGACTGGTAGAGATGGGACAGCATTGGAGCAGCTTGCGAGCCGAAGTGTGGAGGGTGCAGATGTGGCAACTGTCAGCGTGGAGGCAAGGAAATGACATTAAGTGAAGAAAGAAAGCTGGAAAACATAAGAAAAGGTCTCACCTGTGTTAAAGCAGATGCTCACAGTGGTGAATCACACTGGCTGAGCAGTGCTACTCAGGTTCAGAAGAGGTGTGCATGCCGCCCTCAGTGACATCAAGAAGATGTATAATTCTAGCCTCACACAATGACCTGGAAAAGCTGGACGAGAACACCAAAAGAGTTGAGGAGATCCTGAAAGCTGGCAGATCCTTCTCAAGCCCTGGGTCCGGTCAGGCCAAAGTGGGAGGCAGGAGCATGTGCCAGGAAAGCCAGGAGCACCATCAGACAGAGTGCTTATTCTCCCAAACCAAATGAGGGAAGGAGATAACAAAGCCCTAAGAGTCGGATACCTTGTTGAAAGTGACAAACTGTACCCAATGACCTCAATCAACTGCTCAAAGAGGAAGAAGAAAATAAGAATGGATCAAAATCTCCTTGAAGAAGAGGTGAGAGGGAAAACTCCTAGAAGAGAACTGCTAAGCCAAGTAGCTAGCCTGTATGACCCAATAGGTCTTGTTACACCTGCTAAACAAAAGGGTGCTATCCTAGTCAGAAAAGCGTTCCAAGAAGCTGGCGGCAGCTTGACCTGAGACACCCGAGACTGTCTGAAAAGTTGGGGGAGGAAGCCATCCAGTCATTTGAAGAATGCATATGCCTCGGCCAAATCACCTTCCACAGAAGCCTCGCACCAGGCAATTGGATCAGAAAGCCATGGGGAGTAACATTCTCTGATGGAAATGACCAGAGCTATGGAGCCATGGTGTACCTCAGATGGGGTGGATCTGGTGGTGGATGCTGGGAGACCTCAGTGTTGCAGACATCATAACAAGAGGTTCAGCTCCAGAGGACATCCAGGATAATTCTGTGTGGCAGAGTTCCTGAAGCAACCTGTGGAAGAGTGGCCGCAAAAGTGTGCCAAAGAAGTCGCAGCATACGCCAAAGAAGGCATAGGCAGACTCCAGAGGAAGTCTTTCTCAGCAGCATTGACCAGGTTGCAGGTTAAGAGGAACAAAGGTGGTGTGTCGTCTGTTACAGCAGGACCAAGTTCTCCTGCCACAGTAAAAGAGGAGGAAGACCATGATGCACTGCAAAGCAGTCCAAATGGAAGAGAATCCAAGATTCAAGTCCAAAGACCACCTGCTGGTTCTGCAGTGAGAGAAATCATTGACACAAGGAAGTTCAGCAGCTTATCTAAGTTGATCAGAGCCATTGTCTGGGTGTGGAGAGCTGCAATAAAATGGAAAATGGCACTGACAAAGATCTCAGCCTCAGCCTCAAGTAAGCCAGAGTGGGGGGAAATTCCTTCAGCAGATATAAAGTCCAAAGTCAAACAAGCTCCATGGGGGAGTGTGAAGATGCACAAAGACATTTCTTCCTTGCAGCTCAAGAAGGTGCAGCCTTTCAAGACATCACCCTCAACAAACTTCTGTGTACAGACATGCAGAAACTGGACTTTTAGTCTTTGAAGGAAGATTTCAGATTTTTAATGATGAGAAAACTGCTGTACCTACATTACCTTATGATGCATGGATATCCACTCTTCTAGCTCAAGAAGCTCACAATATAAACCATGAAGAGATTGCAGGTACACTACTCTGGATGAGAAAGAGAGTCTGGGTGATAAAAGGACGGAAATTGGCTCAGAAGGTTGTTGACAACTGTGTGACATGCAGAAAGGCCAGAGCCAGGAAATGCCTGCAGATCATGAGTGACCTTCCACCTGATCGAATAACACCAGCCAGACCATTTGAATACACAACAGTGGATTTATTTGGAGCTTATGAAGTGAAGGATGGAGTGAGAATAACACCTCAGAATAATGAGAATAACATCTGAGAATAAGGCTCAAGGTATGGGGGATTGTCTTCTGCTGTATGGCATCCCGAGCTCTGCACACAGATGTTGTCAGTGACCAATCATCTGAAAGTTTCTTGCTGGTCTACAAAAGATTTACAGTGCTGAGAGGGCATCCGAAAAAACTGTGAGGGCAGCCGAAAAATAATGGAGCTGGTTGAATCACCCTGCTGATTCCCCTCACAGGAATGAAGCTGCATAGGTGGCTGTTCGCACAGTGAAGTGGGCCTTGCACAACCTGGGAGGAGATGGATGCTTTACATGGAGTGAGTTCCAAACCTTCCTCTACATGGCTTCTAACCTTGCCAATGAAATACCCATAGTTGCCAGAACTCAGAGCCGGGACTGTGTAGACTGAGAACTGTGTTGATCAGCCTATATTCCATTCTGCTTGGAAGATCTGGACCCAGAGGAGATCTGGGAAGCTTTGAGTTTGAAGGCTACCGCTACGAAAGGTTAAGAGCCATCCAAACTTGGATGGAGTCAACTCCAAGTTGACCGGATCTCAAGGAAATGGAGTCAGTTAGCTGGGCCTAATCTGTTCATAAGAAGTAACTGGCACACATCACACAGGAACATGGCTGTTGGAGATGTGTCAGAGCAAACAACATGCTCTGACACAGAACACAGGGAATGTCAGGATCCTGGCAAGATAATCTAGAAAGACGCAGAACAGGAAGCCAGGACCCTGACATCTAAGGTGGAAGATGGCTGTTTTTGTGACATTTGAGATATGATTTTCAAAGGACAAATTGCTGTATAATATAATGCCCAAGTCTTTGACTCTGTTGGTTTTATTTGAACTTAAAAGATAAAAAAATTACTGGTCATCCAAGGCTTTATATTTTTAACACACTGTGTCAATTTGGATAGAGGACAACTCTGTCCAAATTTAAACGTGTCCTTTTGGTTAAACAACATTTTCATAAATTGTTGCAACACCCCTGCCACAGCCAACCAGATAGGGCCTGTGCTTACAACAGTAGCCTGACGGAATAGACTCAATAAGATATAATTTTCTGGTTTAAGCCAGGTTTCAGTTAGAGTACATCAAAAATCTGTAAACATTTAATTTACAACAACTGCCCTAGGAGTGAGTGCATGTGAAAGTGACATTTTGTCAGATATGGTAACCAATACCCTAAATGTAACCTCTGCATTTAACTCATCACTGGTGAGGAGTAAATACACACTGCAAGTTGTGAACACACACACTTGGAGCAATGTGAAACACTGCTGCACCCAGAAAGCAGTTAGGAGTTAGGTTCCTTGCTCAAGGGAACTTCAGTTGCTACCTGCCGACACTGGAATTGAACCAGCCACCTTCTGATTACAAGCCTGGCTCATTAACCAGTAGGCAACAACTGCCCCATAGTATGTACTGGTGATCGTATTGAGAATTTTGGGTATATTTAAATGTCATAGCTGTGTTTTATACAAGGCTGAACACTGCTTTGGTGTGGGGGGCTACTGTTTCCTATTACCCTTCCCTTTTCTTTCAAGAACAGATCACCCGACATTGCGTCAGTAGCTGACACTATGGGGAATCTCCTTTATCCAAAATTTCCTGATATCTTACTGAATAACACTACTGAAATAAACTGACCAATGGTGTTTAATTATGCAGATTGCATGCAAATCTTTCTTCTTCCGGCTTGGATTATTTGGGTTATTGGATTTCTCACTGTGCCTTGATCTATGCTCACTGACAAAGTGATTCATCGCTGCGTTCTGGCATGGCTACTTTCTGCTCCCTTTGCACGGGTTGCATAGACCCCCCAGATTCCCACAAACACTGTATTGCCTGCCTGGGCTTCGCCCACACTGAGGCGGCTTTCTTTGAGTCCAATTGCCTGCACAAGATGTTTCAGTGCGGGTATTGTGGACTCTGAGAAACATTACTCATGTCGATTTGTTGGGGCAGCGGCCTGCCAGCATGCTGCTGAGGGGTCCACTCCCCCTGCGGGATGATGACAATGACAAGGCAACATCCTCAGCCTCTTTTTACTCCCCAGTCCTGTTCATGGAGGAAATCCCTCAAGGTAGTGGTGGAGGCTACTTTCTTTGGTGTCGAGGACGAAGAGCACTCCATGTCGCTGGCTGCTTCAGAGGGGGAGTGGTCAGAGTTGGGGGAGGAGCACGTTGATTTGGACTCGGACGTGCTGCATGAGGAGCTGGTTAGGCCGTAATATGAGCTTTTTAGTTGTCCTCCATCCGCACCTATGGCTCACCCTCACTGATTTGAATGAGGCAGACAGGAAAGCCTCTCTGGCCTTTTTGCCAATGCAGTAGAAACAATCTTTAAGTGTTTCTCTGAGGCTCAGAAGTGCTCTCGTGCCATGAGCCATTTTCTGCCTAGGTGCTCCACTCCCTTCATTGGTTGGGTGCTCTCACATCGTCTTGGCCAATTACCAGCCTGTATGCATTTCCTCCGGTAAAAAGTTTGCCAATGGTGTTATGCAACATCAGAGAGGAGAGAGCACTGGTGACCCTGGTCGCCCCAAACTGGCCAAACCACCCCTGGTTTTCTGACCTGACAGGGCTGCTCACGGCTCTGGCTTTTCTGCAGCACAAACTTGATGTGCGTAGATCACTGCAAGGATTCAGTGCCTTAAGCGGCTCTGCCAAATGTATGGGTGATTTACAAGTGCCCACACATATATTCAGATTGGTCCAGATTATAGAATTTATAGTTTATTGTGCTCTTGGTGAGTAAAAATCTTGGTCTAGGTCATTTCTAGGTCATTTAGGTAATAAGGGGAGGGTGGGGGCTGTCACTGTTTCACTCGCTTATTGTTTTCTCGCTGTTGTCTTATTTTTCCTTCTACACTGTAAAAAAAACTTTGCTGCCTTAAATTTTTAAGTTTAATCAACTTGGCTATATGAGTCTTTTTAACATAAAATTTTAAATCCTGACTGGTATCATTTAAAAAAAAAAAGGTTAAACAATAATGGCTGCTTAACTAAAAAATAGTTAAGCAGCCATTTCTTAAAAGTTACAGCAACTCAAGACCAGTCAAGATTACAAAGAATAAGATGAAATGACTTGTGCACCCAAATTGATTAGACTTTTGCAGTAAAGTCTTACAGTACTCCTTAGGTGGAGTTCTAGCTAAAAAAAAATGTATGTTTAACAATGTGTTATGCTAGGCATATTTGTTAAATAAAAACTATGCAAGACTACATCTAAAATGGACGTCTCACTTAATTTAAGAAACGTCCAGCAATAATTTTAGGCTGGCTACAGATAAAAATATAGATACAGAAACTGGCACTGCTGTACACCCCTAATCACTGGCATCTGGAAAATCACCTGTTGTCAACACCAAAAAAACTTGAACTGCCAAGAGTCAAAAAGGGGAAGCAACAGAGCCTGTGCTAAAATGAGAGTAAATACTGACAGGGCTTTTGAGAAGTGGCAACAACTCTGAGGGTTAAAGAAAGACTGAGACAGAGATGTTTTTTTCCTGCTAAATAGGTAAAATAATTTTTTTAGGGACTTAATAGGTAGCTAATCAGATTCATCCACACAGAGGAGCAGTACCGAAGCACAACTCAGAAGGACTTACAATTTCATGTTTCAAACTGAGATTGTGATAGAGTGGCCAAAGTTAAAGATTTTACAAATTTAAAGGGAAAGTTCACAAAAAATGTATTTTTGCTTTTAATTTTACTCACCTACAGGCCATCCAAGATCCTGGTGAAATTCTTTCTTCAGTGAAACAGTAGAGAAGATGTTTATGTGATGTTTACCTATCATAGTACAAACAAAGAAGTCATCTACCTTAAATTCTTTTTGCCTAATTAAACGTCATGGAAAATTCATATACTTACTGCTTTATGAAAGTGTGTAGTTGGTGGACTCTGACCAGTGAAATTGATTTTTAAAAATACATTTTAAACCCATACCCCTGATCCTGAAGACAGCATCACTCACATCTGATGTTTATACTTTTGTTTTTATTTATGCTCCAAATAAGCGGACATGCAAGCAAAGTACATAAAGTACAAGCATATTTTTGTTCAAGAAGTGCCAAGTACAATTCCATTGTTATGTAATCATACCAGGAACATAACATGCTTTTCCACTGAAACTCCATTTACTCTTTGAACCAGCATAATTTTAGTATCCTCTGAATGGAAAGTCAGCTGTGTCATAATTAAATAAAAGACATAAACAAATATCTCCATTTAAAGAACAATTTACCTGTGACCTCACAAGATGCCCTGAAGTCAAAATGACATTGAACTTATTCCATGGATAATTGTGTAAATAATCTTTCCAGCAGAGAGCCCTTGACCTGTAAAATAAAAACACACATACCGCCTCCGCACTTATAGTCATAAAAAGATAACTGTGTGAAGTGTAGAATTCAGCACACATCATTACCTGTTTCTTACTGAAGTACACATTGTAGAATCATGTTGCCTCTAATTCTTGGAACTGAGCTTAGCTGAAACTCATTCTAGTCATAATCCTTCAGTAGTGCTAATATCTAAAAGGCTTAGACACGCTACACATACCTGTTTAAAAATGTTTTCACGATTATCCAGTTTAGTTAATTATGAGTTAATGAGCTAATGCATCATCCTTAAACACAAATCTTAAACCTTAAATATCATTGCATGCAATCAACATTAATTCTGTGTGTTAGATGTTAAGAACTCAATGGCCCAGTGGTTATAAATGTATTAAATCTGGATATTCCAATATTTGTGTCCTTTTCTGAGACTAGCTCAAAGCTTTTCACACTGTCTATAGCACTAGGTTTTATTCTGGTCCTGGAGACCCATAGCGCTGAATTCTGTGTCTCCTTTATCTGACATGTCCAGTTCAGTCCATGATCTTGCTAACTGATGATTACAGTCAGCTGAGTGGAATGAAAAGGAGATGTAAAAATGTGCAGTGGTGAAATTAGACAAACTTTGTGTAATAGAAATTAAAGAAATTAAATCTAGTTAATTATATTTTTTTAAACTGAACTTTCCACTCATACGGAAATATTTTCTTTAATGTAATTGCTGGTTACACTTAATTTTAATGTGTCCTTGTTACAGTGTAATTATACATTTAAGTACTAAGTAATATTATTTAACAGCATATACCTACTAAAGGGTTAGGACTATGGTTTGGTTTGGGGTTAGTTTCATATTTTATGCACAATTTACTGTTTTTACTATAGTAAATACATAATGCATGTAACAAAGACACTGTAAAAGTAAGTGGTACCTAATTGTTTGAAAAAAGTCTATTTTTTTGGACTCAGTGTGGATAGTGTTGTGTAGTGGTAAAAGTTTAGGGCTGGTAACTGAAAGATTTGTGGTTTGATTCCTGCAGGTAACGCTCAATGTGCAATATTTGATCCTATGAACTATATTACCACTGTGTCCTTGAGCAAACCTCCTAACCTCAGGTTACTGCAAGGAGTTTGCACTTGCAATAAGTGCACTGTAAGTCACTTAGGGGAAATGTGTCTAGTAAATGACTGCTTAATTAGTATAAGAATGAATTTTGTTAAAAGGTGTTGTTCTGGACTTTTTATAAGATCAGTTTGTTTGTACTTCCAACAAGCTTCATAATATACATATTAAAGGTTTTCTACAGTACCACATGGCTTATGTACTAGATATAAAAAGACAGTGATGATGTTGTGTTTGTAGCAGTGTTGATTGTGAAAATTTCCACAGAATTTTGTCTGAAAATAAAGATTATTAAATATTTACATGTTATTTACATGTTAGAGAATGTTCACAGTGTGGACTGTGAAATAGGATTTTGAAAACAATGATACATTTTTAGTCATGTGATGCAGTCATGTGACCATTCAGCCCAAAGTAAGAAGATAAAAGATGTTGTACTGTGGCTGTTTTATAGTTTGATAGCATTAATCTTTTCAGCCCTCAGTTTTGAATTCCATGATAGACGCCCTGGCATGAGTTTTAATTGCACGAGACAGAAGCAGGAACAGTGCGCTGATGCAGCAGAAAATAACACTATTTATACATTAGAATATGTGTTTGAAACAATTTTGGATAGTGTCAATAATCCATATTATATATTCCCATTATATGTTCCCATTTGTATTTTTACTGTAGTACTTATGTGATCATGTGGGTGTCTGTAAAATGAACAAACAAACAACATGCTTTAAATGATCATTTAAGTAGCTGTATGTGTTTTTCCAGCGTGTCTCTCTGTCAGAAGCTGGTGAGGTTTTCAAATCACATATGATCGTACACTGGCAGTGGGTGTCAACTTTGTTCATCACAGATGTGAGTGTACAGTTCAAGGGTTCACATAAAAAAGCAAACGCTGGACTTAAATACCAAATGGAAATGGTGCATGTCCAAGCATCTTACGTTTAACTCGTGCACAGCACAAGAACGTATGAATTTTCAAAAGTTTCATTTTGGATAAAGAGCTATTGTAAACCACATGAAAAAGCTACTGTTGACAAAGAGCGTTTTTAAATAAAAACACCATTTTTAAATGTATATGGATTCATGTACACATAGCTTAACTGTACTATAAATATTTCCCTAAAAATAATAAGAAATGCAGCATGAACAGAAGTATCAGTTGTGCATCCTAACATTTTGATATTGCTGGAACAATAATTTGCTCATAGGTCGATTTTACCAGCTACTACTGGTAATAACCACCCTGATATAAAGTTAACGGCCATAATTGGCTGATTATGGTAAAGAAGCAGAGCTTACCTTCCTGCCATAATGTCATTCACTTTGGCAGGAAGCGAGACATGTTTTTTTTTAAATAACCTAACCTTTTAATGATTTAGCAGAACCAGGCATCTCATAATGTTAGATATTAGTTAAAAACCCTTACACAGTATCTGCAACACACTACTGAAACTACCACTAAAATTTAATTACAAACATCAGTTTGTAAGTAGTTGAAACAATAAAATTTGAATTAAAAAATAATTTGAACTAAAAATGTCTGGTGTATTGTAGCCTACAATAATAATATAAATGATACTAGTAATTGGAAAGTTGTTGTGTTGGAAATTTTTTTACAGCATATGATGCTTTTTACAGCTGAAATTAAGCTATCAGGTTTAGTTACCAATTAACTGATAAGAAAAAATGGTTTGATCTAACGGCACTTTTACAGAATGCATAGTCCAATGCATAGACTAGTTGTAGGCATGTGACCTATGAACATAGACCTATGAATATGACCTGTGTGCCCTACAACTGTGCTATGTTACACCTGGAGAGTTATTGGATGCAAATAACAATAGATTAGATATGCTTATTTATAGATTAGATATGCTTATTTTATATTTATAAAGAAACTCTGAATTAATGAATATTGATTTTTTTTAAATTAATACAGCACTTTATGAAGCAACGTGATTTATTGATTGGTGTTTAATGTCAGATGCTTGACATTAGTTGTTGAAACCAAATTAAAACCATAATTCAGACTCAATTTTGAGAGAGGCCGAGATACACACACAGATTGCTCGAGTGACTTACTAATACTTCTGAACAGTGGTGATTGTAGCCGTTTAGAGGTGATTGTAGCCTCAGAAAGAACTAGTTATTTTATAGTTATGTAAAAATTATTGGGTTGAACAGGTCAGCATGTCTAAGATAAGTATTTCTAAGGGTTAGGGTTGGACCACGCCAGCAGCAGCACCAGAAGGGTGATTAAGGGAAGAGGAGAGATGCAGAGCTGCAGAAGAGCTTCCATGGATTGAGACTGAAGGACAGGCATATATGTAACCCAGCTGTGGACCTGTCAGAGCTCCAGCCTGAGGCTTTTCATCCATAGCTGCATTTTTTGGTGGTTCAGGTGGTTTTCATACTGCTGATCTAGTCCTTACAGTCTGAATTTGGGGTTTTAGGATTAAATAATGACTGAGGAAAACATTTTATTGTCCCAGCTTCTGCAAGGAAAATCAAACTGATGGAGACATCTATATCTCATTAACCATGAAGAGCTTTGTGACATGTATGAAATGGACATCCGGGGTGAGCCTTTAGAACAACAACCTAGGCGATAAAACCCCAGGTATTGATTGGACAGAACACCAGTTACATATATAATTATTATAATTACATAATAACATTATATATATATATATATAATAATATATATAATTTCAGCTATATTTTTATTAACTGCTTACGTTGTTTTATATTAAGACAGAGTAGGCAAAAAGAGTCTAACAAAATCAAGCTAGCTTTAAAAGCATAGTGTCAATATCAAAATGCCTGAACATATACATAGTTTGACAACAATAATAAAATTGATCTAAAAAAAGTAAGCCGATTCATACCCGCCTAAAACACCACGGTCGACTCTTCCCCCACATCTTTCATCAGCGTGTGGGAATATTTGAATAATGCCCTCCAAATGTATATACTCAGAAAAGAAGGCATGGCTTCAGTTATCGCAGTAGTGTTGTCGCTGAAAAGCCAAAAATATGACTAATGACCTGCTGTGGGAAGTCTCAGTACTCAGCTATGATATGACCCTTTAAAGTCTTACATTGTACTAGCTTGCTCATTAATTGTTGCTTTAGTAGAAAAAGGAAAATTACAAAGGTTGTGAGTTCAATTCCCAGGGAAAACACACTGATAAAATGTAATGATACTGATAAAACTTAAATGCACTGTAAGTCACTTTGGATAAAAAAACATCTGCCAAATACATAAACGTAAAGATGGTAATTTTGTTCAAATTGGTTTTGGACCTAACAACATTTATACTTCTCACGTTTTCTTTAAAGCTTTCATAAAATCACCCTAGAACCTAAAATTCTATGAGATTCAAAACACAGGATGGAATTTTTCTTTATTGTATAATAACGTAGTCATTTAAACCATGAAAGATATGAATGAAATAAATGATGACAAATTATATGAAAAATATAAATAATATGAATGAAAACATGAAGCAATAAACAGAAAATATAAGAATGTTTTTTAAAACCAGACACATTTTTATATGATTAAGTGATTTTACCATTTTTTATAATCCCTGTAAAACTTTTTAAACACTTAACGTTGCACTCAAGATTTCCGATCTATTGTGTCTGCACCAGAGACCAGAGACCATAAACTCAAATAGTAGTAGTCAAAAACATTTATCTACGTCTCCAAGCTACTAAGCACACTCACAGCTCAGTTTGACCACCAGAGGGCACTATTTATCTGAGTGGACACATTTTCTTCTTATCCCTTGCAAGATGTCATTGAGGAGTCTCAGGCTTAAAGATCACAAATATTTCCCTGTTTTAGTAGGTGGTTTACACGTCTTGATGCATCACTAGCCACGTTTACATGCATATTTTTTGTTATTCCAATCAAAATCATTACGAATAAAAGATTACATGACTGTTTCCTGAGATGTTATCTAACAAGATCTGGTGTTTATATGTGCCAATCGGTATTACTTGTGATATGAAAACATTACCCTATGTACTGTTTGCTGCATTTTATATCCTGTCAAAATGAAGGCCTGTTATTTATTCATAAATAAAAAAATAAAATATATAGTTTTTAAATAAAACTAGTTAAATATATATTAAATAATATATACTTTTTATTTATATTATGCACGCTACTTTTGTGGACAACCCCAGTTCAAAAAAAGTTGGGATGCTGTGTAAAATGCTGTGTAAAATATAAATAAAGAATGCAATGATTCTAGTGTAAATAAAATATGGTATGAGATTTGCAAATCATTTTACACAGTGTCCCAACTTTTTTGAACTGGGGTTGTAAAATGTTGCTCTCAGTTATGAAAGTCCTCAAGCAAATAACACCCTTAGTGTATTTCTTCTCATTGGTATTGTGTCAATAATCTTAGCAGGTGGCAGTAAGTGCACTATTTAGGATGCAAACCTCAGTTAACTAGGGACCTAATTTGCTCTGCATAATGCACACATATTCTACATAACATCCAGGCACCCTTAAAAGCCCAGCAAACACCAGTTGAGGTCAATACGGTTTATGTCTTAGTAGCCTTTGATTTGAAATCTTTTCAAAATTAACTTGAAAAGATTTATCTTGTTTGTTGTATGGAGAAAGCTTCTTTTCCATGAGCCCCCCAACACACACACACACACACACGTTTCAAAACTGTTCTGACATTAATCACTTCACACACACAAGCAATTGCACACACACAAAGTTCACACTTGTCATCTCAAGGCAGGGCAAAAACCAAATAAATGTGGGGGTGGGGGAATTTATATTTTTCCATGTCAGGACTTCATTTTGATCTTGCCTTGGCATTGAGTTAGTGGTAGCAATTACCAGTCAAGGTTACCCATCAACACTAACTTATCAGCTTACCTGCACTCTCTCATTTTCTATTTTCCCTGTGCACACACATCCAGCTGTGGAACTAGCAGGTCTTGTTGAATTAATCAGAGGTGGCTCCCATATCTCCTTACACTGTCCTGCTGTACTCACTGTAACTTTACCTGCCAATACACACACAATTTTGGCATACGTGGTTTATGAGGACTCTCCACAGACATAATGGTTTTCATACTGTACAAATAGTATATTTTTTTTCCCTAAGCCTTTATATTTAACAATCACCATTTAAATCACCATTTAATTAGCATTTTAGTTTATTACGACAAAGGAAGTGTCTCTGTAAATCATGTTTACGTTGTTTACAAATTTGTGTAAACCACTTGTAAAACATGTTTAAAGCTGAGGTGATTTCTCCTCGGCTCTTGTCTTTGATGGAACGGTTGTGATATTTTCATGTACAGGTAAAACAAGCAGTCATGTTTTTTTTAAATGTAAGATTTGATCTGTAAATGCCTAACACTACCAGATAATCAGGGCTGAATATCAGCCTGGCCTGAATATCGGAAGGGGATAATCAGGGTAAAATCGATCAGAGAATCATGTAGTCTGAGTCCAGCTTCAGTGTACATGTTTGAAAAAGAATGTGAGCTGAGTTCATCTTGTTGTGTCAGTTGTGTCAGGACTTTATTAAGTTATGGCGTGTTTTTGGTTAGACTGTTTTCATCTCTTAAATAATTGGACAGGCCCCCTCTAATTACATGATGGAAAAGAATGCAAGAAAAATAAAATAGAGAATAGTGCAGAGTATCTTAAAATATAATGTTTGGGTCATATTTATAGTGTTTTAAAGGTGTGTATCTATAGATTCTGTAGACTGGCATAATCAAATTTTAAATATTTCCAAAATGTTGTTTAATGCTATGATAATGCTCATGGTAGTCAGGTGAGATTACAGTTGATGATGATAATAATGAAGGCAGTAGGGACCTGGCAGTTTCAGCTGTGTGGTTTGGCTTCCTCCCAGTTGATGGGCTGGACACACACATGCATGTGTTTACTGCATATTCTGCCAAACCACACAGTGCACATTGCAAAACTCCTAAGCGAATGATATCATTTGTGTCATGGTGAAAATTTTCCAAAGCTATTTGGGTTAACTTCAATATAATCATATAATTATATTCAGTGATGACATGTCATAACATTTCTTGCCGTATGCTGCTGCTAGCAGCAAGTCTGGTTAGTGTGTGTGTTGGGTTACCGTGAACCGAGAAGTGTTTGAGAACATGTCACAGGAGAAACTTTTTAGGTCCACACAGAGCGTTTTTCAGCGGTGCTGGATGTTTTTCAAAAATCTTAGTATGTACAGTACAGACTTACCACTAGGCCATCTAGCTACTCTTTGTAATCATCTAATGTTAGTACTCCAAAAGGTTACATTTTGGGGTGGTTAAGGGGTTTGCCTTTAGGGGTGTTGGAGCGCTGTGAGAGTGCCTCAGGGACTTGTTCACCCCAGAATAAAAATGATCTCATAATGTACTCCTCATGCCATCATGGGATGTATATGACTCTTTCTTCAGCTGAACAAAGTCAGAGTGTCGACATGCCACCATATTTGATTTTATAGCGCTGGTCTGTTTGTTACATGGATATGCATTGTAACAATCACTAAATATGCTCAAAATATTAATCTTTTCTCTCACAAACATATAGTTTGGCTTCAGAATACATATATTAATTCACTGGAGTCATTTGGATAACTTTAATTTTCAAAACATTGAGCCAGGATATTATATAACTCTGATTGTCTTCGGCTGAAGAATGAAGGCCAAATACATCTGGGATGGCATGAGGGTGAATATATTATGAGAGAATTTTCATTCTGGGGTGAGCTATTCCTTTAATGCAGCCCTGTCATTTACACAGTTATTTTTTAAAACCCAACCACTGAAGAACAATATAATATTTAAGGTATAAATTATGTACAATAATAATAACAGAATTACATTTCTAGTAATACTTTAAATTTATTATCTTTTTAAAGAACCCACAAACCTATAAACTGATCTCAATGTGTAGGGACGTGTACATTTACTGATGTAGGGTTATATATGTGAATGCTGTGTTTTTCCGGTGGTTTCTAGAAGCTGCTGAAAATGCAAGGTCAGCCTTCAACTTTTGCACATACTGAGGGTAAGAGGTAGTTGGGTTCCATAAGGAAAGAGTCCAAAACAAACATCTATTGGCAAGCAAGCCACTTGCCCAAACAACAAAAAATATGACAGGTGCCCCATGGCCTCGTTGTAAGTACAATTGTATGCATGTACCAATGGGCTAAAGTACTGACTCCACCTTTGTTTCTTGGCAGAATCCAAAGTACCTAGCATTGATGGGGGGTTCTATTAAACTGCTCTGGCTATGGGTCACCTTGGGGGTGGTAAGGCGTTGTTCTAGATTTTCAGACACACAACATTCTAAGAAAATCAGCCTAAACTCAGAATTTCTGCCTTGGTCCAAGTGAAACTGTGTATGCAGACCATAGTAAATATAAAAGTTCTCAAACAGAACTGTTACCACAGTTGTCACCTTTTGATCCCTAGTGGAGTACGCCTGAGTACTGGGTAATGTGATAGGAAATAACAAATACGTTTGCAATTCCCTTGCTATCAAAATCTAGGGACAAAAAGGCAATACAAACTAAATCAGGGGGCCCACTGCAGGCAGAGTATTTAATGTAGCAGATTTCTCTAGGATTGTCTTTCAGTGCATTTGCCACAGTTTTTCAATCTCTCAATGTCTGCACCCATGTCTGGCCAAAAACATCTGTCCTTAACCAGTTCCCTGGTCTTATTAACCCCTAAATGACCAAACCTATCATAAAAGGGATCTTAACACCATAATCCGATATTCAGTAGAGTATTTTCTACCCCCTTCGGTCTGTGTTACCATGTGGCCGGTCTCTAATTCTCTCTTCACTACACCAATAACAGAATCTTTGTCCTGAGCCTCCCTTAAAGCAGATGGGGACAGTGGTGCCAACGGACCTGCTCCTAACTGTATCGGGCAAGAGAAAACAACCGGGATGCCATTAGGATGAACTTCTAGTTGTTTTCCTATCTGTACAGAGTACTACAGGGGATGCCAGCTCAGGCAGGTTTACTTACTGCTTTGACACTTGACTGAGGGATCTCAGCCCACTCGACTGATGACTCATCATCTTGAGGATTGAGCGACAGTAAGTCTGCATCAGTGTTACATATAGCATGTCTTATACTGAATATTGCCAAAATTTGGAGTAGTGCCCAGTTTGGTGCTGCTTAGCAAATAAGTGAGTGGATTGTTGTCTGTGCAGACAGTAAACTGTGCCCCATATAAATGATCATGAAATTTGTCAACAACAGCATATTCAAGGGCAAAAATTTCTTACCGTTTCACTCAACTTACAGTCAGCATAAGTGACTCGGTGCAGCCCGCCTGGGTATTCTTGATTACGCACAGTCCCAGGACCATTCATACTTACAAGATGTAAGGCTTGTACAGATCAGCAAAAGCCAGAAACGAGTCAGTATGTGAATCCTTTCCCCTTTTAAGCTTTGGTACAATCTCTAGGCCAATCTCCAAAAGGTCCTGACTCTTTAAAGTACCCCTGGGAACAGTTTGACTTGGTTTTTGATTTTTGGTAGGCAGTCTTACGATGGAGGAGTAATCTTTTAAAAACTGGCAGTACTATCCATAGAAACCCAAAAAGGATTGTAGAAATTTTAGATTGTTGTAGTTGTTCTATTTGTGCTTTTGGCACGTACGTCTGAATTTAGCCCTTTAAGGCTTTCCACAATCCGTTTTTGCTTCTCTTTGACTGAGCAATCACACTGAGAGATCATTAATCTAGCTTGTTCAAGCCTGTTTTTACTGCTTCCTTCACCAATAGGGGTAGGCTCAATGTCAAAAAAATGCTTAGGTTTGACCATCACTATAAGGCTTAGTTTTCTCCAGCAATTTCACTATGGCGAGTTGTATCTGAAATTGAGTGAATTTGAAAATGTTTCAACATTAGGATCATCAACTGCCATTGCTACAGTTCCCCATGTGTCCCCAGAAGAGGGTAATGCTTCAGAAGGAACCTTTGCAGCAGAGATTTTCTCATGACACTCACACAGTAAAAAAAACTGTCCCTGGAACGGTTCCCTCTTCAGTCCAGCCCACACTCAACCAAGGGCTTTAATAGTTTGCACCTTGTCTTCAGTGAAAGTAACATCAGTGTCAGAGGGCACACCAGCAAGAAAAATAGTATTTTGAAGGTGGCTTTTCTTAATTGCACACCAACTAGGAAGTTCTTTTGAAAGATTCTTCCCTACAGAAGACCTCCCTAAGGATCCCAGTAGTACCTTTATTGTGTAGCCCCTACCCTCTTACTAACTGCACAAAGAATTTACCATAAAGACCTAGGTTCCTTATACTGCTGATCCCCTTTATATTTGTATTCTGACCCCCTAGTATATTTAATCACACTACACACTATGAACTGTATGAATTACCATTACCACCACACTACAAAATACCACACAAACAGTCACCAAATAAATCGTTGTAACACATGTATTGAAACATAAATTCCACTAACAAAGTTAATAAAATGCAAATGTATGTATATGAATTGTAAGGTGAAACAGTAATATACATATTTATCCCAATGTAGAAAATAAAGACAAAATAAAATAAAAACTATAATGCGGTGTAGAAAAATGTTTAAACTTTTTTAAGATTATTTAAAAAGAGACAAAACTCATGCTAAGCATACACTCTTCCCTTAAAATAAATAAAACAACCCAGTAATAACTCATCTGGCTACAACTTAACTTTGTTTTTTTATTTAGTTTTATTATATTTAGTTATTCAGCTAAATTAACTCAGTATCACTTACCTGTAAATAATCAGTAAACCTCTTTAAGTGTTCTCAAATACAGATCAACCTATAATACATAGGTCAAAATATCTATATGTTATATTTTATGTATTATATTAACTGTGTTATAACTACAACTGTAGCTATAACTATGTATAGCTACAGCCATATACACAATCATACATCCCTCCCATACGTTGTAGGCCTGATCTGCCGCTGGTGTTCACTGTGGCCAAACAATACGAATGACTTCTTCACTCCATAGAGCAAATAAAAAAACATATTACCTTAAACTCTGGATACATCCGGTATTATCACGTGATGCAGAGTCTCTGTATCCTGTACAGTGCTGCCGTTTCACAGTGAGTCAATGTGTCTTATGATAACTGTTTAATGTTCTTCATAGGGATCGTCCAGTGTTGTCAGATGATGTGCCGAACTCCTGGTGCTCATAAATTGGGTGACAATGTTCATTGGTGTCAGTCACGTATTAACTCAAACAAATTGTCCATCAATCACTCATTAAACCAATCAACTTCTCAGATTAAATGTTGCACAGTGCACATTAATCAACCCTGAATGGGTTAATCACACTACATGGCAAGCACACAGAAAAAAATAAAGTCAGTAAAAACACCAAGATATTCTCGACAGGCTCTTCACCTGTTACACTTTTTTATTTTCCTTTTCTTCCACTTAGCAGTATGAGTGGTACTCACGCTTAATCAGTTTAACATTCTTTAAACATTTTTATACCACTCTAAAACAGGTTTATTTTCTAAAACCTTGCTGTCATGAGTGTAACGATGGAAAAGAAACGGTTGGATCCATTTGCAGCAGTTTATTAAAAGTAATCAAACAAGCAGGGTCAGGCAACAGTAACAGGTGTAGCAGTGGCTGGGCTGATCAGCAACAGTAAACAGGCAGTGGTCAAAGGCAGGCAGCTAACAATCAGAATAACAATAAACAATCTAACGGGTAATACAAAAACAGTGAAACCGGTCAGAAATGTTAGCCGGGGCAAAACAAGACTTGTGCACGAGTTTACATGAGGCTTATATAACAGAGTAAACGGGAAACAGGTGTGGAAGTAATCAGCCCCAGGAACGTGGCCCTATGGGAGTTGTAGTCTAAAATTATCTGAATACTAATGGTGATGGCTCCCTCTGGTGGTTCGGAGGACGCAGTACGGGAGCCTCCAACCTTAACACTGGGGATATCTTCTATATTCTCTCCTCTTTATCCAAACTTTTCTGTACTTCCCACCCTCGTTTACATTTCATTGGAGCACCAATTGTAACTCTCTGGGCAATGCATCGTAACTAACACCCCAACTTGATGCCAGTCTCATTTTTACAAGTACATTTCAACCTAACTCCAGAACATGCAAATTTCTTAAATAAACAATACACATTCCCAAATACACTCATTTAAAATTACAAAAATCCTATAAAATTACAAAAATCCAATAATCCTATATTTATATAGTTTCAGTATACACTCCACTTTCATTACTAGCATACATGACAATTATATACATCAGGGTTACATGAAGAACATTTTATTCTTCAGAAATCCATGTAGTAACTTTACAGTGAAACGTTCTTAATTTCTGGCTCAGAAAAAGTTCTGGCCCATTTGAGGACACAGAAACGAACATCAGTCGCTAAGAAATGTGTTTTAAAGCAGGACAGCCTGTTCCTCTTAATACTGTGACAGAAAGAAGTGAAGAGATGGTTGCAGTTGTCGGCATCCATTAATTGTAATGCCGCTAGCAGTCCCTCAGCATGACTACATATCTGAACGCTGTCTGGCTGCTGTTCAAGAGCAACAATTCTGTGGCAACATTCTTCCGGAGAGCATTTTTTACGCCTCACCCTCCTCCCTTATTCTGGACTCTATCTAATGTTATTGTGCCTTCTGAGGCCAAATTATGATCCTCCCCAGAACCCAGCACATTCTCATAAATCGCTTAACTAAAGAGCCACGGCAAATCGCTTTTTTGGCTGAGCGGCTATGTGGTTCTGTTTGTTTTTCTACTGCGTTAGCCTCAATTTCTCAACTGATTTATACAGCGGACATGTAGTGGAGATTTCCTCCCATGTTTCTCTTTCCTCTGTGTAGAAACAGTTACTCTAAGAAATATCCCACAAGGTGGTCCATAAACTCACTTTCCCCACTGCTCCCCAAGGATAATTTCATATACTAGAGCATTAAAGATATCAGCTAACATTCTACGTCATACAATGGGGACTAAGCTATCATGCTCCAAAAAGGACAATAAAGTACCATTTATGTTTTGTAGAATTTGTTCATACATAGTCCATACATATTTAATTTTCTGAAGCCACACATTTGTGTAAGAAACAGACTGAAATTTATATTACTGGAGACAAAATTTTAAAAACTAGAGTGATGCATCTTCATGCCCTACATCTGAAAATATGTATGACATTTATGAAAGTGCACAAAATTATAAGCCCTACTTATGTTGTTTATTTCATTTTTTTCATTTTTCAACTTTTTGAATTGAAAAGAGTAGCTATGATTCTATAAAATCATCACAGAATTATAATTTTTAGTTGAACTGTTCTTTTAATGCATTTGTAATGTACTTCTTCCTTACTGAAAGGAGCACATGGTTTATACATCAGGTTTCAGGTTTATACATCAACTACAGATGCTTGTCTGAACAGAGAAAACCAAAGCTAGAACATGTCAAACCCAGCAAACCCATCCATCCATAAGCTCCAGACATTTTCCATTTTCCACCCTCAGGTGACCCACAGCAGCACTTAGTAAATCAACCTTTCCCAAGGAGAGCAGCATTTAGCTGTCATGACAGAGAATGGATTCTCCAAAAGATACATTTTGTGTCCTTCTTGGCTCCCTAGTGAGATGCTCTAGTAATAGCCACACAGAAAATTACTGAGTGACAAAAACTCTCAGCCAGTGTTAAAATCTGGTGGTTAGTGACAAATATTGCATGCTTTTTAGCGTTACTGTATGGTGATCATTTTGAGTGCTGACATCAAATCAACATCTGCGCATGTGCAGAGCATTATCAATTCTCTCACCCTAACATGCTCATTCTTCTTCTTGACTGGATTTGTCTTGCAATGCAATGCAATGCAATGTTTAGAATTAATTTAATTTTCCTACTAAAAAAATTGTATATACCCTATATAATACCATTTCTAAGATAATTTCTATTTTAAGGTTTGGCTGTCATTAAATGCTGCCATCTTCAAACATCAGTTAAACTGTGCTTTTTCTTCTTTAAGTCTGAAAGCTAATTATCTGTTTAATCATATGGTATATACCAGGGGTTTTCAAAGACAGTGGACCTCCCTTTTGAGTCAAAGTACACAATGACAATCCCCCCTACACATACGCGCCCAACTGGTAATTGTCAGATAATTGTTTACTCACTATTATCATTTATTTATCACTTTTAAAATTATTGAAAATATTGGAACAAAAACAATGCTAGTTGCATAGGAAAGGACTGAACAAAGATGTAAACAACTCTGCTATTAATTAATATGCCTACCATAGTGAGAGATGTGCATTTGGCAATGTTTAGACTGTCAGTGTTAAAGACTGACAACTGTAGTACTTAAAGTTTGAGTCTGATAATCTTAGAGCCCCATATAACAAAACGCAACACTCAGATGCGACATCTTAACACTCCGCCGTATTTTTATACAGGAGATTTGCCGTTGCTCTGTTGCACTACATAACACGTTTTACACTGCATGCGTTAGCAGTGCGCAAGCAACCCATAGACAGGACTGGCACTACCAGGTCAACAATAGCTTTAGAAGTTTGTACTGCATTATTTTGGATTAGCATTATTGCGTTAGTCTTCCTCTTTAAAATAGTGCCGCATAGATTTTTCATGTACAGCTTTCACAGTTTTTGTTTACTCTTTCAGTTTTTTGTTTATGCTTTCATAGTTTTCGTTTACACTTTCACAGTTTTCACTTTCAATCAGCAAATTTATGTTCAACATTCTGGCATTCTTCACGTGTGGGCGGAGCTTAACTGTGCTTTACTTATATTGGCTAATGAAATTTTATTGGACAACTCTCTGACCCGGAACTTGACTTCAGTGGAGCGAATTGTCGAGAACGTTCTGAATGCAGTTATATAATCAATAAAATTGAGTATTATTTCTGTACAGTAGCAGTGCTGACTTTACTAACTCATTAATTATATCTTTTATTGTATGGAGAACCATAAAGGTATAATCAGAGTTACAATTATGTAATATAAAATATACAGTTATATATTGTTATGTCTTTATTTGGCTAATTTATTACGTAATAAATGAGTCAAATAAAGACATAACTGCTGCATACTTTACAGAAATTTAACTTTTATCGATTGTATTGATTGCTACATTTACTTATCTGAGGGCGATTCGAGTGTTCATCTGAGAAGGCTCACGATGATGATGATGCTCTGTGATATGTATAGGGACGCTGCTGGCCAAATGGGTGGCCTAAGCAGAACTGTACTGTTGTGCCCCCTCCCCCAAATATTATGGAAATAAAAAAACACCTACTATAGGGATCAAAATAGAACTTAAAATATAAAAGTAAATAAATAAATTGTATTTAAATTGTATTGTTTACAAATAACAATTGTAGCTCTACAGCAAAAAACAGACTAAAATTACCCATAGTAAATAAAACATTTTAAAAGATTAATGTTATCAGAATAAATAATAATAAATGGAATCAAAAATTTAAGTATGTCATCAGCTGAATGCACGGGTTTATTTCTTTTCCATTTCTCGGCTCTGGACTGCTAATGTCTTTTCATAGTTGTCCATCAGTTATCATTTGCCGTCATCTACATATGCGAACATAAGGTGAGGGCGTGGGAATGGAGCATCACGTGTGCAGTACTGCCTGCTGCATTCACCGTAAAATGCATTTTTTATAATTATATATAGATATATATATGTTCATGTTATATTTCTATTTATGTATATGTTAACGTTAATACAGAACGTGTTTTTTTGAGCAACTGAGATGGTGCCCCCCTGGTAGTTGGTGCCCTATGCAAACTGCGTGCTCTCCATGCCCACGTACTGAAAAAATGCACGTTTCTTCCACAATGAAATAGTACAGTAATTTCAATGTACATTTGGTACATTTGGTGAAGAATTTGGAATTTAGAAATTTTTTGGTGAAGAATTTATTAAGAATTTAGAATAAGATGCCCTTAACATAAGGTGATAATCTGTAGATAATTTTAAAGATAATTTAAACTCATTGTGAACGTATGTTGTTCCTAGTCTTCACTTCCAGTCCAAATGACTTATATTTTTCAAATACTGCTACAGTAAAACAAATTTATAAAGTGACACTTACAGTCAGAGGTTTTAAGAATGTTTTATTCATTTTGTCTACATTTTGCAAATAACCTTGCCATTGTATAAACACATTTACACGTAAAATGGTTTAAAGAGAAGCAGAAAAGTGAGACTTCTTTATTGGGGTTCCCAACCTTGGCAGTAACGTAAAGATTAACTTCAATTGGCTATGTGGCAATTGGTTGTGAGGTACATGTTTGTTAGCTATGCTTGCAAGTTATCATGTATATAATAAAAGTGATCATTTGCAAGTGTCATGCAAATACTGTGCACAGACCTCCTTAGGGGCAGAAGGACCAAAAAGGGCACTAAAAAATTACTTCCAAACATAAATGTAGAACAAGAAATGTATTGTTTTTCACAGAATTTTTATTACACAGTTATTTCACAGTTTTATTACAAAATCGTATTTTATAATTTTAAATAATTTAAAGCAGTACTCATCTGCCTTTGTGTTTTTAATATTTTAATGACTTTCTCACCATTATTTATAATGTTCTTTCTTTGGCATGCTATAAAAATATGTTGATTCAAATAGAATGCATAACATATTAAACTAAAATATGGGGGAATGTTGAGAATATAATTAAATGTAACTTACTTTTACTTTACAAAACAAAGCAGTACCCACATGTACTTACACACTTTTTTTGTCATTCCAAGTGAAATCCTGTAGATTTCTGTAGAATCAGAGATGCCTGAAATGACAAACTAATATTTATTTGAGCTGCGCATGACCTACAAGCTGAAGTCTGTTATAGCAACAGAACAGATGATGTCAAACATCCATAACTCACATGGTTTAAAGTAATAACATGCTGTCCTGAAACAAAGTAATGTATTTAATTCCCAGAATCAGGTTTTATTAAGAAATTGTGAGGGACTGTGATTAGTTTTGATACAATTCAGTGACTCGAATTTCTTACCATAAAGATTTGCTAACTGATGTTAATTTATGCAGATTTTGTTTTAACTCGTACATATCTCAGCTGGATTGTATGTTATGAATGAGTCATTAAATCAACTGATTTGACTCGTTCATTACTGGAACAATTCTTACTATGCTTAAAATGAGCAAGCCTGTAAATTCACCTCTTTTATCAAGCTAGAAGAGGCAAAAAGGCAACAATAATATAGTCCAAGCGTTGTAATAATGTCTGTACATCATTATAAGCTATGGCCATCAATTACTTTGACACATTCATAATTCATCAATACTGTTCCTGTTTAAGTTGTCTAAAAGATAGACTCATGGCTAAATGGACAAACATTATGCTCCCTCTTGTTCAGTTGGTAGTGGATACTCATGGCTGATTTATTCATTCATTGATGACTAACCTTTTACTGGTGTGTGATGCAAGGTGGTGCTAGTGAGCAAACAGTGAAGCAAATGTTTTATGATGCAACACCTGTGTTCCTGTAAGCAATATGTTATTACAAAATATATACTGTTTTAGACCATGTATCATTACTAAATTGAGAATGAGCAAATCAATGTGAATAATCCGCATGCAAGGAGTTCTTGAAAAGTTAAAGCTGGCCTGACAGCTCCCCCACTATTTGCTACAATGCTCATTTGTGGTTGCTAGGTTGTTGCTTACTTTGTGATGTGAAAAGAACTCAGCAAAACAAAACAAAACAAAAGTGTCTTTATTTTTCTGTTTTCTAGGTATTGCTCAGAAAGGGTTTGAGATTTCATTTTTATTGTCTGCCAGATGAAAATCAAAAGTCTGTCTGACAAAGTTTATATTATGAGGTTTTGTTGAAAGGGTTTGTTCAAATCCCTCACCCTAAGTATGTACAATAGTTACTTCACTTAACTTCACTTGATGTGAGTATGAGAGCCAGAGTGGGTAACACAAAATCAGTCCATGCAGATCAACACCCTGACATGGGCTGTGTTTCTCCTCCACCAGGAGTCTAGAAGTTCCCATAATTATTTAGCACATCTGTCAATAAATTAATAAATTGTTTTTGAGGGAATCCATGCCAAACGTGAGCCAGATGAGCCACAATAAGGACTTTAGTGGCAGGTTAAATGAGGTGTGTTATCAAGTGTATCAGAGCAGATAGCTTAATACATCTTAGAAACCAAAAAGAAGAAAAGGGAGATTACAGGAGGAACTTAAAGTGACATAAATTCAATGTAAACATCTATCCATCTGTCCATCCATGCATTCATCCAAAAATCTATCCATCTTTGTCTGTCGTTGATCCCCCATCTATCCATCCAGACATCTAAATATCCATCTCTCTATCCATCCATCCTTTCAGAACAACTTACATTTTCATACAAGTTTTTGGAGTGCCTAATGGAAGATGACATTATAATAAAGCAGTTTTAACTCTTGACAGGTGGGTTAGTCTTCTGCAATTAGAGAAACAAGAGTGAAATGTGTAAAGAGAGACCAGGCCAGGGCAACCAAAATGAAAATGTGACTGAAGAACTGTTTTATCTGGTCCTCTGAACCCCCATCCCCCCTCCTTAAGCCAAACAGAGCATTTAGGAACAGGTCAAAGGTCACCACGGACCCACCTGGTGAGCCACAGGCATTGGCACTAACACAAATACAGATATAATCAGTTTATCTGGCTTGCCCATGTTTTATCTGTGATGTAATTGGAGCAGAATGTGTTTTGCTATCATGTGTCTCTTTCTGATTGGACGCCTGTGGTGAGGTCACTGCTGTTGATCCCTCTGTAAAAACAAACCTGGTAAGAGAGAAAGATGGAGAAACAGACTCGCATAGAGCTGTCCATCAATGCCCTTTGAGTGCAGGAAATGAGGAAAAAGAGGAAAAAAGTAGAGAAGAAGGAATTCATAACATGGGCATCATTCCCTCTGGGGGTAATTGGCGGTGCTACATGAAGGAGATTTCAAACTAAATAAACAGTGTCCTGAAGGCTGTTCTGAGGAAACTTAATCTGGAGAAATTAACCTTAAAGATCCTCTCATTTTACCTTTCCTTGTTTTCTGTAGAAAGACTCTACAGTGTTTTAAGCAAATTTTTTAAGCAAACAAATTCTCATTTACTTCTAGGGACTTGTATCAAGTCTCCCTCATCTGAAATGTTTGACTGCTTTTATGTTTTTGATAAAAAAAACCCATAACCATATATTTTACATATAACATATCTTATAGGCAGTAGTTACTTTGTTGTTTGGTGTTGTTAGCTACTAGGGATATATGTACAATAAGAAAAACTGTCTAAAAATTAAAAAACTAATTTTTGCAATTTGTGTCATGAGTTTGACATGTCATGTCACACAGAAAATATAAACACAATTACTCAAAAATTATGACTCTTATGAAATGGTTGCAGATCCTGGTAAAAAATAAATATTTGGCAGTGATGACAAAAAGTAGGGACACAGCTATAAAATTAACCTTTTGTTTAATATCAACACGTGTGAAGTCTACAGACCCTAGGGTGTCCTATTTATCAATTTATATTTTAGAGGCTGCTCACAAGCTTGCCCTCTGTGACCCCATGCAACCTAATTTTTTGCTCAACTTTTGCACAGGCCACACAATGGACTTTTATCTGACAGTTTATGTGGCATTAAACCAATTTCTAAACATATGTGAACAAATAATTTTGGTGAACAGAATCAAAAGATGCGAGGCAATGGGATGACTCAAAATCCTGTACTCCTGCTCTACCAGAAATGCAAACCCACCTCGCTATATTTCCCTTATTACGTTCTTTAAATTTATGCTCTCATTCTCTTTTTGTCTCACACTACATCTGTTTTACTGTTTCTCTCTGTCTCGTTTAACGTCTTTGTTCCTCACGGCCCATTTTTGGCAGTCATTCTAAGCCCTCACGCCTGATCTAAATGGGTCGCTTTGTGAGGTAATTTGCACCACTTGGTCACCTTGAAACTCCTGTGGTGTTACATTGAAGCTTAATTCACAACTACTCCTCACTAACCCCCTCTATTCTTGTCTCTTTTACCTTTTCTGAAGACATCCCCCACTGTCCCATACTGCTGGTCTGCTGCTCTTCACGTCCTGAGATTTCTTCAGTAGAGATTTGACCAAAACAGTGTTGGACAAATTAAGTTCTTTTCTCTGTTTTCTGTTTCTCAGGAAACTAAAGGGTAATTCTGTGTCAAATCAACCAAATTTTAGAAATTTCCCCATCTCAGATGTTTGATTTTTTTATATTTTTACAGAAGCAAGACCAGCATAAATTGTATGGCCTTATGGCCTGGGCACTAATGGTGTGAGGACCCTCTTGGAACGGCTCCATTCTTTATTATCTCCAAAATGGTTCACATTTTAGAGAGCCTAAACATTCTCAAAAACTATTAGTAATTTCTATGCACTGTACAACTAGAGATTTCGTTACATCAACATCATATTTGGTCAGTCTAAGCTAATGGCTTTTGCAATGTTAAATTTTGAAACTTCTTTTTTTTTTGAGTTTATGTTCAATAGTGTGTCCATGGTGGCCTGATAAAGTTTGATTAGGTATACTCAAACTTCACACCAGCATTCCCCAACATCCTCACAAGTCCATGGTGGCCTGATAAGGTCACCATGGGTTCTCCTGTAGAGAACCACAATAGGGTTCTCCTGTAGCTCAGTGGTAGACAAGGTTGTGGGTTTGATTCTCAGGGAGCACATGTAGTGACAAAAATGTATAACTTGAATGCACTGTAAGTTGCTTTGGATAAAAGTGTCTGCCAAATGCATAAATGTAAGTCGTGAGGGTGAATAAATGCTGTTTACAGCTTTAATTTGAATTGCTTCTGGAGCTACCAGTCTAAATATGTAGTATTATAGCTAAGTTTCATGCCTCTTACATTGTAAACCCTGATGAGCTGAGGCTACTCAAATGATTAGAGGAAAAGGATTGTCTCAGTTCATTTGAGTAATGGGGAAACATACACTGACTCAATTTGGCTGAGTTGACCTAATGTGGTCTTTTCATTAATTAACTTTCATTTTTAAGTACAAATAACTTAAACTGCAAATAGACTAAACTCAAACTTTCCAGTTTATATATTGTTGTATTTATTGTTATTAAATAATTTATAAATCATTAAAAGTGTGTTTCTTCACATCAACAGTTTATTAGGGTTACACTACCCTATGCGCTTCTTAAAGACTGTGGAACATGCTTCAGGTGTGCCCGAGTCTGAACACGTGTAAAACCAGGCCTATTTATAGGCATGTCAAGGCCATGTGACGTAGCAATGCATGCAACAAAGCCTTTAATACGTCATCAGCTTTAAGTCTAAAGGAAGACTATGCAGGCAAGACCAAAGTGTCTTGCCTGCATAGTGAATGGGACAAGCGATGCAGTGTCCCATTCCGTGTGTCAGGGAACTGGTTACATTCAGTACTGTGCAAAAGTCTTAGGCACAGTAGTATTTTCATGCCCAAAAATTATTTTAAGCAAATTATTTATATATTTTGTTGTAGTGTCAGTAAGAATTATAAGATTATGTTTCCAAACATTGTTTTTGCCATTAATTGTAATAATCCAGTGAGATTGTTGTATGCACAAGGAGACTGACAACAGCCAGTTCTCCACAGAGAGATCTGATCTCACAATCATTGAGTCTGTCTGTGATTACATTATAAACCATCAGAAAAAACTAAGACAGACTAAATCCAGAAGAGCTGTGGCAGCGTCTCCAAGACACTTGAAGAAACCTGCCTGCAAAGCTGCCTGAAAAGCTATGTGCATGTTTACCAAGGACAAGAGGTTTTAACTAAAGGGTGTTCACACAAAATATTTCATTTAGTTATTAGTTAATTATAAGTTAATTGATAAATAAAATCTATTTATGACATTATTTTTGAAAGTATCCCCACTTTAAAGCATTTTTAAAGTGGCTAAAACTTTTCATAGCACTGTAGCTTACAGAAAGGTTTCGTCAAGTGTTTCTTCAACCCCAGGAGGACCTAGTTAAATTTAAGTGTAAACTGTGAAATCTAATAAATGTGTGCAGAGAGGACCAGCCTGCCACACCACAAACATCACTTAGGGATGCTCCCCTAGACAGAACCTTAGATGATGATACACCCCTGTTAGAATGAGCTCTAATGTTCAAAGGTGACACAAGGAGTGGTGGACATAGATCCTCAAACTGTAATTGGACACAACAAATGAAGCCTTTCCTGCTCCAGTGAATCAAACAGCAGAGGACAGAAGGCGTGACGTACTCCTGAGTAATCAGCAGAAGCAGGCACCTTGAGGATATAATCTGGTCTAGGGTGCAAAATGGCTTTAACAAAGTCAGGGGCAAAATCCAACTACTAGTCTACTGATAGAGCCTGTGGATCTCCTACCCTTTTAAGTGATGTAAGAACCAAGAGTAGAGCCACCCTTAGAGTCAGAAACTTATCCATGGCTGACTCTAGGGGCTCAAATGGAGGCGAAGATAAACCTCTTAAAACAACAGTAAGGTGCCAAGAAGGGACCCTTACTTAAAAAAGATTTACTGTAAAAAAAGATTTACTGCGGAGTCTGGGATAGAAGGTCCCTCCAGACTAAGAGCTCCCAAGGAGATACATTATGTCTGAGAACCAGATTTGGGTCGGCCAGAACGGCGCTTCCAGTAGCAGCTGGACTTGGGGAACCCTGGATAGAACTCCTGGGAGCAGGGCTATTGGGAGAAATTTGTGTAGACCCAGCTTTGGACACGTCTGCACCATGGTATCCAACCCCAAAGGAGCTGAATGAGTGACAGTGGACCAGAGAGGACAGTCTGTTGTCTCCTCAGAGGTGAACAAATCTACTTCCGCTCGGCCATACTCGGCCAGACAGGATATCTCCTGCCAAATTTGCATTCCCATTTGCATATCCATACATTGCTTTGACAGAAAGCAGTCTGGTCTCTGCCCAAAGGAAGATCTGCTGTGACAGCCTGAACAGGGGGCACAAATGCAGCCCTCCTTGGTGATACAAGTATGAGACCACTGTTGTGTGTATGGATTAGAACGTGTTGGCCCCTGAAGTGTGGGAGGAAGTGCTTCAGAGCCAGAAACCCTGCCCTCATTTCCAGGCAGTTTATGTGCCAGGAAAGATGAGAGCCCTCCCACTGAACACGGACTGGGCAGCCATGGAGAACCGCACCCCAGACTGTGAGGGAAGCGTCCGTTGTAAGAATCCTGCAACTGCATAATACTCCTAGAGTGGGACCCAAGGTAAGAAATGTAAGAATGTATCCCTTACCAAGAGACCAAGAGTGTTTCTAGATCCCGGGCCAACACATAGATGCAATTAAAACGAGGAGGATGGGAGGCAAATTAAACTCTGTACCCTCTATCTACAGTTCTTAACAGCCATGGGGACGAACTGGGCAGAAGCTTTCATGCTGCCTTAAAGTCAGAGAGAGAAGAACCATCTTCTCTCTGGCTGTCTATCTGTCCAGTCTCCTGAAACAGAGGACTGGCAAGAGAAACCTGGACAGATGAACTGCTTGGTGCTTCTACCCCCTAAAACATTTGTGGTTGCGAGGAAAGTACAAGCTCCCACTGGAGGCTCTGAGGGAGGTCTGACACGGGATGTTGATGTGCACAGAGACCCCCTCTTGCTGGGGCTAGCCCCCAGCATGCTGCTGGCATCAGGTGTTCTTCTTCTTCACAGCCTTTGAGGAGATCATGGTCCTCAGATCAATCTCCTCTTCGACTGCAAGGCATGCCACTTAGGTCTCTATGGGGGAGCTTGAACTGCTTCGCTGGCCTTCTGTTGGTGCGTATAGGCAGCATAGGATTTAGAAGAAGAAAAATAGGTGGACAGACCACCTGACACCGCAGCGGCCTAACCACGGCAGGGGAGGGGCTCCTGAACACCTCCAACTGCTTTTAAAAGCTTCTTAAAGCTCTTAGAAGTCCTTAGAAGTCCTAGCTCCTTCCTTACTTTAATATATGTTCTTTGTTCCCTCACTCTTTGACCTCACATTTAGAATAAAAAGGACATTAAGATATCTTTAATGTCTTTGGTTACAGGCATGTAGACAGTGTAAAAATACAGATGAAAAGTGCTTTTTCCTTGTTTTTGAACTGTCAACATTAGCATATAGGAAGGATTGCTAAAGTCAACAGATTTAAGTAATAGTTCTACCAATCGCTGTGTAAAAATTAAATGATGCTGGCATCTTTGTCAAGTCATTTTTCATCCCTGCTAATATGGCTCCAAATTTCAGGTGAAATTGTCACTTTGACCTCCTCTACAAATTAGTGGATTACTCTGTAACTATTCATCAATGGCATTTACACACACTTTAAGTTCAGTGTGAACTGAACTGAAAAACAAAATCAATATGCAGCAATCAATTTGAATATCTACACTGCAAAATAAATTCTAATACAGTTTTTAACAGCAATGTTGGTTTTCACTGGAAAGGATGCACATAAAAGCTACACAAAATCTTAATCAGATTTCTTTTCTTGCAGTGTGAGTAGGCAAGAAAAGATCCCCCTTATGTGAACCTATTACAAGTGGTCAGGAAAGACAAATTTACACCTGATTTAAACATTCTTTTCAAATGCATCTCCTGTGACTAGTTGGATGTGCTTACACTGTAAAGCTTAATGCTCAGATCTGATCTTAAATCCATCAGATTTTTGTGTCCTGACTGTTTACACTTACTTTAGACACACCTTGTATCTAAATATCTGCATTTAAGTTTATCTCTCGCCCAAAAGGTTCCAGTCATTCACTAATATGAACACCATGATTGACAACTGTGTGGACAAGACCTAGAAGGCAAAAATGGCGAAACCAAGTCCACAAATGTGACGGAAAGGAATGGGTGCAAAATTCCTGTCTAAACAAGACAAGCTTTGACTTATTATGTGAGCGCTTACAGATGCGTCTGTGTCATAAGGACAACCCATTAAGGAAAACAATCTCCCACTGATTTCCATCCATTGCCAGACATAAATTTCGGCATGCTGTGTGCAATTTGTGCTTGCTACAGGTGCGAAATGATGACGTTCAACACAATCTGTCATGGACAAGTGGGGTCATAGCCAAGATGAATTGGATATGTTTGTGTAAACAGGTGCTGTGATTGGATTGTAGCAGGGAAGATCAAAGACTTAATGACTGCATACATCACTGTTGTTGATCAAATGCAAGAAGGTTGACACAGTTTTGGTCCCAAATATATCTTAATTTTAATTATATCTAGACATTTTGATATAATCAGACTTGATATTCTTTTCATCCCATTCCTAAAGCCCTGCCACCATTTGGGAAACCTCTCTTATGTAACCTACCTAAACTAATCAGGTGTATTTTTTATGGTAACATTAAGTAGACTCAGACAAGAGATGCTAAATACTAAAACAGTTTATTGTTATCAGCAGTGGAGTACAAACAAACAGATGAGTAGTGTTGTTAAACAGACACTGTAGAATGCAATATCAGATGTAGAAATCCGTTTCCTAACTTTGAAAGGGGTTGAATGGAGATGTGATGACTGGTCAACGGATAAGCACATATCTCAGTTGCTGCAGGTAAGTGAACAAGGTGAATAAGTGTGAAAAAATTTGTGGAATTCAGGGAAGGTGATAATCGTGGAGCAGGATGACTTGAAGGATCTGGGAGAACAACGAGGAGACCAATGCTGGAGAACATACAGGTAAGGAGTCTGTGGTTCAGACCAGAGGGTGACTGAGGTTTGTGGAGCCAGGTGAATCCATGGCAGTACCCCCCTCCACGACCCGCTTCAGAGATCCAAGAATCACAGTGATGCGGTGGATGACCCCTTTCACAGGGTGCTAAATGAGATTCTGCGGTGAGTAGAATGGGATCTAAGTCATCCCTGGGTACCAAAGAGTGTTCCTCTGGGCCGAACCCATCCCAGTCCACTAAATGCCCTTTTGCCAGACAGACAGAACAGTGGTAAGGTTTAAAAAATGAAGCATGAAGGTGGGGTGGATTCTGTAATATGACTTGGCCAATTGGCGATTGACTCTTTTATTGGGATGACACAACTACTTTTTTGTTTCACCTTCTACTGTAAAGTAATATTAATGAACCGTTTTGGTGTATCTACAATCACCATCAGACTTGTCTCAGCACAGATGATAGCAAATGCTAACATAAGTGACCCTGGCATGGAACAAATGTTGTTATTATGTTATTAAGTTATTATGCGAAACACCAAAAAAAACTGCAAAGAAGGTTCCAGGAGTTTTGGTGGCCATGGTAGATTGTCCTTAGGAATCACCCAATTTCCTGTGTTTTACTCTATGCCAGACTTGGGAGATGAATTGAGGTTCTCAACTGGAAACAATATCCTTAGGCATGCCAAAATAATGAAATACATGGTTAAACAATATTTCTGCAATTTCCATCAATTAATACCTTAAGAGGTATTAATATAATTTGGAGAATCTGTCAACTATTACAAGAATGGAAGTGTTACCTTAAAATAGAAGATGATCAGTGATTAAATCAATCCCTAGGTGTGACCAGGGCTGATGCGGGATGGGCAGCAGGGGAAGTTTGTCAGCTGGTAGATTACAGGGGGTTTTAGCCAAATGGCACCTTGTGGTGGTCTTGACATCCTCATACGAACCTACTGATATGAGAGTTTGATTTGACCCTAGGACAACAAAGAATGACTTAATTAGTGGAATGCGTTGTGTTCTGGGTACTGTAACAAACTGAGGGTCAAATCAAAGAAATGGTGTTATTTAAAACACTATTTTATTAAGGGAATAATTGATTCAGCTCAAAGTAAAATACGCAGAATAATCATCATTAAATAAACACATTTTGTAGTACCTGATTAGCAGGAATGATAACAATGATCAGCATATCCATTTGTCCAAGAAGTACATCTGTGATCTTATCTAATCTAATTTCCTAAATGTTGTTTTCCTGGGCTTGAGAAACAATGCTTCTCTGCTTAAACAGGACTGCAGCATGCAGTAAGATCAGGCACAGTTTAAGTGACCTTATTTGTAAGCATGAAACCAAACCACATTGTGGGGGAAACATATAACATCTAATTAGACATACACATACACACATTGAACACATACACAAATGCAAGGAAAGCATGGAGCGAGAGAGAGAGAGAGAGAGGAGAGTGAGACAGAGGATGTGAAGTCTGTACAGAGTTAAAATCAGCTAAGCATTTCTGAATAAAGTAGAAAAACTTATCTTTGCTAGTCTATGTAAATAAAATCAGATACTTTCATTAAGATTTAGTGCAGAGCATGAGTCTGAATGTGCATAGAGAGAGTCCTAAGGGGTTCAGATTTGTGATGTACTTTGTTGAGTTCCAGAGATCAACAAAGTTAACTGAAGTCCAAAGTGTGAAGTCTAGAAGCTGCAGGGGGGAGGGGTGCCAGAAGCCAAAGATCAGTAAGGAAATGGAAGAAGAAGGACAGAAGAGAGCTCCAAACGTGATAGTGGTCATTTTTATCTTCACAAAGGTCATGCCCAGTGAGGCCAAAATTAGCCAATAGTTGTTGAGGAGGAAAAAGTTTCTTTGTCTCACTCAAGACCTTATTTGCATGTTTATGGCCCCATGGCACATTTGCAAATATTTACCCAGGTTATTTTATAGAAAGAATATGATTCCTGTTATGGTTACACAACATACATAATCAGATAGGAAATTAGAAGACAATCTGTTAGATAGTAAATATTACAGGGTTTGAAATACAGTAAGTTGTGATTCATCCCATTGCATGAATACAAGCAGAACATCAAGTCAAACCAGCGTACCTACAGTTAAAATACATAGTATGAAAACCAACATACAACACAAATATATATGTAAATCTACAGTTTAGGACACTTTAGTTGTGACCACATAAAATGACAGTCCTTTTTTGGTGTATTGGAATTTTCTTTGTCTCTCTTGGGCTATGTGGTGTTACTCCTTCCCATGGAATTTCTTTGGGCAGGGTGTCATAAACTGTCCTGTTGGTGACAGGGATTCTGATCTGGGAATCTGGAGGGAAGGTTTGCTTCCAGACTCTCTGGAGAGTCTTAAATGAAGGGGGTATTTTACCATCCATAAATGACCCAACAATTTGGCCATGTAAGATGCCACATGTGTGATCTGGTGGATACCCCAGCAGAACAGTTTTGGTGGAACTATCAGCAGCGATTTGTTCCATGAGAGACCACTGATGGAACTTACAATTAGGCTAGAGGGGATCACAGGTTCAGGAGGTTTGGAAGTATCATTGGCAGCTCTCTTAAGTGCACTGATGATTTCAAGTGAGTGTGGTAAGTAATGTAGTGACGTGATGAAGTTAATGATTGAAACCTGAATTGACAAAAAAAGTTAATAAGTGCCGTGATAATACTTAACCCTAGTGATGGCTTATTGTCTGTGTATGGACTTTGTCAAAGTTGAATTAATGCTGGAGTTTTGAGTTTGAAAGAAACGTCTAAAAATAGTACTGGTAAAGAGTACTAGAAAAGTACTAGAAAATGTGTGAAAATCCCAGATATACAGTAATTTACACCGGACATTACAAATTGGACATTACACTGGTCATTTTTTGTGATTTAAGCTTTTTGTATCATGAGAAACCAAGCTCATATGTGTGTTTTCGGCACCACTAGAATAACCTGGAAAAAGAGCAAAAATAAGGTTTGTTTTTAAAAAGGTTTCCAGAACACTCCCCTATTTCAAATTGGTTGGTCAAACAGTCCCTCCAAAATCATCTCAGTGTTGCTATTGCTGCCTTGCTATTTTTCCCTTTTTCCACTTGGGAAACTCATAAGTTTGAGTCAGGCATTTGTTATTACGACATGTAACGTTCAAGTCTGTAAAATAACGCAAAAGTAGCATAAACCAAACAAAACATAAGACAATTGTAACAAAACAAACTTTATTAGCACATAACTTTTATGCCACATCAATTATTACAACTACAAAATGCGTAAACTGGTTGCCCATTACAAAAATTAGGGGAATCCTAGTAATTTTTTAAAATCCTTTTAACATTTGATCACATTTAATAAAAATATTTAGTTTTCATAAGCTCTATGTGCTAAGGTTGCTTACTCAAAACAGGTGAAGTCTCTATAATATTTAATCTCAATGTACAAAATGTCTCAGATCCTTCCTTTAATTGGATTTCTTTTTACATGTATTTATTTGATGGCCTGGTGAAAATCAGAAGTCTGATTGCTTTAAAAAATTGAGATATTAATCAGATGGTGGGACAGAACATTACAAATCGAAGGTTTAGGGGTTTGTTCACATCCTAATATACAAAAAAACATATTACCTTACAACTCTCTAAATAAGAAGATCGTGAAAAAACTCAGTGATTAAAAACAACCATAATTATTCTCCTCTCAACACTACTTTCCTTCATACATGTATTTTTAGTCTCATATTGATATATTTTATCATGCACACATTCATACAGGTCAATCTCATGCAAATGCATTAAATATATGCATGTAATATTAAAAATAATGTATATAAGAGTAGAATGTGTGTTTGTCAGGGTATAGTGTCAGTGCTTCATAAAGTATATTTGGTCACTCATTTTTGCATTTCTTATTATAAATCATTCAGAGATCATGACAACATCTGTGATCAGTCATGGTACACGTCAAGGACAGGGAGGGAGAGCTCAATTGCAGACAGATTATCACAACAATTACTATCTAACTTTATTCAAAAAAAAAAAGAAAGAGACTAATCGCCAAAACCAAACTGATAATACAAACTTCATCCAAAATAAAGGCTATATCCCCAGAAAATAAAAAAAAAAAAGGGCATTAATAAGGCAAAAAAGGAGGTAAAGAGATGGAATTTATTGATAAGATTATAAGAAAAAGGTAGACTCTGAGGTGAGAACATGTGCTTCAAGTCAAAAGGATGATCTAGATCCTGATATTGGTCAGGATCCAAACATCATCTCTGACAAAAGGTTCGATCCTGGCAAAACTAGAAAACTCAAGAACGAACCTGAGATACAACTAACTTTATCATTTGAGGTGTCGTCCCTTTTCCGTAATTTTTAGATAATACTATTTCTTTTAGTCATTGTCTTTTGACTTCTATAAACACCTACCTCTATCTGTCTGTGATTTTCTGCATAAATATTCATATATTAATTTATATTTATTCTTTTCACATTTTTCTATCTTTAATATATTAACATATCTTAATGTCTTGTATACTTAATCTACAATACCAATTAATAATTCCTCCAATTCAAAATCCCCTAATTTCCTTTCATATCATACAAAGCTACATTACCGTTACTCTGATAAATAAAAAAATAATAAATCCACTTTACAATATTTTATTTTATTTACTCTTTCCACTATAAAAAAATTGGTTACTTAAAATAATAATTAAATAATACATTCATAATAAATATGTTAACCTACATAATCTTCTATTACAATTCTCATATAAACCTACTCTGAGTTTCAATTTTGCTTTCTGAATAGTTATATTAGAAATGTTATTTTTAATAACATAAAATGGGTGGTCAGTTATTGAAGGGGAACTCTCAGACTAATATGCACACCTTATGTGAAACAATTGTACTGTAGCATTTTGGAGAATTATTGTTTTGGAGAATTGTTCCACTTTATGCATCTATAGAGACATACATTTTAATAAGTAGAAAAACATGAATGGCCAGCCTTTATAGATGTCCAGGACTATATATACAGGACTATTCCACAATAAAGACCTACATTAACATCAAGAAATATACAGCTATTCCACAATATAGACCTACAGTAACCCCAACTCAGCTCAACTAAAATTAAAGAACATTTTTTGCAAGGGACACCACACAAAATTAACATGTACATTAGAAGATATACATATAAGCGCAAAATGTATAAATATGTGCATTATTAAATATATGAATATAAGGGGAAAATATGTGTACACATATTAATATGTGTGTAATATATGAAATAATATGAGAATAATATATGAAAGTAACAATATGTGTATGTGAAAAGAGAATGTATGCATGTGTGTGAGAGTAAAAATATATGTACAGTAGGTAAAAAGAGAATGTATGTGTGAGAGTGCCAGAATGAATTTGGCTTATACAGCCCCTCATATAGTGAGATTTTTTTCTCCTTAACACACTGAAGGCCTAATAGAGAAACATGGCTCTGATTTGAGTGATATAGCTGAAGATCCATCACCACTTGGAGAAGAGACAGGGTGGCCTCGGTTAGCTGCCATCACAATAAAAAAGACAGGATGATAGAAACAAGGAGGTGATAATATACTTCCTTTCTGAGTCTTTCTGAGGTAAACCAGGTCTAAAATATGGTTGTTTTCAAATGAATCGCATACTGAGGGCAGCAGTGCCCATCAACATCGCAGGACCTTCCAGACATGATGTGCAATGTACTAGCACTGCTGACCAAGGCCACCGGCTCTCTGTCCCCAATCTACCCATCCATCCTTTTCACAGTTCATCCGTCCATATCTCTCCTTTCGTCCATTTATCTTTTCAAATCACCTCATCTCAGGGTCCTGCTGGTGGATCCTTGAGGTTGATTTATTAATGCTAGGCTGCAGAGATGTTCTATTCCATCACAGTTCTTTGTCTTCCCTCATCTTTCTTTCAATCTAATAGGTGTTTAAATGCATCTGACAGGATGAGCAATTAACCATGAGATATGAGTAAATAGCCAAGTAAAGGTGAAGTTATTTTGATGGAATGGCAGCCTAAAACATCCATATTACGGTGGGGTTAAATATGCATTTATAAGATACATCAAAGGTTCCATACTGTTGGTCAATTCATGTGAAAGAAAATGTGGTCTTTGGGAATCATCTAATTTCTTTCTGCTTTAATTATTTTGTCTATTCACATTATGTTCAGCTATTTACACATCTGAAACAATGCCCCTGCAATGTCTTTACCCTTCACTCTGAGGGGAAACATTTATGCTGCAATAAAAAAAAAATTATTTGATGAGAAGGTTGATTTTGTTCTGTTCATTTGTGAAACATCCACCTATGGAGTGGGGTGAAAGTGATACAAGAACAAGATGTTATTAGACCACTAATATTTTCATTATACTGTGATATATTTCTATTTCAGGTTATCACTTTTGTTTCTGTTTTTCCCAGGAAAATGATGACATTTGCATGGCAGACAGTGTTATCCAATGCAACCTGAAGTGCATTTTAATGAGTCCAAGTATTCCCTGGGAATTAAACTCATGCCCTTGGCATTGTTAGCACTTTGCACTTAAAATGAGTAATAATTTCAATTGTTAATGAATGAAACACATTGCAGGTGGATACAAAAGGTGGACTGTCAAATTTTGTGAGAATTAGCCACAAGGTGGCACTATAGGGAAAGAATTTACAATATTGCTTCTATCTGAAGAATAAAATAAACAAAAATTTGAATCCTTGTATGTACAAGAATCTATAATTATTGATGTGTCTTTTGAGAAATAAAGAATAAAGGCTTGTCTAAACAACCCAAGGACAGATGCCAAATTTTATTTGGCACATTTCCAGTGATGTTGGGTGCTAGAAAGACAAAGTGATTCTCAGAACTTTGCAACTGTGATTAAGCACAAACACCACTTAAACTAATATCAAAACTTCTTCACTTTTCCAATCTGCTTTGCCCTTTGTGGTTATGAGGTTATAGATTGTGGTTATATTTAAAACACTTAAGGTTATTCTTTGTTATTGTATTTTTGTCTACCTGCTTACATAATAATCCTAAACACAATATACACTTTGTTGCTTTAATAAGAAGCACAAGTGCTAATAACATAAATGCAAACGCAGTAGTGCATTTACATGAGTTTCATTACCATCTAACTGTACATCAGTTGTAGTGTCTAAACACACAGTCATGCTTATTACATCAAGTCTCACACTCAGACTTAGTTGGCAAAAACACACTCTAAATAATTTATAAATCAAATTGAGGTTGTTATGAATGTGTGTGTACAACAGTAAAGCATCATGCTGCGTACTGTAAATCACCACCTGACTAAACATGACCTTAGCCAGCTGCCTGTGGAATTGTGGGTAATAATGTGGGTTTGTGTGTGTAATGGCCTTTTTGTTTCGGTGTGTGCGTGAGATGCAAAGACGTGTGAAAATGTCAACATTTTAATACATCTGTTAGGGTCATACCACATGATCCTATTTATTACCATGTTTCTGTAAATGAGTGTATCTATTTTGTGTTTATGTGTGTGTGTGAAATAGTTTGTTTATAACTTCCATTAGTTCATGAAAGATGGTTGTCTTAGTGTGAAATGTTATACTTGTGTGTGTGTCTACTCAGGATGTTTGTCCCTTTGGCTCCACATGTTACTTACATTACTTCATAATGGGACCATTGAGTCTTTCCATCTCACCTCAAACTTTTGCTCTGACACCTGCAACATTCTGCAAATTGGCAGGCGGGACGGATTTAATAAACTGCAGCAGGGGGACAGTGTAAATCACTCCCTCACTGCACTAATACCACCACATTATGCCCCTAGAGCACAAAGGGCAGCCGCTTTCCTTCACATTCATTACTCATAAAATCCCTTCACCAGAGACCGACATGTTTGCTACGAATATCTCTTTGTTAGACATGGAGGAATGTTCAGAGCAAACATGTGCAATGGCCCCAAATTGCACATTTAATCACTTAAAAATATATAAATGTAATTGCATTAAATAACAAATGTCAAACAAAGTGTATTTTGTACCAAGCCAAAAACTTTGCAAAAACCCTTTCAAGTTTATTCATATGTATTCAAAAACAGTAAAACGGAAACAAAAGCTCTGGTAGACGCTTTGCCTTTCCCAGTATACCAGACATTACTTTGACTCTTAAAGTATCCAAACATCACAGATTCACGTATTTGGCATTAGATATATTTGAATTGGGCAGATATTTAGTTGCGATTAATTTGTGATTTTATTTACCAAACATGGAACTCAATGTAAATCATATCCTGCTGCAGGGTCTGTAATACTGCATGGTTAAATTAGTAGTTAAATTGTGTAACTGCTCCTTCAATGTAATGAACTACACTTGTGGTTACTCTGCTAGGACAGCTCAGAGCCGTTGAAAAAGAGAGTTGTGACATTCCCATAGACTTCCTTTTGGAGAATGGAATGCGGAGGTAACATATGTCACAGAGTGATCAATAGTTCCAAACTATTGCTCCGCCTCATCTGGTTTCATCCTCCAGCTCTTCAGCTGTGCTTTGGGCTCCATCACCAGCTCTGCCTTGTCTGATCTGGTATTTAGCAGACACTTGCTCAGGAGTGGGCCCTTATGATCCGCTCTGGCCTTGGGATGGATAATGTGGCTGTCTTTGGCTGCTCACATTCATGGTCCATGGTGGGCACTTGCTCAGGCTCTGTGCCAGGCTTGGGTGTCATACTGTGGCATTCTTCTGCCTTGCAGACTGTGAGGGGGGAACCGCAGCTCAGGAAGACCAACTCCACAAACTCAGCAAATGTCCCTCAAGAACATTCTTCAGGTAGGTGTGCCTTGGACCACTCATTCAGGCTGGCATGGTAAAATGTGCAGAGAGAGTGGTCTGGTGTGGAGGAAGGCCCACCAAGAAAGATATAGTGTGCCATAGCTTGACAGGCAATGATGGAGAGATCCAGCTAATGTATCCTCAACTTTAGGCATTGTCTTCTAGCCATTCTCTTTGAGCCCCACGATAGAAGTGTATTGGTGGACCATGGGCTAGATATACTAGCAGAGAATGGCTTATTCTAGGATCCCAACACCTGGAATGTGGAAGTCTGGAAAAAGTGGAAGGCTCTGACATGGAGACTGAGCTCTAGATTGGAGGAAGCATTCATCTACCTTACTCCTCTTCTTTGTTTCCACTTTCTCTGCTTGCCAGTCGATTTTCAGTTTGGCCACAGCACGAGTCACAACTTCCACCAACTACTCATACTGGGGGGACGGGGCTGGCAAGTCACCTAGATCCTATGCATCAATGCTGAGAATGCCCACCTCCTCAACATCAAACTCAAACTCAACATCGAGCTCTCACCCAAGGCGGAAGAGGCCGCAGAACAGGCTTCCATTTCTCGTGCTTGAGCACTGGAGCTAGCAGATGAGAGCAAAGAATGGGCCAAAGCCGTCTCATACTCCTCCACCAACTCCATGAGTGATGTTGCCGGGCTGCCTCAGCAACCGCAGGGCCCCACCATAATGACCTCAAGTCTGGTTGTCATCCTCAAACGCAACCAGGCAGGATCAGATCGTCAGGATTGGACTAGTTGCACATGTGCTTCAGACGCAGTCACGCTGAGGGCGTTCCCCAAAGTATCATCATATGAGCGTTGAGTTCCCTTAGACAAAAACTGACTTATGTGTCCAGTTACTTAATTTTTTTTCAATCACAAGATGTTTTTTACCATGATAAGGAAAAAATTAAAACATTAATAATAATTAAAGTTAATAAGTAATAATTAAAACAGTATAATGGACAGCTAGGGAGATCAGTGAAAAATCTTTTTTTAAATGTTGTATACGTCTCTTTAATACACACCTAAATATTTAAAGAGAAAGTTTAGTTTGCATGCATTTATTTGCATGAGTCGTTTTATTCAGTGATGTACATTTGGAGAGCATTGTGCTAGCAGCAGCTGGGTTTTAGGGCCACTGGACACAACCATCACAAAGACCTCCCTGTGAAAATAAATACATTAACTAAATTTTTGTTGGAGTCTGTAGAAAAAGCAAGATTGCTGTATTAACAAACAGAAAAACTTGACAAGATAATCTTTATTTATAATTATAATGAACAAAGTGTCTCAAAGGTTTTGATTTATTTTTTTATATACTTTGAGTGGGTCAGTGTCAGAGGGCCATGAGTGTGCTGTTCTTGATTTTTTAAATGTTGTATACCCTGTGTGTGTATTGCCTTGAACCATGTGTTAGTGATTTTAGGGTGTATTCAACATTCAGATCAAATGTTTTGGTTGTCTGGTTCCCGGGACCACTTGTGTCAAACAGAACTTTGTTAGATGATTGGTTATGATATAAATCTATGTTGATGAAAAGAAAGGCTGCCGGCCTCTGGTTGGCTGATCAGCATCCTGTGGTCTCACCCTGAGCCGCCTGCTTCATTCTCAACAGACTCTAAGGAGGTTATCCAAAGAACAGTCCCACGGGGACAGATATTCGACCCCCTTCGCATTTCATAATTGGACCTGGACCATCTGCAAAAACTTATTTTGAAACTTTTCTTGGGTGTGAAGTTTATGCAGGACATTTGCCTGCTGAGAGAGGTGTGGGACTGTCTGATTTTCGATTGTCCGGAGCAGGTGCAGAATTCCGCGATGTCAGTGTAATTCCACAGTGTTTGTGCAGAGCCTGTCTCTTCCAGGGTCTGCTCATGAGATTTTGCTACATGTCTCTTTATTTGTGCAGATACATGGTCATGGCTCTCCCAGAGGCATATGACAGAAACTATTAAGGATACCATGGCCAAGCGCTTTCATTTGTGGGAAGCTTGATTTCTAGATTTCTGACATTCTTAAATTTTCCGTGATTCTTTGCATTTTTTTGCAGGGAGGTTTAGTTTATTATGTTTCAAATCCCTTCAAGTTGAGGAAAAAACATGGACTGGGCAGAAATGACTAATTAGGAAAAGAATAAATAGCCTATTTTCCAAAACATTGTGAGCTATCTTACTCTGTAAGTTTCTGTCTGTTTTTTAATGATTCTTTACATCATTCAAACAACGCTTTTCCCGTTACAAACTATTTTTTCACTGTATATGGTTCTTCAGAAATGATCTTGAATAAAGATTCTATTATGCAACAGGCTTTAAAGTTTTGGATCTAATTGGAAACTTTGTTTTGAGGGGTGTAAGGACATAATCAATATAGAACCTCATAAGTGACTGATTTGGAACACTTTACATACGAAGCAGCTCTATGTAACATACAAATGCAGCTGCTCACATGCTGGAGACTGATCACAGCTCTTGACTCTGAAATCAAAAATATTGACAAGCAAGTGATGTGACACTTTAATATGGATAAAAAAGCAAGTATTAGGACATCACACACATCAATAACAACTCCTCCATGCATTTTAGCTTTTCTTCTTCTCTTTCGTCATTATTTCTGTTAATTTTTCTCCCTCTCGCAATGAGTTGTGCGTAATACTTGGCATCAGAGTGTTTATGGATCTGCAGTCACTGTCTCATCATTACCTAAAATCTAAGAATAAAACATAAAAATAAAATCAATTAAATCTAAATTAAAATTGACTATGGCACCTAATATTTGTATTGTTATGCTTGTATTTGCATTTTTTTGTGTGTTATGCTTGTTTTGTATTTTTATGAGAGTATTGTGTTAGCTTGTTTGTATTAGCATGTTCAGCAACGTTCTGCATACTTTCTAGGAAATCTATTAAAAATAAAATCTCCTGTGCTCTATAAATGTGTGACAATTTATATTTTTTGATGCATTGGTCAAAGTCCTTTCAAGGCAAGTCAGTTCACTGGACGCCCATCTTTGGAATGAACTTGAACAGCTGTAGTTAGTCATGCAAGTGCAGGTCTTATCTAATGGGGTGGGAATGGGAAATTACAGAAATCTGAAAAACTGCTTGACAAACTCACATTTTAAATTAACAATAAAATCAGTCTGCATCATGAACAGCAATAAAGCTCCACACAAATACATTTTTAATTGACTCTTTCATTTGGAAGGTAAGACTTCAGCCGTTATTGGGCATTCCAATGTCACCCATTTATTTTAACACTAGTGGCACGTCTCAGCTATATAAAAGGTCTCTGACTCAGTTGCTGCCTATGAGGAGCATTCCAAATCTGTCAGTTGTAAGACTTTAAGAAGGTCAGGATGGTGACTTAGAAAGTCGCTGCCTATATAGGCAGTAGACAGAAAGAAAGCTCATTAGATTTTGGAACAGCAGATAGATTGAAGTGCAGAGCTAGGTTTGCAAAGCTAGCCCAGTGTTTCCCTATTCTGTGTAAATTTAGCTATAGAAAGGACCCATAAACCCACTCATTATGAACATAATACCTGCAGACTATTAATGGCCCTGTGAAAGCTCTCGCTTGCGCTCAGTGTGATTGGTCAATGACAACCATGACATGTCAATGATGAATCACCCAAGCATCCAAATGGGCGTAACTGAAACAAAAGTTTTTATATTCCACTTTATGACTCTTGGAATCGGGGAAGGGAGCATCTGTAGCTCTAGTCTGCCAGTGCTAGCTCCTGCAGTCCAAATCAACCCTGTTTATTTTGTGTGTTTATCGAGTGTGCCTAAACCTTCCATTCAGACAGCAACTTTGCAGCAACTCTGACTCCAACTCTCTTCTGATGCCCTGCTGAAGGCTGCTGTTGGATCTATTGTAAATGACCAGCTGCAGCTTTGCTCCTTGGATGATGTTTTTATAATGGTGCATAAGCTCTGTTGCAGACTGTGGTAATGCGTCCCACAGATCTCTAATCATCCAGCAATCGTTTTAATGCTTTTTAGTTGCATTTATGCCCTGGTAAATCAATAATCAATCCTCTTAATTAATAGGAAGCATTCTACAGTTTGGTAAGGATCCATTAGATGGCAGTAGAATGTCAGAATGAGACAGATAAGTAAAATGCAGATTAATTCAGGCTGTGTGGAACAACATACTAAGACAATACTCTATACTATATTGTGCATAGTTTGCACGTTTTCTCTATGCATAGAATGGATACATAAAATGAACAGTTTACAACTGCATAGGAGAATGTATCCCCCAATGCAATGCACATGACTTAGCCTTTCATTTATGGTGTGATGAAATGAACTCTAAATAATTAGTCATGATTTTTAACATCTCTGTTTTAACTTATCAGAATCCAGAAAGCGAAGACAATTTTACCCATTTATTTTTTATTTAAGCAGTAAGCTAGTATTCCAAACAGTCTCATATTTCTTAGCAGGAATATTGGTGGTCTGTTTCCTTCCCAAATCCATCACTACAAACCTCTAATGACCCCCAAATCAGATTCCTCACTTTAGGCTAAACAAGCAAAAGTCCCTGTATGTCTGATCTCCGTCATTCTTATTAAATGCATGAAATTCTGTGTGACATACAGGAAAGGTGGACTAAGACCTGGTTTGCTTATGATTAAGGATCCATTTATGAATAGCCTGTAAGAAGTAAAAAGTTTCTTCAGGCTAGTGTATGTTTCCTTTCTTCACAGTGTCTAACCTTATGCAGTCTGCAGACATTGCACGGCCTTGTCGTCTTTAGACACACACACTTCAGTCCCATTGATGCATGTGTAAGTGAATCCAGAAGGTGGCTTGTCTGATCTACTGCATTAATGAATTTATCTTGGAAAAAATCTGCTACATGTTACAGGTACAGACAAACAAATTTCTTACACCAGTAATAACACATGGATAAAACAAATGCTGGTTTTTGCTAAACAAAAACTTAAAAAGTTTAACCAGTCAGCTCGTACACTTCAGCTCATAAACTCCCTGCATCATTTGTGCTATGGACATGTTTTCAAATCCTGTGACTTACAGTTATGCTCATACAGTACGTTTCTAAGCCATTATACTTACAACCTTTTCCTGGTGGACAATAAGACAGCAGGTGAAAAAATCAGGAAACTTTAAACTAAATGAGAGATTTTGGCTATATTCTAGAGACCAGAATATTATAGAAACTTGCGCCAGTAAGCAGCCACCTAGCAACATCCTAGCAACCATATAGCAACATTTACAAACCAGTCAGAGCATCATAGTAACTCAATAGCAGCAACGCCCTAGCAATCACCCAGCAACAAGTACAGACAAGCACCACTCACATTTCACAGAAAATATCGGAATGTACATTTATTATGCCTTTTCTTGAAACACAACAACCTCCAAATAATTCTTGATTACAACAGTTGCATTATGATTTGTTATATTGGATTTTGGAATTTGAGTCTTTTGGAAACTGAGAATGTGAAGCTGATTAGGCGGCAAAAACCTCGGCTCACAAGCAGAGGGCAGATTTTTATTTTCTCATGAATCAATTTGATTGATCTTGAGTTTATAACTACTGTAACAAACAAACTGTGATAGATAAACATTTAAAAATGCCAGAGTCAGTTGAAAATTGGGCAATGCACAAAGAAGGCTAAGATTTCTATGTTCCATTCAACATCTTGAAAATGTCTATTTATTTATTTGAATTCTTGTTTATGACCAACAGAAAACACAACATGTGGTGAGTGCCATGACAACAGCAAAGTTTATGATGGCTGCATCAGCCATTAAGCAGAAGAAACTGCTGAGTCTATCCAACAGCGAAAATATGTCCACTGCAAGCACTTCATTTTAAAGCGGTAGTTTTCACAACGTATGTTGTAAACTGTCAGTCTCTGTATATCACTAAACATGTCACTCTACTCACACCACACAACACCCATCATGCACATAAAAACTGCAGCATACTGCATGTGGACCTATTTTTCCAAACACTGAGATGGGAGAGGTTCAACTGTATTTGTCAATAAATAAATTTAAGAATTATAAAAGTAATGTTTGTAAACGTTTAGGGCCCATTATATCATACCGATTTTCACGCTGGCCAAAGCAGCTGTTTGCATTTATAGCTTTGTTGGTTTGTTAATGTGATTCTGCAAGTACAGAGCCAATTTCTAATGGCTATTTTATTCATCTTGGAGGATTGTCTGGACATCACAGCAGTTGTGGTCTGTGTAAATGTGACACAATACATTTTAGGAGAGAAGCACTATGCAGAAACTACAGTGTAGGTTTAATGCAAAAATCTGTACAAGTACATTTGATTCTCAGACCTAATTTAGATAGATAGATCAATGTGGGGTTATATAATGCCTCCAGCACTGTTCCCTGAAGCTGGAAATTATGATGTTTGTGTTAAACAGGACACAGCACAGGTAATAGATTTATTAGTCAAAGTTCTCAACCATTACTGTTTGTGATTGTGCTGCATACAGTATAGCATGTCCTAAAGCTTTAGAACAGCATATAAAATCTTTACCATTGTTCTTATGTTTTTCACTGAATCTGATTTGAAGCCATGGAGACCTCGTGTTCATAACCACATGGTTATACCAAATTTTTTACACTGTGAAAGTAACTAGTTCACAACCCAAAGTTGTCCCAGTCTGCGACCTTACACCTTTGCCAAGCTGTTAACCTTGTACTCTTACGTGGTTGTAACTCACATTAGTCCCTGTTTTATTACCCCATGACCGCTCCTAGTGGTAAGGTAAAGATTAATATGGAATTTGTTGATCACAGGAATGCTAGATCTGTGCAAAACAAGAACCATACATTGCATTCTCACTCACAGAGTTCAGAAATTAAGTGTATCCAATACAAATGTGTTTGCACAGCTTGGAAATCTGACCTTCAGATTTCATTAAAGAGCCCCGACATTGAAAAACAAGCAAGAACGATCAGTTTTCTCTATCGGCTTGCATTTTGCTGAGGTCTAAGAAGCTTGGCTTTTTGACACGATAGATGTTCTCACCACTTACAGAGGACCAAAATGAGAAGCCGCCTCTTGGATGCTAGGCCTGGTTTTCATGTTCTTGTAAGCTACACCTAAATTACCCACGATTGCTTCCAGAAGCTGATCTTTAGCCACTCACATATGAGATAGAGTGTTACAAATACAGCCCATGGATTGAATCCAGAAATTAGTCCTTCTTTTTTCCTTCTCTCTTTAAGTGAAGTATTTCCATAAATTCAACAGCACTCTGTTGAATTTATGTTGAACTCAACTCTTTGTATATCCATTTGTATATGTGTGCATCTAAGTAACCCATCCCTAAATTGCCGTGTGGACCTCTTCCAAATCCTGTGTAATGAAGCACAGACTATTTCATCACTTGGTAAACTAATAAACAGAGATGACGTGTCAGCCTGCACTTCTAATCAAACCTGACGACAACTGACAGGAAGCCATTAGCCTCCTATTCACCAAATGAACATTTCTCTGAGCAGGGCCAACAGGCACGCCAGTGGGGTCTCCGAAGCCCCTTCATGAAGCCATTATATGCCCTGCCTGACACCCAGCTTTGCCCTGACACAGGGAGACAGGGCAGAGGTCAACTCGACCATTAGCAGCTTATTTACAGGGCTTCACTTCATATATTCAGAACTCAGGAGACACAAAGAGGCACTGGGTGAGAAATGCTGAGGAAAGATTCTCTTTTGAGAAAATAGTTAGATACAATGCAAGTAACCAAACATAATTAACTACATAAGTTCAAGTTTAAGTTAGTTTTATTGTAAGCTTTTATTGTCAATTAATAAAACTATGTTAATAATAAATTTGATGTATTTGAAATGTTTAAAGCTATTATATGCTGTTTATAGCTGTGGATTATTCTCAAATCCTCTAAGAGAAATTTAAGATATAAAGAGAAAATCTATATTTAAAATTCCATGAAAAATAAACTACACTTAAATCTATCTCGCTCTATAAATAAATAAATATATATATATATATATATATATATATATATATATATATATATATATGTATATGTATATGTATATACAATACAATGTAAACAAGTGAGTGAGAGATAATGAGGTTATTCTAATAGCTATGAATATGACAAAAACTCCCAGCATCCCCCTCAGAAACATATCAAAACTCATGAAACACTCAGGCAAATGAGTGCTGGATGAGTAAATGGACAAGGCCCCTTGCAGAACACATTGACATTTCTTCTTCAAGACTAATATTAGCATTCTTTAATGAACAAGTTTTACAACACCTGATAATTACCCAGTTATAGATACATAAACACAGATGTAGGCATTTCAGGATACATTTGGCTAGATTATATAACAGCAGCTATGTGAGCCTGTATTCTCTTCAGCAAAGAGCACTCTCTGAAATCTCGCTGATCTCTGTAAACTTTAACTCTCATTTACCAGCTTAAAACTGATATGAGATCAGCCCCAGTGACCTCTGGAGGATTAGAACAGCAAAAAAAGACAGACAAAATGCCATGATGCGCTGGGAATGGTCTCATAGGTGAAAAGTGATGCTTGTATCCCAGCTGTTGGGTTAAATATAGTGCTGGGCTTTGGGCATTTCTGAGAGACCTGTGAAATACAGGAACAGATGTTGTCACATGTCACTGTTTGTGTAGGAAGGTGAGACTTTCACTCAGAATTCATGGTTTAAAGGAATGAATGGAAAAGGCTTGGATTGGGGGGTGGGAGTACAGGTCACAGAGGTTGTTCTGGATCAGAGAAACTCGTGGTTGTGGGTGACTGACATTTTAGAAATGCAAACACACTTTTATAGTGTTGGCTAATAGTGTAGTAGTTATTTTACTGTGGGAATCTGTTTCCACCTTCCTAACACATACAGATACACTCACAGACATTTTTTTAATAAAACAAATAAACAACCCCAGGAGAGAAAATTTTGATCAAACTTGCACAAGTGTATACACTTTCTCTCTATATCATTTGTATCTCTTGTCCCAAACAATGGGGTTTACAGATTTTGGAATGTGTATATGTATGATGTGTGTGTGAGCATCTCCCCTTTGCTCCCTAATTATAGGGGTCATAATTTCCATGTGTCACAGTGTCTAAAGCTTTATTATGGCCGACATGAAGGATGGAGAGGAAGAGTATGGACCCCATCAACACACACATCACACATTTTCTCTCTGTTGCTCTCTTTCTCACACACAAACAGGACGTTTTTGGGGACACCTAAGATTTAAGCTAATTTTTTTAAAATCTTAAACAAGATTTAGTTTCTCAGCAGTGTGGATTATTGTCAGGCTGGAATTCAGAACACTGATGTTGCATTGTTGTCAGTCATCTACATAAGCTAAACATTGGCTCTTTTTTGGACAACTTAATGTTGAGTTAAAAATGAGTAGCTCTACTTTATACATGACTGAATTAAATGCAGCAACCTAACTTGAATATAAAAGCATTTCCAGCACTTCAAGAGGAATATATGTTTTGTAGATTTTATGGAGTGAGCCAATGACTTTTTGTATTATGTTCTGCTACATGCATGCTGACACGCCTCATCACACAGCTTTGTTTCATAAAATCTGTTTCAGATTTCTCTCACCTAAAAATAGACATAACATCATACGTCACTGCGATTACACCCCCAAAATAACATCACCCATCAAACAACCCACAGAATGAGTCTTTCCTTCTTAAGCCATGCTCAGTCCCTCTTTCTCTCTTGTTGCCAAAAATTACGTAATATTATAATGTTCCCACTACAGGGATTTCAAAATTAATATATTTATATGAAAGCTGTGTTAAATCTAGGTGATAAATATCTAATGAATGAGAGGGACTATCTTTGATAATTCCCCTCAGCAGATCCACAATGTCACATGGTCCTGGAAAAGAGCCACTTGGCTTTGAAACATTTTACTAACGAACACATAACAGCTTGGACAAGGATGGGCTGTTTTCCGCTGGCAGATGAGCTGTTCTCCACAAAGAAACCACATAGAGAGCCAGATCTTCCAAAGTTTTGCTCCTGGCCTCTGCTGTTCTTACAAACACCAGAGACATTTCCCTTTGTCTTGAAGAATGTCTTTAGGCTCCTGCCGGCTCTGATGGGAGTGACCATGACAAACCATAAAAGAGTTTGTCATGGCACTGTGTTTGGGGGGGAGTTGTCATTCAGAATGAGAGGTTTTCTGCAGTTTACAAGTATTTGCATTGAGAATGTTTCAAGGAAAGATTTCTACGAGGTCTGGGTCAATGAAAGTCCTTCTCAGGATGAAGAACTTGACAAGGGTAGGCAATGTCACAGCTCAGAAGTATTGCATGGACATACAGTAAGCAATCATAGTGAACAATGTAGTGAAATGGTGTAATTGCAAAATATGGCAACCCCTGCTCAGAATTTGACTACGGCTTTTACCCATCCAGTGAGTAGGGAACACTGCAAGCCATGAATGCGCACACATGCGAAGCAATGGGCAGCCATTTACTGTGCCGCCCAGGGAGCAACTGAGAAAAAGGTGCCTTGCTCACGGGCACCTTAGTAGTTTACTGCTGGCATTGAGAATTGAACCTGTAACCTTCAGGTTACAAATCTGACTCTCTAACCTCAGGTCCAATACTACCACACCAACATTTTTCTATTATGTAAATGAGGCTAACAAATGCAAAATGATGGAAAACATAGTTGATGTGCTGCAAGTTTAAGTTTTCAGGATGCTATCTGCATGATGATGATGCTTCAGAGGTTTTGTGTAATTGGCCTCCTGGTGCTGTAAATCTATTATTTCACCAAAAGATCCAAATACTCAACACAATGGGTCTCCTGGTGAAGCCAAATCCTCAAACAATGTAGCAATTCAGGACAATATCATCTGTAGGCTCACTAGCAGACTTGTCCACTGGGAAACAGCATAGCCAAAAGCAGCTTAGAGTTCGATTTTCAGAATAGCTAATAGTGCAGCTAGGTCTTAGTGATCACAATGGCACCACAGTTTTGGGGTGTCCCAGTGGAGCACACAAACAGCAGCTAACTCAGGCAATTACTTCTGGGCGTGAAAACTAGTAAACTGAGCGATCCATCCTGTGGACTGTGCACATTTTCAGCCTCTCTCTCAGGACTGTGTTTTAATGCAGTGCTGACCACATAATTCATCTACCCATTCTCAGAAGGCAGAGACAAAGTTCTCATAACCTCGACTCATGCGTCATATTTCATTATTAAATCCTCTAGTGGTGTTTTTAACACTTTAATTTAACTCTGTATCTCTTTGACTATCTTTCTGAATCTTTCTTTGTGTCATTTTCTGCTTCTCTCTTGTTTTTTTCTGTGGTGGGTCACAGGTAATTGGTGTAGATTCCTATCACCCTAGAAACGGTCTGACCTGGGCTTTTAATAGGGCCCCTAAAGACAACACAAAAGGGTTCAAAGGCAAGTGTATGCAACTAAAATGGAACAGTGAAATTAGTCCTGGCTTCTGGAAAACCTTCAATAGGAACAACAGGCCGCACTTAAAGATGAAATAAGACCCATACGTGAATAGTTAGAGACCCTAATCAGGGAGAATGGACATTCCCAAAGGAATCAGTCAAGGTTCCTATTAAAGACCTGTAAGCTAAGAAGAAAGTGTAGGAGTCTGAAATGGAGGGTCTCAGTAGACCTGTTCCACTCAAGCATGGTCCGTTTCTCTCCAACTTCATTAACTGACTTCATGTTCAACGGGCAGGCATAATAAACGAGTCATTAATTGAGACATACTTCTGCAAACATTGCATTTGTTTGTATGTATGTATGACATGAGTTACCTCTGTTTTCTTTGAATGGTTGAGGTTATGATGGCTACATTGCCATGGTTTCCTGGTAAAGGAATGCAAAGAGGAAAGTGAATTCTACACTGGGTCCATTTTTCTTGTCAGAAGGACAGAGTCACACAGGCCAGCAGTCTCTAAGGGCTGTTTTATTGGGGGCTCACTCACTAAAGCATGTAATACTGCTGTTGATTTTAGCTGAGCTGCAGTTGGCAGTCAATAGTCTGTTCAGGCATCTCTCCATCAGGTCTGTCTGGGGGGCAGTGAATGCCTCATTAAAAGGCACGTAAACGGCCACAGACAGGGCCAGCTGTGCCCCTGATGCACAGAGTCACTTAAAGCCATTTACTGCCATGCATAAGTACTTACACCATATATTACAGTGTTCAGATGGGCAGAGGCAACCGTCAGTTGTCTTTACAGCACTGTATGTGTAATGGAACCAATTCTGATATGACTGCTGCTGTATTCTAGTGATGAATTATTAATAAGAAGAAAGAGCACATTTACTGTAAACCGCATCAAATGACGTAATTACAACATGTCCTGCATAAATATATGCATGTTTCTGAAATGGGCTCATAAATAAAACACAGTGCCTATTTTCAGTTGGCTACATACTAAAGAACACAGGAGATTCCTCCAAAATGGACTAACATTAATACGCTGCATTACAGCATAATGTGTTTGTGCAACCTGCAGGGCTGTGAATCTGAATCAAGCAGTCTGGGATACATTTCTGGTTGCATGAATGTATACAGTGTATGATTATATGCATATTTATATATAATTTAGATTTATTATGTTTGGTTGGCCAACCTGGAAAAAAGTCTGCTTCTCTCGTTTAGCATAATTCTGTACACTAACAGCCAGGCCCAAGCTGGCATTTCTGAAAGAACTGTTAAAGACTGTCTGACTGTAGATTTGTCAGGTTGAGATCAGGACGTGTGAATGTCATCAGGATAGAATCCAAACCTCTGTAGAAAAAACAGATCTAATTCTCCAGTAAGGTTTAATTTATTGGCCATTGAATACACTCAGAAAGAGGTAATACATTTTCTTGACATGGTCTTTTTACTTTTATGTAAAGTTTTACATTAGAACAAGGAAGCTACTTTTTATAAGGAGTCTAACCAGGCATGACTCGATAAAGCACAATGAGATAAAAAACTCAGAAAGGATTACATTTAAATGCTGTACACAGTCTTAAAAAGCTGTGACCAAAAAAGGAAATTACAAAACAGGAAAATTGTTTGAAATTACACAAAAGGAAATTGACAGAAATTTTAGGAAACGATTGTTTCTCTTTCTTTTGTCAAAAAGACTATATCCTCTTGCCAGGCCGGTTTTGTAAATACAAATACATCCAGTTTGCATTCGTATGAATGAAAAAAGCAGCTTAATTCCTAGGTCAATAACTAGAAAACATTTCACTACACAAACTGACCTTCATCAGATGGGCAGTGACTCTTGAGCAGTGTTCTGCTTTTCTCTCTAATTGGATTTAATTAAAATATGAGCGGGGGTCTGATTGGAGTGGGGCTGTCATCTATTAAACCCCAAAAGCTATAGCCGGAATTCCTTTTGGAATACAGCCACCAGTGCAAGCAGGCGTCTCATTCCCACCAGAGAAAACAGAGAAGAAAGTGCTGACTGAAAACGAGGCGACTATGGTTGACACCCCAACACCCTTTTCTTACTCTTGGTCCCACTGGTCAATTAAAACAAGAAAAACCAATAAAGCAAAGAAAGAAAAACCCCTAATGAAATGGGTTCGGTGGTCTCAGTTAGACAAAAGAGGTCATAGGTTTTTGTGTTGAGCTCTGAATGCTCGTGGAGTCTTGCAGACAGAGATGCATTTACCACCCCACAAAGACCCAACATGGCCGTTTCCTCATCTTTTAGGCTGTGCTGAAACACCATCAAAGCACATGTTAATTTCTCAGAATGAATAGTCTTGAGAAGTTCCAAAACTTCTTTACAGCGTGTGAAAGAAAGAAACCTCTAGAGAAATAGACAGAAAATGCACATGGTCTGACCGAAAGATGAAAATGATGGACAAGATCTTTGGTTCCTGGGATACAGCCTGTTATCTTAACATTATCACACTAACAGAGTAACTGTAATTAACAGATGTTTGTGCCAGATATTAGTTATTTAAATGTTTCTGTTTCTGACAAAAGTGGGTAAAAGAAGGGTTAAATTAAAGACCAATGTAGAAAAACCATCAGCATTGTGAGGGAAATAGCTGACAAGCAGATTTAAGACAAACAATCGACATTGACATGTCGGATGACTTCATCCAAGAAAAGGAAAACATGGGTTCAGAGGTTAACATTGAGGTAAACGTAAACATTTGAAGCTGTATGAGCTTAGAAAAGTGGAAAAATAATTGCTTTGAAGAAAGCACATAAATCCAAACAAATCACACATGGTGTTTCGTATACAGGGCAATGCTGCACAGAAGATTTCTGTAGAAAGTCTTTCTCTTCTTAAATGATACCACAAAAACAAAAAACAGAACTTTTTTTAACTGTGGCCTTTATTTAAATGAGGTCTTTTTGTTTCAAATTTAGTAAGTCTGCCGTAACCTGTTCACCTAGCTATGATGTTTATCTTAATTTTATTGTTTTCATTAACATGTTATGTTTTTATTAAAGCAAGTTCATTAAACAGCCAGAAATTATATGATCTATAATGGAAATTGCATCATTATAAAATAAATAAACACATTTATTTTATAAATTTAATAATAAAATAAAAAAATAAAAACACACAATAAATTTGCACTTACAAAAACCAACACTCAAATTTTAACAACCTTTTCTTTCATTAGGTTGTAAAATTGGAACACAGTTCCATTATCGGGAATCCTTAGGTGTGTGCGCCTTCTTCTGGCCATCTTCATGCAACCTGATATCATCAGCTCTCTAAAGCCTGGAAGACATCCATTGGACTTCTGCTGGCTTGGCCAGGGCCACCCGCAGTCCTCTTTATGAGTTCTGGCCTCAGCACGGAGAGACCCTAACCCACTTAATTAGCAAACGTGCAGTGTTGAGGAGAGATCTGGCACACAAACCCGGGTTTCTATTCTTGTAGATCCAGAAAGGTGGTAGATATGTTGGTTTGAAAAAAGTTCAAGATATACACTTTTTGCCAGCTATCACATTTGTAAGATAAATCCTGGTATGAAGTATAATCTTATTGGAATCATGGCCTAGAAATGCCATACTAACCAGTTACAGAGGAATTTAACTGTAAATATTGATGTAATTAAAAACTGGCATGGTAAATGTTTTTTCTTGTTTTTGTTGTTTATATTTTCCCTGAAAATCTGAATTCCATTTTGAATTTAAGATTTTAGCCATTTGTTATGTAGTCATTTCTAAAAAACATCATGTTTGTTTCCCATTTGATGCTTAATACTTAGACCTTAACACAAATGTTTGTGCTGGACAACATGGGTTTGAATCCATTTTAAGACAGTTGGGAAATTAAAGTGTTTAACATCAGATAAACAGAGAGGTTTAATCTCCCTTTTTCATGGAACGTTTATTCAGGGTCTTATTTGTCTACTCTCTTTCTTTCTATATCTTGCTTTTTTTGTTCTCTTTTCACTGACAAACATTCACATTAGTGGATGTGACCTCTCACTTCCCCCATATAAATGTTTAAGTATGTCATTAATGTAAACTGATACCACTGCAGACTGATGACTGCAGACCTCATCCTACAGAGAAACTCACCCTGCAGAGCTCATCCTACAGAGAGACTCACCCTGCAGAGACAGAGAGAGACATACAGAGAGACAGAGGCTCATGCTGCAGAGAGACAGAGATGGAGAGGGAGTGAGAGAGACTCTTGGCGATCGTTGTTTATACTGCTGATGTCATCACTCCTGAGCTAAGCTTCTGTTTTCCGCTGAAACATTAGATTTGTGTTAATAGGCACATTCGAAAATTAAAACAGCACCAGTAAGGCTTGAGTTACCCTCCTGTGTTTATCGTCAGTCATTACTAAAACATACAGTGCAATACAAATTTCATTAAACTGTGCTCAAGATATGTTTTCACTGAAAATTTGATAACTTTATCTGAAATATAATGCTTTATAGAAGTATTTTGTGATAATCACATTTGACTGAGATTATTTGACTGAGACGTAGATTATTATGCTAATACCACATAAATATTTGAAATCAACCAAGCCCAACCAAAATCAAGTATTCCAGAGAGCGGTGAAATAATCAGTTGTGTAAATAATTTGTTGTAAGTTTCACTTACTCTATATAGTCATTCCCTAATGCTTCCCTAATGCTCAAAGTGTTACTTAAAGCTTTTGCCTCTCTATCATCACCTCTGTTTAAAACATAAAATTGTAGTTTTCCGCTAGGATGTATCTGATGAATATTGAAGAGCTATTGTCCGCAGTAGCTGGCAAGAATATAGTCTGGTCTAGGGTGCAAAATAGCTGTAACAAAGACAATGGCAAAATCCAAACAGGCAGGATCTGTAGAGCCTGTAGGTCCCCTACACTCTTGAGTGATGACAATGCTAATAACAGAGCCACCATGAGAGTCAGAAACTTATCTAAGGCTGACTCTTGGGGATCAAATGGAACCCTTGATAGGCCCCATAAGACTACAGTAAGGTCAATAGGTTCAATCAATAGGTTCATGGCTAGCAGAAACAGTGTTTTATTAACTTAAACACTGTTTGATTACATTTTAATTTGTGTTGGATTACCACACACCTCATGACAGCATACCAAATTATGGGGGGGAATAATATTTAATGTAAATTATTCGATTTACATTGAATAATCGATTCTATCTTCCAACGATTCAAATCAAACCATGTTTTAAGAATAGATTTAATAAATAGTTGCTAATAAAAAGGCTGTCGGAAACAAAGAAGTCAAGACTGCAAGAGCACCTGGACAGTTTAGAGAGCACACATGTTACATTTGTGTGTATTGTCCACAGGGAAGCCTTATGAATGATGCTTTCATGACAACTAAAGTTCCTATATTTATAAAATTGGAAAATAGCCATAATATATAGTTACTGTCTAGTTACTGATAAGCTGTCTAGTAACTGCTTCTTACATTTTAGACACAAGCGTTGTTCTACGGACAATACCTGCTTATTAAAGCAAATGAACATATCCTGTATCTGAGGCTAAATCGCTATTGAATTTTGAAAATTCAACAGTACATATTACTGCAAACTCTAAACTATTGGCTACTGATCCCTTCTTTGAGTTCTCAACTCTATGCTCGCATAAACCAGTTTTAATGGTGTAAAAGATGCATGCAGGGCTAGAGTAAAATAACAATGCTATTACAGAGTATGTATAATTTATAACTCCTGACCAGTCGACACTCACAGAAGCTGTTATTCAGTTCGCATACTGCTGCACACTTTCTATTTTTTTGAGCTCTTCTGTCTCGTCTTTAAAGTGCAGTGTAAAGTGTTGCCAGAAATTACAAAAGAGCAAAACAATCTCCTTAAAAAGAATTGAATCTTAATCAAATCACGGCCCCAAGAACTGATTTAAATTGAATGGTTAGACTCTAAACAATTCCTACTCCTAGAAATTTTTGTACTTAGACTACACACTTTAGTACATGCATTGCTGGTAATCATTACTTGTAAATACTGTGTAGTAAATACTCAGCTGCCTGTTAGTCTGTCTAGGTAGGGCACATTTCAACCAAAAGCATCATTAATAATTAACTCTGAACCAATAAGCTTACCATCAATGACCCTGAACTGCAGCTTGCAAGGCATATCACTGATTGTTTGAACACCTGTGTTTGCTCTCCTGAATTCTTTAATGTTGTGCACACACACATACACCTGCTCAACAGTGTCTTCTTTGGGAGAGATTAGATAGTAGTAGCATTCTTCTCTCCTCTCACCTTTTACTTTCTCTTGTCTCACCTCTTCTATAATTGGTGAAAGTTTGTGTCCTCTTCAACCTTTTCAACAAGTATGTGTTTATCGCTTCAGGATGTACATTCATCAGCAGAGCTCTAATCTCTGGTCTTTAATTCATCCTCTGGCTGTCTTTCTTGTCCTCTGTCTGTGCCCAGTCACAGATTATTTCAAAACAAATCTGTTGATTTTAATTAGTGATGGCAAGTCCTGTATTCCTCTACGGTGATTGATGTGACTTGATGGTAATGACCCAGCAGCATCACTGAGGTCCAAACCAGAGATTCACCATGCTTCGGGTTTGGACCTGCCTGTGGTTCTGATGGGTCTCTGAAACCCTGCATAACAGTACAGAAGATGTTTCATGCCATCTCAGCTTTTCTGATGATTTGTTTAACAGTGTTCTTCATACTTGTGCAGAAGCATTCATGACAGGTCCTGATTATTTATAGGCTCAGGGTGGTTCAACATATTATTAAGGGTTGCTGGCGGTTTATCATTTGTCCGCCTGAGGGACCCGTGCATTCCAGATAGTTGAGAAATTAAAGGAAAGGTTGGATGGAAACATTGTATGCATTGGTTTATGGTGTGTGTGTGTGTATCTATAGGAATTTGAAAATAACAGGGAAGGCCTTTGTAAGGAAATGCAGGGTGGGTACATCCATTCTGTTGGATTTTGACAAAGAAAACTAATTAACCCCAGAGGGAAGAGATGAGACATTCCGTTTAACCAGTGCTAACATTCCCTGGAATAAGTATGTGGAATATATTCGTGGTTCATCCTATTTGGTTTTACAGTGAACACAAAGAGAGACAATCTCTGGAGCAGAAACATCATAATAGTCCAATTTCTACTAGCAGTAAACCACATGCTCTTTGGGATGTTCATTTGATTTCAATGAGTTATGCCCGGGTAAATGTGACTTTCCGGGCTTCATGACTTGGATTGGAGAATTCTAATGTTCCCTCATTATCAAACAGTACTACATAGAAAAGCTGAAGGCTTGTCAATAAAGGTATAAAAATAAAGTCTCAGAATTAAACTGATGTGGTCAGAGTGTTGAGAAAAATGTTTGTATTATGATAAATAAACAAATACATAGGTAATAGATAACTAAAATCTGACACCATCAATTGAATTCTGTAATCTCTATATTACTTATATTGTTTATTACTAGTATTTGCTATGGGAAGTTTTTCTGTTGTTAATATCAGGGATTATAGGCTGCTTCCAATCAAAACATGCAACTTGTTGATGATAGATGTATTAACTGGTATTGTTATTATCAGACTAAAATTTAGAAAAAATAGTCAGCACCTTGAACACCTTGTCAGGCATCTACATCTGGCTCACATTTGTGGTATTGAGTTTCTTTACAGTCCCACTCAGAATTTGATCAAAGGATGATGATTATTAATAATAATACAGGTAGAATTAAGTTATTTATTCATTGCTGTCTTTCATCGTATTGCTGAAACTTTATAGAGGCGATAAACCAATAACTTTTAACAACACCCTGTTGTTAAAACACTGGTATAATTGCTGTAACCATAGCCTACTGTGGCTACTTGCTTTCATTATATATACCCGCAATGATCTGGGTGAAGACAAGTAATGTGGTCATTATGGACCATGAGTTGCTGACTGTCGACCCACACAGGATGGCTTTTTAAATCTGAGATATTTTGATCTCTCTCTGGAGATGTGAAACCGCTAGCACCCTGCTAGAAATCAATGGCAAGCACTCACCATTAATCAGAGTAATATAATATCTGTGAGGCTTCCGTGCTGAAGGGACACTGTCACACCAATTGTCGTCTGACAATGAGTGGATTCAGGGCACACACACACACATGAAGACAAGCACAGACGTGACTTTATTGGGTCACATACACTGTAAATACCTGACGTGTTCAACTGTATTTGTATGTGTGTGTTCTATTTGTGCATGTTTGTGCATGCATGTGTGCATGTTTCATAAACTGTAAATTTCTTCCTTATTTATTTACCATTGTATGTTCCTCTTAGTGTGTTTTGTTGGATGTGTTCTGTGTTTGTTGGATATAAATACACTGGATTTATTTTAGTGTGTAGTTTGTATGTAAGTGGTTTTACATAACATTTTTGTGTTTTAATATTTAGGAAAAAATTACACTATATTTTTATTTGAGTGATTGGTGGAATTATTGGGAACATGCTTCCCTAATGCTCATTTAGAACTTTGAACACTTTGAACACAAATACATATAAAAAAAACTGTCAGAAAATTTTAGAGCTTCAAAAGTCCAAAAGCATCTTTAATCTCAGTATGATTTAGGAACTTGAGGTTAGAAATGAACTAAAATGTGTTTATCTATTCGTCTTAGAAATGGAACACTTATGCCAGGCAGTTTATGTGAGAGTTAGTAGGGGTTGCATAACAGTCTAAGTATGTCTAAGTAACAGTCTAGGAAAACCTGTGACATTCAGTTGAAGGTTGTATGTGTCTGGCAAATAATAAAGTAATTGAATGCAGTTATTAATAATTAATAGTTAAATATGAAAATAACCAATAGCAATTGTTTGGAATATAAATGTTTTCATTGGAATACGTTAATGCTTTTGAGGGTGAACTTGACCTAGCTTCACTCGCAAATAATTCTCACTGTGGAATTAAAATGGGTTGCCATGACCCTTGTTCTTTACTCAGAAGAAAGTATTCACTACATAGCGTTTTGAACTGCTGTACTCAAAAAATAAATATTGTTTTCCTTTTATATCAACATATAAATGAGCTCAATCAGTCTAAGGTAAACTCATGCTAAAAGTACACAGAAAGGGTTTAAAACCCAGCGTGGTCCACTGGAAATTCCTTTTATACTCTCAAAACACTGATGTATGCACCGATGAAACAGTAGAGAGCTGTGGACATATGAGAAAGAGATGTTGTTTTTGATGTCTGTCATAGGTTGCTGAGAGTGGAGCTTTTTGAACTCCCACTGTTCTCTCAGTATTTGGTGTGGATGTTAAAGAACTCCTGCTCTCTTTTCCAAAGATCTCTCCAAATCTGCTCTCATTCATCACTTCACAGAGGAACAGCATGAAGTCTGCGCCCCACTGAGGGCCCAGCAGCACCAGAACCTAGACACCCACAAACCACATGTGTTTGTGTGTTACAATGTAGGGCCACAACAAAAATATGAGAACTAAACATGCGATAAGACATTCCCAGGTAATTAGAAAAATGTATGCAACAATTAATTTAATTTGGCATAAAAAAAATGTTGTGTTTGCATGTGTGTTTCATGTTTCCATCAGAAATTTAATTATTGTTTAATAGTTGCTTTGTATTCATGTGTGTTTTGGCAGTGTCTTACCTCTTTAGCTTTTTATCTTATTTTGCTTCATTGAGTCAAAAAGTTCAAAAACGTTATTGGTTGGATCTGAAAACCGACTGAGCTGAGTCACTGTCTACTGTGTATGCAGGCAGTTGTCTACATTAATAACATTCTTACTTAAAAGAATAATTTATCCAAAAATTAAAATTCTGTCATTTATTTTTTCTTGTTGTTCCAAACTTAACAATGCTATAGGTCCCAAATCTCATTTGCATACATTCACATTAGAAGGGTATCAGCAGGAGCCTGACACTACATTGTTATATTGATACTGTTACCTCTCAAATAGAAATAATTTAGTGCCATTCACATTTCCTGATATTTGCTACCTTACTGGAGACCAGGTTCAGGTTGGGAGGGAAGCTGTGATTTCCAAAAATGCTATCTAGATAGGCAGATATAAGTAGATTTTGAGACCCATATCTTTTTTAACTCTTTGTTTAACTTTAATTTTTGCTCTGTTTGAGTTAGCTGATTATCTTTTACTTTTAGAACTGATAAACAAACAAGAAAATTGAAGAGATGGAAAAAGAGGTAAAAAGAAGAAATGCTGTCACTGATCCACCTGAAAGATAATTCAGAGACATGATGGGTATAAACAGACCAGCGTTACTGTACTACAGTATGCTATAACCTGCTAACACCTTGGAAGCATTCACACCGTCATTTGTGTATAATCAGACTTTCTAGACATTTAATCTACACCACTCAACCACAAAAACACTACTGAAACAGAAAATAAGCTAAAGTCATGTAAACATTTCAGTCATGTAAACTCATGGGGAAGTCATGTAGTCATGTAAACTCATGGGGAATCTGTTCAGCCTCTGTACTGTAAGGTGACCTCATTGTGTTGTGTTAAAAGTTATGTGGATGTCAGTGGATAACAACCCTTTATTTCTTCCTTCCTTGTTGTTTTTCCTCCATCCGCATGGCAGGCCACCCTCACTGGCCATATGGCACAAACGGGTGATTGATTTACAGCAGGTTAAAGGAAGGTCAGAGCCAAAATCAATGAGGAAACAGGATGCTATTTTTGATGGGAGAGAAAGAAAGTGGAAGAGAAAGAGAGAAATAGCCAGTGAAAGAGCAGCAGAAAAATTATTTAAATAGATAGACAATTTACATTTAGAATTGTAATGCAAAAGAATTAGTGGAAAAATAACTATATTTTTAACAAGTAACAATTTAATGTTCAGTGAGTCAGAATGTTCAGATGGTTAAACAAATAAACAAATAAACAAAAACAATGCAGACATTCACCTGAATCATTTAATTCAAAGTCACTGTGTGGCATTTATAATTACATTGTCCCGGTAGTTATAGTGTTAACTTTTGAAAACACTTTCAACCCCCTACTTCAAAAACTTTAAACACCCTAAATACTTAAATTAAAAAAAAAAAAAAAAATATATATATATATATATATATATATATATATATATATATATATATATATATATATATATACTAGTCTGTACTAGTATTGTACTAGTCCAGACCTCAGATCAAATGAAGCTATAGATTTTATTAAAACCATTTGTTGTGTTAAGCAAAATTCCACCCATTTACAATTGCTTCCTGTGCCAGCTAACATATTAAATTCTACATTAACAAGCCAGAAAAAATGAAAGAGAACTGGAGAAATGTGATGCTAATATATCATATCATCCCTCAAATGCTATTTCTGAATTATGCTTCATTCTCCTTCAATGCCAGACGGGGCTATTGATTCCTGGAAAACTGACCTCGGACTTAGTCATCTTTTGAAAGGCTCCTACTCAAAGCTGCTCTCCACACTGATGTATTAGTATATATTGAATTGTTCATAAAATCAGAAACAGAAACCCACAGTTTCCAAAGCTATCTGAAATCCTCAACTGTTTGCAGTGCTAAACCTGAAATCTCTGCCATACTTTGTCTATTGTTAACAACCTAGAAACTAACCCAGGTTTAAGTTGCTTTGAGTACATTTTGCCCAAAGGTTTAATGGATATTGCGTTCTGTTTAATGTCTTTAAGGACTTGGCCCAATATTCTGGGGTTTTAATTTCGAAATGACGTGCAACCAATTAGATCACAAGGTCAAATAAATTATGTTCACTGTCCAGTAATCACAACTTATGCTTTGATTTAAATGTCATCACTCCATTAATCATGAATATAAGATGATCAAATAAATAAAAATCTGACAGAATCAGAGTCTGGACCCAGCTCTGACATTGTTTAAGAGTTAAGTAAAAAAAATTCATTTTCTGTCTCTGCCTCTCCTAATAGATGACTGTTTTGTGTTGAAGGACCTCCAAGGGGATCCCTTCGCACAACCGGATATTACAGATTTGACACATAGGGTTTTATTTATGAATTCTTTCCTTTAAATATTACTGCCGTTAGCCACTAGCATCTAGCTGAGTGATCAAAACAGAAGTTGGATTGATGGGGTTGTTTTGTCTTGCACTCATGAAGTTTGCCTCAGCATGATATGGCTCCAGGATTCTTCCTGTGCCTTTTACACACTACCAGCACCGGCGACTCTGGTTGATAGGCCTGGGGTCTGTGGTAAGTTGATAATATAGCCATTTTGGTGCATTTATGTTTATATATAGTTGACTGATTTAAAAAAAAATAATAAGCAAAGAAAATTGCTTGCTGAAAAACATTTTGATCCAGCCTAAGGTAGATAGCCAATCTAGCTGGTCTTTCAGCAGGTCAAGATAGCATACAACTGGTCTAGCTGGTGTTCCAGTTTAGAAAAAATTGTTATTAGCTGGTTAAAGGCTCTGTCACACCAAATGTGACGCAATAAAGTGAAACAAATTGTTGATGAACTTTCAATGAACTGATCTAAACACAATGACAATCTCTGATTTCTCTCATAGAGAGTTTGAAACATTAACACTTCTTAATAGAATCGAGATATGTTTGTAAGTAAGACTCAGTCTTACATCTCCCACAAGAGCACACCGAGCATGTTTAGAGCAGGTGTGCTTACTACTGCACAACAGCTACAACATTCTGTAAAACTGTAAAACACAAGCATCACTATTAGTTATAGAGGGGTAAGCAATTAGAACAAACCCATGGGAAATTCTATAACAAACATCAATGACAGTTCAAATTGGCAGCTTTTTAAGGAGAGGTGTGCTACCTTTCATAGTGATGGGTAAAAAATTGCATACATGGACTTACATTAAACTGAGGCATATCTGGGGTACAGAAACCATAGAGACTTGAAATTGGGATTTTGTGAAAATTGTAGGCCGGCCTGCCTGCAAATGGAGTCTTCAAGAAACCTACATAATTTGTTATGATGCCAATACAACAGAAATGACAGAAAATGCATGAAACTTGAGTGACAAGTACATCATAGTTTCTGCTCTGCCCCTTCTGTTTCACAACATGAGATCCAGTATAACCTCTTGGCCTTTATCTTCACTGCTCAAAATTTACAACCTCTTTTTATTCCCCTGTCACCCATCTCTGTCAAGGAACATGACCAGAAGGATGTAAATTGACTATGTTTTATCTTTTCCTATAAATGTCACTCATATTTGAAAGGGGCCTCCGTACAGTCATGCTGTTTCTTCTCAGATTTACTGTTAGTAAATCTGAATGGAAAACATCCTAAATTTTTAGGCTGAAACCAGTTAGGGCAGAAACCAGTTAGGGCTAGGGTGAGCAAGAAGGTAAGACTGACTATAATTATTTATTAGCAACGCTATTTGGTTTGGTGCTGGTCAAGCTGGTGGACAAGCTTTTCTAAAAAATCTGTTTGACCAAATAAATCTTGCTGGGCAACAGCACACCACCTTGCATCCAAAACACAACATATACAGGTGAACATATTTTGCAGATCTTTTAAGCAGAGTAGTTAAAAGATCAGAGTAGTTAAAATCAGAGTAATTAAAAACAATTGTTCTGCTAAAAAATACATACAGGTTTAGAATGATTTAAAGCTAATGACAAATATTTTTTCAAGGAGAACTAACGAGTTAACCATAGGGTAGGGTAAGACGCGACAATGACAGAGGAGCACATGGTGAACTGGAGCTTTGTCCATGCAGGCTCTGACTCTTCCTATCAAATGACTTCGGGTCCCATTGCATTTGAAAGGCATAGCATAGGTGACAGCAGGTTAGGCCCAAGGATAGGTGGGCTGAGGCTTGCATAGTAGTTAGGAAGTAGCCCCATCTCACTCCCTCATTATTCCCCTGTCCTGTAGTGTTGCATAAACACTTAAACGGGCCCAGAAAAGTGGACCAGTGATGAATCTGGCAGCCTCTTTAAAATCTTCCACCTTCTCTCATGCTTCAGATAAGCAAGAGCTTATCAGCTCATTGTTACAATCAAATGAGCAATCAGGGATTTCTAGCCCTAGGGTAGTACTCCACTCCACCCAGAGCTCGGAGTGGTTTGTATCATTTTTGTGTCAACAGCAGCCCAGACGCCTTCCTGTGTGTTTAGTTTAAGCTTTTTTAACAGGGCCTTGTGTTTGGTTGATGGCCCTAGAAAGTTTCTTTTTGTCAAAAGCAGTGTGCGAGCAGGGTGTTATTGCATTATGCCTATGATGATGTTTATGCTTCAGTATGGCCCATGTGGCAGCTGCTTTCCTCAGCATGGCACAGTTGGTATAGTGTTCACTTAGCATCAAACCAGACACAGTGTGGAGTTCTTTTGAAAGGGAATTGCCTTTCAATTACACATTGAACCTCAGTTCCCTAAAAATGGAAACAAGACACTGCATCTCATTGCCATGCCTCAGGGGCACCTGTTTACGTCTCCTTCAGACAAAGAAGGTATGCTCATACAGGTCTGGAATGACATGAGAATAAATAAATGATGGAAGAATTTTCCATCATTTATGGAAAATTCTAGGAATACATTTAAAAAAATCAATTAAAAAAGAGTTTTATATTACTTTGGCCCATACACACTAAAGAAAAATGAGACAGGATTTAGGAAATTCTTTGCGTTTTCATTTAAAACATAGAACATTACCAGTGAACATAAGTTTGTCCTATATAGTCTGTACTGTAATTTGTTTTTGTAATATTGGCATGTTAGACTATTCAAATGTGACATCGTGCCTGAAAGTCTATAGGCTATTTGTGTGAATATAAATGATAGCCACTTACCCCACGCGTCTCTCTCTGTGTGGCACAAAATCCATTTTGAATCTGGCTGTATGTTTTGTCACTGATCATTCTAAAATCCCATATATGGGACTGTACTCTCTGGGACACCGAAATAACAATCCTGCATGTCAGACCATACTGTTAAAATAATTCATTCTAGATGCAAATGTGGGCTAGAATTTAAAGCATCATGAGAGGGCAAGATTATCAATAAATAGTAACACCTCTTGATCACTGTTAAACTCTTTGCTTTCTGGTGGTTTCTACCATCTTGACCTCTGGCACAACCAGAACCATGATAAGACTGAACCAGACCTGTAGATTCCAACTCCTGTCAGTGACTCTTAATGAGGTTTGATTAAAACCAGATTTGTTATTGGACTGGTTAGAATTAGCAAGATTAACACACCATATCACCATAACACCATATCACCTACAAAGCAATGTGCATAATACAGACAAAACTCATAGTGTAACAACCACAAAACAACACCCAAACATTCAAGTGTATAGCGTTGTGAGACTGATTTTTGCATGGGTAAGCACCCTTTACTTTTTCAAAAAGGCCAAATGGTAGTTTCACCTGCTAAGTTAAAATATTATAGGCATTTTTGGGTGACATTGAAAAGACAAAAACAAAAATAGTGTATTGTCATATAAACAGCAGATCAACTTCACACAGTTCCTCTGAATAACTTTGTACAGAAAGTCCTCAGCAGAGAAAAAGTGAATCACAATTAAGAAATACTTTAAAAGTTTTATGACAATAAATTCTCTGGATGTCAAACAGCACAATTGTTTGCTCAGGTTAACCAATGCTTACATTTATGTGGAAAGAGCTCTTTAAGGCTTAAAGGTATAGGAGTTTTATGTGTAGCACATTGGTTCTGGTTTCAGTAGTTGTACCCATCTCAAAGGCTAAGTTTATTTTCATTTGGAAATCATGTGGTTTTTGAGACTTTTAGAAACTGAGTATTTCAAGTAAGTGAGCTGAATTTCTTCTCTTTTTCCGTCAGGAGAATAATGATATGTGAAAGTATTTTTTTTTCCCTGTACATACTCAAAACAGGTTACATTCCATCTTTTTTGCTATGACATGGGTGGATTTTCCCACAGGAAAGGTTTCTGTTGTGAAGGAGAGGAGATGGCTGGATGGGCATAATGGGTTACCTTAAATGGCTTTCTCTTTATTAAGAGAAGAAAAAGAGGAAAATGCAAGTGTTTTAAGATGTGACACTGTCAATACAGCAGAGCAAAATGTCACTAGAAAGAGAAAACATGGCTGAGAAGTTGGATTTTTCCCAGTTTGTACAACTCAAAAAAGGAAGAGGAACCAACTAAATCTCACAAGGCTTAGGGTTAGCGGGGGTGACACAACCTGTGAACCCTGGATGATGAAAACATGTATGTGCACTTACCAAATCCACATTAACACACACACATTCAATTGAGTACACCTGTTTTATCCAGCTGTGTTTTGTTAAAAAAAAACTCAGAAATTGAAGCTTCCAAGAAGCTTAGCTCCTTTGATAACAACTCTTACTTTTGGTGAGTCAAACTTTGTGCAACAGCAGTATCCTTCCTATGCTGTGCATCTGCATTACTCTTCATGATTTACACACTGTTTCTGGTAAATAAAAATGTAATACACTTTCCCTATTTTAATTTTTTTTTATAATGCCAAATTTGTGAAGTTTGTCTTTTAACAGGCCTACACATGCAAATCGGATTACCATAACTAACCAGACCCTATTTGGTTCTATAACCATGGGTATGGAACTTATTAATTGTGTCTATACTAATCTGCATCATAACAAAGTCATATAAAGGATTTATGTGCCAGTGCTTGATGTTTATTATGTGTGTCTGTTTGGGAAAAGTCTTGAAGGGAACAACCCTCTCTCATACATCTAAGTCTTTATGTAGCTCTCAAATTGGCATGATTCAATGAATTTGTTTTTGTGGGTGAAGGCCTGCTCTCCAAAAATATTAATTAGAGGAAATTGTCTTGGTGGATTCTTGAAGTTTACGTGTGTGGTTTGGCCAACAAGTTTGTGTTATAGTTGCATGCAGGAAGAAGGGAAGCGTGGCATGCTAGAACACGAGCCATGTCACAAACTGGTTTCACTCTGGTTGGAATAAGCACATGTCCTCAGGGACCAGCAGAAGATTGATACTACTCCTGTTGAACTCTGGGAAATCCCATGTCTGGCACGACTGAATTTGGGGGTTTGTGGGTGACAAGGGTGGAGTTAAACCACTTCCCCTGCTTATTAAACAAGGCCAATAAAAGACATTAAGCTCTGGGCTCGGCAAAAACCCTTAGCATGTCAATGCTTGTGTCTGCTGGAGAGTGACTTGTGCTTGGTCTTAGTAGTCCATGAGGTGTTCTTATAATTTGTAATGGATTACAGAAAAACCATCTTTAAAAACTATGTCCTTGATAAATAAAATGCTATTGTAGTGTTAACCACACCATCATCATTAATCTTAAAACAACCCAAGGGCCCCATTTGAGAGTCTCAGTTGGTTTCATATTCTTTTCCAGATGGTGTGTAGCTGGTTGGCCAGTTAGTCTTCAAGCCTGATCACTTAAAAAGTGTGTAAACCCCTTTAAAACCATCAAAACTGAAGAGACTAAGAATCTGGGGAGGATGTTTAAAACTATGGTTAAAAGCTTATATCTATTACATGGTTCGAGGGTTTCTAAATTAATATTTGACAACTGTTTTATAAATCATTGTTTGATGACCTACTGTGTCATTACATTAGTGCTTTTCATGACATAGTTTGTATAGAGTGCATCTTTCTAGGTCACTGCTTGGTCTGCTCGGTAACATTAGACTAGGGCTTTATTAATATTTTTAATGTTAGGATCTGATTTGTGTTAGAATTTACTCACACTTCAAGCAAAACATGAGGAAACATTTCCATCTCTTAATTTAAACCAGAGCCATTTTGAGAGCTGCTAATTTAATTCAAGTGACAGTTTGACCTAAACTGAAGCTTGCTTTATTCCTCTGTAAAAACTTCAAAGCTTCCAGTCCAGTTCCTTCCAGTTTATGTGCGATGAGAACGCAAATTCAGAAACTTTTTGATTGGTATGGTTTGGGGACAGCATTTTCTAGTCACATACAAACCTGAAAGGATTAGTACACTAATTACTAAAATTGTTATTGTTTACTCACCTTAGAAGTATTATAAATGCAGTCTGTACAACTTATGTGCCTTTTGACTCATATTGAAACCTTGCTCTCCCCTAAAGCTTTAATGTGCAGAATTCAAACTTGGCTAATCTGGCTATAGATGCAGTGAGCTTTAACAGAATTAAAGATTATCAGTGAATTACGGCAGTGAATATTTTAGTCTGTTCCTCGCCAAATCTATCATATGACTTAAAAAGACTTTGAATATAGCACACAAGTCTACTTTTAGGATGTTTTTTGTCCTTTAAACATCACCTGATCACCACAGTTTTTGTGATTATCACCATGTCATTGTAGCCAGGTTTTTAACCTTTAATCAACCAGCTTTACCAGAAAGACCTGATAGCTGGTGATCGGGATTGGTATGCTAGTCCTTCATCTAGGGCAGCATCAATTCAGCACTAACCAGCATAAATCGTCTTAAAGATTTTTCTGGCCTCTTCAGCAGGGTACTATCAGAGTAACTGATCTTAGATCAGCAGGTAAGGAAGACTTTCATCAGCAGAGATGTTGTAGAGATGGTGATGAAGCTGGGGATGAGGGGGTTCTGGGACAAGGCTTATCCTTGTCATCTTCACAGGGCTTCTCATCTTGTTTCACTCTATCGCTCTGAAGGAATTCGGTTTGTTCCATGAGCAGGAGTTATGTAAAATCAGTGGTTGGATGGGGAAAACAGTGGGCATACTTCCCAGAAATGGCAAATTTGTGGAGATCTGTGGAATACTGTAGGACACCCAAAGAACAAGGAAAGAATGTAAAATGTAAGATAGAGAAGAGAGCATGAACAGTCAGAAATCCTAATATTTTCCAGTCAGCGTGTAAAATAATTCTGTTTGCGCCTGTCTCTTTTTTGTGCAACTCTCTTTTATATAAGGATGGGAACCAAGACCCCATTTCCTTCCTTTTTTAAACTAAAATGAATGAGCTTAATGACTGCTACTGAATCTACAACGTGAACCAAGAAACTTACTGTGTTACAGGTTAAGCCTTAAATAAAGTGTTTTTTAGTTTATAATTATTTAATAAACAGTTAGGACCAACATTACACTTGTCACCTTGTGCTACATTAAACATCCATATAAACCCATTATTTTAAAGAATCAATAAGATTACAGTAAATGCAGTATAAACTTATTTAGTTCAAAATAATAAATTGAGTCATTAAGCAAATGAAATCATTTAAAGGAATCAGAATCAGTATTATAACATTCCTTAACAATTCTGTTGCTTGTTTTATGCTATACCAATGTCATCCCCCTCTTTTAGCAGTTTCTGTATTTCCCCCTCCTTTTCCACCGGCTTTTATCCCACTTCCAGAGGCTTGTCCATGTTTTTGTGGGTCACTTGGAAGTGGAAAATTAGCCCTGTTCCCTGAGGCAGGGATTCACCCCACTTATCTCAAAATTAGCTTCCAGAGTTCCCGATGATAATCTTACTGATCACTGCATTGCAACAGGAGCTGTGCTAACACGCTACAGAGCAAAAAACTCTAGTCCATTGCTGCCACATTGTGGTTCTGCACACATCACTGATTAGTGGTCTGCTAACTTGATCTCTTTACAGAAAGAAGTAAGAGCTACCATAGGATCAGAGCTCCATTTTAGTGGGTCTAATCCTCATCTCAAGCAGGCGCAACTGTGATTGGACATCCCGCAGTCTCTCCGGATGTTTAAGTCTTGTGGTAGCTGCTCTGCAGTTTGAGGAGTAGCAGAACTTTGCGTGCGTTGTCACTTATAACACTATCGCTGCTAATAACAGGCTGGATTAGCTCTTCTTCTGCTTGATCTCATAATCCCTCTCTCTCTCTTTCTCTATCTATCGCTGTCTCAGTTTGTCCCAATCCCGAAAACTTCATCTCACTCTCTGCTGGGCTGAGGCAGATCTGAAGGGTATTAAAAGGGAATTGGCCTCATATATGAGGTTTCTAGCCTGTTCTTTGTGAGGCAGCTCAGAGCTCATTAGCGTGAGGGCCCTTACTGACTTACTGTCTCATGAGTGAACGTCTTTATAGACATTTTTACAGCATGGCTTTAATCAGCACATCCAGAACAATGTCATTACACTCTAAGATGAGAGGCTTAAAGACCCCATGAAATCACGGTTAGAGATCTGTTACTTCTATTTTGTTAACTTTATGGGCATTTAAGTGCTAGTCCTATAAATACATAGTACATATTGTGAGGTGTAGTTTTGTTGAGTTGTAATGTTATGTACATGCAATCTTAACTATATAATAACTACTTCCTTCAATACTGTTTGTCCCATCCTAGCATTCTGTTTCAATGGAAAATATATCAACACAAGAAAGAATACTGCCCTCATCAAATCATTTTATGGCATATTTAAAGAGTCATACCCAGCTATTGCAACTTTGTTATTTGTTATTACCTAACTACTGTTGCATTCTTCCACTATGTGTTAAACATTCTGCACTCTGCAAGCAATAGTATAATACACATTTATATCTGTTCTAAACCAGTGTGCTTGGAGATTCTCTCTCATCATAAATTGAATCATGACACCAGTGATCTGGTGGTTACATACAGTGAATTATCTTAAATGCCTCTTCTTTCATAGAACAGAGGGGTTATGGATTCTATGTGCCCAAAAAGCATGCATGACTGTATATTTTGAAATTCCACCAAAAATAGTAGGCTTTCTTAGCACCTGTGATGTTCAGTATTCCACAGTACAATTAAAGAAGCTTTATTCCAAATCTGCATGAAAATATAGTACATGTAGTGTGCTAACAGGGATTAGGACACAAACCCAAAACAGGCTACACAAAAATGTGCAGTCCATAACTTAATCATGTTATGAGTTGAATTAACAGATGAAGCATCCACTGTGTGATCTCCAGGCAGAGCGCTGGCATTGATGGATGGAGAGCAGTGTATGATGGATGGATGCTGGCGAGAGAGAATGGGCGGCACTATAGCGCAGAGAGAACGCTTCGCATGAGACCTACTTCCTGTGTGAGCTGGTCTTCTCTGCTCCGCATTAATCTGACCTTGTCTGCTCTCCTGATGTGCCTGTAGGATTAATGCCCGGTTTGCTTTTATCCATTGAACCCTCTAACTTCCTATTTCTCCCCTACCGCTTTCTCTTCTACCCCATCATGACATTCAGTGCTGTGTCAAACTACAGACAGAAAGAGAGAGAAAGAGAGGAGTTGTAACTGCCATCCCATACAATTTTTTTCATTTTCCTCCACCTCCCATTTTATAATTTTCTCTGCAACTTTTAAAACACAAATATGCTTGAGTTGTATTTAAAATAGCAGTCTTCAGAGTAGACTATGCTCAGTTGAAGCTTAGCCACTTAAATTATATTAGTTTTACTATTACATCACGTCCTAAACAAACACAATGCTGTGACAATAAAAGGTATCTTTTCCATGTTAATCAGAGGTTTTGTCTTAATCAGCTGCGAGAGCAATATGAGATGAGTGACGGTGGATTTTATTTTACAAAATGTTTTGTATTTCTGTGACGTTGTGGCCTATAGGACAGGTAATAATTGTATCATATTAATCTACTGGAAATGCTATCTTCGTACCTCCAGTACAGGAGGTCATCCACTTCCTTGTCTTGTGTCGAACACCTCCCTGGGTACTAGTGTGCTGTACTTGGCAGCAGGGCTCTGTTTTTAGGTGGTACTAAGAGGTGCCAACTAGGACCTTCACTGTAGGAAACCCTTGCCTCCTTAAGAGCTTGGCCAAAGGACGATGTTGAGTGCTGAAGCCTTTGTCTACCAGCTTCCCTCAGATTTTAGTCCTCAGGGTATAGTGTTTAGCACCCTCACTACAGAGGGTCCCTCGCTCTCTTGGTGACAGGCCCAATGGCGCATTGTGTTAGGGCGCTGACACAGGCACAGGAGACCGGGGTTTGAGTTCCACAACAAACACCTCTCTAAGTGTCTAGTGTAAACATTACAGGGTGTTGTGTTTAGGCAGTGGCTTGGAGAGAGGTATTGCCCTATATTGAGGTATACACGGACCATGCGGCAGTTGCTTCCCTCGGTATGGCACAGTTGGTATTGCGTTCCCCATAGCGTCAAACCAGATGCAGTGTCGAGTTCACTCAAAAGGTAACGTCTCTCGGTATGTAACCTTGGTTCCCTGAGAATGGAACGAGACACTGCATCTTGTTGCCATGCCTTACGGGCACCTGTCTACATCTTCTTCAGACAAAGAAGTTGATGGCATGCTCTACAGGTGCCCTAATATACTCATGCGCATCAGGCACTGACGTGGGCTAATTGCATTAGCATAATTAGACATCATATTCAGACACCAATCACACCGAAGGCGTTCCCCACAGCGTCAAACCAAATGCAGTGTCTCGTTCTCTTCTCAGGGAACCAAGGTTACATACGTAACAGAGAGACAGTAGATTCCCTCAAAAGTGTGACAGTTGAGGCACAACTACGTGTTTGGAGGTATTTGGAAAATCACAAGCACAAAAATGACACTTCTTTTTTAATTTTGATAATAAAAAAATTCCATTATTGAGTGTCCATTACTGAAAATGTCTTTAATATTTTATTTACAGAGAAATGTAGTGAAACATATTTGTTTGTTACAATACGAACAAATGAGATTTAGTGCTGTTTGATGTGACGTCATTTAATTTGGGCTTGTTGATTTGATCATATAGAATAATGACTTAATAATATATATTAATATATAATAATAATAATAGTAATATATAGAGGAATATACCACTATATTATGTTTGGAAAAAACATAGTGGCACATAATTAAAGCTTTGCTTTATATGCATATAAGTATACATACAGTACATGTACAGTACAGTGCATATATATATATATATATATATATATATATATATATATATATATATATATATATATATATATATATATATATATATATATATATATACCCGTATATCCTATATGTTACAAAAGCAGTCTTTACAGGGTTGAAACAGGAAAAGTGGCTGAGGTTAAATGTGGAGAGTGCACATGAAAATGTAGCCTCCATAAAACCCACATTTGGTTCCCAAATACTTCCATGATGGATTTATAAAGTGCAAAGAGGAGGGGGAAAGGACTGTTTATTTTAGATGTTTAGATGTGACCCTTTTTAAGTCTGACCATAACATAAGGCAGAAAAATGGAAGAAATGATGTGACTACAGGAAGCCGCAGGGAATCATGTCAAGAAAGACATAAACATAATACAGGGAAAGAGCTTAAGAGGGGCAGAGAAAGATAAAGCATGAAAACGTGGGACTGAGTTAAGAACCTAGCCCCAACTTAAGGTAATTTATTTATGAGAGGAAGTTTTTAGGAGAGCTCTACATAAAGAACAATGCTTCAACTCTCATACAAAGCTGTGTTGAATTATTTCCACAGAGTATATGGAAAACTAGGTCCTTCAACTAGGATTAACAACTGAAACTGAACATTTGACTGTCATTTAGAAAACCACAAACTTCTGCCATTCTTCTGCTGTCATCTAGCAAAAGTTAATATTACAGCATTTGACTTTCACAAAATTCAGATCTTTTTGGATTCAGAGAGTAGTTCAGTTCTCAGGGACAGTTAGTTTGTGAGGAGGAATGTGACACACTGGGTGAGGGGGTTGCTGGGGGTCAATGAACTGAAGTAGTTTCTTATTTACGGTGCAACATTCCAATGTTTCAGCACTTCACCTGTGCATGCTTATTGGACCTTCTCACAGAGAAACTTCTGACCTCTCAGAGTCAGTTACAAGACCGATTTCCCACAATCTCCTTCTATTGGTAATGCATATTGCACTTTAAAACAGAAAACAGCTGGTTGAAATCCAGCTCCAATCTTAATGGCTGGCTTTTACATGACTTTGAGAATCAGGGTGCACAAGTGTTTGGACTTTGAAATTGAGAGGCCATTACAAAGACCCATAGGAAAGAAATATTGCAATATATTTTCAATATCTCAATTGCTTTTCCTAGACAGTAATGTCAAACAATGTCAATTCATGACACATTTTATGATATTTACCTACTTACACTAACGGTGCCTTTAGTCATTCTGGAAATTTAACAAATGTGGTACCTGTAAACTATTGTTGTATTGAAAAAAGCTTCATGAACAATTTTTCTTCAAAAATTCTCCTTCTGTGTCTCCACCAAAGAAAGAAAGCCATATTAGTCAGCAATGACATGAGCAGTGTTGAAAAAGCTAAGTTAAAGTATTTAAGATACAGGTTAGCTTCCCTTTTGAAAAGTAGTAAGCTACACTACAAGTTACCATCAAAAAGCAGCTAGCTACATTAATAACTTCATAACTTTGTTTTTTTTTTACATGACATCATATATGATGAATAATATGAAAAATAACTGAATGTTTTAAGTAAAACATATGGGGTTTAAAGCAATGTATGATTTCTGAATTAAGATTACAATTACTGTTTTATTTTGTAAACTATCCAAGATACACACAATACTCGAACATGAATATAATCTATGCATAAATGTGCAGACAGTTTAATACAAGTACAGATCTCTTGATATGTAGATTATACATGTGACAGGTGCTGTAAGGTGGCGATCATAACGTCTGTTTTCAGTAGGTTTGTTGTGGGGATCATGAAGTGTGTTATTATAGTAGGTTCTTCACTTTATATTAGACACCCTTATACTGACGCTGTGTCTGTCTTATTTTTCTTATCAAATGTATTTCTGAGATGCCTTTCAAAACTAAATCACTCTATTCACTTGCACTGATAATGAAATTACAGGCAAAAGAAAGTTAAAAGTATTGAAATATAATTGCAATGCCAAAATATCTTATCATTAGATATTAAAACCATTAAAAACCATACTTCACTATCCCACTGTGTGACACAAACTCCTGCTTTAGGTAATCATGAGACAATCTCCTCTCAGAGAACCTTAAAGCTACAAGATGTGTGACATAACAATAGATGGTGGTAATGCACAATTTTAGTTTGTGACCTTGTAAGAGGAATGACTCTGCACTACTTCAAAGCATTGCTGGTTTGTCAGAATGCTTTCTGCTTGCATGTTTTAGTGTTGTAGAAGCATGTCTTGTGGTGTTAGCATTAACGAAAGCAGCAACACAGCTGAGCAAATCATAAACTTTATGTCCCACAAGTGCTCACTAACATCTCCACAGGTGACTCCACAGTACACCCATAAAATGTATCTTCCCTGTAAGCCAGAGGACCATGACCTAGGCTCGACCCTGGTGATTCATGGGAGTTCAGGGGAGGTACAAACAATTCTTCAGATTCCTCAGTGACCAGATGCCCACTACTGTACGACACTTGAGATGTAGAGATCACAGAGCTTAAAAACCAACTGTAACACTGTGTGTGAGCAATGGTAATACAGTCTAACTCTAGGCCATAGACACAACTGACCAATAATTCACTGCACTAACATCCATGAGTGCCCTGGTTTGTTATTCAAGGTTTCAGAAGGCTTAAAAAAAGACTGTGTTTTTTGCAGCAAACTCAGTTTCAGCATTTTGTGAAACTGTGGTGAAACTTGTGGTTGAAGCCTAAAATGAAACAAATGGCTTCTTTGCAGTAAATTTACGCCTGAGTATTTCTACATATAATACATTGAAAATAAATGGCTTCAATTAAGTTCATTTGCTGGTAAATACATTGGCCTTCTGAAATAAACTAAAAGATTAAAAGCATGATAATTCTGGTTGGGAAATCTCCTTAAATCTTTGTGTTTACATGAAGATCTGTTCCGGATATGCGGATATGTTCCCCAGTGCCATGCTCACCTCATTATGCTGTCATAATGAGTGAGTCCAACTCCATACCGAGAAAAGAGATGCTCTGGCATGCAAATTCCACATGCCTGCTTATTTTTTAAGACCAATTTTTATTGGGAGACCAATCACTCTTATCTTATCAATCTTGTCAGAAAACACTAAGTTTGAACCTAGAGATTGACACAAAACACTTCTAACACTCCTAACATCCATCTAGCATTACATTACATTTATGCATTTGGCAGACACTTTTATCCAAAGCAACTTACAATAAATTGAAGTTACATTTTTTTATTATTATGTGTATTATTATGAGCTACAGGAACGCTAGCAACACCCTAGCAACAACCCATAATAACACCTTAGCAACCACATAGCAACAACAAACAATACAAACAATCAGAGCGCATGGATACCATCAACCAGCAACACTAACACCCCAGTATTTTGGCAGTGAGTTTTGCATGGGCAAAACCAGTCCCTTTCTTCTCAGGAAGTGTAATTATTTTGCGGAATTCCCCCGTTATTGAAGTTTTCTCCCTAATAACAGGTTTAAACTTTTGATCCATAAAATGTCTCACTACTTATAGGTGTGTATGTCCTCTTTCTGCAGGTAACACTTTGCAACTTCAAACACTCATAGGAAAAGCAGGAACATTTTGAACTCCATGAACACTTTGATCAATCCATGACCTTCAACTGCATCTACTGGTGACTGGTCTTTGGGTGAAGTATATCCCTACATTTGTGTCTCTGGCAGTAACACTCACTTTTGGACCAAACTTCTTAAACCAAACACTCTCACTCTTTTCTTTGGCATCTGTGCCTGAAATAAAACTACAAACTTCAATATCATTTTTCACAATTGTGCTGTGAATTGTGAGTGTATTTCCATTTGTTCAGAGGTGGGCTGGATGTGATGGGAATGTGTGTTTGTGTGCCTGTGTGTGTGGTCACATTGGCCCCTGCAATCTCTTACTGAGTTCTCATATTGATATTAAATATTAGTGTTTTAACTGATGTATAGGGCTATGTGTGTTTTGATGTCATGCAAACATGTAGTGTCATATCTATGCCTCTGGTAAGGGTGCACAAAACCCCAGTGTTCTTTCTCTATCCTTCTTCCTTTCGCTTACAACCACACGTATTTGCTTAGCTGTCTAAATGGGGACATACTAAATTTACAACTAATTGTAATTATTATAGACCAGGGCTATGCAACTGCAGTCCAACCTCGCTGTTCTGCAGTCTAGCTTAAGATTTAATGGAACACATCTGAGCAGGCTAATCAAGGTCTTCAGGACTGTTTAAAAATTACAAGCAGGTGTGTTCATTTAGGACTGGAACTAAACTCTGCAGGACAGCAGTCCCTGGGACCATAGCTGAATAACCTTGACTAACCCTTAATCTAAACTCACACTGTTACTCTAACAGAAGATTCAAATTACTTTTCTAGATTTATAATATATATATTATATATATACAGTTTCTTTCCAGTTCTTAGCTAAATAGCAGCATTCTGTATATCAGTACTACGATATTCTGACCCTTTCTAATCTAATTTATATTAAGAAAGATGAATGTTGACACTGGCTATGTTAAATCCCCTGCAGGCAAGCCAGTGTCCCAGTAATTCTTTACATTACATACACTTATTCAGTCTGAAACTCTGACACTTCTTTCTAGAGAAAGTTAGGAAGAATTTCTTACTGCTGCACTGAATTTGTTATTCTGTTTTTTATGCTTAGCTTTGGAAATATTTAATATTCATGCCAACAAATTTACATTCGAATTTTAAAGAAAGATTTTAATATTCTAATGTTGTTTGACTATCTCAAAAAACTAAATGCACAAAATATGCAATCATTCTTAAATCTTGAAAATAATTTTATTCTTTATACATAGAATCTTGTTTTGGTCATTATGTGCTAGACCAAGTAATGTGTGTGCCTAAGAAAACCATGAGACAAAAAGTCCTTGTGCATTGAATTATTTCATTTTTATATATTTTACATGCAATTTTATATAATTTAATTTACCAGGACCATATGAAAACAACCAGCACTGAAATATTAGTAAACACAAGTTTGTTTTGGGAACATAGTAGCATGGGTATGTTTCTGGCTCTGACAGGCTGTATTGTGTGTTGCTTAGCAATTCTATTGACAGCACTATTTTTATTGTGGAAAAATTATACAAACCAAAAAGTCAGATTTTGTCTGAAATATGAAATTTGTAAGTATGATAAATTTTACATTTATTTTACATTTTACATCTTAAATTGTGAAAATAATTGTCTCGAGAATTCTAGCTGGTCAGCTGCATAAAAAATAGTAAGACAATACTTTGACAATACCGTGTTTTGAAAGGTATCAATAGTCCCCCAGAAATACAGAAAGAAGAAATGCATTTAAAATAAAATTTAATTTAAATACTCCCATCATAAAGATACACCAGTGCATTTAGCACCTCCTTAAATTGGTTTCTGTTTTTTTGTGCTTAAACATTATGGTCCTCACTCAGTCCCTAACAGTCATCTTCTTACGTTCCCATGAGGGCTCTCTCTCGCTCTCTAGACAGAAGAAATGAAAAGCATTGTGGTGTTTGAGAGAGAGTTTCACACATTTCTGTATACATTGAACATCAGGGGGTCGTGTGTTTGTGTTTATTTATCCCATATATCCCCCCATTGTGTGGCCCAGCCAGCAGCGCTAATTAAATTCACAGAAAACAAGCAGCCATTAATGAAGCTGATAACGATGTACAAAGCGAGCACACAGACCTGGAGCTGGACAATGGACTTGATGCAGACTCCAGTGCAATGGCCCAGAGGAACCACAGAGAAAAGAACTCAGGAGAAACTATTGTGTGCAGACTGTGTGTGAAGGGAAGTAATAAAGCAATAAACCAGCTGGTTATGTTGAACCTCACAAAAACAGATAAGCATTTGAAAATATATTCATTTGGGTTATTTTTGGTAATAATAACGGGTGATTTATAAAGATCCATCCTTAGACCTGATATAGTAAAAAAAAGAGGAAAGATGCAATGAAAATTTTGTATTAGAATGTATTGTATTTTGTATAAAAAGGTGATGTAGGTTGATGATGTAGGTTATGTTGTGATAAGCCATGGCCTAATGGTTATCATATGCCCTCTACTCATGCCATAAGTAGTTTGAAACTCAGTCTGGATTGTGTATCATTTCTGTTCCATTTTTACTGTTAATAAAATAGCAAAATGTTGCACAACGGTTTTTCTATACTAAAATATTCTTTAATAACTCTACAGTATTATTACAATAATGTACATTTTGTATATGACTACCACTCATTGCATTGTATGCATTCGAATACACACACACATTTGGATTGACCTTACACTTTATTTTTATGGCCTAGAGTGTACGAGACGTTTTGACCTCTGACTGTCTCACTGTGGAGATTTTAATATCTGTCTGATCCCTCTCAATGATGTAATATCTATGCCATGCATATTTTAAGACTTAATAAAAGTGCTTTTGTGTTTATGTAGGCAGTTTACCACAGTCAGACCATTAATGTGCAGACTTATTAAAACTCAAAACATTTGAGGATTGAGAGAGGAGGTATATGTGTGTGTTTCAAAAGTGTTCACATCTGTTTATATGGACATCATGTTTCATGGACACATTAAAGGGATAATTAGAGCTTGTTAGTGGATTTAAAATGTGGGAGTTGAAGTTAACAGTACTGTTTAGTGGGCAGATGTGAGTTTGATCATCTTTCAGATGGGTTTTGATGCCTTAAGGCATATTCAAAACCATGAGAACTGTGCGCAGGATGAAAGAACCAGAACCTGACAGCTGATTGGTTGGCAATGTGTCTATAACATACCACTAAAAGTTGACAAAATAGACTATAAGCAGACAAAGGCATTTAAAAATGTATAAACCCGGAAATTTTTAAAGGTTTGGGTGGAGGCATGTCCCACTCAGTGCTACAACCATAAAGACCCTGTAAATATGCTATTTTTAAAAGGACATACCTTTCAATGTATCCCAACTTTCTGTTTCAGAAGTAACAAACATAACAGAACTACTTGAAACTGCATCTATCAATTCATTACATAGAGTTTTAGCATATGAGTTTATGTGTGTCCATTGTGAACACAAAAAGACATTCTCAGCAGAGTACTGAATCCAGGGGTCACCATGGAAATGGATTCCAAGGAAAAAATGTGGTGTACTTTAGACCCATAAAGTTCTGTGATGAAATTTAACTGATTAAAAATGCAGGGTTCCCAAAAATAATTGTGAGATCAGTTTAGATTAAAAGAAAAACACAGATCAATGTGTAATACAGATTGATATCATTTAGATGTACAACTATATCAAATTAATTAGCTACATGTAATTTACAGACCAACTTTCTCAAACTTCATTTTGAAAAAAAAAATGAAGTTTGAGAAGCAAAAATGTTGAGGATAGAAATTATTTGTTAAACTACATAAAAACATGCAGTTTTTTATGGGTTGTTATGGGTTGGGCCAAATGTTTGGGAAACAAATGGAATTGTGATGCTAGCGTCACTTTTAAACAATAATAATATTTGAAAGATTCCAACATCCCAAGAGGTTCACCAGTTGAAGAAATGAACAATTTAGATAATATTTCACTAGTTTACTAAAGAACTGACAAATGTATCTTGTTATTCCACATCCTAAACCTTCTTTCTGGTGGTTTGATGGAAGATTTTTAAATCTGCAGTATGTGTGAAGGGTCAGGTAAAGATCTGACCTTCTAGAGTTTGAACGATGGTCCTCTGTTCAACTCTATCACCTCTTTCTATGCCAAACATTCATTCTGTTTTTAGTTCCATTTTATTTCAGAAAGAAACCTGCATTCAGTTGCTCCCAAAATGACCCTGTGACCACAGCACACACATACACACACACAAACACTAAAAGCTCTCAGCATCATCCACAATGCTCAGATTGACTGCCATTTATCTTGTGTCTGTAATTCAGAAGTGTGCGTTGGACGTAAAGTGGTTTTCGCTGTAGGGAGCATCTGCCTCTATTTCCACCATTAAACTGGATTCAGGTGCTGCTTTACTGTCTGTCAGAGTCAGCCTGAGTAACGAAGTTTTTTTTGCTTTTGTCTATCTGTACCTTCTTATCAGGGGTCTGGAGATACTCACACACACACTCTAAAGACATTCATCATTGATGATACTTCCCTGCCCCTGTATGTCCCTCTATGCAGTGAATTACTCTATGTATTTTATTCTCAGGTGCCCTATGAGTTTCCATGACATACTACTGATGAAATTAACAGAGGAATATTACATATACTTTCAGAAACTTTCATTTCACACATATTGAGTCTTATGATTTGACAAATTAAACTGTGCTCAGTGTGTAATGCAAAACAATGAATAAACAAAAATGTTAAACAAACAAACATTTATGTTCTTTATCAGAATATTAGCAACATATTTGCAACATAATTTTGCTTTATTTGAAATAACCTGCTTTCACTGTCTATATTTTGTTCTGTATAGCTGATAACTTTATAATCGTTTGCAGGGAAAAAAAATTGATAGAAGTCCCCTAACATCCCCACCTAACACACCCAACAAGTTAAACCCTTAAGTCTTTAATTAACATGCAAGACAAAATCAACTTTCCATCTATGGCAAACTCTTTAATATGGCCTTGTATATTTGTAGTGCAAAATCTAATTTGTTACAGCCCCTTCAATAAATGTTTCATTGCTAAACATTAATCATATGTCATCATGACAGCTTTTGAGGCTAATGATGATTTTTGGGAGCGGTTGCATTGCCGGCTTATTACAGTGATGAAATTATACTTAAAATCAAATCCTGCTGTTCTGGTCAAAGATATCTTGGCTGGTGAGATGAGACGTGACACGTGAAATGTCTGTTCTGTTGTCATTTGATTGGAATACTCAAATTGCTCAGTGCAGCTGTAGTTACTGGCTGACACTGACAGACTTATTGACATTGAATGTTTCTGTGTCTCAGAGATATGAAATCTCAGACTCAGTTGTGACACTAATTAATCATGACCTGAGTGAGAACACAGATGTCAGCAAATGCCTGCAGTTCCTCAAGCTCATATTTCTTCCTATTTGGGATTTGGGAGATTAAAGGAAAAGTTCACCCCCCTCATAAAAAACAGAAAATTATATAATTATTTTCTCATACTCCTTGTGTGCTGTTATTTTGTCATGGAATACAAAAGTAGATCTTTTGAATAATCTTTATGCAACTCTGACAGTTATACAACAATGACATAAATGACTGTTAATTTTGTCTAGTTACAGCAATTGCAAATAATTAAAAACAAAACAAAAAAGAAGCATAAAGGCAATCTATACTGTTAGGAAGTCAACACATAGCAGTGGAGGGTGACCCCAGATGCTAGATCTTTATTGGTGGAGAGGTAAGTGGGCAGGCAGGTAAATGGATGAAACTTAATTTTGGGGTGGACAACTACCCATGATGAAGCTACCTATAGGGAGAACAAACCAGTAACTAAGAAATCGCTTGTAGAGAGAAGGCAATGATGAAAGTATGAACACTACTACACAGAAAGCAGAGCAGTCTGTATAATCCTACTGTAGACTAGACATTGACTGTGTTAGTTTGTTGAGGATTTGAGCTGTCCATAATTTGTGATTGTTTGCAGGTCCAGATAATTAGAAGTCCTGTGTGACAGATAGGAGTGTGGATGGAGAGGAAGAGTCCAGTAGAGGTTTAACTTTTCTAAAGTCAAATAATTTGTGTAAGGAACTGAATGAAACTTACATTTTTAAATACTGGTCATTTTCACTTCTTCTGAAACCTAGATTATATATTTGAAAAGCTGTAATTCTGGGTGCAAACACAGAATAGATGAAAACTTTGGGAGAGAGTACATTTATAAGCGGATAACAGGGGCGATTCTAGGATTTTCATTTTAGGGGGGCTCAGCCCCCCAGTGTATTGTAATATGTTTTAAACTGAAATTTCAAATGAAAATATCAGGATGATCGTTTTCTAAAGTTTGCGTTCATATGTGTTAAGGGCAACATTTTCGCTGGAGGTAACAGCTGTGATGTGATGAGCAGTGAATGCAGCAAACATTTTACAGTAGGCCTAGTAGAGATGGGAAACCGATTGCTCCCTCATGATATTTTTGTAAACTGTATTTATGACAAAGAACTAAACAGATGCAGATATAATAACAATCCATCAATAAACATATACCTTTGTCAGCTGCTTCTGTTATAAGTCCGCTTGCTCAGCACGCCGTGCTCTGCAGGTTGAAGAACGTGCTGAAATGAATCAGACCAACGGCTCTGAATCAGACTAAAAGGTGGGGGAGGAGCCGATAGCACCCGCTGTTTTAATATTAAATTTATAGAGGACTGAGGCTATCACAAATCATGCACAGTTTGTGGAGCTAATCGCAACATTTTAAGGTGGGCTGAGCAGAAAAGCCCTCCTAAAAACGGCCCAGTGACGTCCCTGGTGGATAACAACCAATTTTTTGGTCTTTTCCACAGACAAACACACGCAAGCCATCATATACTGTTACATAATAGTTTTGAAAATAGTGCAAAATATACTGGTTTGGAATAATGTGGGTGAGTAAATAATGATATGAGTTTGTATTTTAGGGTGAGTTATCAAGCTGTTGTTTTTTTATTCAGAAATTATTGGTCAGAAACAAATAGTTTTCTAAGGGCATATAGAGGCAATATTGTGATGCCAAAAAGACATCCATAAACTGTGTTGCTCTAGATCAGAAAGTTCCAAAACTGCAAATCTGTTTAAATCATAACCTGTAAAGGTGTCTGCCTCTCCTTTACTGTGAGAACTGGGATGGATTTTGCATATGTACGGTTGACAGAGAGTTGAGAGGAAGATTTACAGTGTAATAAGCCAATGACTTACTACTGCCCTCAACTAATGCATGACCTTCCAGAGAGAGAAAGGGGGGGGTGGGGGGGGGTTTGGGGTGGTGGAAGAGAGAGAAGGTGATGTTGCATTCACACTAGAGGTTTTGGTGAAGACCCAGATTTCATTGACCATAAAGATAAGTTTGTTTAATAGTGTGAAAGCTGCCATCTGAACTTACAATTGAAAGAGGGGTCTGGGTTAGGATCATGTGAACCATAACTCTGTTCATGGTGAAAGTGAATTCAATCTGGAAATAAAACTCAGTCTGTTACAGTCAAAGATTGAATACTTCATGGAAAGTATTTTCTACATGGAAAGCACTCCTAAAACACATACCCATTTTCCCACTAACAGGGTGTCAGTGCTGATCTGGCTTTGTTCTGCTTGTTTCCACTGAAGAGTCACTTTTAGTTGTTCAACATTTGAAATCCTAAACTGGTCATTTAAAAGCCATTTAAGCAGTTTTAATACACAGTCAATAGATTAACAGTGATATAATGCTCCGATTTATGACACATATTAGCAGAATACACTTCAAGTATCTGAATAACATGGATGTAAAGTACTTGATTAACTATACTTAATTACTATACTTAAGTATTATTTTTGGGATCTATACTTGAGTACAATTTAAACTGAATACTTGTACTTTTAATTACATTTTCAAAGAAAAAAACAGTACTTTTTACTTCTTCCAAATTTTATTTACACTTGAAAAGTTCTCCAACTCCAACATTACTACTAATAAACCCAGGGCTTCAAGCTTGGACGTGGGGTCTCCATAATCGTAACATCACTATACACTCACCATTCAAGGTAGGGAGAAAAAGACTTGTCTCTTTGTCAATTGGAAATAGATTAATTGTAACTTACCTGTAGTGAAATCAGTTAATGTCAATTTAATGTCAGTGGGTACAACTCTCTGAATGTATTACATTTACATTTAGTCATTTAGCAGACGTTTTTATCCAAAGCGACTTACAAAAGGACGAGAGCATTGAAACATTTTTCCTTGCAAGCCGACATAGCTAAATTTACAAGTGGACATTGTATTCTTAAAAGATACAAGACATTTAATAATACAAGAATACAAAGAGAGGATAGGTTTACGATGAACAAAATGTAAAATTGCGACTTCTCAAACACATCCCTCAGTGGCTGTTAAGCGAAAGAGTTAACAGGCATGCAAAGAAAGTGCAGCTCATGATGTAAGTTGTCATCATCTAATTTGGGAATCATTACAATGTATCGTAAATATAGGCTGGGTTTATTCTGTTTAAAGGAGCGCGAGTGCTGTCGATGCACTGAGACTGTAACAGATGCTTTGAATTTGCAAACACATTTTTAATGTTTCAAACAGTGGAAAAGCACCTCTGTTTGTACCCTTTAAATTCCACTGATGTTTACATACTGCAGTAACAGATTTTAAATCTGTTACTGCAGTATGAGCATTTTTTATGAATAAATGAACTTTTTTTCTGTTAGCTTTCTGTTTGTATCTTTCACTTCCACTTTATTTTGTGTTTATAGTGCATAGAGCACTGCAATACATATCATGACCAATTTCTATGTACATTATTATGACGTACTGATAGTTTCATCAAGTTAACATATGGGAGAAAAGTACTGAGAACTTTTACACCCCTGCTGAGCGATTTAGATCTGCAGAAAAGCAGACATGAACCTTGATAAATTGGTGTCTGTGAGAACGTCACATAGCACTCGTGTAGAAAAATATTTAAGCAAGTGATTAAAGCATTACATCTGTATCTCTCTCAGTGTGTGGGTTTGTGAAGTTAATTAAGCCCCTGTGATTGTCTTTGGGAGAGGTTTAGCCTTTAATTACGCTCATCAAGTTATAATCCTCTCACTGTCAGGTTTCACGGACTAACGAACCCAGACGCAGACAGCGTTAAACTGAAAAAGCTCTATTTATAAAACAAAACAACAACCCACGAGGGGGGAAAACGTAAACAAAAACAGCAATGAAACTTGAACAAAAGAGCTCCAAAAAACGGGAGCTTAAAAAGAAACTAAAAACCGGGAAAAAACAGACAGGACAGACGCGGGACAAAAACACGACCAGACGAGACTCACTGTGACGGGGAACAAGACTGCAAGACAAGATGCGCGGAGCAAGACAGGGAACAAGAGAGGGAGAACGAACCGACAAGAGACAGAAAACACGAGGGCATTAAATAACACGGGCAAACGAGGAACAAGTGCGCAACATGAGTGCAAACGAGACGCGAGAACAAGGGGACGGGGACAAGACGCGTGACCGGAGAGCACATGGCGAATGTAAACAAAACAGAGGCCATGTGCTTCCACACGAGACAAGACCCAGAGCATGAGTTCAGATCCCGACTCCAAGAAACAAGAACCAAGACTAGAAGGAGTCAGGATCAAAACAGCACACTTTGACACAATACACAGGGCATGTCAGGATCCTGGCGATATAATCAAGAAAAATTCAAAACAGAGAGCCAGGAACCTGACACTCATTGTGAGAGTGTGTGTGCCTTAATCTATGAAAAATCCTCTGAAACTCATAACATTGTTCATAGCGTACAAAAGTACAGGCTGAGGTTTCAAATAAGCCCAGCTCTGTCTCTCTCTCTGTTGAGTCTGTTGACTTCAGCAAATTTTGTTTTAATCCAAAGATGCTTATGCAAAACCAAACAGACCATACCTTTAGCAAATGAAGCAATTATTTGTAATGGTCAATCTGTACTGAGTAAAGTGATCTTTTATATGTGAGAAAGTGATGACAGTGGACATCTGAACAGCTGTAGTTGTTTGGGGTTTTGAGGCCCAATCATTGCAGCCCCTTTTATAATCAAAATCAAACATTTTGTAAATGTTTTTCACCTTTAAGCAGCTGTGCATCATTGTGGGTTTCAGCCCAGCTTAAGAAAATCCTTAATTTCAACAAGGCGAGAGATCATGTCTGAGTTCATTAGCCGTGTTTTGCTGCTAATGTACAGTCACGTCTTGCTTTGGTTACAACCAGCAGCATTCAACTTTGTTCACAACCCCAAACAGGCTAAAAATGAGAATTCTTTTGAGTCGGCTTTAAAACAAGTTGATTTATAGCACTGGTTGGGTGGTGATATGGAAACAGATAGCAGGGAGGACCAGAACTCAATTGTTCCATTTATGACACAGATTGCAAAAATATCATTCTTCTAGTTTTGAGTTGTAATACAAGCCATAACTCATAGAGAACAGAGAGATTTAGAGTCTCCTGACTGATATGTCACTAACAAATCTGCATAAATACAAGACATGAGAAACAACAAACAGAAGAGCAGCTTATCATGATTGTCCAAAATATCTTTTATTGGTCCTGGAACTAGTTTTCTGTCAAACTTACAGTAACATTCATATTCTAACCATTAACTAACAGACTCCAGTGTTAAGCATGAACCCAAAATCTTATTGGTTGACAGGAATGTTGTTCCAAGCCCAACAAAGATGTTGATATAGAAAATCATCATACTTAGCAAAATTATGGTCTAAAGACATTCAGCCCTGTATCCTGCTGAAAAGACCAGAAGTGCTGGTCACCACCATATGCTGTCTTTTGAATGTTGGTTCACAGTATGGCATGCTGGTATATGCATCACATGGTATTCCAGAAAGCAAGATAAAATTAAATCACAAAACCCCTTATCTCTTGGTTGTTAAACCAAAACATTATCTCCTCACCAGTCTTCTGCAACTAAAATACCACAAGCAGTTGAATCAACCTCCTGTTGGTAACCCAGAGTTAACGCACGCACACGGTGAGCACATAAAGTCAATTTCAGGAGTCAGATGACATGGTACATCCACAAAGTCACATGACATGTATCCAATCCAATATCCAATAGATCTCTTTCTTGTTTTTACCTTTCTGAGCAGCAACTTGACACTATATTAAGTCATACATTGTTGTCTTAATTGACAGTCATGTCTTATTATACATTATTCTTAAGGAAAAGGAAAACATATATCACGCAGCCAAATATTTGTTCAATTATATATTTCATGCTATAAAATATTTTACTGGTATTTTTTAACTTGCTTAACCAGAAAGTCTTATCAACCAGTTTCACCAGCAAGATATTCCTGGATAATTACAAAATTAAGGTGGGAATTCTTGGTGGTCTACTAGTACCCCACCATGGTGCTATGAACATTCATCTTGATGTTCTCAAAAGGAAAATGAAGAGTAAGTGGAAAACAGTGCATAACATTAAGAGGTTTCCTTGACTATTATTATAAAGAGAGCAAGGGAGAATGCATGTGTGTGGAGGTAATTTCTTCTAATAAAGAAGTGGTACAGTGTTTCATTGTGCCTGAAAGGCTCTTGGGAGTTCTGCTGGTTATCAGATCATCAGCACCTGCAGCAAAGTGCTGAACATACAGAATTAACCAGAGTGAGTGAGAGAAGGAACCAGACTCATGTTTACTCACAGACAGTTAAAGCTGCTGTAAGTGATTTTTTGAATAGCACAAATAAAATGTTCTATTACATGTTAAAATGTTCTGTTAGTTATCACTGATATAGGTGTCCTTAGAAATTACACCTGTTTTTGACAGCTCTGGGTTCTGTAAACAGCAATAAGAAATACAATTTTAAATCTGAGAATGAACATCGCAAAAAATCTGAGAATGAACAACGCACATTAGTCTATCAGAGAACTTGGAGGCACCACTAAATTTGGAAACCCTTGCCTGTTAATTGGTTGGGTTCATTGGTTGTGTGTATTTAAAGGAAGAAATTTTAAAAAGAAAGTGTGAAAATGAAGGTCTTGGGGGCGGTCTACTGCAATTCTGTGACTAAATCTGACAGAAGTTAGCAAAGATGCTAGCATCACCTACAAGAGCTTTAAGATATGCTACATTGCTACTAGTTCTGACCTTTAAAGAAACTACATAGGATATTTAGTGATGTATGGCCATTTAATACTCTTTGATCTGTAGACTCTCCTGAAATACTAGTTAGTAAGTACTAGTTAGTAAGCATGACCAAAATTTGGTTTGGGAACAATTTTCTTTGCCCCAGCTTATATCCTAAAAGAAGGAAAATTGTAACATTGGTATATCCATCCCAAACATGCAGCTGAACAAATCCTGGATTCTGTTGATTGTTTAATTTTAAAGAGATTTAGCTGGATTTAGCAGCCAAGTCACAACTCTATCTAAATAGTGTAGGAACAGTGTCTCAAATGGAAACAGACAGGTAAAAGTGCACCAGGAAACACACACACCAGAAAACACACACATTCTCACATGGCCCGTGAAAGAAAAAACGCTCTCTCTAAGGACTCCTACTTTGGGCCATGTGTTAGACGTGAAACATTCCAGAAGCGTTAAATGATTCCTGAAGGAAATCCAATCCCCACGCTTCTTGCAGACCTGCAGTGTGTAGGCTAGCGTTCCATTTACTGTTTCTCTGCGGTTCAAAGGTGTTTACCATGAAAACCTCCTGTGCTTTTTCCCGCGTGCCTTTCTGTGTTACAGGTAAATGTCCGTAATCGTTTGCGTCTTGGCGTGTGGCAGCAGAAAATCTTTGATGAATGAAGAAACCCCCTGTGAAGGAGACCAGGAAGCGTCTCTGAGGGGCCTTGATAATTCATCAAAGACACACCGACAGACCCCTCAATTCTTCACAGAAAGCCTCACACATTGAACACACGACTCAGAAGGTCTGAACTTTCACCACAATCTCAGAAAGGATGATGGGAAGCCTCTGTGCCACTTCGATTTGGTTTCCTGAGCCGCAAGCTACAGGGAGATTTGATTCAGACCGTGAACATTTCAAAACTGTCTTGTGAACTAAAAGGTTTCACCTTTTAGTTCCATCCGTTTTTAGATGACAGTGACTAAATAGTTCCTTTAGATGTGTATGTGTATGCTCACAGCAAGTTTAAAAGGTTATGTTGTCACATTTATGCTGGCAGGTCTGGAAGAGGGGCGTGGGATGACATGAACATGATTTTGTCTGGCAGATGCCCACTGAAGGGACACTCATCAACAAACACTAATGTCAATCAACACACTCTATTAGCTTTGCCTTTTTGTCTACACTGTTCTGAAACATTCACATCCCCTTGATGAGGTTTAAGTTCAACTGAGACAACTGGTAAATAAATTAGTGATGGAAAGTATGTACATTTCAGTATGAAGTAAGCCAGTGTGGCAGTATTAGGATATATTGTACTGTACTGCAGTGTCAAAGATTGTTTTCATTCTGCATCTTCAATCATTTTCTGCAGTGTAAGGAGCTGTAGGCTATGTTAACAAAGAAAATGCATACATGCATTCTTTGACAATCCACTGAAAAAGTGTGCCATCTTGGTACTTGATTTAGTACTGATGTTTTTAGTACTGATGTTGACTATTTTCAACATATTATAAATGGGACATTTGTTCCTTGACCAAAACCTTGGCCCCAAGTACTATGATTAGGATAACATTTAGGCCATAAGGAAATAATAGGTTGATAACAATTGATTTATTTGATACCCAACACTAATCTTCTTGTATATAATATTGAGTAGATAGTATGCAATTTAAGTATGTACTATGCAAAATTTTAACCCTACCTGTTATTTATGCATTTATGTGACTCCAAAGAGATTGATCAGTTGGTTTAGGTGCTAATTTTGGTCAAAGTACTGGGACTTAACGCCACACCAATACCTTATCTCCAGAAACGTGATTAAGCAAACATGATCACAACAGCGAGCCACCCTTAACCTGATGTCTTTAGCATGTATACTAGCTAACTGTCTTAATTAAATTTGAATAAAATAAAATTTTAACAAGTTAAATTTGGTTTAAATTTGCCATTGTCCTTTATAAGAATATGGATATTGTATATACATCCATACAATTATGTATTATGAGCAACAGAATGATAAATCTGTTAACACATTCAACCTCTTAAATATATGTTCATCCCCAGGTGCTCCAGATTGCCTAATGCTGTTCTGATTTGGTTGGAACTGTGAATGTTTTTACAGAACATGCATAAAGGGAAGTTTTACAGAACTTGTCTGGCCATCTCCCAAGAGCTCTACATATTGCTAACACGCATACCATTCACAGGCACACTCTAAATGCAGGTGTTCGTTTTTAATTGGCTAGTTAGCTGAGAGATATGTCTTACCTCACTGCTTACCGTTGATGTGTGTCTCACTGCAATGGGGAGCAAGTGAAGCCTGTCAGGACTCCGGGCTTGATACACACGATTTGAAGTGGCACTTTGTCAGCAATTAGCCTAGATTTAGTGAATCATCATGTTGGTACCCTGACGAGATTGTTAAGAAATGTCACTGGCCTCTATTTTGGGTTAGTTTTGGTGACGTTGGTTTTCACAGTGTTTCCAGAGGGTGAAGTTTACTAATCATCTGATGATCAAAGCACATTTTCTTAAAACTATAAAAACAGTATAAAATGACATCACTGGATTATGTCAGCTTGATAAAGTTTTCTTTTGAAGAATATTGAGATCTGAATTTCCTTAAAGCAACCTATGTGTGTGTTTTGTGTATTAGGAGATAACTGAAACTCTGACTCGAGAGTACAGACAAACATCTGTGTTGTATTTAATTTCTTATTTTCATATACTTATTATTCTTTATTTTTTATATGTTTATATATCTTTTATTCCATTTCACATTACTTTTGTTATTGTTGTTTAATCTTATGTTGGGTTTCTATTGTCACAAATAGAGATAAGGGAATGGTCTAAATCACAAGGTTTTCCGTATGATCATGGGACAATGTTGTGAAAGTTATTTTCCACTGTCTGTGGTATAATAACACTGACTGAACTTGTGCTGGTCAGATGAAGTCAAACTGAGCATTAAAAATTCAACTAAGAATATTCAATAAACTTCATCTCTGAATCTGCCTCATGGCTGAATAGAAGTGTTAACTCAGCAGTTTTATAATTTTTCTAATGAAGAAGACCTAGTGAGACCTAGTGCAAGAAATAGCAAACTGGACCTGAACCTTAGGTGTTTGGATCTATCACTTTCAAACAGATTGTGAACTGATGTTTACCGAACCACCAGGTTAATCTCATTGTGACGTAGATCCGTGTAGCTAAAGCTGAACAGTATTTATGCTTATCAGACGTTCTTGGTGATGTTTGTGCCATGGTTTGTAGCAGCTGTTGTTTGAAGGTTTTTTCTATGGTGTATTCATTATTGTGTGAAATGCACTATAGGAAGCAGTGGAATAGATCCAGTATGTCAGATTTACACATAGGAATTACGTTACCATGACACATAGTTTGCACAGAAAGGTACAATGTTTATTTTTCCCCTGATCTGAGGGCATGAGGTTTCAAAGCCATATTGTTTTCATCTGTTCCTGATGGAACATATCGGATCTGAATAGTGGATTGCCCAGTTACACTTTACGTAACTCATAAAGTGACCAGTTTGAATAATAAATTTATTAGTAATCAGTGAGCATTTCTTGGTTTTATAGGATAGGTATCTGACTGTGTACAGGTATTATATTAAAAATGATGAACAAAAGCATGCATGTTGGATGTATGATGATTAAAGAGCCATTTAAGTTTAAGGCAGAAGTATGACGGTGTGTTTATTCACAAACCCAGAAGGCCTGCCAATAAGGTTATAAAAACTAAACTTTTTTTCCTTTTGCATTACCAAACAGTGCAAATAAGTCTTTACATGGAGCAATTAGCAATTTGTGAATGCATGTATACACAATCCATGTGTCGGGTCACAAGCAGAAATGGACATAAAATGTATAAAATTAAAAAACATTATTCACTCACTCACTCCCTCTGCTGAAACAGAAGTGATTTTGTCCTCTTTATGGAACAGTTTAAGATATTTTATTTACATTTATACACAGCACAAGCTCTTTTCCACAGCCCAGTGACACCTATAAAGACAGTCTATCCCTCACTACACTTTTATAATGCAACCCAATCACTCGCACCCAGAGCCAAGAACCACTTCACTCAATTTCTAAAGAGTCTGTGAAACACATGACATTTATGTATTGTGTCAAATTTCTGCCCATTGAGTATTATGTACAGTAATACTGTATACACTGATATATAACACTCATATAACACTCATGAGCATTTTGAGAACGGAATCTACTTGGTGAATACCTGTTTATGGTTTACTTTTTTAAACAGTGCTTCTAAAAACCTTAATTTTGGTCATACAACATTTGTCAGAGTACTCACAATGATTTACAAAGCATTATATCAATTCAACTATACTAAAATTTAGACCATATTTTATTTTGAACACTAATGCATTGTTACAAAAAGCTGTCAACAGGAATATATCACTTATACCAGATTTAGTTAAGCTTGCCAGAGCCACAGTCTGTTTCATTGCAAACTTTGCATGGAAGATATTTACCTCTTTGTCTTTAAATATATTAGACCATGCACCAACCCTTTTTTTTGCTGATAAACATTGTCATGGCTACTGTGCTAAAGGGGTATGATAGTTGAAAGGTTTTCAGCTTCTGATTAGTTATAGAATCTGATACAAGTTATAAAAGTTTTTTTGATGTTGTTGTACAGGATATGTATGTAAGTGTCTATTTTCTTAGTCTTGGATGTGACACACATTAATTATGTCCACCTGAGAAGTGTGGCGTTTGGACTGTGAATTGAGTGTCATAAGAATAGATCACCCAAAAATAAAAACTCTGTCTTCTTTAACTCACCCATGTTTTCCTCCAAACCCAAAGGACTTCTTGTCATCTGAGTAAAGAAATTGATGTGTAAAGAAGTCATGCCAGATTTGACATCAGTGAAGCTGAATAGGATTGGTTCTCATGTGTCTACTTCTCATTTTTTTAACACAATCTCTGTGTAGATGCAGAGGACAGCGCCAGTGTATTCACAATTCAACCTCAAGTTTAAACTGCTTTCATTTAGGATTATTGTAGAACAGTGTGTGGATGATTGCTTAATTAGTGATTAATTAAGAATACACATCTTGTATACTGTAATTGTAATACTGCAGGGTTTTACCAGACTGCTTTTCGTGGTTCTCTCTGTGGAAATAATAACAGAACTTGGGAGTGGGATGGAGTTTACAATGTGTGGGCTGTCATTTAGCCTCAGACTCCCCACTGCCAGGTCCCTGTCCCACTGTCTGCTGGTAGATTTCTCATCTCTGTCATCTTCATTCAGCATGACCTGTTTAAGAGAGAATCAGACTTTCCAAAGGCAAAAATAAGATATTAGACTTACACTTAATAAGCACCATTTTATTACAAATAGTACACTGTATCAGGAAAGGATCTGGAAATCTTTTAAATCTGATGTTGAACTTTTATATAGACAATAAAGCTCACATGCTCTGCTAAGCTACAGAGTTCTGCAGGTTTACAAACTGTGATACAATTTATATCTACCCCACATTACCACAACAGCATTGCCACTTTCCAGATAAGAGCTGTAACTGTGATATATTTGCTTAAATTGTACATCTAATATGAAAGAAGTCTGCTCATCCTGATGAACTACTGCTAGTAAAAAACAAGAGTAAAAGATAGGACAGGGGCTCTTGACGAGATTCGTGTTTCTATGTGTGGAAATCCCCACGTTTCAAATGATACAATATTTCTAATGGCGAGTCTTTACCAAGGGGCTTCTATTCACCCCCTTCTATAATGACTGTTTGATGAGTTTTTTCTTCAATAATAACTTTAACAACACACATACACACAGATTTCACATAGAAACATCTGGCTACATACATAAGAATTCTGTTTAATTACTGTTTTTCCTCACATCAAACAACACACAAAATAGAAAAGACAGAAACAGACTTTTTCCACATTCCGACAGTGTGTCTCACTACGAAAAACTCCACACACATTTCTTTCTCTTTCCAACCTGTTCTCTCTTTTCATGACCAGTGCTCAGGGAGTCACACATGAAAGAGCCACCCATAAAAGAGAACTAATCTCCTGGTTCTTAAAACACGCTGCGTTTATTTTTACAATCTGCAGCTGCACCTCCCTAGCGCTGCCAGTTGCATGTGCTTGCGTATGTATGCATGTGTGTGTGGAAAGGTTTCTGGAATTGAAATGAGCAGAAATATAAGAACATATGATGAAGAAAAGAGAAAGAGACCGTTACTGTCCTCCTGAGAGAAGTGATTTTCACATTTTCACAGGCCTTTACAATATCTGCAGTTTAGACACAAAGACAATTCAACACTGTTCACAATGTAAAACAAACATTCAATACTTAGTATATATTAGTATATATGTCTGTTACTTAGGATTGTTTTAATACCCTTAAAACAATATATTAATAAAACAATATAAAACCTAAATTATAAAACAATATAATATTTTAGAAGCCAAACTGTTGAATTTGTTAAAGGGAATTATGCTTAAACTGGGAAAAAAATAATTTACTAAATTATAGACTAAATTTGATGTTTTAAATATAGGTATTTCACTGCAAAACAAGACAAAAATACTGATTAAAAAGATGGCAATGAACATGCTATGATAACCAGACCACTTACACATGTTTGTGTGAATCCTCCTAAGTGTTAAAGCCTGCTTAGGAGAAGAGATTAGAGACCTGCAAACAGATTAAGCAAGCCCAAAATACTGCCACAACAGACCTGACCAATCTAGTTTGGCAAGACTTTAAGACTAACTAAAGATTTTCTTTTGAGTTGAGATTGTGAATAAGAGTGATTTTGTTTTGTTTCTGCTAAAGGTCAGGTGTCATAGGCTCTGAGTGAAGTAATTGTCAAGGGTCCTCTATGGTACAAATTACGAGGTCCCACTTTAAAATGCTATCCTGACCTTCGAACTAGATTGAGTTTACACCTGCTTAGCCATCTACATAACCTCTACACAACCTCTGCAATCAGATGAGTTCGGCTGGAGTCCAGAAACTCTTTGAAGAACATCTCTCACAGTTCAAATTTCCATTAAAGACAGATATTTTTAACCAAGCACTGATGCAATTCACATGATGCATTTCAAATACATCATAAAAAAATGCTAAAGATTTTCTTGTGCTAGTAATGTTACGAATGGCTGTAATGTAAATTACTTCCTGTTTCTACCTCAGGATCCTGGGATCACGCCAGTTCCAGTAAGCATCCAACATCTTAAGATGACTTCAGATGACCTAACACTGTGTAGAGATGACACCAACCTCTGTGAGGATGTGTGATGATTTTTGTGATGGTGTTGCTTCTACTTAAATGTATACGCAATTTTAGTCAACTGCATAATCTGTGCCATCTTAGACCTGTAAAATTCTATAATCACTTCTAATAACATACTTGTCTGACAATGTATAACTTTCACTTTTTGTAAAACAGCTTTGAAACATGTATTGTGAAAAATGCTATACAAATAAAACTGAATGTGAAATTCTGTGAGAAAGGATTAAAGTTGATCAGATGGAGATTCTTTTTCTTCCATAATGCAACAGTCTCAAGTGTGTGCTTTTAGACAATATTTAAATATTATTTTTTTTGGAAAGCCAGGCTTGCTCTGCTTCAGCACACAGGCGTGAATGATCGTAAGACATGTTGCAAATGCACTGTCCCATTGAAGACATTAATGCATTTTTGTGGCAGTATTAAATAGGGGTGCAACTGAGGTGTGTTCTGTTTAAAGTGCTGTTTGATTTGAACAGTCAAAGAGTAGAAAATATGTTCTTACGAACTTGCTCACCCAGATTCTCTTCAGACTGTTGCTTTGTCATGACTATAGTTGAACTGAAATTGAAAACTTACCACAGAAGATGAAAGTTTGTGCTCATAAAGCCCTTTGAAAGAACTATAAGAATAAATGCATACCTACTTTGACATTTTGAAATGCAGCAATACATAAAATCAAGTTTGTACAGCTAGAAATGCATTCATGTCAATGGCATCCAGAAGGTCATTCTTTCTTTTGTCTGTCCTGAAGTTTGTTCATCCTCAGAAAGTGTGTGTGGGTGGGTTTACTTAACCATATACTGGGGAAAAACTTCAAAAGTCAAAACATTCTTTTGGGGATGTCCTCATTTGTAAAAACACTATAACAATTTAATATGTTTTTTTTTTTTAAATTAAAAATGCAGAAAGGTTTCTGTTGGAGCTAGGTTTAGAGTGTGGGTTTGGTTATAACAAGCTGTGTATAGAAGTCTATGGAATTGTGTGTGTGTGATTAATGTGGGTTGTCCAGCATGAAGTGTCTGGGTTCTTTCATCAGAAGTTCAGTAAAGCAGGTCAGGTCTTCAGCACGTCTTTCGTTCACCAGAGCAGATAACACAACCATCACACTGTTGTCACGGACACAGATAAAACACACTTACACATGCAAACCCTTCACACCTCATACATCACAATTACCCATCATGCCCTGGTAACTGTGTGCTTATTAGGGTCACCTGTGTAAGTACCAACTATGCACATTTTAATATGTGTGTAGCCCAGCCATAAACAGGCTGGAGTTTTGTTAGGAATTTTGTTATTCTGATTGGTTAACATATGTTGCATGTGCACCTCAGTAATTCTACAGTATATCAGATCTTACAATTCTGGAGTACAAGAAGGCAAACAGTTTCAATCACAATGCCCTTTAAGTCACACATCCGGGGGCCTCGGGGACAGTAGGGGAACGGCTGGTAGGTGGGGAAGGTACCAGCTGAGCTCTCTTTCTGGTACAGTAAGTTCATTTTAATATAGATTAGGAACCTGAAAACCTTGCATGTGTATTTATACAGTTGTAGATGATACTATCTGCCAATACAAGCAGTGATCAAATTTACTCAAATTAACTCTCTCTTGATCTGCTCACCTCTTTACTTTGTTATTCAATGTACCGTACTGGTTAAATCATCCACTAAGATTGTGAGATTACAAAGACCACACATATGTGCATGCATGCACACACACACACATAATGATGGTTGCAGTTTCAATTCAGTAAACGTGTTGTCTTGCTCAGTGCAATTTAAAGAAATGTGTCAATTGATACTCTAGATTATATATTATACTATTATTTGTACAATAGATTGACACTTGTTGGCTAACATGCTATTCCAGACCTGTATAAACGTTTATCAGCATGGAAACTCATACTGGCCCAACTGGTCTTTTGAGAGTGGCACAGAGGAACACATATGTTGGCGTGTATGTGTGTTCAAAGACTCCTGACATAAGACTCTCATTGGACAGCATCTCCAGCGCTTCCCGCTTTTCAAACACAATTAGTGCTGATCCATACAAACACACCACTGATGGCCCAATCCATCCTGTCTAAATGCTCCAATGTGCTTCTCATATATAACCAGCATGATCTCGTTTCAGTCCTTAAGATCTCCAAATTCCCTTCTCTCACACACATATATTCTGGCCTGAACTGGTTTTGTAGATCAGTAAGTGATCTAGATAATGTGTATCAGCCAGGTTTAATATACCTGGAATAAGCTACAATGTCTGTTAGCATTTCCATTTATTTCAATGGCAGTAGCTTGGCCTAAATTACATATAACTAATCACTCTAAAACCACAAGACAATTATGCACTGACATACAGACAATGCTGATTGGAGCAAAGCACCAAAAGAACATGCAAACTACCCTGAATAGTGACTCTATTTAATGGTTTTAGGAGCTCTTCAAGCATCTTATAGTAATCAGAATGCAAAGTTATAATCTTATAGTAAATCTTACAGTAAGAATCCAAATTTACTTTTGAATGGATATCAATGGACATTTGATGTTTTTGGCCATATAATAGTGTAGTTACAACCTTTACCCGCAAGGACTAATTGCTGATGTTAAGCAGCCAACTCTGGACCCCCTGGTATATGTGGTTGATGTTGGTGGCTGTTTGTTTGGAGATCTCTGTGTCCCTTTTTATGCACACAAGAGATTTGGTTTAATAGTTGCATTTGGAAAATTAGCCACTATTATATTCAATGACAGCCATTAAAGCAATGTCGGCTGTTAACGTGTGTGTTGCAAGTAGTAGCACTTGTCCACACAAACAAGTGCCTGAACAAACAGCAGGTTTCTTTCTCTGCATTCTCCCCTCCATTGGTTTTTGAACACCACTGAGACTTTGTAAAGAGATTGTAACCACCTGTTCCTGGGGCCCTCTAACCTCCCTGCTCATAACTCCCAGCATTTCCCCATCCAAAACATTTTAATTTGGGGCAAAATTCATTTATATGTTTTGATAATTGTCCCTAATTGTTTCTTTGAAGGACATAGAGGCATTCAGGACATCTGGTCCACAGATGTTTTGCATCCATGCAGCGAGATGTTCTTGCAAATGCTCATGAGATGACAACTTTGTACCCAGCTGGAAATTTGTACTCCACTGGCCTTTGGGGCAAATCAATGGCAAGCATGGCCGGTCTCTTTGAGCTGGGCTGATGACACTTTGACCCTGGTTAGATGATAAACATTGCATGAAACTGTGGCCCCCTCAGATTTGCAAACTTCCTTTTGAGATATAATGAAGAGCAAGTATTCTGGGATAGCTCAACCTGTTGACCCTCATGATGAAACTAAGGCGCTAATATTCTCCTTGGGAATGGTGGAGTTTCTCCACAGGGAATGTGTGTCCTGCGCTTCCTGCTTTTCAAACACAATTAGGTCTGATCCTGACAAACGCAATATGCATGGCCCAATCAATCCCATCCACATGGACCTGGTCTATGGTTCTGGGATAGCTCAACCTGTTGCCCTGGCACTAATACACTCATTGGGAATGGCAGAGTTTCTCCATAGGGAATGGGTGTCTGGACCTGCAGTGAGAGCCGAGGAATGTACAGAAGCTCTGTGGATTTCCCCATGTGATTACACATTACGCATATAAGCTGCCATTGACATCCAAACAGACATTTTTATAAGATCTGGCACACACACACATACACACCAATAAATAGTGAGAACTGCATCCCTAAAAGGAAGAACAAGTGTGGACATGCTAAACACTTTGTCTCAATGTAAGGCACAATTATACTTGTTCATATATAACTATGTGTGCGAACCACAAACATACTTACACATGCATGGCTACACACACAATCCATGAACCAGATTGAATGCAATGTTGAATGCAATGAAAAACAAAAAGTTAAATGCAATGAAAACAAACCCACTAATAAACTCACGCTTATAAAACACTCCACAGGTGTATTTTCTCTGCTGTTATCTCTCTTCTCTGAGCAGCTGTCAGTCTCTGGTTCATTAATCCCTTATTAACTTAAGACTTATTCAGTCTCAGTTGAGATTGTGTAAACTGTGACACCCCAGCAAGACTCTTTATGGCTGGATGACAGAATGATTAGATGCCTTGGTCAGTGGATGCATGGATGTTTGGATGGATGGATACTTTTTTGGATGGATGAATATATTGATATTTGGATGAATGCTTGGGTGTATTTGTGAATGTTAGGATGCATGTTGTAGTTCTGCTCTTGTCTCATTTGAGGTCATCACAAAGCAGGTTCAAGGTCATGATGTAGAGTACATGTGAACACACATGCTCAGAGAGGGCATTTCTCCTCTTAACCTCACTCATGGCTCCATCAGGATCTGTTTATGAAGTCAACATGTTTCTAATGAAACTCAACCTGCCTCACTAATAGAACAAAGATTGTTCAGCCAATAAAGTGTGTGTGAGCTCGCACACATGCGTTACAGAATACCCTTTTCATCTAAAGCGCAACCCAAAACAACCTCTCTTCTCCAAACAGGTGGACAAATGAAAGCCAAGAACTTCACTGTAGAGCTCTCAAGTTACCAATTGTTTTGAAAAATGCTATGACATCAACATAAATTACAGTTAGCAGTGATAGCGATCCCAGAGAGAGGCATCATGGGTACGTGGAGCTACCGAAGCTGCAGTGGCCCTTTGAAGATGAGAAAGTGTTTAAAAATATGTTAAATAAACACTAATCCTGAACAAACATTCTCCCTAGCGCTTAGAGTTAATGACTCACTGTGCAGAGTAAAAGACCAAAGACATAAAGCATAAAGCAGTACAGTCCTTCATATTTAGTGCGCTATGACTTTTCAGATGACTGAATTTATAAACTGAATTTTTAATTTAATCTGAAACATGCTTTTGTTACTGCTGAAAATAACATTAACAGTGAGAGCAAGGAAATTAAACATATTCTCTCACTATTATAAATGAAAGAAATGTTCCCTTTCTGTCATTCAATTTGACTAGGGGTTTACTCTTGAGTCACAATCACCTCTGCCTCTTAATAAAAAAAGCCAGTGAAAACTGGCAACTGAAATTTGCATGCCAATCTCCATCCTGGACATATGGGTAGAAAGGGAGCTGTCCTGTCCTGCCCCATAAACTTTCCCTGGGTGCTTCAGCAGGTTTCTGAGCTGCAGATTGCAAAAAAGAATGAATTTCCAAACAGTGAATTAGAGTGTTTTTAAAGATGAGCATTTTCCATCCCTGTTGTTTTGGATGTGATTGCTTTATCGTATCAGACAGTCATGAATGGTGTTTGCAGTGTCTTGGTTTAACCATGACCAAACGACATTCATGGAAGGGACATGCCCTTACTGTGAGAGCATGCCCATCCGAGTGTTGTGGTCGCGAACTGCCTGCTTCATGCAGAGGCAGAAATCCACTCCAGATGTTTTCCTTCCTAGCAGACTGATACTCCTGCCCAGGGCCTGTAAGTTTTCCTCATCACTTGTGGCGAGGGTTTACAGTGCTGTGGGCCAAGCTGCCTCTGCCCTACATGCCATGGCAATTTTGCTGGTCCATCAGGACAAGACCCTGAGTCTGAGAGACATGCATGAGGGTAAGGCTGAACCAGGGCTGACGCAGGGACAGACAATGTCTAGGGTCATGGACGAGGAATGGCATCTGTGGCTCAACCTTTCTGAGATGCATGGCATTGAGAGTCTCAATGCATCCATCTTCCAAAGGGAGGGGCTTGTTTGATGACATTACCAAGGACTTTGCACAGCAGTGAAGAAGACTGAGGAAATGAAACATCTTGCCTCCTGTCTTCCTACAGGGTGATAAGGCCATTCTGCTTCTCATCATTCTCATCTCCTCCAAAGATGTCAGAACCAAAGAACAACCAGCCAAAAAAGATGCATAGGAAGGCAGCACCACCTGCCTGCCAGGATACCATTACCTAAGGTTTCAAAACAGCCCTGACACGGGCAACCCAGGAAGAAAGTTCTCAGGACCCTGCGGGCTGGGGCAGGCTCCTGCTTCACCCTCAAAATCATCAGCTCCCCTGTGGTGCTGGTACCCAAATTGTCACTGAAAGAGCAGTTTCTTCTCTCCTTCTTCTCTCCTTGCAGCTGTGCAGCATCCACCCCCGGCACAATGAAACATATTGTCCCTCTTGTTCCTCTCATCAGATTTTTAGGAGCGTGGGCTGCACTCTTCAACCCATTGATATGACTCCTGAGAATTATTCACCTCAGACATGCAATTCAGTTCGGGGAGCAATAAAGATAATTCCATATTCTGAGATTTTTATTTTCATCACGCACATTTACTTCAACTGCATAGTAAGACTTAAAACTCTAATCAGCCCTTTATCTATTTTGGAAGATGGCAGAAGGGAACACTCCAAACAGAGGTCACCTCTCAGAGGTGACAACATGCGCCATTTATGTCCAGCTAGCATCTTTGGTTGTTGGACGTGAGGATCACTTCTAGTACCTTCCATGACCGGCTATGCAGAGGAGTTGGCCATCAGGTCTGATTCTCACGTGCATGGCCCTTTCTAGGTAAGCCTGTGTATCCCCTCCAGAGTAACCCAGTATAATGGATTTCCATAGTCAAGGTTCCCCCTTCAGTAAACTCTGTCTCTTTCCCTTGGTAAAATTTGGTGGTGTATGCCAGCTTTCTTATATATCTGTATGTGTCCAAGTGACAGAGGTCCCAAGTCAAGACAGGCAAGTTCCAAGTCAAGTCCCGAGTCTAGACACGCAAGTCAAGTTGCAAGTCCTCAACTTTAAATTTAAACAAGTCATCAGTGCTCTTTCCCAAAATTAGTCTCACAAAATAATTATTTTCACAGAGAAAGTCCTCAGACAAAAGATTACAGGTTAAACAAACAGATTTATAGGACAGATAAATAGCAGAGATATCATGGTGAGGAAAACAACAAAGTGATAAACCATAAGGTGGCAATAACATCAGCTATACACAGTTACAGTTACCAAGATTACAACATTTCAATACTTAATAGAGACATTATCTGTTGGGAGAAAGGGTTAAAGGTTAGATTTTTAATTCATACTCATGTCACGTATTCATGGAAGAGACAGGTTTTTAGCTGTTTCTTAAAAATAGTGATGAATGCAGAAGAACAAACATTTTGGAAGATCATTCCACTGGCGACCTGCAAGCAAGTGATTGTGTGCTCTTTAAAGAGGGTATTACACAGCAACGTTCATGCACTGACTGTAGGGATCTGGATGGTGTGTAGATGTGCATGATTTGGAAAGGTACGCTGGTGCAGAGCCAGTAGTAGTTTTGTATGCAAGGAGTAAAGACTTGAATGTGATGTGCGCGGCAGCTGGTAGCCAGTGAAGGAAAATAATGTGACATGGGCTATTTAAAGACAGTCGAGCTGCTATCAGAAATTCTGTATTAATTAAACACAGAAGCTTTGAAAGATTTATAAATGACACAATAAGGGTGTCATGTGACACTTAGCATTCATGGTGTTGTCCGACTGACATCCATTTTCTTTCATTTTTCTTTTTATTTAAAAAAAAACATTTTGTTAACTACTTTGTGTGAAATCTAAAACATCTAAAATATTTGCTTTCTCAACATATATAAGTAATTGCATTTTGCATTTTTACGTATAAGTTTTTAATGACCTGATTCTATAGACATTAATGTGTAATTTTCCCAATTCTACATTATTTGCTAGTATTTGTGCACGTAAATGTATATATGTAATTTAACAAATGTAAACAAATGTACAAATGTAATTTTAGACTTGCCAAGTCACAGTGCTCAAGCATAAGACAAGTGAGCTCTGTTCAAGTCTAAGTTAGGTTGCAAGTCTTCTCAATTTGCATTTGTGATTCAAGTCTGAGTCAAATTCAAGTCATCCGACTTGAGTCCACAACAAACTCCACTTGCCAATTTTTCATTGGCCTTCTGTATAAAGATTAATTATATATATAAATGTATAATCAGAGGCAACTGGAGCTCCCAAGAGCGAAACCCCTATTGTTATTACATTGACAGAACTTATTGCTCCTTCCATTAGGGAACAGGGGTTACCTATGTAACTGAACATTTTTGTAATATCAGCATATTAGACTATATAAAAACACAAATAAACCAAAACCATATTTTTGCTTCTAAATTGTGTGACAGTTATGGTCACTATTCACTTTAATCTTATGCAAACAATAGCTCGGACATTCGATTCCAAATGATTTTTTTGTGTTCCACAGAAATATGAGTTTATTTTTGGGTGAACTATTACTTTAACACAATTTAAAATTGACTGAATGTTAGCTATAGTGTTAGTGCCTGTTATCACTGAGGAAAACTGCAACTGAATTGCATCAGATTCTGTTTCCTGGCTGACAGTGTTTTGTGCAGTTCTAGATTTATAATATAAATCCAGTTAGAATACGGCACGCAAAATTTTACAATCAGTCATCAACATTATGAGATGGATAAATGGAAAAACAGTTGTTATTCAGCTGTGAATGTTTTAGATTTGTTCAGGTGTGTGTATAAATGTTGTGCATGTTTGTGTGTTGAGATTTTATCACACTAAACACCACACGGCTCAATGGTTTGAAGAAGTTCCCATGTTGAAAAGAGAGCTATATACAGGCAGCCCACATGCAGACAGAGACACGCTCTCTGGGCATGTTCGGATTGACATACTACCTACTGTTTTTGATCATTTGTACATAGTGCACAGTGTATATAAATGTGGACAGTATGCACATTTTCTAAAAGCATGTGATACTCCATTTGACAAACTGTGACGAAACAGAAGTAATCTTTACAATAATCTCTTTATTGACAATTATTTGATTGTACTGGCAACAGTTAAGGCATTTTGTATGAAAAATTGCATAGAAAAATGAATTAACGATGTCTATTAACCAATTAGCATCAAGGTATGGTATTTTCTGAATGATGGTGGTAACCCACTGTTTTGAGTAAACTTTAATTTCTGACAGATGACTGTTTGTATGACGCTAAATAACACTATTGTGTTATTTAGCGTTACAACAGAATGATGTTAACGTGAGAAATAAAAAAAATATGACATGACACTTCATCTAAATCCCTTTTGTTACTATTTTGTTACTGCAATACTCTTTTTACTATTGCAAAATATTTATATTTGCAGTATAACTGTCTATTTGTCTGTCTTCCCCTCTTTTATTTTTGCAGCATCCTGACAACTTCTGAAAGGTTTTCTCATCATATATTCAACAGGTAAACAGTAACATTGAGAGATGTTTGCGATGGCTTTGAATCAACTGTCATTCAGTGTATTTGAACAGATGCAGGATATAAAGTGAGCTGTTTACCACAGGTAAAGAAAACACATTACTGTGTGCATGTGTAACTGTTTGATTTTGTTGGGGAGGTGTGGCCTTGAGAAAGTCATGGGATATTCAATGCGCGCACACACACACATACAGAAAAGAATGAAAGGTGTGTGTGCCCTAACCCTACCAGAAAACTTTATGCATTTTTACAATAAAAAAAAACTTTATTTCTTATATTTTAGTGTTTTCACAAATGAGGACATCCTCAAAAGGAGGGTTTGCTCAGATATGTGAGGTTTTGCTGCCTTTTGGGTACAAATTTCCCCCAATATATGGTTAAGTAAACCCTCACACACACACACACACACACACAGGAAAGAATGAAGTGTGTGTGTGTGTGTGTGCACTCTGATGGCCACCTATGAGTTGTGGTTTCCTGTTTGAGAGATGTGCTGTGGTATATTAGTACAACACCAAGCAGGCACTGACACCAAGGCCATTGCTTCTGTTGAGCGTGCATGTGTGTGGTCCAGCAGGTTCAGCGTGACTAATTGAGGGGACTCAGGCAAGCACTCTGTTTCCCCCTTCTCAGAAACACACGTACACATGCACCGAAGGGTATTATCTATGTGTCCATCCATCAGGGAGAACACATTTAAACAGAAGTATAGCAACAAGAAATAAAATGGCTTTCATTCAATTTAAAACAAGAGGCTTTCTGTGAGAGAAAGAAAAAGGAATAAAAATATAGACAGAAAAAAGAGAAGTGAGAGGGAGAAAGAGGGCCCAGGAATTAGCCCTGAGGAACATCATGATCATCTAAAACACCAAGATGAGAATTATCATCACCTCTTCAGATTTTACATTATATGTTTGGGCCCAGATGATAATGACAACTCCCTCTACCTTTGACCGCACAATAAACTCTATATGGCTCCCACACTACTCTTCTTTATCACAACCAGCCTTCACGCAATGAAAGCCTTTTGTTTTGGCAACACAGTTTCTCTTTAATGGAAGAAATGTCTCCGATTAATTTCGATAGATTCATTAAGTTTTTGAATGGGCAACATTTTAGCAACAGGTTGTGCTCTTTGTTCGTGAGCCTAAGAAAGCAGGATGATGCCACTGAGACATATCAAAAAATACATGTCAAAATGCACATCTTTATCTTTGGCTAAAGAATTCTGTTGCACAAAATAATTTCATGTGAGATAGCACAAAAGAACAAGTTAGGAATGGGATTTTTTTTCCTCTGTTCTCCTATTCTACTTGTTTCAGTAAAATGCAATATGCAACATCATTCCCATATGTTTTTCTGCCAGCATTAGCCTGTAGAGTGAGGACAGCGCAGTGTGTTTGTCTGTGCGAGGGAGTGTGTGAAAGGCTATACATTCATTTGTGTGTGTGAAGTGTGGACAAGTTTGTGGAGGGGCATTAATATAATTTAGTATAATGACGTGGTGACAGACCTGAAGTTTAAACACTATACTGTGGTGCTGATGCACCCCGCTTGTCCTGTATACAGGAGTCATATTATACATTTAATCAATGTATTATTTCTTTCTCTTTTCTTGAATTAACTTCTAATGCTTTTAAACACACACACACTCTTTGTTTTCCCTTATTGTGAAATGTGTTTGTAGGTTTAGAATAAACCACCCTACATTCATCACATATTATCTGGACACATTGCAGGCTCAGAATCAAACACACTGTTTTTTTGCAGTGGAATTCCCTCAGAATGGGAATGTTGGGCTCTCCAGCAACCACTAATAATCCTCCGAGTGGCAGGTTGGCCGTGTGTTCTCAGCGGCCTTTCACTGGCTCCCTTGTACAGCTTTCTGATGATGGTACAAGAAACAGAGAGGGCTCAGGCACACTGTTTTCTTTTCCAGTTTCCAGAAGGTTGAAAGCATGGAATTAAGACTTTAGGATTATGGGCATGGCCTGGCCACCCAGGCCATGAGAGATAAAACATAAAAAATTCAAATAAATTAAATCAGTACAGTTCATAAAAGACAGTGGGATCAAGCTTCCACCTCTTTAAGAGATGAAATTAAAGGGAAATGGATCTGAGTGAGAAAAAAAATCACAAATTTTCCTGATGGTTGGCTAGACTTAGAGGCACTATAAAATCACAGAGCCATATGAAAATGTCAGGATAAATGTTTGCTTTGGCCTAAAGTAGAGGCAGAGAGAAAATGCTTTAAGACAAAAAAATTGGATGAAGGATGTTGATGTAATTGTCTTGTAAATGCAGAAAAGATTTGTCTCTATAGTTAAATTTGTCAGCTACTTTTCACTGAGGAACAGCAAGTAAACTGTATGCAACTGACCTGGACCTCAAATTAAAGACTTATGAACAACACAAAGCTAAATGTCTACAAACACAAAACCTTATCTTGGAATATTGCAATAGATAAATCTCATGCACTCTGCTAATCTAAAATCATGAAGTCATTTACAGTATTTATTCCACAGCAGCATTTTTTCTAGAAAATCCTTAAATAATAATCCTAAAAAAATATTTTCTTTATCTAGAAAATAATTTAAATAATGCAGCAGGTCTGCTATAGGCAAAAAGGAAATTGCTGAATAATGTAATAGTTTGTTTTTATTCATTTGTAAAAACACAGAGCTGGTTTTTTGAGTACCTTTTTGATTTAAAAATGGTGTGCAGTATGACAAAAGACTATTTCAAAACATTTCTGCATTTCTAACATCATTAGTTAGCTTAACTCTAGGCTTTTTATTGTTTGTGGCAGCATGCCATATTAATAGCCAAAAAATGCAACTGAAGTGCATTTGTTGTATGGCTTCAAATATAAATCATACAATCAGAGGTGGATCTAAAAGTTTTAATAGATTAACCACTTGGGTCACTTAACCACCTATTAAGATCTTTTGAATTGCTTTGTTATTTCTTATCCAACCACAAGGGGCGTTTCTTTTAGGAAAAAGCAGCACCATGTGTCATAGTAAAATATGGAACAAAAATTAATTGCTATCCTCTTATATTTCAGCTGTTTCTTCTTGATTTATCGTTCCCCTTTTTCTTTTCCTCTCTGTGGTTATGGGCCTGGGTTTCCCTTCTTAGTATGGCTCCCTGTTTTTCCAAACACACATTAAACACACTTCTTTCCTTAGATTCCATACCCACATAATTTAGTCTGGACAGCCATACTTTACATTCCGAGGGTCAGGAAAGTATCCCACACTACCTGTTACTGTGGTGACAGTCTGATTGGATGGTTTGTGTGGTGAGAGGTTAATGATACTCCAGTAGTCAGGGTGGAGACCAGTGTCAGCACTGACACAGACACATACATCTACATAGGGGAACAGGAAACTAGCAAACTCATAAAAAGAATAATTAGAAACACATATATACACTGAACGCAAAGTGATACTGCCATGTGTGTATTGAAGTGTGTGTGTGTCATGGGGTGTTCTCCATAACTGCTGATAAAATAAAAATTCCAGGACGTATCTGTGGTCAGTGTGTGTATAAGTGTTAAAAAGGCAGAGTTTTTTTGGTCATGGGTTCGGCTGCCAGCGTGGGTTGACACGGTCTGGGATGTTCTGTCACGCCCATGGGGGTTGCGCGGTAACTCCTGTTCCCAAGGGAAGGCAGCCAGGCTTGGGGCGTCAATGTGAGCATTTTGGGAAGGTTGTGGAGACAAGGGGAGATAAAAAGGACTAAGATAAAACCCAAAGTTTGGAACAGAACTACAGATGATGATTCAAAGAAAGCTAGAAACCCCACACCACTTCAAAAACTTACAAAGAACTTTCCCATACACACACACTCACAGCTATGCAAATGGGGCTGGGATAATTACTTGTATGAAACCAAGTTTCTATGATTGGGGACAGAGTGGAATTGAAATGGGAGTGAGAGAACTGTTATGTTGTGAAGTAGTCTGCAAACAGTAGATGACCCACTATGGGAACTTAAAAAATTATCACCTTATATGTTTGAATGAAAAAATAACAGGTTTGGTAGCATTCTAAGCCAGACCTTTGGCTATGACTTTTATTTAAGTAAGGCTATGTAGTTTGGCCCATTTTGCAGGTTATTCTGCCTAAAAAATGGTTACTTAAGGAAGACAGGAAGAGAAAACTTTAAACGATGATGTGAAACAACCAACCACAGCTTGCTTTTTTAACATGTTTATTAGAAAGATTGAAATTGACTGAAATTAAAGTGACCAAAATAACAACCCAGCGTTCAACAAAGTGGCACAGTAGCCTGGTTATACAGGCAACAACAAATAAATCAGAGGAAATGTGTGTGCACTTCATTCTCAGAATCTCTTCTCACCCAAAAGAAATAATTATACACAAAACTCTGGAAATGAATGTGTGTGTGAAGATATCTACTTATCTTACTAAAACTGCCTCACACAAAACCCCAAATATCAAAGATTCTATACAGAGCATTTTGGAAACATCACCAAATATTTTTTCATGTTTCTGCTGAAAAATAGACCCTAGTAATCTTACATGACCTCTAGAGCAGGGGTTTCAAAACTTTATTTTGGGCCGAGGACCCCTTACACAGGGGGAGAACATTTCAAGGACCCCCACAAACATATTTCACCTTGAACCATATTCATACCACTTACATGCTTTAAAAATGGTCATTTTGTACTCAACAACATTTATACTTATCAAGTAACATGAAAGCTTTCATAAAATCAACAGCAGCAAGACTGGAATAGTTCCAGTAAACCTAAACATTAAAACTAGGCTAAGGTTTTTTAAGTGTTTTACTAAAAAGTAATACTGCACAATTTTATAATTTATAGCAAATTATTACTTTGCTGACCCCCTGCCTATGAAATGCAGACTACCAAGGGTCCCCAGGCCAAACTTTGAGGACCTCTGCTCTAGAAGACTTTGGAAATCAGCAATGTCTCAAACAGTGCTTAGATTTGCCAAGATTTCCAACAAGATTTCCTTGCCAAGAAGTCCACAACCTTAAGGCAGACTAGAGGCATGTTGGTTTGTCACAAAGGTCTAGAGGAGGAACGAATATCTGTAATATTTAAAAAAAAATGACATGATTACTTCTACTCTTGTAGGTCCTGTTTCATGTAAAACTTAATTTGACATGAGCCAGCAAGAAAACAATCTCTTTTGTGATTTGAAAAGAGAGGAAGACAAAATCCACAGCTGTGTTTCTTTCTTTCAAGAGATAAAGACCATTTTGTATTCGACACATTTAATCCAACAAGAAATCACTCCCACTGGTTTAAGGTCACATTAACACAAAAGAGACACAAATGCGATAGATGGTAGTCAGAACAGCATGTACAGGAGAAAACTCAGTTTCCACCTCACAAATACAAAATACAATAATCTGGACATCTGAGATGATCATTATTCCCCCCAAATTGCATCTGAGAATTTTAAAATTCAACCTAAGTTAATTACATACTTGCAGACATAAGATGGTTATATCGACATATGACTCCAGAACTAGAACATGAATGGAAACTTTTAGGAATGTACAACTCAGCTGCTGTTAATATAGGCAGGGATTTCTGGTTTAATAAAATTGTATATCTAAAATTGTAGCACATAATTTAAACAATTAGAATGTGTTGTAAATCTTACTTTGGTCCTTTCTGTCAATCTATAAGAATGCTATGATTCTGGAAGTAGGGACCGAGACAACATACGACAGCCCTCTGATTTCAGAGCTATGAATGGTAAATAGGAACATAAAGACTTTGAGATGTTGATTTAGGAAAAAACACATTGGGTCGCAGACATAAAACATGAGCAGAACATATTTTGATGTACATCATTCATGAACCCAAGAGTATGTCTACTTAGTATCAAAACTCATCCAATTGCTCTGACATCAGTTTACAAAGATTCAAATGCTTACAAATAAGCAAATGGTCTGATCTATGAAGATGGATTATCTTTGGTATTCCAGAGAGTAGGCTACTGCAATTGTCTCTGGTTAAAATGCTTATTTGACAATAATGAAGCAACAGACTGACCACATTTTAGGAATATCCTCAATTTTGCCTTTCATTCATCAAAACATAACTTGAATGTGTAGCCAACTTTCAAAATTAGAACCACAAGACAATCTGACAATCAAACAAAATCCTTGTGAACCAAAAGTAATACTGTGAATACAGTGAATGTAAACGACATTTAAAACCAACAAAGGCTACAAAGGTTGTGGAAAACTGGCAAGTCTGTTACTATCATTGATATACTTCGCTCATAAATCTCTGTACAATTGCACATTTTCATAATGATGCTAATTCTAATATGATGCTGAAATTGTATGAGATAACACAGATCTTTGAAATGTTTAGACACACCAGAGTGTGAACATTATTCACGCTGGTCTGAATACATCAGTGTTCTTGTAAATATGTGTGTTGTATATAATCTGTGTATGCATTCTTTCTATAATGTGTTACTTATGGCTTAAATATGCATAGATGTGTATGAGTGAATAATTGTCTATCCTTCGGTCTCTCCGTGGACGTTCTCCATATGGACTTTGAGGTAGTCATTGCGGGTGAACTTCTTGTGGCAAAGAGAGCATTCAGCCATTGGCCTGTTTGGATTATGGGTCAGCTTGTGTCTGATCAACATCTTCTTCAGACTGAAGGACAGGTCACACACCTAATAACACACAACACACCAAATTACTACACACCATTTGTTACTCTCAACAAATGCAGGTAAATTTCTGGATGCTACAATACTTTCCTGTCCCAGCTTAATGTGCAGAGAAAACTATGTCACACTGTGGCTCAACCAATGGCATGAGACTAGGGCGGAGCTACCTGTTTTACTTAACAACAGAAGACTGGTTGAACAATAAAAGAGGACTAGAGTACTTGAAAAACCTGGCTGGAAATCAGTAGTAGTGGTGTTTCCTAAGGTAGGCAACACAATTACTATTGCTCATACAAAACCCCTAACCCAGGGGTGCCCATCCTGCTCCTGGAGGGCTGGTGTCCTGCAGAGTTTATCTAGAACTCCAATCACACACCTCTGATCCAGCTAGTCAGGAGCTTCAGGATTACCTGAAATTTATAAATGCTTGTGAAATGGTTTGATTAGGGTTGGAGCTAAATTTTGCAGGACACTGGCCCTCCAGGATTGGACACCCCTGTTCTAGCCCAAAGTATTAATCCAGTGCACATAATCTAAATAATCATGCACAGTTTGTTCCAAGAACATGAATGATATCTCAAATTCTCTAATCAATTGACACAACTCAGCTTTCACCTAGCAGACAATAAAAACAGGTGAAAAGATTCTGAGCCATATCTGAAGACCAGAATATCAGAGACTTGGGATGGTGGATCTTCAGAGTTATAGCAATAATTAGCAATCTCTGCATAAACAAACCATCTGCATAAAATTTCTCTGGCAATCATCAACAAAACCCCATTTTTGAAGCCATGACCTCCGCAGCCTTTGTTCAGGACAGGAAAGAGAATAACTCAGTCTAGTAGCTATCAGAGGACTTGTGTTACATAACAAATAAAAAGGCCCAGGAGAAGATTTTTATTTTGGCATTTCCATTGTAGCAAATTGACGTTTGCTTACAGACTTCCATTTTGTGTGTTATGATGACTTCATGCACTGTGACCACTAAAAGGATGTGAAGACAAACACACATCGAGAGGATGTCTTAACAGACATATAAACAACCAATAACTGAATGAATCAGAACAGAACCAAAAAAGCCAAAGTGGGAGGCACATAAAACTTTACTATTACAATGCCATATGCTATTCATTGAGACTCCAGGACACAAACGCCAGAACTGCTGGAAATAACATTGCCAACAAAACACACACTCAGAAGGGCAAGCAAACAGCCAAACCGAGCTGTAAATCGCATTCTGTTAAATCCTGCAGTCAAGAGCTGCGGTCTAGTGCCATGCTACACACACATTATCAAATATGCATCGCCAATGGCACACAAATCCATTTTGCATGATAAATCAACTTTATCTCTCCAAGAACACTCAATATTCTTTATCTCCAGGAAGAGAGACATTGTGTGGGAGGGAGACATTGCAGCTGTCATTTTTTTTTTAAATTTAAACAGTATGAAGAACATTTAACACCTTAGTGAGCTTCTCATTAGTCTCTCTGTGTGAACTGCACATAATATGCACATTTGCAAGTATATGTTTCTGTGTATTTGTTTGAATGAAATTGTCTTTCTGGACCCAAATAACTTCTGTGGATCACAAAAGGTGAGATTTTAAAAATAAAGATGGACGCTTTTTCCATAAAATAGAAGTGAATATGGATGTAGCTTAGGTCCACAATAAAGCACCATAGTGGTCCATACTCCCCATTTCAAAGTTACATTATATTCAGTTTCTGCACCGCCACATAACTCATCAGAAAAATGGCATGAGCCAATGAAATTCCTTCAGAGGGAAATCTACAAAACAATGTCACATAATGTTTCTTGTCTTCAACTTCAACAGGAGCTGTGAAAGAAAGACGTGACCCCAAAAACCACTTCAAATAAAGTCAAATAGGCAAAGAAATCAAGTCAATAACAAGGCCTCAGATGAATTTTGAGTTAAGATGGTTTCTGGCACATCTCAGTTTGAAAACGCTGTGCATGAAAGAATTACCGGAATAATTTGCCATCAATAGAAGCCATTGGAATAACTGTCTTCAGAGCGCCAGATTTCAACCCAAATCACTTGAGGCTTAAAAGACTTGTCACGTCAAGTGCAGAGAGAGAAAAAACAGAGGAAACAGCCAATTTCATTCTTTTACGGTCTTTAAAACCGTCAAAACGTAGAAAGACACGCTTGCAGCTTGCCATAGAAATAAATATATGGGAATGTTTCTCATTTAGTTTAGCAAAATGTGTGTGCTGAGACTACTCTGCACAAGTGTGTGTTTAGATTCCTCAAGAGTCTCCCGCAGAGTGTGTTCACTGCTGGCAAAGTGTTTCAGACACAGAGGAAAATCCACATGTGTGTATATGTTGTTTTCCACCAAAATGGATCTAGTTCTTGGCTGTAGGATCTGAGTCTCTCTCAGAATCTCAGCTCTGGTCTGCATTTTCACTGACCTGAAAGCCCAACTATTACCTGACTATTATTACTATATTAACTGACTACAATACTACACAACTGGACCATTAATAAACATGCCACATCAGACGCTTTGTTTATGAGCCTTATAAAGTAATTAAATTTTAATATGTATAGAAATCAATCCACTTTTATGATTTTAATAAATGATTTTTAGAAGGATGGAAAAAATAAAGTAACAGGATCTGCTGTACACGATGTGCAAGAACAGGATGCACATCCAGTAATGCTTTATTTTATTTATTATTAACCTTTTTTTTAAAAATTAAATTTTGTTGGGGCCCTCCTCCCACCCTGACATTCCTGGTTTGTGTCCAGCAAAGCCAATACGTCAGTTTAAGTTTTAACTTTTTAAAAGTTTAAAAAAACAGTTTAAATGTTCATAGTTTTCAATTTAAAACACATTTAAAACATATAAAATATATTTTAAACAGCTTCTAACTTCTATCGTTACTGTGGCATCAAAGCTGCAATGGAAGGACATGCCAGGGGGACACATAACAAAAACTGACCTCTGACCAAAACTGATCTCTGACTGTTCAGTAATTCTAAGGGATCAGGCTTTCAATGCTTAGTGATTAGACTTTTAGGCTGTTCTGTGTGGAGTTTGTATGTTCTCTCTGTGTCAGTGTGGGTTTCTGGGTACTCCGGTAAACTGGATATAATAAAATTGCCCTTAGCTGAATGAGTGCGTGTGAATGGGTGTGTGATTTTTTGCCCTGCAATAGACTGACCATCTATTTAGGGTGTGCTCTGCCTATGGGCAGAGATGCTGGAATAGGCTCCAGCCCCCTGTGACCCTGAAGAGGACAAGTGGGTTTGGAGAATGAATAGATGGAGGGATGTATGATGACAGACTGTAAATACAACCATTTGTTTCTTTACAATATCATAGCCTGATGACTTCATTCGGGTTTTTTTAATGCACAAGAAGTGGTATGGAGCAACCAGCGCAGTGATGCCAGCCGCAGCTCAATGCTAGCAAACAAAAGATGAAGCAATTACTCTGCGTGTTATATTCCATGTGAACTGTAAGTGGTAGCTCATAAAATTAATGACATAATCAATAATCATATAATGTCATTATTAAATGTCATTTTCCATAAAGAAAAACAGCTAAATAAAAGCTAAATACCATTTGATTGGTTAATAAAATTGTCTATTCATTGGCAATAAACTTGCATCTGGTGGTCAGTGCCTTCTCTCCCTTTAAAATGATCTGTGATAGTTGCATACTATGCATGCCGATAACATGTTCTTGAGACCTCCAACATTTATTAAGAATGTAAATAGACACCTTTGCTTTTACATTGACTTCTAAACCTAACATTAGTATTAATTGGCTGAACAATGTTCTGAGAAACATAAGTGTGTGTCTTAAGACATCTATGACACAGTACTCACAAATTGTCACATGTATTTTCAGAGGCTGTGAGGAGATAATGAGAGGTTTATAGATAATTTATTTGGTGTGGCTTGGAGCAGGATGTTTGTGTGTGTGTGTTTCAAGGCACCGAAAGGTCAGAGATGGGTCAGTTTGGGTAGGGCGGTTTCATCCTTGTGTCCGCTTGGCAGGAAGTCCTTCCACTGTGGCTTTGACACCACAGTAACACCCTCACACAGACACAGAATTTGACTGTGCACTGGTTTATGTGCTGTGTAGCAGTATGACTGTTCTGCTTTGTGGTCTGATGCGCGTCATGGTGCTGATTATGTGGATACAGAGTGGTCCGCAGGCATAAACTCAATACTGGCTATAGTTCTTTCAGTGGTCTGAGACTAAACCCTACTGAACGTCACATGCTACACACAGTCCTATGCCTTTGCTCTTCCATTGGGCTGTGTCTGCGGTATCTGTGTGAGGTGGGCAGCACTGGTTGTGTGATAGTCATCCAAAAAGCGTGTGTTTGTAAGAATGCAGCATTATGTAATGTGGTTTGCATGTGAGATTATATTGAAATGTTTAGTGTGTGTGTATGTGTAACTCACGTCACACTGGAAGGGCTTCTCTCCAGTGTGTGTGCGCATATGTTCGTCCAAACCGCGTTTCTGACTGAAGGCTTTGTTGCACTCGCTGCATTTATAAGGCTTTTCCTGTAGAAGACAAAAATGTTGAATGCACAAAGAAACATACACAAATGTGTGCAATGTTGCCTTCAAGTAATATTGGACTGATGCCAGAACAATATCATAATTGTCTATGGAGTGTCAAAAGAGAGTAATGACAAAACCAACATTTTGTTTAAAGCACAGGACAACATGCATTTTTTTTGTTTTTTGAGTGATAATTTGACTATTAAAGTGAGAGGAACTTTGATAATCAAGTAATTGATAATCAAGGTTGAGTGATAATCAAGACTGAGTGATAATCAAGGAACATTCATACAGGAACTTCCCAGCAGGATGGGAAGGCAGGCTGCAAGCTGTTAGTCTGTTTTCGTAGAAAAGAATGTATACTTGATATATTCAGAGAAGGCCAGAATAATCCTTCAGGCCACAAACATACAACTGTATGTTTACAGAACGAACACACACACACACAGACTGAAGATGTTCTGGGATAAACAAATTAGGTGGCCCTTCATGTGTTACACACCTGGAACACATTTCACATGGAATCACACACATGCAGACATTTGCTTGTATAACAGTCTGAAAATTTAGTAAAACACATTCACATACATTCTTTGCTTATACAACTAGATTAGCCATAACTTTGCCCCCCCCCCCAAAAAAAAAAAACTTATAGAATTATTAGAAATAAATAAATAATATGACTGCCAATTTAACCATTTATTACCTAAAAATAGCTTGTTCAAAAGAATTATTCATGTCCCCTGACAAAGTTCAAAAACAACTAAACAGCACATAAAAGTGACTAAATAGATCTCTAGACACAGTTTACTTTTTTAACTTGATGCAGTGGCCCAAGATGTTAGCCTGTACATCCTCTAATAAAAAAAAAATATATATACTGTAATGTAAGTATAATTATTTTATCTGAGCAATGGTTTTAAGTAGAACCAACAATTAAACCATTAGACCACTGAGAACAGTGGATAAAACTCAAAATTATTTTTGAACTTTAACTAAAATTTAATTCACGAATTGTTGTCCAAAATGAGGATGGCAGCAAAGTGAGGTTTTATCATATTTGGCGACATTTTTTAAGATAAATAAGTCCTTAAAGATTATCTGACAGGGGTGTTTTTCTACTGGGTCTGCAGACAGATAAGGTGTCTACAGGGTGATAAAACACATATGGTGATAGCCCAGTCCTTGCTTATACTTCCAGCACCCAGCTGCCATGGGAAAGGGTGGGCACCGGAAACAAGGATAATGGAAAATGAAGACGTAATCAATATGGGCTTGGGCCAGCATGGACACGTGTGTTTAAGAAAATAATACAGTGTAAGATGAGAGTCTTGGCGTTTACAGAGCACAATATTTCCATTATGTAGATGTTAATCTCCAAAGTTGAATCAGATCAGCAGTTAAAACCATCAGCTGGGACTGTCAGCAACATGAGGCTCACAAAAAATATGTACAGGTCAAGAGTCATGGACTATGACACACAATAGCACAGATGGACAGAAAAGTGGACAGCCCATTATTTTTCAACTTTGTGAATCATGCCATATTGACTAAATCTAGTACTGTGAAACCTGAAAAATGTTGCTTTCTCAGGCAGTGTACAGAGGTATGAACACATCAAAGCATCCAATGTATGTGACACATCTTGTCTACCACAATGCCTTCTTATAGTTATGAAGACAGTATAGATTAAACCTATCCATAATTATTACACTACATGGGTGTATTTTTGTTTTGCCTGCTATGTTTGGATTTATTATGTGTCTGTCTGTCTGTCCTTCTTTCTTTCTTTCCATAATATTCCACAATCTTGCATGTGGTTTTGATGGAGCTACTGAAGACAGTTACTTTTGAAATGTCTTTTAGAAAGTTATATTTAAAGAGTTTTAATTGTCTCAACCAATGATTCTAGGTCGAACTAAGAAATAAGCATTGTTGTCATCAAATAGTCACTATTCTGGGTATCGCTAAAGTTTAGTTTGTTGTAGATCATTAGACATCATTAGACTAAGATCGAACTAGACCCACTGACAGCATCATTTATTTGATAGTATTGTCTGTTGTTTTAGGACCAAATTCACTAAAGGAATTAGGCACAACACACCCACACTTAAGAAGCACTGATTGCAATTTGCATTGGGGAATTCTCCATCTTGCTGGCTGGTTCAGACATCTAGATTCTGGAGGATGCAGCATATTGCTGCAATGTGACATGCACAATCCATAAGCCTTGTGTAGTAATAGAACAATTTGAACTTTACAAATGACTTTTGTGAATACAGCACATTGGCAAAGAAAGAATAAGTTTACCTAGAAAAAGTATGAAAATAATGTAAATGTGCAGGTAGGTACAATGAAAGATCGCACACTACAGTGGAGCAAATCTTTCATTATCGATAAGAGCACAGTGTTAAAAGGCCAGGCATATAGAACAGACACTTGCGATTTTGGGTTATTCTAATTTGCAAGGAAAGTGTTTGTGCCTGTAGACCCTTTCCAAAACACATGCAGTTGGTATGTGATTAAAATGTAAGGTTTTATAGTGAACTACTGCATGTTAAAATAGTGAAACTCTTTAGTGAGTTCTTCATTCATATCTCATTCTCGTCATATAGGCCTATAAAGACAATCAAAATAACACTCACTTCAGAGGATTAGCACAGTTCTGTTATTGCTTGTTCTCATTATGGCATCACAATAGTTCATTCAGTTTCATTATGATATCATAATAGCCTTGTTCTGCTATCTGTTGTGTGTCAGTTCACAGCTCATATGTTATGGCTAAGAATTACTGGATCATAGTTCATATTTGGCGAAGACCTCCAATGATGTGTTACATCTGTTCTCCCGTCTGAAGTTTTCCTGGATTAATGCTGATGTTGCCACTATGTCTGTGTTATAAAAACTGAGAGATGCTATTTTAAATGACTGGGGAAAAGAGGGGAAAGTGATGTAGTTCTTTCAGGAAATAATGTCAGAACAAACACCCATGATGTCAATCATCAAAGATGTGGCAAACGAAGAAATTCTTTCAGAAAACATGCTTAAACCTTGCTATTTAGCAGATGTGTGTCCAATTATATGGTCCTTAAGGTACTGCAAGCAATTTCTTATTCAATTTAAGTCAGTGTCACCTACTTAAAAAAGAAAATCACACCTGTCTCTGTGAAAGCTCTAGACTCTGCAAACAGCAAATGTGTCAGGGGAGCGGTCAATCAGAAAACTAGCCAATCAGAAAACTTGTAAAGCATTTAGCAGAACTGGTTACATTAGGTTGACTGACACTTTTTAGAGTTTTAGAGAGGATTCCAGAGGAAGTGTATAATTGAAGAAGATATATAGTGAAGCAAAACAAATTAAATCACATACCGCATGTTCAGGCTGACCCACTGGTTGATTTTTTCCACAAATTTTCAGCTGTCAGGCTCATTTACATGATTAAAAATAAAGAAAGTTGGTGTGTATGAATGTGTCTGTTATAAGGTGAACGTTAACAGCCCCACTGACTCCTTCAGATTTATTGACACTGGACTATATATTTAGAAATGATGACATTTTGAAATACCCCAGAGGCAGGGCTGTATGCAGGGTTTAGAACAGAGAGAACCGCCCCACATATAATTTGGTCATAATAAGGTTGACATGTTTCTGTACTTGTGTTACACACAGGACACACACAAACACACAATCCTATACAGTAGCGTTTTTAACCAGTAGCCTTTTCATGCAGCATTACTATCCAGATGTTGAAAACATTTGGTAAGGGTTTGCATTTGTTTAATTCTGTGGAGAGGAGACATTTCGTGCTCAGAGGTTAAAAACATTCGCTGTAGAGAGGATCTATAGTGCGACTGCCATCCGGCCAAACACATCTAAACATTTAGACACACAAACACACATATTCTCACAGACTCACACACAAACACAGGTGTCAGAAAAATGAAAAAGAAATGGGGCAGGTGGATGTATTTGTAAATTGAGTGGTCTTACCCTTGTGTGTGTCCGTATATGCATCTTAAGGCCATCGTTCTTGCTGAAGGCCTTGTCACAGTACGGACACTGATAGGGCCGTTCACCTGAAATCATACAAACACTAACAAAGATCAATCAGAAAACAACTGACAGAATATGGACATCCAGTAAATGTGAGTGAACAAGTAAGCAACTATTGCCATGAGAAGGAAAAAATGTGTCTGATTCATAAAATCCTCTCAAAAAAGTATCTACTTTACTAAGTGACAGAATTTCAGGTATTTACAAAGTGTCTGATTTACAGATATGGTGTTCCTACTAGAGTCAGTGCCCAATCCAGCCCGGTTATGTGTGCTTCCATTCAAAGAAAACAAGGTACTAGGCTGGAAGAATTTTCTTTGCACAGGCTATTTACACCTGCTGGTCTCAAACCAGGAAACCACTATAAGAAGGTAAAATAATCTTCACCCTAATAAAAAACAATGGAATCCTGCCATACTGATGCATAACTAGATTGCTCCCAGTTTAATCAAGGGTCCATAGCAGAAGCACTGCAACATGAAGTTAGAAGACAGACACCCTTATTTTTCGTCACACTGCTACAGTTATTCCAGAAATATTTTCCCATCTGCCTCAAATGCAATTGTCTTATTCGTAAATTAAACGTATGAATTACCTGCCATACCTTACATAAATGTAATATGTTTTTGAAAACAGACTTAAACAAAGACCACTGCTCTATTGTTCGTTTTTGGGGCAGTTTATATATTAACAAAGCCATCTGACCCTTAAATCAGTGGAAATGTGGGCCACCTCTCTAAGAGCTCTTTTACCTTACAATTTTGGTGAAAAGGGATGTACTGATGTATTAAGTGGAGATTAAAGCAGTTTCCACATTATAAAACCACATATGCTCCTAACATTCAACACCACAAAGATCAATACTCTCTGTGGTGTACACAAAACTCTCTTAAAAGCTGCAATATGTTGCTGTGTTGTGGAATTCACCACAAAAAGTAGTTCCAGGATCAATTATGCCAGTGATTACATAAAACAACCTGGCCTAAATGTTTGTTAATTGTAACTGCACAGAACAACCAAGCAAGATGTATCTAACAGTGTGCTTTCAGTTATTTTGAGGATATAAACACTGCCCCAAAAATAGTTCCACATTTTTACCTTGGAACACAAAGAAACACAAATACCTTTTGTAGTCGAGGATCAAGTACAACTTAAGCTTGGATTCATGGCAGCTGCCTTTTGATATCACAATCAGTTATGTATTTATGCAAAAAAGCAGCTTTTATCTTTGCTCTATAAGAAATGGCAATATATGCACTTTGGCCCAAAGAGGATATAGATATATAATGTCTGATTTCTGGCTACATGGAGTCTGGAATAATGTGTCCACAAGGAATATAAAATATAAAACAGGATTTCCAAATCAATACTGCGTGCCTTCTTAGGGTACCACTTTTCCTCTCCAGAAACATAAAACCAAACACACTGGGACTTTGGGAACTCTATCTACACCATCTTGAACTGAAGTGACCTGAAGTGGGTGGGGTCAGGTAAGCCCCGCCCTCCATGGATCAAAGCGAGGCTGGGTTGAATGGAAGAGATGCTATCTGAGCACGTTCAGTATTTCCACAAAAGAGGCGTGATAAGCTGTCAATCAAGCAGTGGATAAACACATGGGTCTGCTTTAGATTAAACTGATCCAGATTGTAGATAGCAGGCCAGCTCTGATTGTAATCCTGCAGTATGCAGTAACATATAAATACAGCTGCACTAAAAGCTCAATTTAGTGTTTACAACTTTGTTTTGTCTGAAATCTTTGTGTAATTACACTTTGTGTAATTACACTCTTGATCCTAAACCTACCTTTAACCCTAAACTTACCCAGAACAACACATATGTACACAATAAGCACAAGGTGATTTTTTTTTCTTAGTATGTACCCAGCAGTATTTGTAATATAAAGTGTAACGCAATACCTCAACATAGGCCTAACAGAAAGACATTGTAATGACAGGGTTTGGATTCTGTATGCCTCATGGATTGAGCTGATTTCATGTTTTTAGCAGCCAATTATTTACCTATGTTTAATGTTTTTTTTCTGATGGGTCAATCAGACTCACCAGCTGAAAACCAGTGTCCTCATGTAACTGTATCATAGTTCACCACACTGTTCACAATTTCACATGGAATATGTGGTTACAGAGAACTCTTCAGATTCACAAACTTTAAAATTCAAAAACTCCTCTTCCGTGCTTGCCTATTGAATATCTTAACAACTTGACTTTAACATACTCAATAACAATGTGTAGTTAAACATACTTAACATGTTGCTCTGGCAGAAACAACTTGATTACTCAACATGGCAACAATGTCTGTGCCAATTAAAGGAATATGTTACTATTCACGTAGCTTTTTATAACACATACATACTTATGTTCTGCATGATGTTGTCAGACATCCAAAAGTTGATGCATAAAAAGTGGTCATTGGCAGTGTTTCTGGGTTATTGTGTCAGAATTTTCTCACTTTTGGAAAATAGATGACAAATATCAGGCTCACATAACCATGAGATCGGCCTTTTCCAGCCATCACTAGCAGAAAGCAGAAAGAGGCCTGTGCACATGAAACAAAGCTCTATTCTCATTATAGGTCTTTCTGGGCTAATGAAATAGGGGTTTTCTGGATAGAGAATGATTCCCTTTGGAATAGGTAATGCGTCTGGCAATTGGGGCAGCCCCGTAGAGAAATGTAAAATGGAAAAACATAACACTGCTTTAAGAGAGATGCCAATTGCTGTGTTCCAGCATGTGTGCATCCTGATTGTGTAACAATCCTTTTTCTAATTCACTTTCTTGTTAATACAATTTCTTGAGGGAATAATTGTCAGATTCAAAAAAAGTTACGTAGTTTAATTAGATAAATGAAAAGATTGGCAAGGAAAACTTTTTTGCTGCCCTTTGAATAATAAGGTTAATTAGCTAAGCTTCAGGGGGAATGCACATGTAAGATGTTCATTATACATGAGACTGCTCTCTGATCATCCATTACAGCGCTGATTTGATGGTGACAAGCTTTCCTCATATTTCCATAATAGCGCTGTACCACCCAGTGCAAATATAGAAAAACACAAAACCCTCCTATATAATACAACAAGCATATTTCTTCCTAACGGAAATATTGCGGCTTCCACATCCTCTAAAGAAACTTCCTGTTGGAGCCCACTTCCTCCACCAATCCTCAACTAGCTGACCAGCTGCATATTTTTATTGAAAGGTGACTGATCTGTGGATTACAGCCGATTTTTATGTAGATGCATATTTTGCACCCTCTTTAGAGGTTTGAACCGCATATTCCCATGTAGCTCTCAAGATTATGTGGTATCCTTCTTTGGTTTTGGTCTCAATTTTCTAAAAGTATTTTTGCAATCAGGAAACACCCTGTTCCTGTTTGTCATGGTTGTATCTGTTGTGTTGATGTTGGTGTGTTTTGATGCATGCTGGTTTCCTTGCAACTTTCATTTAGTGTCTCGGTCGGTTGTCAGCGTATTGACAAACAAGAAAACATATTTCACAGATGGGCTTGGCCCATCAGGATCTGTTGTTTATGTAACAAGTAGGGTATTAGGTTAAAGAAACCTATCTTGCCTGAAGGACCTCTGTAGAAGACATTAGAAGAAGGATCCAATGGCATTTACCGCCAAATCCTGGGTCAAGGGATTTAAGCAGTCAACTCTCTAAAACTTAGATTAGCGCAAGACTGTGCTCTTATGAGCAGATGGTATTGAAAAGGACCATTCCTGACATATCTGGCTGAAGTTCTGCTTTATGGTCCAAAGTCTGATGTATCACTGTCTCTTAATAGGAGACCAATATGTGGAGACATATCAAGTATGTCAGACCTCCTTCCCTGAGGGTGTCAGTCTAAACTCAAGCAAATTACTTGACTCAACTCGTGTGGAGCTAGTCACGTACTGATACTCACGTATCATATTCAAAGGAAGCATTTACAAATGGCAAATTTCTTGAATTCTGACTGCAATATACTGTAATATATGTTGCATACTGTATGTGCTATATACGTTGATTTATACATCCATCCATCAGAAGGACATCTTTGGCTGTTGTGTTTTATATTTCCATTTTGTCAGTGTTGCATACTATGAGTGTTATGCTGTGTAATCCTGTGTATGCCCTGGTCCCCTGGTTGAGGGGGCATACACTGAATCAAGTAATTTAAAATGAACTACAGTACAACTTCAGATGGGACTGAAGCAAGAATTACTATTACCATTGTTCATATGTTCATACAGTGCCCTCCATAAGTATTTGGACAGGAAAAATGTAAAGGAAAAATTGCTCTGCTTGCTATGGAGTCAAGAAATCTTTCATAATTAAAGGCGTCAAGACATGGGTTCTTTTTATATTTTATTTTGTCCCCTAAAATGTAATTATATTATTACTAACTTTTGCCCAAAAAACATTCAAAATTATGCAACTTATGCCATTTTTCCACTCACATTTGAATGTTGCCCTTTAAGAACTTTTGTGTGTAATCATCAATGTGTGTGATTAATTTTGACGTTCAAAATAAAATCTTGTGATATCACATATCCAGCCGTTTTGCATTTGTTTTTTACATAAATGAGAATGATTACATAAATACCTTCGTTATTGATAAGGAGGACATTTTAAGACAAGAAACCTGCAGGATGTATTAATGATACCAAGACCTCTTGTATGTCAAAAGATCAAGGGAAATTTGATTCCTTGTTTCATGATCCCTCATCAGAAATTTCTCCCTCGTCTTCATCTTGGCCTATTTGTTGTCACCGACTCAGACTGCAGAAGCAATGGATAGAACTGACACCACACATTCCCTGCTTTTAATGTGCAAACAAACAATGCAACAGGACATAGTTGATCACTTAAAAACACAACTGTGAGCCAAATGTTTCAAACCATTCTTCTAAATTGGTAAAACATTTAATGTATCTGTTGAAATAGACAAATAACAAAATATGACAACCTTTATCTTTGCCTCATATTTATCCTTTACCCATTAAAGATTTGTTGACTCAACAGCAAACAGAGCAAGTTTTCCTTTACTGTTCAAATAATTATGGAGGGCACTGTATAGTTCATACTTAGGGCTTTGAACCAACCCCTAACCCTAAGAATTTAACTTTGGCCTTATTTGACTTGGGTGACTCAGATCATCTTAGCAATGCCCCGGTAACCTCCTACAATGCAACAATTTTTGCTCGGGAAAGCACCACTAGCATTTTCTTAGAAAAAGTAAAAATCTAGTTGTAATTTTGTAAATTTTAGCAATGTCACCAAGTAATCCCCATCTGAGACCCTGATGTGTGTGTGAAGAGGGGGGCTAACTGATTTAGCATGTGTTGTAACGGGACACCACCTTTGTGTGACCCGAGACTTTCTCCTCTCTTTCCAGATCCCCGGCAGTCCTCTCTGGCCCCAGACACCCCCATCTGCTAATCGATCCGTTTGGCACCCCCCCCTTGTGTGAGTGTGTATGTGTCTGGTGAACAGATGGTTGTCCCTGTCACATGCCAGGCATTGTGCTGGGGTTATGTGGAGATCTTTGTAGCTCAGGGCCTTTAGTATGAAAGACATTAGGCCTGTCCATCACAGACTCAATTTTGGCTTCCTCTTTATATGTCTGACATCTGAAATGAATGCACACAAGCAGATTAAAACATTCATACACACACATATTGTAAATCTACGCCTGAATGCTGTGGGTACGAACTAGCAGACTGCAGTGGTGCTGTAATATGATATTGATTGCTTTTGACCGATAAGCAATTGACTTTGATCAGTCACAGACACACCCTATAACTTCACACTTGACCTGTTGATTACTGACAGACTTCTAAAATTAATCTAGAGGCTGCCACATAAGCTTAAATGTTGCCATGCTTGCACTGCATTCAATATAAAAACACACACAGTTCTGCATGCATCACTGCACACACACTGTGTGACTCTCAACTTGGGGTGGCTCAGGATGGTTGACAACCAACTAGTTAGTCCATAAAGCTGACCAGTTACTTTATTTTGATTTTTTTTTTTTTTTTTTGCTTTAATATTTTTTGCAAAAGTGTGTTGGCAGTTTTACAAGTTCAAATAATTGTAACAGTTAGATTACCAGCATGCTAAAAACACAAACATGCAAAACAGCAAAATAATAAAGAAAATAAATCCAATCCAATTGTCATCAGTACTAATAATTCTAATAATTAATTCCTTGTCAGCTGTTAAAATTCCTGTTAACAGTTAACTGTTAATATTCCTGTAGTGTTTCTGTAGCTCAGCTGGTAGAGCATTGAGATAGCGTGGGAAAAGTCAGGTTTCAATTGCCAGAAAATACACTGATTAAATAGCTGGAATGACCTGTAAGTGACTTTGGATAATAGCATTTGTCAAATAAATGTAATGAAATAAATGTAACAGACAAGGGTAATTGATGACCCTGGTTTCACACCATCAGCATTTTGTTACTATTGTGCTCTGGCCAGCTATTTTAAATGCAAGAATGTACAACCTATATACAGTTTCCCTTCAACTAGATGATTTCAAATATACACAGATTTGCACATCTCTGCTTCCAACACTGTCATCCAAGCAATCAACAGGAAATACAGTAACCGAGGGAAAAAATAACCCCATAAACATCTTGAATCTGAATTTACATAAGTGGAAAAAGTTGCTCTTTTTCTGTTGTTGGGTTTCAGAAGCATGCAGGCCAGTAGAGATGTTTATATCACAAGTATACACACAGTTTAACTGGACTGAATAGCTTTCACATTCCAGATGTGGATGGACTGTGTGTGTGTGTGTGTGTGTGTGGCATGTGATTGTCTAACTGAGAACTGTTAGACAACTGTGAGAACACAGACTCCCACAGCGAGAACATTTCAAAGATTACCCATCACTATAAACACACACGCGAGTGCCTCAGCTTCCTTCAACAATACTAGATACATGTGCAGAACTTCCTTCAGCTCTGCTGTAACATTTTATACTGCCATCCCTCCACATCTGAGCATCATAAATATGTCATGCCAGTCCTGAGATGCGGTTTTCTTTCATCAGGGTTTAATTCATTTATGGAAATCATGTGGAACCCTTTCTTCAATCCACCGAACCCCTTTCTTGTAATTAGCATAAAGACTTGTCTACTTTACACCTAAATCTGAAGATGCTTTGAACCTTTCAAACTGTCAAATTCAGCTGTCCAGCACCTTTTAAACCTGACTGTTTCCTAGTATGCTGAAAAAACTTCCATGCACCCTCACTCTCCGAAATTGCATTAAACCAGCCAATAAGGTTGGAATCAGATTGAATTATGGAAAAGCTTATGAATTCATTTGTGCAATATGCTTAAGACAGAACTATCTGCATGCCGGCATCCAAATTAAAAATGTTTCTTAGTAATATATGGATGTTAATTGATTGTTTTGATTGAATTTTCTTCATAGATTGTGCATAATGCTGTGTTTGAATTTAGACAATCCACTGTAGACAGAATGTGAGCAATCTAGCCATTGTATTATGTTTACTTGCTTACAGTGTAGACAAGATATAACAGCTAATGTTAGATTGTCAGCCCACAGTAACCCTCTCAGATAAGTTGGGTAATTAAACTCATTCCCTTTTACAGTCCCACCGCATATGAATAAAGAAACCGCACAGAAAAAATGAAAAACAAGAAATTTAGATTAAACATTACTAATCAACTGGTTAGTTGCTAGATGGCTATTGGAGCATTCTGACCCATGCCCACTCGGAATTCTACAATCAGCTAATTTCTAAAAAAGTAACAACAAAAAATTACAACAAAGGAACAAGAACAAAATGAGATAGCATGAAATTATGAAGAAAATTCAGCAAGAATTTTCATTTACAAGATGACAGAAATGTTTTGTCACTTTCACATACAACCATCAACAGCATGAGCACTAACTTCATGACTGAACTACATTCACTGATGAGGGTACTAGACTAATGCAGTCTGATCTGTCCTCAGGGCCAATGGAGAAGCTTTTCACCACACACACACACACACACCCTTCACATTTCTATTATACAATGGCTCTTTCAGCTTTCTGGGAGATGCTAAACTTGGGCAATATTTTTGCTTCTCTCAGGCCTTGACACCACGTATGATGTCATTCAGCCATCTACATTTCGTAAGTGTTTCCTTTAGGTCTTCCTGCGCTCTATCCTGCCAATGGCACCACACTGACCCTGAAGCATGTGCAAACTAAGACACACATACATGCAGACAGAACATTCATTCACACCAGGGTCCTTGAATCTGTTTGGACAGTGTTTTTACTTGGACCTTTAAAGGGAAACACCCATTTTTAAACAGCCCAGTCTCCAACCACTTTGATGTTCTGCTCTTTGTAGCCTTTAAATACAGTGAGTACTTTATTTTATTATAAGAGGAATGGTCTTTTGTGACAGATCTGAGATCAGATTTCGTGTTGATCCTAAATGAACACTTTAAAGGCTTATAAAGACTCTGGCCATGGTTAAATACCACAGAAAGTCACAACAGCTTAACGTGACACATATTTGTTGTAAAAACTAACAAATGGTATACTTTTACCCATTTCCATCAGTTTGTCAATTTTCTTTTAAGTTTTCTTTCAGTTTGTTTTAATTTCTTTTTTATGTCTAATATCTTTAGGCAATGATTAAAGCCATAATAAACAATGAGAAGCACAGCATGTGCTCATAGGCACAATACAGCGCCTTGAGTGCTTTATTGTGTTTATAAATATTGTTTTAATAAAACAACAGCAACACCAGTATGATCAAATAAACTAATATATACGAAATGTACATGCATTATTAATAATAATCAACACTTCTGGCCAGACACAGTTCATTAACTTGCAGGCTATAACATTAATTATAGAATGTGTGGTCACAGGTGTGCTTTATCAGCATTTTAAAACCACTTTAAACACAATAAATTTAAACAAAATTTAAGTTTGATCTAGAAGTTTTATAATACTTTGAATCTTTATTGATAGAACAAATTAAGTTTATATTTCTCATTGACATTTTTCTTGCTTTAAGTATATAAAATGTTATAAAATTTAGTGAGGTTTAAAGAGGTTTAAAGTAGAGGTTTAAAAACATCCATCTATCCCCTCTTCACATCTCTTACTCCTGTTAGGGTTGTGGGGACTGCTAGCTATACTTCATGGAGACTATGCCAGCTATCTCAGCCCAAGGGATATATCCTGGAAAGGTAGCCAGTTCATTCCCAGGCTAACACACAGACAAATTAATTCACAGGTTTACTCACAACTACAGGCAAATAAGTGTCTCCAATTCCACCTGATCTGTATGTTTTTGGACTGTGGGGAAACCGGAGTGCCCAGAGGAAACCCACGCAACACAGAGAAACCATGCAAACATCACACGCTTTTCACTTTTGTCCTTTGTGACACCGTCTAAAATGCTTTTCATGCAGAGGTCAAAGCAGCATGAGGCTTGTATTGAAATGTTCTTTGAAGCCCTGATGTGAGACATTTGACTTTGAAAATGGATGCTTAGCATGTACATTAGGCAAAGAAGAAATAGTTTAGAGCTGTGACATTATGAAATGGAAATTCAGTAAGGTTGTTTCCAAAGGTTCTTTTGTAACGCGTACGGATTTAGTACCAGATGGCCCAGAAGTTCCAAAGACAGCAGAATGGGTCGAAAGGTGCAACCAGCAATACCTGCTCCTTTTCCTTGTTGACATTGCCCAGTGTGTGCTGACAGACCTGGTGCCAGCTATGCGTTATGGTGTCCATGTCGAGGGAGCCTTGACAGAGAAAACCATAGAGCAATGGGAGCACTCTGGAAAGCAGACAGGACTGCCTGTTCTTCATTGAGTTGACTCCAACAGCTTGAACCGCCTGGGAGTGGAGCGTCCACTCTCCAAACCTGTCACAAGAGCACTGCACTGTGTGATTGAGGTTGCCCAGAATGTGAGTGGTTCACCAAGACCCCAGTCTCTGCTGGCTCAAGTGGAAGAGGGCAGTGGCTCAAATTATGACATGAAATGCCACGAAATTGCCACCGTGGCAACTAAGATGCCACAATCGTTGTCTTGTCTGTCTGGCCTAACACATGCTTACTGGCAACAACTCTAAGCAAAAAGGATGCCAACGCAGACAGGGCTCCATCTGGGGTCCCAATACTACATGCCCTTTGCATGCAGCACCCTAGCCCGTGATGGATACAACAGTTGCAACCAAAACACACCATGACACCTGTTCTTATAGGTTTCTTTGTAGAAAGAAAATGTTGTATGCCCCCTGAGCACCTGAGAATACAGTGGGACTGTTCACTTGTCTCTTAACAAGTCAAGGCTGAGCATGTTTGAGTCCAATTCCAACCTGAGAGCAGAGGAGCTCTGTTAACAGGGGAAGAACTTGCTCTTTTCCTAGATGACTCAAGGCCCCAATTATCAGTGGCTAAGCACCATGTCCCTGAGGGTACACAACTTATCTTAAGAGTGTGTAAAGAAAAGCCAGTCGTCAAGGTATTTGAATATAAAAGCAACTTCTCCCAAGGTCGAATGCAGCCCTTGCGACCTTAGGTAGGCAGAAAAGAGGTGGGGACAGACAAAAGCGGAGGACCCTGAACTTATATGCCCAGTTCTCAAGAGAAACCAAGTGTGTTGAGGCAGAACAAGATATACAGCACATGTCCTTCAGGTCTATGGTCATTCACCAATCCAGGGGTTAAACATAAGCGTCTTGGGGGCTTGCAGAGGTTCCAATTCAGAGCACATAGATCCAGGAACAGGCATAACACAAGGAATGTAGGAAGCGGAAAACCCCCTCTCATCTTGACTAGGGCTCTATGTGGAAGTACAGTAACACCAGGGAAGATGCCTCTGTCTGCCTTTCATCATGAAACTGCATAGTAGTCTTCGACAGTGTCACCAAGAGGCCACCTTAGTGGTTGCATCAATGGAGGGTTTCAGCATCTCAGCAAAGTTCAGTCACAGATGGTGCAAACAGGCAGAAAAGAGGTGTGACTAGTGCAAGTTTTAAACTCATCATGCATCCCAGGAAAAAAGGCACCATAGGAGGGTGTGACGAGCATCGCAACCCAAGCCCCAGTACCAATCATCAGCGGCAAACATTCCAGGGAGGGGGGTCCATCTCAACCTGATGTTTATAGCTGCCCAGAAAGTAACGACTGTCATCTTAGCATCAGCCTCAGCTTCCACCACCACACCCGAAGATGGGGAAGCAAGCAATCATCTGCTTTCAATGGTATGAGCCCATCCTTCAATGCAATGATAACCATCCCCCTACTGGAGCTCTGGGCGTGACAGCGAGCCAGCTTATAGTTAGGACAAGCGTGAAGGGCAATGGGCAGTCTGTGGGGTTTATCATGTTTAACCCGACAAAAATGCTTCCATTGTGTTTCCCAAATCACCTTGAGTGCTTGCTGTCACATCCTTATATGCTTATAGAATGGGAGGAAAGTGCAGGGAGCATCTGAAGTGGCTCTTACTTCTAAAAGATAGAGAACTGTGACTGCAATGTCCCAATAGGCATTTGTCATAATGAAATTCACACTCCAGAAACGCTGCCTCAGCATAGAAGCGCCTTACACATCTAAGGCAGACGTGGCTGTTACAGAAAGAGTGAGGCACAGATCACATCCATAAAGTCATACATGGGAAAATGTCTTTAAAGATGCTTTCCGTGAATGCTGCTCTTTAAAAGAAAATTTGTTCTTTTAGCTGCTGTTGAAGCATCCAGGGAAACTCTGCATTTAATTGTGCATGGGAAGAAAAGGGAGACAGCTGATCCATGCCATAGCAGGCAGAGCGGAGCAGCAGAGCTTGCAGGTAGAACGAGGGAGAGGGAAGCAAAGCTGTTGAAGTGCATACACTGACTGGCTCCAAAGAACAAATCCGAATGAGTGGTGCACGCCATCTCCCTTTTATACCCAGATGTCTGGAGACTGGCATTCAAAACCCACTCACCGATTCTTATTGGCGAGGTCCAAGGTCGAGCCCCTAGTGTCACTATATCGACACAATGCTCAGTAAGTGACAGAAAGGGAAATTATGCATTTCTTTGCTTGGTTTTATATTCATCACATTATGCTTTGTAACCCAGCTCACACTCATTTCACTGGTCCAAAGTTTGGCTCCATGTGTATATTACACATATTGTGTATATTAATTCTAATTTTCAAATTCTGTATGTTGCAATCTAGTTTATTTTTTGTTATCTGGCTTCAGCTTTTTCGCTTCCAGTAAGGACAGAAAATCACTCAAAACGTGATGTGACACCTTGTTAAAACAAAAGTGTGAGAAGCTTCAAAATTTCTGTGCAAAAAGTTCTGTACATACATTTAGTTCATGCACAAGTGAACAATCTGCCATCACACAGGCATCAAGACCAGGTAGAGAAACACACTAAACAACACTTACGTTCCTGAGTATGTGCCTCTTTGAAAGGTGCATGTGAATAAAAGTCCTGCTAAAAGAAAGGGTAGTCAGATTTAAAGGCAACAGAGGTCAGAGGTGACAGTGCTGGATGCCTGCAAAGACAGCCCTTTTCTCTACATTCATGAGCTGCACCCCCATTCTTACCATTTCTAATGCATTCCAACACACACCATCACCAGAGATTTAGCACCAGAACATCAACGAAGAGCCCTATTAAACCCTATGTAACCCTATGTACTGATATGTTTTGGCCTTCATGTTCGGGTGTATCTTTGTGTGTATAATTCTAAGTTCAGCCCATGGCGTTTGTTCATCTACAAACACATTTAAAGACCATGAAACAACCAAATGTGTGTAATTTTGATAGTTAATGTACTCTAGACACATCACACACTCAGGGGCCGTTAATGTCCACATCTCTGACTGATGTGTTGAGTAACAGACAGAAGGATTTGATAAACAGTGATGTGTATGTGTTTGTATTCATGTGTGTGTGTGTGTGTGTGTGTGTGTGTTGGTCTGTTGTTATGGCAGCACATCGGAATTCTGAGCTCTCCACCATAATGGCTGCTTAATGAACACGTTCTCTGGGAGTATGTCCACACTGAGATGTACAGAAAGAGAGAGACAGAGAGTGACAGAAATGTGCCTTTATATGTACTGTTAGCGGTTTCACACTACAGTATATATCCTTTTATACATTTATATACTGCCACAAAAGCTTGTTTTCTCTGGATGCCACAGTAACTATGAGCAAGCTTCTAAAGATGGATCAGATGAGTATGATTGATGATTTAGTGCTCAGTCTCTGAACAGTGAAATTGTTTCTGTGGAAAGTGGTGCCAAAGCGGATCAGACTGTTGTAGTGTGAATAGTGTAATGACCTGTGTGACTGCGAATGTGCACTCTCAGAGTTCCATTGCTGGCAAACTTTTGTCCACAGTATGGGCAGATCTTCTCCTTCTCTCCTGTGTGGGTCTGTTGAGGATGGGGAACATAGGAAAAACAGAGTGTTAACATTTTAGGAACAATCCTTAGACTTATCTCCGACTCTGACTATGAGTATTCTAAAATGAAATGGCTGTTGTAAGCATAACTGAGTTTTCAGATTTAAAGGGCATCATCTGCTGTGTGACAAGAGGAATCCATCTTCCAATTTAACAAACCTTAAAACAAATCTAACATACAGAGCATGTTTGTTGTCATGCCAATGTTTTTACAGTAATGACAAAAGCACTATTGTCTGAGCACCAAGTTTGAGGAAAACATGAATCATATCATCTTTGGTCTGTACTCCCATGAACCTGCTATAAACAGAGCTTATCTTACAGTGCTGTAGCTGCTCAACAGCAATAGCTGCTCAAAGTCCTCCAATTCCTTCTATTTTTCCTGTCTCTTTATCGTTTTCCTTTTTTCCTCCTATTTCCCTCTCACTTCCTTTCCTGCCTCTTATCTCTCCCCTCCCATCTCCACCTCCATCCCTTCCTATCTGTTCCAACCTTTCTCATATCACCATTCTCGTCATTGCTCACTTATGAAGTGTAGGTAGACAATTTAAAAATGTCACTACTCTTTTTGTATAATCCTTTAAAACGCTGCCTGTGATATTGAATTCAGGATGCCCTGCATACACACATACTCAGATAAACAAACTTTTACACATGCCCTCCAGATGTGACTGTGTACCAAACGTTTGGAGTTTGTTTGGGTGATTGAGCTGGACACAGCACCTATTTATTTTTAACACATGATCTTAGTCTTAATGTGAAAGATTCATCAGTGAACGTTTGAAAAAAAGAACATGTTTATTTTCATAATCTTAATTGAAATGTAATAACTTGCTCATCTGCTGAAACAACTTTTATTTTATGTTGACTTCACTTAGGCTTAGTTGGCTACTGGATAAAGTTAACCAATGCCGCAATAATGGGTTAGGAACACAGATGCCAATTGACTTTAAAATAACATTTTTGACTAGTTTATGACAGCACTTCTGCGTATTGAATAAATATGAATAATGAATAAAAATGTAAAATGTAAAATAAATGAATGAATAAATATATCTGATTATGTCAAATTGCTCTCAGATATTGGATTTGGATACTTTGGTACAGTTACCGCTGTAACCACTGCCATGCCAAGCAACCGATTTTTTACATAGCTGTGTTAATTTCATATCCGCTGTATCACATTTCCATCTATGGTGGTGTGTGTCTGTAAGCATGGTTGTTCACATCTCGATAAACCATTCTATCAGGATAAAAGTGCCCAAAGTGTCAAAAATAAAAGCCATGAATCGTTCTTTTGTGTGCAAGAGGGAAAAATTATGACATATTCCCTATATTCAGATGCCATGTGAAAGCTTTGTGTGAGGAGCAGACCAAAATTTTTATCAAAACTTATTCATACTTCCACACATTTAAACTGGCATGTTGTGTTATAAGACAAGAGAACTAACAGTGTCTGGCATCACTGACATCAAATGTGATATGATTTACGGTATGTTTTTTTTTTTTTTGCACAGTATATCTGAATATATGTAATGCAAATTAGATTTTTTATTCACTTTCACTGTGTTGTACTGATACTGAACAGAAATTTTTGCTAAACTCACTTTTCTGTTCCACAAGTCATATGGGTTTGACAAAACATGAGGGTGGGATAATATTTTTTTTATTTTGGGTAACTATCCATTAACACGTGAAATTCCTGGCAATCGTAACATATTCAAATTCCATATTTGGACCTACTTTGGACAGCAACAGAATATTCAGACATTCAGAATATTCAGACATTTATTCAACAGAAGAGTCATTGTAGATTTCAGCTGTAATGCATGAGTACTGTGTTTAGTTTGGTATTAGTAATCTGATGTGATCAGGCATATCTAAAGTCTAGCTGGCCTCTCCTCGACTCTTTTCCTCTTGCTGTCAAACAGTAATCGAATATGCTTAAGGTTCTTTAGTCTTGTGCCAACAGGTCACATTTCAGCCCTGACTGAAATTAGATAGGACAATGTCAAATGCTATCTTATCCGTAATCACACTACTTTACTACTTTAAAAGCCATTGAGTGGTAATAAACTGCACACTGGTTTACCTGACATTGGCATGTCTCATTTTTACACTGAGGAATTTTAACTGTTCATGAAACTATGTTTATTCTAGCAGTGCTTGTCAGATTAAATGCTTTTATTTAAGTGTAAATGGCAGATGAATTGAATATGAAGTTGTGAAATCAGGGAATTAAAGTACCTAAAGTAATAATACTTTATTACTACACTCATACTTAATTACTACACTAAAAAGTACTGTTTTTGTGGATCTTTGAGGACTTTTACTTAATTACATTTTCAAAGAAAAAATAGTACATTTCACTACAATTTTACTTACACTTGAAAAGTACCTGTTATATTTTTGCACATCATTTTCTTCCATCCAGCAGTAAACTATTAACAAACCCAGAGTCAGTTGCCTAAGGCTTTGGGCTTGAAGGCGGGGTCTCCTTAAACCCTAACGTCCCTATACACTAGTACACCCTTCAAGACGGCCAGCAAAAGACTACGCTAACATAACATAACACAACACAACACATAACATAACGTAACATAACGTAACATAAAACATAACGTAACATAAACATAATACAGTGTTTTAGATTTTAAACCATATATGTTGTTATATTTATCAAAAAATATACATACATTTATGAAAGAATTTGATTTGTGTATATAATGCATTATTTATGGTGCACTGCAATACATAATGACTATGATGTCTAATTGGTAGGAGAGAGGAAAATCCTGTTAATACGGAGCTAGAAAAATGATAAAGGTGCTGATGTTCATTTACTGAAGTGGTGTTCATCTACAATTGTGTTAGCAATGTAGTTTATCTTTTATTTCTTTTTCTCTTTTTCATTTTACTGTATAGAATAGGTAAAGCAAAAAAAACCAATCCTGGCTGCCTTTAATTTTACGCTATATGGGTAACTTCTACGTACATTATAATATACTGACTTTTAAAAATTAAGTTAACATTTGGGGAAAAAAGTATTGGGAAAAACATGTTAAGGTGGAGAGATGTGGGGCCACCAAAATAATTTTTTTCCGAAGGTCTACAAATGTTTAAAATCGGTGATGAACAAGCCAACTGAATTGTACATATGTCCAGTTTAATTTAACTGTTTATTTATTCTGTCAATGAGATTCATTTTACAATACAGTGTAATTGGCCAAACATGTTCATTGGTCATTGGAAAGTGACATCACATCTCCTCAATTACCGAAACACCTAGCACTTTGACCTGTGCCTGAAACGCATGGTAAGAATCACTGTATCAGCAGCCTGTAAGAGGCTCTTCAGCCGTAGATAAGCTGTGTTTGACTTAACAGTTTTAAAATCAGCTACTGCTGAAGTTAAAGCAGAAGTTTGAGTAGCATGTTTCATGTTAAGATTTGGCATGTATTGCTGTTTAATATTTCAATCAAAATAATTCTAAAGCAGGATCTTCTCCTGCTTTCATTGTTGTTGTTACTTTTACTTTTTAAATACTTAAAAGTAAAAAGTACCACATTAAATTATACTTAAGTATATTTTTAGTTAGATACTTTTTAACTGAGTAGAATTTTCATTCTGTAACTGTACTTTCACTTAAGTACTTTTTACACACCTGTTTGGAACGTAAATGCAGTCATCCTCTGTGGATTATTTATTTTTATCATTAAAAATGCAAGGGGTGACAGTATACTTCAGTTTTTTTTTCTTTTATAATATTCTTTAATGTCTGAATTTACCATTAACCTTTTGGGGACAGTAAATAATACCTGTTTAGGTATTATTTACATTCCTTCATCACTTAAAAGAACAAATGGAACTGATTTTGGATGCACCTTCTTGTGGCTCTTAAGCACGGAGGGCGTGACGAAAGCCTTCTCACACAGGTCACACTTGTACTTCTTGTGTCCGTCATGTACCACTTGAATGTGGACGTTGAGTGTGTCTTTACGCTTGAAGGTGGCATCGCACTGGTCACACTTAAATGTTCTTTCACCTGGACGGACAACAGCAGATAAAAAGCATGTAACTGCAGTTGTAATTTGAGAAAACCATTTAAAACTTGCATTCTGACTTAAGACTTTGGGGAAAAAAGATGCTGAAAGCCTTTATGTTCCATGTTTAAAAGTGTGCCACTCAATCCTAGTCTGACAGAAACTTTTTGTGTCCTAAACCCACTTTGCTGCCCTCAAAGTCCATTTAGCTTTGAAAATTGTGCCATTATCCTTTTTATTTGGACCATTTTTTTTCTTTTTAAAAAGGATACCAGCTCTCTAACCCATTGTGTTAGAAAATAAAGTATAAAAGAGGGATCAGAAAAGATCAGGTAGAAAAAGCGAGGAACTGTTCATCTCTCACAGGAGGCCACAGTTCCTTTCAGAAGATGCCACTCTGTTCTTCTTCCAAAGCTTTCTTCAAATCCCTTAAAATCATACACGGTGCCAAGAATGGAAATCTTCAATGCAAATATGTGCTGCACAAATCTCTATAGAAGCTTTTCAGCTCAAACAAAGCTTTCTGTAACAAACAAGCAGAGTTCATGCCAGACCTCTGGTTTAAAGCTTGTTCTGGTCTTTAAATAGTTGAACAGAACCCAACTTGTCACCACATCTGATCACCAGCAGAACAGACTGAACGCTGGATTATAAAAGTCTGGACTATAAACAATGTCTTTAAATTAATGGGCATGCACAATGCCTATGCCAGACTTTATTAAGAGATGCTGATCTTCCAAGCTTTCCATGACAGAAAAATCTTTTTTATTCATGAGGTGGTTCTGTTGGTGTTTGGATGTATGTCAGAGCCCATTAAGGCTGTGTGCGGTGTTCTTCTGCTCAACTTGGTAAGAGCTTTAATCACACAACCCAATCGGAATTACTTTTTGTGTAAGTTGGTATTGTGTGGTCACAAAATACTGTCAAAATGCTATCAAGTTACATTCAACAATTTTGGCATCCATTTGGCAGGTCTTTGGTACTGCAGCTCCATATACTTTAAAGATGTAAAACAGAACTTTTGCCTATCTATCGCTTTATCGCCAAGCCCTGTTTGAAACATAAAATTGCAAGTTACTTCTGGAGTTATGGATGACAAGTTTAAATTCTAAGAACTAAGAACAAGCCATAAACACTCCCACCATCCTCAGCACCTACACACGCAATTTAGTAGCTGGGTCTTCTTTCTGTTTTTGGATGTGATGTAACCACGTTTGACAAATTGAAACTGGACTTCACAGCACAAATTAAAAACTTACAGCTGTGAATCAGGTAGTGCTCTGTAATTTTTGCTCATTGTTAATAGAAAAGTTACACACTGCTCAAAAAAATCTCCATGTGTAATGTTTATTAACTGGGAATTCTGGTAATGTTGGAATTCTGGTAAAGAAATCAACATAGCTGTATATTAAACATCAAATATGTTCTGCTTGGCTGTGATTGTTGTCATGAGCAAAACATTTAAAGGCATTTAAACTAATACAAAAAATCTAAAGTTAAATTTATTTTTAATTTATTTTACATTTATTTATTCATAATAAATGTAATACAGTGAAAGAGTCATTATTTAGATTTCATGTTGATTTTAAAGCTCTCTCCACTAAGAACTGTTGTGTCTGATTAGGACAGGTTGTGACGTACTGCTGTGAGACTGGAATGCAGGATTGTATGAATGCAATTTATTTAAAAAATTATAGTTCTTTAAAAATGAAACAGTACTCTGCAACAGTCTAGTCCAGTAATATCAGAACTGATATCTATATCAAATAATTGCCTTAGCAAGACTGTTACTGGAACTGTATTATGTCAACAGTGACTGTAATGTAAATATTGAACTGATAAAGTGTAAGAGATACTGCACCAAAGAACTAGACCAAAAAGTTTAAACTACACAAACACACACTATAAACCAACTCCAAACCCTAAAAAAGCTTTTTTCTGTAATTTCTCCATTCTAGCCATAATCCAGGCTTGTTTCAGGCAAAATCACACAACTCTGCTTGCATACCACACACATACTCTCTGGTCCCTGGATGTCCCCAAAATAAGGTCTTGTCAGATTTAGCGAACTTCCAGGGATGATTTGTTAATGTGTGTTTAACAGTCACCAAAACAGTTATTTCATAACCAGATTGGTTATGACACAGGTGGATCAGATTATGTCGTAAGTGATTTGATCACACACACAAAAACTGTATATATAAAATGACCACGCAGACCAAACTCACACACCCCTTGTTATCCCATCAACAACCACATCTCTCTCTTTGTCCTAGCCCAGTTATACTCAGTTATATATGTGTGTATGTGTGTGTGTGTGTGTAGGGGGTCTCCTGGGAGGACAGCAGGAAATTCCTGTAGCTCAATAATCTCAGTGTGATCAGTCTAGACTGGGCAGAGCAGCACTGTGGTTCATCTTGCTTGGACTAGTTGGCTCCATAAAGGCCCTGCACCCACCACCCCTGTGAGCCACAGATGTACAGCCCAGGGTTTGAGGGGAGAGGCTTGTGGAGCTGAGGAAGAGACTTGTGTCTGATGTCAGCACCAGGAGCATATTTACTCTTATAAGAGACTATATATGTATAAGAGAATATATATAAATACAGAGCATATATGCTACATACAGAGCATTGCTTGTCTATTAAGAGAGTTGACAAGACATGATAACATGCACTTACTGTTGTGAATCAAGAGGTGGCGCTGTAGGGAGAATGGGGTACGGAACAGGGCCTTACACTCTTCACATTGAAACGGCCTCTCCTCTGAATGAGTCTACAGAAACAGACAGATAGACAGGTAGACAGACAGGTCAGAGGGCATGGTTGACAGAGGACAAACATCAGCTAACAGATAACATAAAATGTTATTTGCATTGTATTTAATTTCTATATTTTGGGAAACAGTTCTTAGGGAACAGAATATTCAGCTAAACATAATGTTGGGTGGGTCTTTTAATTTTGTTATGTTAATGTTTGTTAATGTTATTAATGGTAAATTTATTATTTTTCCTCACAACAGCCTTGCTTGCATCAACAGAAAAAATATACTAAGTGGTTAAAGTTATTGAAAATGTATTTATTCAATATATTGTAAATATATATGCTCCAAACTCAAACCATCCATTATGTGCCTACATAGTATAAAGAAAAAAAATTAGCGGTCAGTAAATAGAATTTTTATTTTTTTATTACCTGAATAAATGCTTCACATTGCAGATATTAGCCATATTGCTCCACATTATCGACAGGGCAGAACAATTATCCCAACTATATATCCCAATTATAAAAGGTTAAAGAGAAATGTACTGCACCTTGTTACAAGTGTTACATACTAAAGAAAGAAACTTGCAACCTCGAGCGAATATAAAGAATTTAGAGGTTTTTAGAAGAGAGTATTGTAGAAAGACATGTATTTTTTACAAGACACTATTTATTACAGTGGCCAGATTAAACAAACACAACCTGTAAAGAACATACCATCACACTTTAGTAGTAATGACTTTATGAATTTTTTCACCAAGAAAATCAAAACCATAAAGAATTCAATTGTAAATATACAATCTATGACTATCTGACAATTTACCCTTAATACTAATCGCCCCTCAAGAAAAGCTGCAATGCTTTACAAACAGGACAGGAAAAGCTAATTAAACTTAAATCACTTCATCTGAACCTACTACATGGTTACTGAAAGAGCTGTTACTTGTAGCTGAAGAAACTTTCCTGAATTTTATTAATATATACTCCTCTCTATGTCTGGGATATATTCCAAGAACATTCAAGCTGTTATTAAGTTAAGTTATTAAGCCTCTCATAAAGAAACCACAACTAGATCCAAATGAACTGGCCCATTTCAAATATCCCATTTATGCCTAAAATATTAGAAAAAGTTGTATCCACTTAACTATGGCCCCTCTTAACTGTGGTCTCTTTCTTACAGAGACCTGATATTTATGAAAAGTTTCAATCAGGATTCAGGCCACATCATTGCATAGAAACTGTGTTTGCCAAATTACAATGATTCACAAAATCAATGAATTACAAAATTACATCAGACCAAGGCTGCATCTCGCTACTATTTTTACTTGATCTTAGTGCTGCATTTGACACTATAGATCATGACATACTTTAAGATCAATTACATTACAAAATACCACTGGTATTCAGGGGCAGGCATTGCAGTGGTTTAGGTTATACCAGTCTGGTCATTTCATTCATCTAAAAGGGGAAACATCTAAATTAACACGTGTAAACTATGGCCTGCCACAAGGATCTGTTTCAGGCCCTCTGCTATTTTCAATTAGACCCAATGATATTTCAAACCTAATTGTTTCAAATGTCACAAAAACAGCTTTCATCCACAATAGAAACATTGTTAAGCTACAGATCATATTATCCATTCTTGAATAAGAAAAGTTAATTCATGCATTTATGACCTCAAGAGTGGGCTATAGTAATGCACTGCTAGGTGGTTGTTCATCATCCTCAAACAAGATACAGTTAGTCCAAAAGGCAGCAGCTAAAGTCTTTACCAGATCCAGGAAATACAATCATATAACCTAGATTTGTCACTCGAGTCTGAGTTTGTCAAGTCTCAAGTAATTTTATGACCTATTTATGCATTACAAAATATTATATAGACATAATATATAACCTTTGGGAAAACTTGTCTACCCCACCCTGCCACAGGTACAGTAAATTAAAATTGTAAAATTAAAAAAAATTATTCATGAGTTGGCCTATTCATATAAAAAGGTTCATAAGAGTTTATTTGAAAAAAAAAATTAATTTCAGCCTACTCTCTAAGCACACTCATGTTCTCATTTCTGAGGTGCTCTGATTTTTTATACAAACAGGTTCAGACATTGAGTTTGTCTCGTGAGATCAGTATTGGACAAATCAGTTATTTCAGCTGTTCATTAAACTGAATTGGTTTAAAGGAGTCATTAGCATGAGAATCATACATTGTGTGCTAATCCCGGCTGTTAGGACACTGCAAAAAGTTTGTGTTAACAAAGAAAACACTTATTCACTGGATGGGGAATAAGTGTAATTTATTAAAAGTGTGATCAGTTACATTTGCGAAATGCTTGTCAGACAAGATAAGGCAACATATGTATGGAGCACAATTCAAATCCATAGGAAATTCAGGTAAAAATACATCTGAATGACACAAAGCTGCTTGAAACAAAGATTCGGTCTTCCGAACTTTTACCATTGTGTCAGTTGCTTGGTGCAAGGGAGAAAGAGAGTAGAGACACAGAGTTAGTTTGTAAACAGAAAGAGTGCACAAGGAAGAAAGGGGCTCTCTGCTCGTTCTATCCTGCAATCATCAACATGCGCAATCACAAGCGTGTACATTATGTACATTACACTAAGGATAATAGACCCACAAGTCCTTTATGTCGAGTCAAGGCTGAAGTCATTACAGGTCAAGTTGGAAGTCAAGGCTTAAGTCTATAAAAATGCGACTCAAATTCGAGTGCCCCTTTCTGATGTGAATTGCATTAAATAGTGGCCTGGGGCTACAGTTCTAAAAATTGACAAAGAATTTTCTTTTTCTGTCGAAGATGTCACAAAGTATGAAAAGAGTTTTTAAGAGTGTTTAAAAAAAAATAAGGGCAATAAAATTAAATTAAAATAAAATAAAAATTTAATTTTAAAGAAATTGAATTTTAAATGAAATTAAATTTTAAAGAAAGTGAATAGTTTAATTTTAAACTGTCCTTAATATTTAGATCAGAACTTTTCTGTGCCCAACCCCTGTACCCACCCACCCCCCCTCTCTCTCTCTCTGTTTGGAGCTGTGTGGGGTTTTTTGAGCTAATGTTATCTGCAGGGTATAAAGGTCAGGGGTCATGTTGGGTCACTACAGATCAGTGTAAGGCTAAAGGTTTTGATTAGGCTCCACAGTGGCTGATTGGGCAGAAGATCTCCATTAAGATAAAATCCAGGTAGTTTATTTGGTTAAAAAAACTGTGTGATCAATTTGTCAGTGTCTCTGTTCATCTAACCATCTGTCTTTTCTGTTTAAATCTACCTCTCTGTCTGATTCTAAACTGAAACTGAACATTAGAAAGGACGGTTTAATGCCATTTAGGAACCCAAGAACCATCTAAAACCGATCAGACTCCAGTACCTTTTTATGGTTCTTGTAGACGTTACGGTGGGCGAACTCCTTCCAACACAGCTTACACTTGTACGGTTTGTCTTCACTGTGGATGATCTTATGAGCTGTGGCCTGATCCAGACGCTTAAAACTTCTGCTGCAGATCTCACAGGTGTATGGACGTTTTTCTATATGAACATTTAAAAACAACAGTCTCTGTAAACAAATAACTTGGTGACATACTGACAGATCACATATCTGTTTGGATTATAATACTATTTGTATGTATTGACATATGGTTTACAGGGCAAGAGCTCTACCAGAGTGTGTGATCATGTGACGCTTCAACTGATTTGTGGAGATGAATTTTTTATCACAGGCAGTACAGTCGAATATCTCATGGATCTGAAAAGACACCAAAATATATATTTAAAAATACATAGTATAACAATATTCAAGGCCACTAGGGCTTAAAATATATATAAAAAAACTTTGATACACTGAACTTGTAGCATTACAAAGTGTTTAGTAACCACAAAGTACAACACACTGACAAAAGAAAACAGAATTGAAAGCTCAACAAAGTGTATGAACGTAATGGCTAGAACACATCTGAGGTTTTTAATGGACCATTGAGGGTAATTGTTGAACTCTTGGGTGGGTTTTAGTTGACTGTTCTTGGTGTGTGACCTTGAAAAGATCCTTAAAGCAACTTACAGTGCACAACACTCACACAGATGGAAATGTAATTAAACTTGTGGTTTTGAATAACTTTAGTCAATACAACTGTGCTCAGTGTGACGAAGTCTTCAGCTGAAAATGTTCATATTACAGTCTGTCTGGACACTTCAGTAAGATTTCTCAGAGGGAATCAGGAGACACAAATTACTGCAATAACAACTCTAATACAGTTTTTTTTTACTTTGTCCAATATGTTGAAAACAAGGTACCACATACAGTGCCCTCCATAAGTATTAGGACAGTAAAGGAAAAATTTTTGTTTGTTAGGGAGTCAAGAAATCTCTTGTATGTACAGAATGTCAGAACAGCAGGATTTCATCTCTTCATCTAATGTACTGGGACAATTGGCTGGGACAATTTCCAAATGATCAGCTGTGTCCTGTTGCATTATTTGTTCACACATTGAAAGCAGAGAATGTGTACAACACACATAAGCCAAGATGAAGTAAAGGGAGCTGATTCTGACAGAAAAGCACCGGGCAAAGTAAACGCAGCTTCCTATGGTCAGCCGACTCATGATGTGGAGGATGGATGGCCTGAGGTACCACAGACTGTGCCAATTTGTCGGCACCTTAACATAGCCTAGGGTGGAGAATGGCCGTGATCCTCTATTTCTTGCACCAAAAAGTGAAAATATTCCACTTTAGGCATAAAGTTTTCTCATGGAGGGAGCTCTGGAGTTCAACAACTGCGGTTGAAAAACCAGAAACTAAGAGCTGGCCCCCCTCAGAGGCCAGACCCATAGTTTCTACAGCTCTGGCCAGAGGTGATGAATGACCCCCAGCATGCGATCGATAGAATAACTCTTCTGACTGTGATCTACCAAGAAGGGCTTGCTAGAAGTGTTATGAGGTCTAAAAAACAAACTCAGGTCGGCCATAATAGGGCTACCAGGTGTAGACCTGGTCCCAACTGACCTGGTCTTAACTGACCCTCTCCAGGACCCCAGAAGCAGCCCCAGCTCAATGCATGAGGAAGAACCGGAGCGGAGAGTTAGTGTTCTCCTGAGATAATATCAAATCCACTGCTGAGATCTAGGAGGAGATTTTCAAGTGAACAATGGAAATATGGAAGTTTGCCTCCTTTAGATCTATTGTGACAAACCAATCCTCAGACTTCATTTGATTCATGATAAGCGGAATAGTTAATATCTTGAACCTGAATCTCCTAAGAGAATGGTCCAGATGCCACAGATCTAAAAATCAGTTGGAAACTCCCCCCCATTCTTTTTAGGAGCTATAAAGTACTGGCTGTAGAACCCATTTATGATCAACATTGTGCCACCCATTCCGAACCGTGAGGAACGTGAGCCTGGCCCATAATATATCTGGGGCAAGGAGGAACATGTGGCTTAAATTGTTCATTGTTGCTCGCCATTCCAACTTCTATCACACACACACGACACAGACAGAATGCTTGCTGAGGACCAGAAGCTTATTTCCATGTTTCCACATCCTTTTTTAGCTTCCGTGATCCGTCGTCACATGCTACATCATCACACAGCACCAATCAAGATTGGACTAGTTTCACATGTGCTTCAGACACTGATAGCTTGAGGGCATTCCCCAAAGTGTCCTCAAGTGCATAATGCAGCACTAGTTCCCTAAAGGAAACTACATTTTTAATAATACCATGTATTACCATGTGTTGTATATGTCATAATTTTCCTTTTTCTTATTTTTTCATATGTAAAGCTGAAAAGCGCTAAAAAAATAAAATTGAATTGAACAGAAACTAGCAAGTAGTGTTTTATTAAACTACATCACTACTTCTACTGGAAATACACTGCTTTAAATGATACTGTCACACAAAAAAACCTAGTTAAGCTAGTAGTGTTGCTACTTTTAAACAGCTTCTTCCCAAAACTGTAAAGCTCAGTGTTGACATTTCTGCTCAGATTGCACCACAGAAGTTATGTGGTGGTTTAACACAAACACAACAAAATACTTTATTTATTTATTTTTTACTTTTATTATGATTTTTTTTTACATGACTGAACGTCCCTTCAGACAATATGAGCAAACTATAAATTTTGTTAAAACACTTGTTAGAAACATTTTTTATATATTTTTTTTATTTTAGTTGCATACTACATTTAACTGAAACTAAATCTTCCTGCATTTTCCCATCTGTAATAAATAAAAGGGATATAGTAAGATGTTAAGATGGGTCAGTGGGTAAGTTGTGTTGCTGCTTCACTGAAGCTGTGCAAATGTTTTGTCATGTGACCATATATAATATAGTAAGGGCCCATTATTTATTTAATTGCCTGTGATTGCTGAGGAAAAGATACATTGTTGATAAAATAATTACTGGTTTAACAAGCTTTTTTGTGGATGTGTTTAGTACATCATAGGTCGAAGACCACACAGGTCAAAGGATAATGCCAACATGGCAGATGAAGTATGCCCAGGTGTGTACAATCCTTACTACATCTGCAAATCTACAGAAAGTACATAAAATGTGAATAAGTAAATCATGTTCAGTATATGCTCTTAAAATATGAGAACTCAGACACAGCCTCAGCTTACCCCTTCACATAACAGAGAAATTCACACACAGCTCTATTTAAGAACTGAAACTCATTACTTGGATTCTCTCAGTGTCTTTATATACTGATAGCAGAGCAACAAGCCATTTCTCCAGCTCTGTGGTTCTATTCACAGCTCTGATAGCTTACGGAATGTAGAAAAGTCGGAATGTAGAAAAGACTCTACAAATCATATCTGAAAGACTTTCTGAACATGGCTGCTATGAACAGCCTGTAGTTAGATGGATGAGGTGTAGTGTAGAAAGAACGGCTAGATGTCTGTTAAACAGGGAGATGGACAACCTGTTCATTTGGAAAGTCATGTTCTTGTCAGGTGCGGGAGAAAAACGAACCCAATCGCAGACAGTGGTAAACTGAAAAAATGTCTTTATTAACAAAACCCAAAACAAGAACCCACGATGGGGCAAAACGGAAACCAAATACAGACTTAAAACTGAACAAAAGAACTCTCAAAAAGAGTGAACAAAAGCATGTAGCAAAACCCACAATAACAAGATACAAAAACCCACGATACAAACGAGCCTAGATACAAGACGGACCAAGAATACAAGACGAATCAGCACAAGACAGAAAACACGAGGGCATTAAATAGCACAAAGACAAATGACTAACAGGTGCGCGAAATGAGCGCTGACGAGACAAGAGAACAAGGGGACGGGGCCAAGACGCGCGACCGGAGAGCACATGGCGAATGTAAACAAAACAGAGGCCATGTGCTTCCACACAAGACAAAGACCCAGAGCATGCATTCAGATCCCGACTCCAAGAAACAAGAACCAAGACTAGAAGTGTGTTGGTTTAATCAGGCAGCTCAGAAAACCAAAGGCCACAGAGATATAAACTTAATTCTGCAACTAAATTCAAATTCAAATTCATCACGGTGTAGGTGTGTAGTATGGCTATTTTTTACTTTTTTAAAGTTTTTTATCCTTTTAATTTAATGTTGAGAAAGATACACATTATGTACCCAGAGATTACTCTAAATAGTCTTTAACTAGGAATTTCAAAGAGGCGAGCAATAGCTAGCTTTGAAAATATAAAGATCCACCTTCCCTTCATAGCGCTCTCCAAAGCCACACCTTCTCCAACACATAAACACACACCGAGTTTGACAGGCAAGTAGGACATCATCATTTCATTGCATTTGGACTGAATGCAATGATTGGGCAAGCATTTTATGATCCTGCATCTTCTACTATATTTATATAAATATATTTAGATCACTTTACTTAGTGATTGCTATCAGGATGTGAAGATACTTTCAACCAGCATTGCAAAAAAGCTAAAGACTTTTAACAGTCAGGGAAACAGTCTAAATGGAAACGAAGTCATGTACCAGACTGCTACAAAGAACATATCCCAATGCAGAAGTAGGTTGTGAGGTTTACATCATTGAAAGTGTTATTTGAGGCATTTAGTAATAAAGTTAATGTGACATCCTCTGTACAGTATTAAAAACATCACCCCTAAAAATCCCTAAAAAGTGATGAAACTTTAAAGTTGATCACATGGTTTTTTCCAAAACAATTTGGTGGTTCTTGGCCAGAATAAGCTGCAAAGTGTCAGTCAGTAAATGTAAACCTCAATTCAACACCTGCTGCAGCTAGACTACATGTAAACTTTCCAAAAAAGTTTCAGGACACAAAGCAAGACAGGTCTGAATTTACTGTAACACTAAATGTGGAACAAATTGTACAGAAACATTAGCAGCTCATCTCAAGAGACTGATCACTGCCCCACAATCAAACATACAGCAGAGCAGCCAATGAACAAGAAGCTCATGCAAGTTAAAGGCAACGTGAGTCAGCTGTGACTGGAAAGACTCGGTTGTACTGATAACCACTGATGAGTGAATGCTGACAGGAGGAAGTGTCTGTTTCATTTCACATTTTAGACTGAGTTGGTGATGATAGCATTCTTCAGGCCAAACACAAAGCGGGCTGTTGGTTTTGGTGCAGCAGGAACATGCGGTGAAATCGTGGGAGTCGTTTCAAGCGTCAGAACATTAAACCTGCCCAGTGGTTCTTCATCTACCTCCTTTAGTCAGAAAATCAAATTACTTTCATTTGTCGCTCTCTACACATTCTGCCAAGATGTAGTGGTGTGGTTTGGAGAAATGTTGAGGAGCACTGTCGAAAATATCTCAAAAGTGGTGTATATGTTGACCCCAACCACAGATCTTCCCTGAAGAAAATGGTCCAGGAACCGTGTAAAGAAAAATTCTGTGTTGATTTTGGAGAAGATTTGTCAGTGCAGCTGTATGTTTGATATTTCTTAGGATTTTGTGCAGAAGAAACCCTGACGCCAGTGCAAAGGTTACACAGTCTGGCCCCTCCGACTCTTAAATTTCACAAGGGCCGTAGGGATGAGCTTGTGAAACAAAAGACGACCTTTCTTTACACACTCACACCAGTGGAAAACCTTAAAACATCAACATGAAGCCCACCTCCTACTGAGAGGGATTAAGAGATGGAGGTGGAGATAGAAGGATTCTGCACAAGAGCAAATGAAGAGGGATAACTGCCTTTTATTCCAGCAAAAAGGAGAAAGAGGAGAAAATACATAAATAATACAAATAATAAGAAACACAGATAATACAGAAACCAGAAAGAGGAAAAGAGGAAAATGAGCATGCACTGGCAAGACATGAGAGATGGCTAGACAAAGAAGGGACAGATGTATAGATGGCATGAAAAAGGAGAGGGATGAAAGATATAATAGATATATATGAAGAGAAATATGAAGAGGATGAGATTTATGAAGGGATGATCTGACCTTGCGGTGCTCCTGCAGGTTGAGTGAGGATGAGCACTTCTTATTACAGATGGTGCATATCAACTTTCTGCGAGCTGTCCCTACACACACACACACACACACACACACACACAGATCATACATTACAGTCTGATGCTGTCTGAGCTGCTAGTGGAGACACATCAGTCCAAACAGCGTTTTAAAAAACATCAGTTAATTCTTACATAAAGAAGTTCCTGGTTTAGCTTTAAGCACATCACCAGGACAAAAGTACAACAACTCTTTTTACAGGGGTGAAAGGTCAGCCCTGTCTGTTTCCTGTTGAGAAGGATGTGGGTATGAGATATCGCAATAACACAAATCAATTCCAGCAACCTCACCACTACACTTATTTTTTTACAGAGTGCAAAAAGACCACAATCTATTCTAAACTTTTTGTAAAGTCCCCTCAAAATGTGAACAAAAAAGTTGAAATTTACATTTATTTTAAATTATGTAGTTCAGCTCAGTTCTCTTGGATTCAGTCGCTGATATGCCTGATTCATTTGCTTGTTGCCAAACCGTCCAATTACTAAATAATTGTGATAATATTGAAAACATGTTCATATACGCTTTCATCAGGCGATTAAAGGTCTTTGAACAATGTTCTCAGATGTCTGCATCGCTTGGCAGAGAGACAGGCGCTGAAAAGATGAGTGCAAAGACAGAGAAAGCGCTTAGCGTTTATCTGACAGAAGTAGGAATAAAGAGCCAATCAGAAATGAACAGATTAATGAAGATGTGAAACAGCTACTGATTAGACTCTCATTACAGGGTCATTTCCCAGCTGTGTGTGTGTGTCTCACCTGTGTGGACATTGACTTTGTGTTTCTTCAGGGCATCTTTACTCTTGAATCTTTTCCCACAGCTCTCGGCCTTACAGATGAACCTGCCATCTCCCTTACACGCCTCTTTATGCTGCTCAAAACTGTGCACACAATTTTTGACATTAAATAACTAGATATTGAATTAACTCTTTAATAACAGATTTATGCATAGGTCCAAGTTCAGATATACAGGAGAACAGACGTTACTGAATTTATCAGAATAGAGCAGACATGCTGATTACCCACTAGTTGATCATGCACAGATAGTGTCATTTTCTTAGACGGATTAAACAATGCACCAAAGTGGGCACCCAATATGCTTGGGCAAACATTAATATACATGGACTGTCCACAATAAAGCCTATGGGTCAGTTGTTTCATGAAAAGAAACACACTGATATATCCCATGCATTTCCTTGGGTTCTCGGCCAATTCTGTGAATGCTCGGGACTGCTGGTGTCTCTGTGTGCTGAATCTTATTATTTATGTCACAAAAGGTGTTGGTTTTAGGATTAGAGCAATTTTATGACTACAAGTACGAGCTCAGTATCAGCTCAATACCGATACCAGCATCAGCACATTCTTATAAAATTTGATAAAGCTGAATGTACCTGGACTCAGAACAGAAGGTGCTGTGACACAAGGTACACTGATAAACTTTCGAAGGGTCTCCTGTAGAAGCAGAGTTCTCGGTACAGTGAAGAACACTGCAAACAAACAGTAGATCAGCGTTATTACACATGACAAACAGATGGACTGTACATCAGCAGTGTGTGTGTGTATGTGTGAGTGTGTGACTGTGTGTACTGCTATTCACTACATTCTGGGGGCCAAATGTACCCACAAGTATAGAAATACTAGTGCATATTGACCTTGTGGACATTCATTGAGATACTCATAAGGAGGCAAGCTTATTAATCATATAGAATAATCTTTACTGACAATCAAAAAAAGCATACAAATAGCAGTTTTCTGTGAGGGTTAAGTGTATGTGTAGGGCTAGCGGATATAAGATACAGTATAAAACCCATTACGTCTATGAAATGTGTGTGTGTGTGTGTGGTACGCACTGGCGCTGCAGGGCCTGTTTGACAGGAAACTCTTTACCGCAGGAGCGACATTTAAACTCTTTGTCCTCTGCACTTCCTCTCTGATGAAGACTCTGTAGATGTTCAGCTAACACATCTTCACTGGAGAAACTGCTCTCACACAGCAGACACGGGTGATCTTCTTTTTTAATCACCAGATCTACACACACAGTTTTATTTTAAACACATATCAAATTATTACACCAGTGGTTGACAAATTTTAAGGTTTTTAAGGACCAATGACTGGTAAACTGCCATATCATAATTCACAAATTCCTGAAGTTAAACATTTTGCACTATTTACACAAAATATAATTATAAATGTTACTTAACTAAGTATGCATAGTTTTAGGAAGAAGGCACGCCAGCAGGCTGCCCACAGACTGTACATATTGCCACAAAAACTGAAAATAATTTCTTAAAGGCCAATTCACACCAACGACTATATAAATACATATGACGATACCTGTATTAGCATCCACACAACCCTTTACCAACTCTCGTATTTCCCTCCATATTTCAATCACATGCAACCAAATTTCACACCAAATGGCTATAAAATATTTATAGTAAACTGTCAGATTTCTCTCGCCTTGGATTGTGTTAGATGCAAAGAATAAGTTTAATGCAGAAAGAATATGGTGAATGCTGAGAGCATATTGCTTCAAAAGGCTGCCTATGTTTTACAGTGCACTGTTTTGAGAAGGGCACATGCACAACAGGAGTTACACTTTCTGGCTATCATGTAACTTAGTTCATTTGCATTTTGAGCAGAAAGATGCAAATGTAATATTACATTTATATTGTTTCTTGGATATCTAATTTATCTCATATAGAATGTGTGATATAAAAAGTTTACTGATTTTCAATCACTCTTCAGTTTCACTTTATGCAGCACCTTTAAGATGTTTCTAAACACAACATAAATGTACATACCCCTCCCCTGAGTACTTGTTTTTAAGTACTACCAATTAATCGAAAAGAATAATTGGCTAAAATATTGGTTAATATACATACATACATACATACATACATACATACATACATACATATACGTATACACATACATATGTATGTGTGTGTGTGTGTGTATAAATATATATAAAATGCCCAATTACACTCTACTTTTTTGTCATGTATTTAAAGTACTAAACAGTTATCAGTCTTGTGTACTGTCCATTATAATCTTTGATTTTAGTTGGATTTAACACACAAAACAAGCCAAAAAAAACCTCTATGACAGAACATTACAAACATACATACCTGTTTCTGTGCTAAGGTGTTTGCTATCTTTGCTGTTCTCATCTTCATCTTTGATGTCCTCATCTTCCTCATTGTCCTCCTCTTCCTCCTCCATGTCACTGTCTAGGTAACCAATCAGAAGCTCTGTATCCGTCTCGATATCATCCACAGCCAGATAAAAGATATTCTCTCCATCCTAGGAGTAAAATAACAGGATATAATGTCCCGATGTCTTTGTAATGTTAAGTTTCTTCTTTAGGCATGTTGGATATGTTTTTGATCAAAACAAGATCTGATCTGCTACAAAAATAGCCGAGTTATTTTTATTAGACTGATTAGGCTGATATTAGATGCATATAATGAACTATAGTGTAAATGCTAAAAAACACATGGAAAGTACCATTAACACAGATTATTTTATTTTCTGTATCTGTCAATATTTCTAAAAGTGATGTATGTACTGTAAATGGTATATACAAAGTTCCCTTTCAGTCACATTCAAAGTTGTCAATGTACTGACGTATGGGGTCTCGCTTGAGAGCCCTATCACCTTTGAGTAGTAGAAAAAACACGCATTGGGCAAAGCACTCGCTTTCATTCAGATTTTTGCTTCAGAGCCGGGTGTGTACTACTCGCGTTTCACACGACTATCGCCTTTTAAGTTCTCCAGCATCTGCTGCATGTGACAGTACAATCAGAGGTTCTCACTCCTTTATAGTCATTATTATCCCTCGGTACTTCAGCAGGCCTGGTTATAAAAGAGCTTATTTCCTCTAAAGAGCTCTTACAGACAACGTGCGTCTTTTTAAATATGTCTTTCCATCCGTGTGTTTCTGGATGCAGTTGCTTCCTGATCTCGTCTGATGGCCATGATCACTACATCACATACCTGGGCAAGAAGCATGCTGACACAGTGTTCATGGTCAGGTTGTGCTCTCATTGTCAGAGCATGGCCATCTCGACCCTGCGGTCTCATGGCTCTCTTCACTGGAGATTGAGCCCCATCTGCTGCTACCCATTCTGCTGCACTGGCTAAGCGCTCGAAGGAGGCAGAGTTGGGTAGCACTTTGGGATACTTCAGGGTCACTGTGGGGACTCCCCTGCCAGGTCAGTCCCCACGGACCTCCCAGTCCTCTGCAGAGCCTGGATCAGAGCTGCTGGGTGATGGCGGTGCTCACCCTGTCGGACCTGTTAACACTTTCAGCACTCTGGATGAGGATTGGATGTCGAACGCTGCATTGGAGTGTGGGCTGTTTTTCTCTGAGGACGACTGAGCGGCTGAGCGGAACTGGACGACTGGTTCATTGGGGCCACACAGGAATCTGAGTCTTGGTGCCTTTCTTCCCGGAAGTGCATGAGGAGGTTCAGAAGTCATGGAAGGCATCCTTTGTCTGTCTAAAACCACTTCCCCTCCTCCTGCACACTCGCCACCCTCAATGGGGGTCCTGCCAAGGAATATGTGGAGATCCCTCCTCGTGCAATTGCAGTGCCCGTGAAGTGCTGCCACACAGCGACTGACCTGAAGGATGCGTACTTCCACATCTCGACTCTGCTCTGATGCAGACCATTCCTTTGGTTTGCATTCGAGGGTTAGGTCTATCAGTAAAGGGTCTCCCATTTGGAATGTCCCTGTCTCCCTGCATCTTTATCAAAGTTGCGGAGGCCGCCTTTGCCCTGTTACAGGAAGTGGGGTTCCTGGGCATCCTCAACTACCTCAACGACTAGCTCATTCCGGCTACTCTCGAGAGCAGATGTGTGAACACAGGGATCTGGTACTCTGGCACCTGAGACACCGGGGGCTTCAGGTCAACTGGGAAAAGAGCAAGCTCTACCCAACACAGGGCATCTCTTTTCCCAATATGGAGCTGGACTCACTGTGGTGGCACGCCTCTTTGACGCGCGCGCAATCACTGCTGTGATGCATGAACCTGTTCAGAGCCAAGATAGCGGTCCCACTAAAACTTTTCAGAGGCTCTCGTGGTCACACCACTTGGCCTGATGCATATGAGACCACTGCAGCACTGACTACATGACTGAGTTCTGAGATGGGCATGGCATCGCAATACACACTGAGTGACTGTCACACAATCTTGTTATCAAATGAGCAGGGATGCCCTAAGAAAAAGTGTCCAGACACGTTGTTGTGACAACAGATGCCTCCAATACAGGCTGGGGAACTGTGTACAAAGAGGAGGCTTCGAGCTCCTTGACAGGACCCAGACGCCTATGGTACTTCAATTGCCTTGAGTTGTTGGCAGTGCTTTTGGTCCTGCACTGGTTTCATCCATTGCTGCAGGGCAGGCATGTGCTAGTCCACATGGATAGCACAGCGACTGTGGCGTACATTAACCACCAATGTGGTTTACGCTCATGTTGCATGTCTCAACTCACCCACCCTCTTCTCTGGAGTCAGCAGTGATTCAGGTCACTCGCAAGTACTCATTTCCCCCAATAAGCCTTCTTGCACAAACACTGTGCAAGGTCAGGGGAGACGAGGGGCAGGTCTTGCTGGATGCCGTACTGGCCCACCCAGACCTGGTTTTTGAAACCTGATGCTCCTTGTGACAACCCCTTCTTTGGCGTATTACCCTGAGGAAGGACCATCTTTCTTAGGGACGGGGTACCATCTGGCACCCTTGCCCTGACCTCTGGAACCTCCATGTGTGGTACTTCGACGGGACCCAGAGAACCTGAATGATCAACCCCTGGATGCCCTCCTTTTAGCAGGGTGTGGTCTCTGCAGCTCCCTTTCCCTGGAACGGGGTGCTTTCCCCAGTGTTTTCTTGTGGTTTACGCAGAGAGGAATTAGACCTGTGCATCAAGGTGCCCTCTCCTGGGGGGGTAGGATTAATCATCACATCTCTCAGCGTCCAGGCTTCGCACCCAGTTGGGCTGCCTGAAGCACTGGGTAGGTTACGGAGGCAGGAAAGCTGACTCACAGAGGCACACCTCGCCTGCTCGTACTTGCATTCCTAGCCAATAATGTGGGTCGGCTTTCTGCATTATGCTGACTTAACGTTGAACGTTAATGACTGAAAGGGAACGTCTCGGTTAAGTATGTAAACTTTGTTCCCTGAAGGAGGGAATGGAAACATTACATCCTCTTGCCGTAAGCCTCATTCACCGCTGATTGGCCGGGACACATCTTGGCTCCTCAGCACAAACCTGAATGAAAGCGAGCTGCGGCTGGCTATATACACTCGCTTGTGTAAAGGGTTGGAAATAAACTCAGGACTGTAGCCCTCAAGGACTGGAGATGACTAGCCCTGTCTTATGTATCTTTATGTGATAATGATACAAGAAACAATATTGTTGGGATCATTTTCGGGGCAATGTTTTTTCCAGTTGATAAATATTAAAACATTAGTTTTGTTTAACACAGACAATTTTTGTTTCAGTCAGAAAGAAATTGATCAGATTGATGGATCTGAACACAGTGTTTACATGTATGCTGAATAAAGTAATTGGGTTGATGTGCATTTACATGATACAAGCTTACAATCGAATTTGATCTTTTGACATGAACAGTGCAAGAATACACGTTTCCCTCCATTTCAAGGCGCGTATACTAGCAGACACTCTCCTGCCATTGCTTCTTTTTTCGTTTTTAAAAGTACACCTAACATTTACCTATTTCAGCTGCTAAGTGGGAGAAGACAAGCACATGATGTTTTGTGCCAGGCTGTGTGTATTTATCAAGCAATTAAAATGGCCCTTCCTGATCCCAGAACAAGGCATCTGTGGTTGAGAGTCCAAAGCAAGGACTGGTAGTTTTGCAACAACGTGGGTTCTTCAACAGTCCAGTTTTGCTTTGCTCTTCTAACTTTGACAACAACAGTCATGCGCCAACTCCTTTGCTAACAAACATCTGCATTAAACATCAGGTCTATAGGACTGGAATGATCACACATATAGAAACTGTCTTGTCACAGAGGGACTGAATTGAATTAGATGTTGAAAAGCAAAGGTTCCAGGTGTCGGCTGATGCTGAGCAGACAACATAACAGAAAAACCTGGTGGTGCAATCAAACATTTACACAAGGGAAAACAGAAGACAACCCGAACTTCCTGATTAAGGTTAAAGGTCAAACACTTGTACCCCTGTATAATGGCATTATCAGACCTACATTTCCTTAAAGGTCATGCTGAAACAAGCACAATTGCTCCACATTTTTCCACAGGGAGACTATGGAAGAAGTGTCATGCGTGATGTAACACAGATCACCATGTTCTCAGGATTCTGCTATAATGACCATCAGACAGTCACATGACTCATGTTTACTAAAATAGTTAGTGTCTTAATTTTAAATGTATAAATTAAAGCTGCAATCTTTTCAAAACTGTCTATTTACCTTACCCTGATTCCTAACTGTAAGTTATAACAATGATTCATATAGTGAGCTGTCGGGCACAATTTCAGGGTAAATGTTAGTAGAATGTCATTTGTCTATGTTGTGTTCAATAACAAAAAGGAAAAGACCCAACTAATATATCAGGTGTGCAGGTGCTAAGGATGGTGGAGCATTTGTAGCTTGTTTATAGTCATGTGAAAAAAATTAGGACACCCTGTGAAAGCATGTGTATTTTGTAACTTTTTAATATATGGTTATTTAGTCTCAATTTTAACGATACAGAGAGAATAAAGTAATATAATTAATTAAAACTGAAGAAACGTCTTTGAGATCTTCTGTAAATGTAATTCTACAAAAATGCCCATTTTAACTGAGAAAAAACATAGGACACCCTAGCCCCTAATAGCTAGTGTTACCTCCTTTGGCTGAAATAACTTTAGTGAGACGCTTCTTGTAGCCATCTACCAGTCTGACATCGGTCTGAGGAAATTTTACCCCACTCCTCAATGCAGAATTTTTTCAGCTGCGAGATGTCTGAGGGGTTTCTTGTATGTACAGCCCTTTTCAAATCACCCCACAGCATCTCAATGGGATTCAGATCTGGACTTTGACTCGGCCATTCCAGGACTCTCCATTTCTGCCTTTTCAGCCAGTCTCTGATTGATTTACTAGTATGTTTTGGGTCATTGTCATGTTGCATGGTCCAGTTCCGCTTCAGCTTTAATTTTGTAACAGATGGTCTCACATGTTCTTCAAGCACCTTCTGATACACAGTAGAATTCATGGTGGATTCTATGATGGTGAGCTGACCAGGTCCTGCTGCAGCAAAGCAGCCCCAAACCATGACACTTCCACCTCCATGCTTCACAGTTGGTATGAGGTTCTTTTCCTGGAATGCTGTCTTTGGTTTATGCCAAACGTCCTCTGCTCTGGTGTCCAAATAATTTCCAAAGAACATTATTCCAGAAGTCCTGGTCTTTGTCAACATTCTCTCTGGCAAATGTCAGCCTGGCCTTGATGTTTCTCTCAGAGAGCAGGTTTCCTCCTTGCACACCTCCCATGCAAGTTAAACTTGTGCAGTCTCTTTCTGATTGTAGAGGCATGCACTTTTACATCAACAGTAGCCAGAGCCTGCTGTAGGTCCCCGAGATGACATTTTAGGGTTTTTGGAGACCTCTTTTAGCATCTTGCAGTCTGCTCTTAGGGTGAACTTGCTGGGGCAACCAGACCTGGGCATGTTGGCAGTTGTTTTGAAAGAAGACAGTGGAATGGCTGATTACAAAATCTTTTGAGATCTTTTTAAATCCCTTACCAGACTCATAGGAAGCTAAAATTTTTTTTCTGAAGGTCTCTGACAGCTCTTTTGCTCTTACCATGGTGCTCACTCTCACTTCAACAGTCAGGAACATACCAAACTAAATGTCTGAGGTTTAGATAGGGCAAGCCTCATTCAAAATGCTGAGTAATGATCTACTAATTATGTGCACTTGGTGTGATCACACACACCTGTGTGTGATTTAAGCCATTTTAAGAAGGGAATACATGTGAGGGTGTCCTAACTTTTGCCTCAGTTAGAATTTGCATTTTGTGGAATTACATTTTACAGAAAATCCCCTTTTCAGTTTTAATTGCTTAGATATATTACTTTAATCTCTCTGTATTGTTAAAATTGAGATTAAATATCCATATATCCAAAATGTTGCAAAAATGTTACAAAAATACACAAGCTTTCATAGGGTGTCCTAATTTCTTCACATGACTGTATATGGCAGTTGCTTAGAGTTTAAACTTGACATTCACATTAAGAAAATGACACTGCAACTTGTAATATTATGTTTAAAATGAGATGGCAATAGAGAGGCAACATTTATAAATTGCAGATTTAAATGATTTATAATTTAGTTTAAATAAAAGGGATGCATAGTACAAAGTTGTACAGGTACAGACAAGTATTCCCATGTCTAACATGGAATCAAACCAAGTATCATATAATTCATTCTCAATTTATATATTTTTTTATATTTTTTTTTTTAACTGTGGCATTTTTACATAGCGAAATCAGCACAAAAAACTAATCTGGAACAGCATAAAGCCACAAAAATGTTTATGACAAACTGTTTATTGCTGCTCTGAAACAGCATAAATGTATTTACACAGAAATTAAAATTTTAGGAAACTTTTAACAAAATGCTTTATGAATGTTAATAAATGTTTTAAATAAAATTGTTTCAAATAAAATAATTATATTACACCCAAATTATTACATTGGGTTAGTTACCACAGCATTAAAAGATTACAAATGTCATTTCAAAGAGCAAGAAAGTCACTTTGGAGGGCAGATACAACAAACAGAAAATGATGCTTGTGTTAGAGCAGATGTCACCAGATCGTTGAGTGTGAAATAACATCCTCAACAAATATCGTCCTCGACATCGGGGAGGCAACAATAAACATATTTGTTAGTCTGAAACAAACATGACAGTGCGTTTTTGGTTTTGCGTTGCCTGAACCGACAGGCATTGGTTGTCATGACAACAAAGTAGTCTAAGACATTAATTTGCATTCATTTACAATAAACCAAAGCTGTATCAGAGTTGCTTCTGATACTAGGGGCTAAGGATGGGCATTTTTGTTAGTTTCTCCTTGATTAATTGATATTGTATGTGAATTATGGTGAAAATAAGATTTATGTTAAAACAGGCAAAAATGAATGTTGACGAAACTGACTATAAATAATACTGCTAAATTATTAATAATGCATTAGTAATGTTGAGGTAAAAACTAAAGAGTGAATAAACAACAGTAATCTGAAACACTTTCTAAATTACACATTTTACATGAGATTAATCAGATATCCAAGAAACACAAAATAAATGTAATATTACATTTCCATCCATTTGCACAAAATGCAAGTGAACTTGAACATAATTACATGCTAGCCAGAAAGTGTAACTCCTGTTTTGGATACATTCTTCTCATAACAGCGCACTTAAAAACATGGGCAGCTTTTGAAGTCGTATTCTCTCAGTGCTCCAGTCTTGGCTCTGGACTGCATGCTCTTGCAACGCTCATCAATCAGACCTCAGGGTACCACCCAAAATGCAGCCATAACCAATAAGAGAAAAGAAATTATACTGTACGAAAATCTAAATTGCTGAATTTTATGTCAGATCATCATCATATATGCTGAAATCATTATTCTTATGGTTTACACAAAACATTTAAACACCAGGTAATCTTACAAATACTGAAATCATAAAACTGACAAACCTGATTTATCTTTTTGACAAAGGGTCCTACATGACCTCTAACTGAAAAAAATGCTTTTAAATATAGGGAAAAGGTTGTACGTGTGTCCACACACATACACTGGAAAGGGTGAGGTGGGGGGCAATATGGGTGTTTCTAAATGTAGTGAATGCAGTTAATATTAGGATAAGTATAAATTTCATTAAAATGTTACAATTTTGATAGAATAAAGAAATGATGGCAGAAATATAATTTAAATAACATATTATGCAGAAAACACAGTACACACTACATAGCTAGTCATAGGAAAATGTCTACTGGAAAATCTGCACTATTTAAAAACCACGAACTACTGTGAGACTCCTGAAAAATGTACCCAAGTTAGTTTAGTTAATGCTGAGGCAAGCTGCACATTGACAGTGGTTAAATCCCTGTACTGTTGGTATTATTTAGCTGTGTCAGACGGCAGGTCACATTAGTTTTACTGTCTGTTTATTTCACTCAGTAATACAGCAAAGTAAAAAGGGGTTGCAAACTGTGTTTCACGTTGATGTAAAGATGCACACTCCTAGTGTGTTTGTGTGTTTGTATATGAGAGAGAGAGAGAGAGAGAGAGAGAGACAGGTTTATGCATGTGATTGTGTGTATTTTATCATCTAAGGCTCATTGCACTTCTCTTATCTTCCGACTCTTTGGTGTTTAGATCTTTGCCACTGCAAACACACATCAACACTGTCAAAGCAGACAAAACAAACATCTTAGTGAATCCAGAGTTTCTTCTGCCGTCTGCATCTGTCTCAGAGCTTCAGGCTCTCACACCTTGTACATGTGTGTATGGAGGGGGGGCATATAACCAACATATTACAATTTTATTTTGGCAGAGGTGTATATTATGATTTAGTTATTTTAATTATTGGAAATTCAACCTTTGTGTGTTTTTTACATGGTAATGGTAATGACTTCTTTGACATTTCATTGAATTAATACTTTGCAAATGAAATGTAATTCATGCCATTTAAATATTTTGTGATACTTATCTGCAACTTTATGGATGCAAACTAAAAGACAGGATTTTTATTAAAGAGTGATCTGGCATCAGTGCAAAAACAGCTTTGCATCATGTAATACTTGAGTTACAAACAAAAGACTCAAAACATACATCATAAATCTGATTGGATGAGCTAAATTAGAAGCACCTTGTCTGCTACAAAGCCTGGAGGCTAAAGCAGTTTTCTGCATACTGTCATGTTTTTTAATAAACAGTAAAGCAGATTCTCTACTGTTTCAGACATTAATGTGTACAGAAGATGTTTCACAGTAATCTTAGCAGTCATCATGTCTGTAACATCTCATACCTGAATGGCAGCCAAGTTCTTCTGCTCCTGTGAGGGGGCCTGGTGCACAAATCGAAGCCAGTTAGCATGACGGGGGTTACTGGCATCCAGGATATACAGCACATCACCTTTACTACCTCGAACCTGCAGCGCCACACACATTTGATTATGTATATGTAGAAGTGTTTGTACATGTTGTGTTCAGATCCTCAGCTAGGGGGTCAACTCACTTAATTTAACACAATGTGTTAGTATAGTATAGTGTGTACTATACACACTATACTATAGGAACAGTATAGAAACACACACACCCACAACACACCCATTTATATATACACCCTGCAATTTTTTGGCACGTTAAATACTATTTGCTGCTGCTAAATACTTCTGGATCCTGGAGAAACGTTGTTTCATTTCACTATGTACTTGTATATGGTTGGAATGACAATAAACTCGACAATAAACACTTGACTTGACTTGACTTGACTTGACTAGTATAGTCTATAGCCTAACAATGCAAGAAACAAGCTAAAAAGTATGTATTTTTTTGCGTTTAAAGTTTGTTTAATTTCTGTGCCACTAACCTCACCAAATGGAATCGCAAATGACTATTTATTAAGAATTTCTTGAACATTCTCCATTGATAAGAGACAAGCAGATGGTGCCCAAACCTGAGCCAATGTTATTGTTATGGTTAATCAGGATTCTCAGACCAATGGAGCAACGTTTTTAAAGTGGCACAGAACCACAATGTTTAGTAAAAATTACAGTAAACTTACAGTATGATAATCTTTAAGTTTGTCCACATGGCAGGCTGGGACAGAATGAAGTACTTTAACATAGAAAAATTGCACACATTATTCTTAACAAAGCCTTTCCACAATCTTTAGCCAATCCAGTGACTACATATTTATCAGAACTGTAGCCAGATCTTAAGCACTCAGCCAATCAAATTTCAGCCAGCTCCTGTCTGCAGTACGGATCAGATTCTACTGCCTATGGCTGAGGCAACCAGATATCATCACACAACAGTTATTCAGGAATTAATTTAACAAAAACAACAAACAGCATTAAGAAAATATACAGTATTTGTAACATCCCTATAAACAATCCAGCTGTCCTGAGTCTATTGTGTGAACACACATATTCTCCAACCAGGCACCTTTTCATCCTAGTAAGTACATACACTTTACAAGTACAAACCCAACGCTGAACCATTGCCCTAAACCTGGAACATTTCCGACTTCCCACAGGAATGTTCTTTTCCCGCTTCAAATGAATACCTTTCATTTCGCTGTTTTGGATACAAATTGGTATTTTGAGAAACTTCTCAGTCTTAATTACTGACATGATAACTAAGAGTGACTTATTCTAAGTAATATCAAAAGTAGAATCCATCTAATTGCCTGCATTGCAACATTCAGCAATAAAAAGCAGCAAAATAAAAGATTGCATACTATGATACATGCATACTATGATGCACCATAATAATTATACACACAAACATGTAATATTAAAGTTAATTTCACTGTAATTCAGACAGAATGGCGTCATCAGAACAGAAAGATCAATAAATCACAGCCCTCATGGCTAAACCAGACCTGAATTCTTTATAATTATGAATTATTATAATTTCATTATAATTAAAACTTTAATGCTGTAAAAAATAAACCTGCGTTTCTTAAGGGCAGATATTTGATGGCATGAACAAGGAGCCATGTTTTGCACTCATAGTTTGGCCCAGGAGAGCCAGCGAGAACTGAGTGCATGGCTGGCGTGTCTGGACCGATTAACTGTTGCTCGGAGACGAGCAGTGTGTCTGTCTGAACAGTGGTGTGTTGCTGCTGAGGGGCAGCAACTATTCCAAGATATTTAAACTTTGGCCCAGCCCAATAATATTAGTTACAGAGAGAAAGGGTACAAGCATTCAAATGTGATATGGACAGGAATGATGTTCTCAATTAATAGGAGATAAGAGGTGTGCTTTATTTTATCAGACAGTGCGCAGACAGACAATCTAATAGATTGGTAGATGTTTAAATGGGAGAATAACACCCTATGACTGACGTTGAAGACATTGAGCCATATCTACAGACCAAAACATCACAAAGGGCCAAAGCAACTATCTACCAAACACAGAACACCCTAGCAACAACTTAGCAAGTCCATAGTTAATGTATAGCTGCAACATGACAACAACCCCCAGGACTGTGGTGGCGAGTTTATGCGATGACAGGCACCGCTCAGATTTTTTTCTGATTTTTTAAATAACAAAGCTTTAGTTTTTTATTTAAGGTATAAAATATAAATGCCACACATATCAAGAAGTAAAAATAGCCTAAAAAGCATTTTCAAAAAGTTTTATGAAATATGAGTGTCCTTTCAAGTTTTCCAGGGACCAGGGACACAAAAACAAAAACACTGTGTCCAAAAGCTGTAAAATGCTACAATCCTCCAAGATAGGAAGGCATCAAGGCACGTCACATTCCAATGTTTGCTCCACTTTCTGTTTCCTGAGAAACCTTCATGGGGTCAATTTTTGGCAGCATAGATGTATCCTTCATTTTGATAGGATAAGTGTATCCTTCACTTTATGGGCCTTTGATATCCCATAATACTGTGCATGTGCATCAGCGGGGAAAGTGATTGGTTGATCAGGGACGAGCTCAAAAACTTGTGTCCGAGAAAGCATCAGAGAACAATTTATGTTTAAGTTTAATTTTCACTTTTAAAAACGTTTGATTTTCACAAAAACTGTAGAACTACCAAAGTTGTCATTTGTAAACACTCAACTAAAACTACTTTCGGAAGTGCTTTCACAGCCTCAGAAGTCATTGCCTGACAGTGCAGTGAGGCAGCTGCCTAAGCTTTCAGACACAGCCAATGCATTGTGGGTAATCACACTGAAATTACTGTTGAGTCGAGTCACCCACCTCCCACATCAGTCGAGGATCCATGCTTTCATCCAAGTCACTCAGCATCCGCTTTTCACCTGCAAACGGACCAAACTTCTCACCCTGTGAAAGAACAAGCATAAGGACTAGGCTTTGATGTCACAAACAGCAGTATGTATGTGGAGTGTATGTGTGGTATCTGAACAATAAAGAAAATGTGGAATGATTTAGAATTTTGGACAAAGAAAATCCAAAGATAAACATGCTAAAAATCCTAATGGTTCAAAAACAGGCTTCATTTTCCATTGGCAAAATGTAATTTATTTTCTATTTTTTTGAAAAAAGACCCAGACATGTTCTTGACAGGTTTTGTGAAGATTCTGTCATATTATCACTGCAGATGAAGATCACAGTCACCGTGGTTCCTGTTAAAATACTGTAATTAGGCTGTGTGTCCACCAAAGCCTTTAAAAGCAGCTGAAAATGTCAGGCACTCTTCTGAAAATACCAGCTGTGGCCAACTGACAGCATTTGTTTCTGCTGAGACGCCTTGGATGCTATAATATGGAATATCCGCCAGAGTAATGAGTTACTAGCATTTCATTACACTGAAAGTTCAATGTTAGAATTGCAGTAGCCTGGGGATGTCACATGGTACAGAAATTGATACTCGGAGACAGAAATATTGGGCAATCTGAATCGGAAGTGAACATACCTATGCCCAACCAAAGTTTATAGAATTAACAGACACTGCAGTTCTATTAATATGAATGTGGGAAACTGCAACTTGTCCACTTTAGCGAATGAAGCCGACCCTTACTGTAGAAATGCCTGTCATTAATTACTAAACACTAATTCTTTGGTGTTGCGAGGTACAGCCTTTGTGCATGCGCAGGAGCTTAACCTGGAGAAAGCTTAACAAACAATTTATGGTACAGTCTTTTTTTAATAGTTGATCACAAATATATTGTTTTACTGTGATCTCAGCGAGCAATTTTAGAGATAACTGTCTTCCCCCATTTCATTAAATAAGAATTGCGGCCCAGAGACATTGCAAAGATGGCTGCTGAGTGTGTTGACTTCCTTAAGGGACTTTGGCCCTACTCATCTGGAATAGTAGAGCTCTCAATGTGCGAACTCTGGAAGGAATAGCGCAGCTGTGTTTTATACTGTGGCCATTTGAAATACACTTGGCAAAGAAAGCAATAAAAAAAAAGTGTCATTTTTTTGTGCGGCATTCCCTACCAAAGCGTCCTTCAGGGTGCAAAAATGCCATCTGGAATTCAGTCATTAATTTTATTAACTGCACTACTGTTCAGACATTGTACAAGTAGAATGTGAGGATTCACTGGTGTGGTGTTGCACCTCTTGTACTGTGATTGGATGGCTGGGTATAAAGAGACATTGACGGGCGCAGCATTTTACCCAAAGTTGAATATATCTCATCTCCTGGCAACCAGGAAAAGCATAATAAGCATCAAGCAGCTCACCAGCTCATAGTGTTTTAAAAACACTCCTACTGCAAACCCTTACAAAAAATATGCTAGCCACAAAAACAACACTTTAGTGGACACACAGCCTTACCACAGCTATTGTTACTAGTTGTTACTAAAAATTAAAAAAAAATATCTGTGATATTTTGTTTAAAATTGTGAGCTTTTGGAGTCTTCTTGATTCATTTTGTGTAATTTATTTTATTGGTGATAGTAGAGGTTACACTTTGCAATAAGGTTTTATTCGTTAACATTAGTTAATGCATTAGTTAACAAGAACTAACAATGAATAATTTTTTTACAGCATTTATAATCTCTGTTGTTCATTGTTTGTTTATGTTAATTTATTGTGCATTAATGTTAAGTTACTTAAGATAAATAAACATGTATTAGTATATGATGAAATTAACATTATTGTAAAGTGTAACTTTTCAATAGTTTTCAAAGTAACAAGAACTGTAATATCCAGTGTTATGACGGAAACGATGGTTTCCATGTTGATTTTCTGGCGGAAACGAATGTTACCATGGTGATTGTTTGGCTAGGGACGTGGCAGCACACGTAAGCACATCCACAGAGGAATGCAACTAGCTAGACCTATATACTATAAATCACTTAGCGCGCAGTAAAAAAAGCGACGAAACTATGATTTCTACAGTGTTTGCTGCCGTATTCAAACTTTGTCTTTCATTATAAGAGTTTGTTTTGTATGCACGAACCTTTTTGACTGATCTGGCAGTGTACAGCCCCATCCCGTCCTGAACCTTAGAGGACTTCAGCACAAATCTATCCGGCACGTACATGCCCAGCATTCTCATTACTTAAGAAAAACACCCTTCTTCGCGATAAACTAGTTAAATTAGTCGGGTTAGACGCTGTTTTGATAATCTCTGCTCGCTGTGTGCGTAAATCTCAGTACTCTCTGATCTTCCATAGTAGTGTCACTACGTGATAGAAACTCCGCGCTTTGATTGGCTAGCGCTCGTCCCCAGAGTGTATTTGCGCGCTGTGGTTGGTGAAAAGTTTCTGAATCTCCGAGTGGGTGTCACCAACGCGGTGATATTCTGTGATCTGATTGGTGGAAAGTTTGTGACCAGCAGTTGCTTATTTTACTTTCCCGGTAAACTTAATCACGTACCGTCCTGTAAAATTAACTGCTTTAATTAAAAACAAAACGGATAAATTATTAAATAAAACCATACGACGATAGATTCAAACTAAGCGAATCAGGAATGGTCACAAGAACAAATGGTGTTTGAAATCATTAACGTCAGACATCCTTCAAATTATCTCCTTTTATTTTATGTGAAGAAAGTCCAACATGTCTGGAACATCTTGATGGTGAGTAAATTTTATTATTGGGTGAATTATTCTTGTAATTTATTAGCGATAAAGAGAGGGAGATGTGTTTTGTTTTACCTTCAACTATGTGCATATGTTTCTGTGTTAGGTCCTTCCAGAAATCTCTTCTTTAATCAGTGTGTTGTCAGCATTGTGGTGTTACATTTATGCAGTACCACCGTCGTTTATTTGAACAACTTATATCCTGCTTCTCAAGCTCTGGTTCATTCTGATTCATCAAGGCCAGGGTCATGTGACTCTTATTACTTGAGTTCGTAACAACCCATAGTTCTTTCGCAAACTCAGTGTTCATGTTTATTTCAAACTTTGTGAACTGGCATAAACACAAAATCATCCTCTAATTATCTAACAATAAATGTGTCCATATATCCATGAAAAGGAATCATTAAAGACATTTAGTGTAGAAAAACAAATTTTTAGCAAAAAACACTTTAATGACTCTATTGTACTATGGTTTAAGTGTGCTCCATTAAAAATCAGAAAGGGCACATTATGACTTAAAAAAAGAATAGTTAACCAGAAAACATGAACAAAAAGCTTGATATATGATGACTAGAATCACAACTGATCATATGCTTGCACTCCTATTTACATTTATGCATTTGGCAGATGCTTTTATCCAAAGCGACTTACAGTGCATTCAAGTTATACATTTTCTTAGTACATGTGCTCCCTGGGAATCAGGCTCACAACCTCTCGCACTGCTAACGCAATGCTCTGCCACTGAGCTACAGGAGAACCTTCAGTCATACACACCTACACATGTGTATGAATTTAAAACAAATGTAACCTTTTAATATTTAGCAACCTAACTTCCCAGTTTAGTGGGAAAGGCATAAGCAAAGAAAAGAAAGTGCACTTATCACACCATTTCATGAAGTCTTGAAGAACTTGCTACTGAATGGGCATTTGGAGTGACAGAAGTTGTAAGAGTGATCTTTGTGTTGCCTGTCTTCTGTTGCCTGACCCCTGGTGACCTCCAGCACCCCACTGACCCCTGCTGTCGGCACGCATGCAGTAAGGCCTGTGGATGGAAGGTTACGACGATTAGGACTTAGTGACCCTTGACCTGACTCTACACACACTTGAGCATCAACTTTTACTCTCTAAGCTGCAGTCACTGATCACAGGCTAATGCTGACCACACACAAAACCTACCCAGACAAACACATACACACACCTGAACTGAAGAACTGAACTAAAGACACAATGAAATTCTTTGATGAATGCCATCAAATGTGTTGACATATGTACTTTTGGAACAGAAAGTTGGTGTGGGACATTAAAAGGGCTAAAAAGTTTTAGCACAACTAAAGGCCATCCCAAAATTTAATCTGTAGTATTCAGACAGTATCTGCACGGATACCAGCAGCTTAATGCTTAATGTTTAATTTTGCTGTAAATATTTAACGTTAATTTTGTTTCTGAAACTAAAATTGTGCTAAAAACCTTGTCACAACACTCTGTGCAGAGCCCCTCCCCCCAAGAATCATTAATTTATTGACTCTTACTGGAAGGTGGGACCTACTTGTTGGAGAGCTACACTTCCCCCTTACATAGTAATACCTAATACTTAATACTTGTAATATCTATAATTTTTGGAAGAATGTTTTACTTATGCTTTGTGCTTGTAACTTCCCTATCACTCCTCAGGGTCTCTGCTTCTTTGCACAAATATTATCTGTGTAGACAAACCTCCTATTGGCAGTCCACACAACTGCCAATTACCATACTTCTGAAATAACTATGTCAATACTGAGAGATACTGAGAGATGAGAGAACAGTGATACTGCACTGTTGATATTACTATACACACTTGTTTTATTTTGTGAAGCCCCCATTGGTTCCTGAGGGCCACCAGGATGGGAAGCATATATAGAGAGAGAAAAAATGAAGAGGGTGGTTAGAGAAGTAGTCCAGAGAGACATAGAGATTACAGTAAAGATAAAGCGTGAGAAAATGACTCACTAACAACAGACATCTGATGAAGGACAACAAACACCAGACCACCCCTACCAAAACTCTCTGTCTCTTTTATATTTTTTGAGACAATAGTAACTTGCATAAACTCTGAAAAATAAATGCTCTTTAATAATTCTTGGCTGCACCTTTGGTTCAGAAAAAGCCCCTATTAGTGTAACCATTTTTGTCTCATCATGTTCTAGAGATCATTGGTTCTAGTTGTTTCTAGGTTTCAAAAGCACCAGCACAAAAACATTTATCTACAGAACTATAAAATGAAAGTTCTTTGTGGAACTGATATCCTTCTATGAAATGTGTTTAGCTGAGCTAATCCTTCATATAAGTTTCTTGTACCTATGTAACCTGATGTAGATATGGGTAAAAATAGAACCCTAACTAAACTTTAAGGCATTATTTATGATATACAAACATCAAATCATTATAGACCATCATACTACTACCCAGGAAAGGCCTTGAAGAAATCCACCAAACCAGCATAAATGATCATTCTCGTTGATTTCTGTCTCTTTGTGTCTGTGTGAAATAGTTATGAACCACATTAGACCACAATGCCAAGGGTTTAGAGGGTGCTTTTGCTGGAGGTTTCTGATCCACGTGAGAAGATCTTTTGGTACAGATGGTCTAACCTCAGAGGGACCGCCAGGACTGTGGTTTGTGAAGAGATCTTTTGAAAAGAACAGAACTTTTGGCCTCTTACAATCAGGATCACACACAAGTGTCATAAACTGAGTTTGTATGTGGATGGCGAATGTTTGTGTGTGTGTGTGTGTTCTAAAATATCTCAGTCTTTCTTCACAAAATGTCTTTAAAAGTGCCACTGAGCTCTAAGGAACTAGGTCACAAGCCATGCACATACATGAACAAACACACATGGCAAACATCAGATAAGAGCAGAACCAAGTTCACAGCGAAACCCATGAATTTGCGATGTGGTGCCTTCTTTCTTTGTTTTCTTTGGCTGTTTCTCTCTCGCTCTTCTCTCGAACAAACACATCTCCCTCCTTTTATAGTCCCTAGAGAGCAGGAAACCAGTAATAGACCTTTATTCTGAGTATTTTCCTCTTTTACGACACCAATGTGAATTGCTTTTACAGGGAGAAGAGCTGTTTTGATAGTGCTGTTATCATCTTACTTTGAGTGAGTGTTGGCACCCAACCGCAGCAACTGTGGTTCATAGGAACTCTAGAATAAAGGATACACTGAGGTAAATGGAGTGTGTGCGTTCACTTAATCATATATTGGGGACAAATTTGTACTGTTTACTGACTAAAAAGTCAGCAAAATCTGACAAACCTGAGCAAAACCTCCTTTTGTGGACATCCTCCAAATATACAAAAATGTAGTAAATTCTATTTTTTAAAAATCTTTTTTAATTGTAAAAATGCAGAATGTTTTCTGTTAAGGTTAGAGTGTGGGTTATTTTGCTAAATTGAATAAAAAATTAAATTAAATAAAAAAACATACTAAATGGTGAATTTTTGTTAATTAAAAAATGCCAAAAGTTTTCTGTGAGGATTAGCTTTAGGGGTAGGTGACTGGATATATAGTTTGTACAGTATAAAAACCATTACGTCTGTGGAGAGTCCACATAAACCACATTTTGTGTGCCAACATTGTGTATGTGTGTGTGTTTGTGTGCAGGTTTAGCTATACTTGTTAGGGCCAAGTTGTTGTCAAATTCATGCCACAACCAATGTTCACTAGCCTAAACATACATGAGGCATAGTAATATATATATATATATATATATATATATATATATATATATATATATATATATATATATATATATACTAAATTAAATGTGGAAATTAAATGTCCTTTCAAGACCGTTGCATTGTGGGACAGAGCATTGCATGCAGTCTACGGTGACTGAACACTACACAGTGGTGTAGTAGGTGTTTTATACAGAAAATTTGCATGCTGTGCATAGTATACACACTATAAAGTAAGAATTATATGAAGCTATTTAGAGAATAATCAATGAATGCACTGAATACTCTTTTGAAGGTGACTGTATGTGTTTTTTCCTAGTTATGATGTTGAACATCTATATGGTCCTTTCCAAAGTTTTTCCAAAGTTTTCAGGGCTGATGTGAATCTTATAAAGAAATGTACTCTGTCATGCATTTATCATAACTTTGATTATTGAATTGCACTTTTTGGGATATGTAATAAACAGTAAGTGAATGGTCAGTTCTTATAGTCAACATATTAGATGCACAAAAAATGTGTTGGTGTGAAGACCTAAGTGACTTTCAGGACAAAATCATTTTGGCAATAAATGTTTTGAAACATATGTATATATTTCTTATGTATGTATCTGTATATATTTTCCAATATTTTTTCGAGACATACATTGTAAAGTATATGTACAAACATTGTTTACTTTGTTTACATTGTTATACAAATCATATATAGTATACTTGCAGATTCAAGTTGTTCACAAAAACGTGTCATGTAGTCACTACATATAGTTACCAATTTTCTACCAATTTTGTATTGTTTTGAAATGCATCATATCTGTACATACTGTATATGTATATTGCAAGTATGTATTTAAAAATCTATCAACTCCATGAACACATATATATTATATATCTGTTTATGTGTAATGTGTGTTTTACTTGTATTTTCATATATCAGATTTTTGTATGATTTCTGACCTCTCAGCACAAAATAAGAACATAGGAAGTTTAAATAGTACACAGTGAAAATAGTGAAAGCATACTGCAATGAAACCTAAATGTCATGATATGTCTGATGTCTGTCATACTATTGATGTATCAGTACATGCATGTGTTCCATTTCCTTTGCTTTGATTTCGGTTGTCACAGCCTATGTAGTAATGATACATCATACACAGTATCTGGTAATCATCAGCTGCATTTAAAAAGGTCAGTAACAAATGAGGTCAAAATTTTAAATGGTTTGATATTTAACGTTACAATTAAACGCTTGACCTGCGAGCAACATGGAGCCATGTGGCAATTACTTAACAAAAACATACATAGTTGTTTCCTTCAAAAATATGGCTATTGTCCTGCCTTCATATCATCCTGGCAGAGAAACACAGCACCTCTGGGATTACAGACATCTATATTTAGTGTTTTATGTACATGAATATTGGGAGAGAATCTGTACAGGTGACACACAGATGATGAAACACATTTACACACCAGATTTACAAACTGAAGTTATACATACACAGACTGACAGTGGGGAAAGGCTCTAACAACGTCAATTTTCATAGAGATTTAAAACACTTTTGTATCACTAATTATTATTGTCAATAACAAAAATAACAGTTAAAAATACAACATTAAAAAGAATGAATAATTTAAATGATCTAAACCATGTTGTGTATACAGGGCAGATAAACAGAAAAAGAGTTCTGGCGCTAACTCACAATGGCTGCCATAAAAACAAAAATGAACAAACAGAAAAACATAGACAGGCAGACAAATGATACATGCAGTGGCCAAAAAAGAACTCGAACACCTCCAAACTCCCATAGCACTGAGGATGCAGGACAGAGCAACAGCGATGGCACCCCCTGAGAACAAACCTTCAGGTGCCTAAGAGCGCCAGACTTGATTTGGAAATGTAAACATAAATACAGAGGTTGATATCTCACTTTACAGGCAGTTCAGTAACTGCGACACATGCATTGTTAGCATTAGCATTGTGCGCAAGTAGCCAGTCTGCAAAACTCTCCTTAGTAGAATATCACTTTGAGTTAAATAAATTTCTTTTTTCTCATTATATATATAATATATTTACTTCTGTGCAGAGTTTGTACTTCTGAGTTTCAGTACTTTTGTTTTTTTTTAACAGTACTTCCTTGTTTTCACCAGTTTGCTCTGATACTTGACTGAGTGACCGCTGTGTCCCACCACATAAACATCTAGGAGGTATCCCTTTCCTGCCTCAAGGCCTGTTATGGTCTCCGTGGTGACAGCCTTCTGCATGTTGGCGCTGTGGAAGTACTTGCAAAGTACCTTTTCAGATTTGCGACGACTCTCCGGTCCAGCACATTGGTTCTGCTCACGGCGCCGATGCTCTTCGCCATAACTGTCAGAGACTTCACGTCGGTAAACGCAGTATTTGTTGCGCTCCTGTGTGCCAAGCCAAGCCACCGTGACAGAGGAGCAGGTACGCAACTTATCGAATGCCTTGATGCGGGTATCCTCAGGCAAAGCGGGGAAGGGCTGCTTGCCTCCGGCACGTGTGCTGGCCAACACTTTTAAAGTGGAAGCACCCTTGCGGGACCCCCGCAGCCGAATCAGGTACTTAGCTTTGGGCTTGCCACGGAGTTGAAACTGACGAACACCTTCCACATTCTGTGACAGAACAAGCTTCCCATCACGGCGTACCTGAACCTGCACCGCATCCAGACAGGCATGCACAAACAACGTCACGCGCTGGTGAGAAGAAACTGGAGCAAAACGAAGGAATTTGCTGCCTTTTCTCTTAATGAAAACATCTGTTACTTTTCCATCCTTGAGCTCCATGGTCTTCTGCTTGGCCTCCTCTTTAGTACGGGCAAAAGTGCCAACGTACGCAGTGCTCATGTTGGTGCCTGTGTTGATGGCGAACACATCAAAATAGTACTGTGTGTCAGGCTTGAGGTCTGACACTGTAAAAATATTCTTGTTGCCTATGCAGATTTTCTGTATGTCTAAAACTTTGGGTTTGGGGATATATGTGCGACTTAGTTTGCTGCTCAAAGCTCTGTTGGTGGTAAGGGAACGATCCATACTGAAATCATTCTCAGATGGGACGAAACCAAAATGAGCAAAGTCAAATGGGCTGAAATCCCTCCCGGGTTTTGGAGCGGTCATGAAGGAATCATCCAAGCTCATCTTGGCCTCTGCCGCACATAGGCTCTTGAAGTTGTGCTCCTTGTTAATAACCACACAGTACTGGATCGGCTGGCCCATTATAGAGCCAGTAGGAGTGGGCTTCCAGGCTAGTGTGACAGTGGTACGACCCAGTGCAGTAACATCAACCCTGGGGTCGTAAGGTAGCTCTGGGTAGGGCTGGTCGGATTCAGGGGTTGTGGTAGCATAAATCTTAAAGTTGCTGTCCTTTTCGGTGGAAAGAATTTCTAGCTGGTACAAGCCTGAAGGGGAGCTAGTGGAGATGAATGACTCAACGTCATTTCCTTTGTAGGTGAAAAGTTCGGTCCCTTCACTGATTGTAACCTGCTGTTTCTGCTGCTCCAGCGGTTCTGGCTCGCCTGAGACACACAAGGCACAAAAAGTCACAACATTAGGTCTTGAAAAACAAGCACAGAACATCAGAAGAAAATAAGTGTACTACAGAACAAACCACAACATAAAATACAAGGCCCATTATGCTAGGGTTCAATGGCATGATGCTATGTATGGCACAACTTAAAAGATGAGTTGTTTAAAACACACACAAACAAAATCAACGTAAACTGTCGAACAAAAGGATGTACACATTTAAGCTGACAATTAATTATTATTATCACAGATAAAAACACTGACTTTGTAGACGGTCAGTGATTTCTATGCAAACAGTTTATTTTAGTTATTTTTATCAACCAAAGAACTAAATGAACATGAGCTAGACTTAAAGACAGGCACCCATTGTCTATATGCAGCAAATATGGAAAAGACTTGTGTATGTAAAACCCATGTTTACTGTCACCACTGTAAAAAAAACCTTCCACATTCCATTCTTCATTTAGTAAATTGGGGTTCATCTATAATGTAGTCCTGTGATCTCATATGAAATATATTTTGCTCAGTTGTTTACTTTTTTGCAAGCGGTTTTGGGATTCTTTATTAGGGTTATTGGGCCTTTAATCCTTTAGGATTTATGTTACATTTTACTCTAAATGTGAAATGGATTCTTAATTCTAATCAGCTTTAATCCTTCAGAGATAAATGGAAGGAGATACCACTGTTCACTTTAATCCTTAAGATGTATTGAATAGCTATGTTCTGGCCTATGGTCCCTTGTTCCACAGATCTTAGACAGTGTTTTCTAATAATAGTTTAGACTGTGGACATGGAGAACAGGTGTTAAATTACTGCAGAGTTGCAAGATTGATCGGGAGATTTAATTCGGATACCTGATCCTTCTCCGCTGCGATCCTCAGGGAGCTCCTGCAATGTCAATCTCCACTCAAGTGGAGCATCACAAGGTGTCACTGTCACCAAAAGCGGAGTATTGTCTTCCTCCACCACAAAATAGTACCTGCAGGAGAGACAGAGAAGAAACCGGGCGAGTCAGCATGAGCACTGAAGATGACATAGTGTACCAGCAACATAATGAAAACAACAGAAATTATGCAGGAAATTGGATGTGACTCATTGTATGTTGTGTACCAGATGTGCTGTTTGCTTAGATTAAATCACTTTTGATGTCTGTGTGAAAACTAGCCATCTGTAAGCGTTTAAAATTTTAGGTCTATTTTAGATGCACTTTCTCTAGCACGGAATTATACAAAACATTACTGTATGTAAAGCATAACAAAAAACCAAGACAGTACTTTCTGCATGTCGCTATAAGACTGCCGCTTTAGTGAAGTTAAGTAAAATGGTTTTGCTTACTTAGCCTGTCTGACAGTAGTCATGTTTCGCCTTTTAAAGTATTTTAGATATATTAAAACCTGTCCCAAGACACAGCATACTGAAATTAGAACTAGCTGGCCTTACATAGATCTTTTTTGAATTAGGACCATATTCCGTAAACGCTGTAAATTTTAGCTGTGCTATCTCTAAAACTGTCAGTTTCTATCTACTGTCAGTTTTTAGCGCTGTGTTGTAACTGGATTAGCATATGTCTGACAATGTGCTACACATGGGAGCTACTGCATTTTCACAATGCAATATGAGCCCACTGCTTACTATGCTATGTGTACTGCCTGTTACTTTTATAAAACATATGTAAAACATGCATATGATGCATAATCATAACAAATGTTTTAAATGTCTAGTAACATTGTTTTGCATAACCTTATAGGATCTTCATATGGCCTCATCATGTACAGGTGTAGGATAACATACACTTATCATCACAAAGTTACAGAATGTACAGCATCTTAGTGAAGTGTGCTCTGTTAAATACTGCCCTCTTGGCAGGCCTTTTGTGTATCATTTGCATAAAGGAAATCCACATAATATCCAGAATATATTTATTACATACTGCCAAAATAGTAAGTGTACTTGAGACCCTCTCTGAGCAGACAACTTTCAGCACTATGTTCAGCAAAATGATTATGATAAATGTATACTAGATGCCCATGTAATCAGCTCTGTTAGCACACACTGCAGTTCATTAGCAGGACATGACATTTAGGGAATTATTGGCATGGACATCAAAGGGGAAATGGGGAGATACATTATTACTTTGAAGCATTTTTAAATTGCGAAGAGCTCAGCATGTGAACATCTGTGGTATGTTCTGATTAATTCATCTAAGATCCTCAGCAAAAATAACCCATATCCTTGGGCCAAGACCTTGCATGTGGTAGAGACTGATGGACTTGGTAAACATGGTGGGTGTCCTTCTGTCAGAATGCACCTGCTACTCAGAGAAATGCACAGACACATTCACACACACATACTCGCTTTGCAGCCTGAAATGAAGACAGACACAAGTTTTGTTCTATTGAGCTATATTTACTCAGTACAACTTATAACATCCAAGTGAAAGATAACAGGTCAGAAAAAAACAGAATCACTAATCATCCTCTTCTAAAAATGACTTGTAAACTATTAGGTGTAGTCAATCACCATCTCAATGGCACGCTAAGCCATTTGACTTCCGCCTGTGATCATCATTTTGATTAACTCAGCATAAAAAGAGCTATTCCTGGAGAATTTCCTTGGTAGAGCAGATGAAGCAAACAATCAATTTTGGGTGACAAGGCACTGTCAAAAGATCTCCGGGATAAAGTTGTGGACAGACACAAATCAGGAGATGGATATAAAAAAAAACTGAAGGATTTATCAATCCCTAAAAGCCCAGTAAAGTCTATTATTAAGAAATGGGAGGTGTTTGGTACAACTGAGACCCTCCCTCGATCAGGACATCACTCCAAACTGGATGAAAGAGCAAGGAGGAAACTGGTCAGAGAGGCTACCAAGAAGCCTACAGAAACTTTGAAGAAGTTGCATGCATGTATGACAAAGAGTGGTCTTTGTGTGCATGTAAAAATATCACATATGTGATTTGTATGGGAGGATTGCAAGAGCAAAGCCACTCTTCAAGAAAGGCCATATGCAGTCATGACTGAACTTTGCCAAAATGCACTTTGCAGATTCTGGGGCCATGTGTACATGGTGTTATGGTTAGATGAGACTAAAATCTAATTATTTGGCCCTAACACCAAATAATATGTTTGGTGGAAAGTCAATGCAGCTTACCATCCAAATAACACCATTTCTATAGTAAAGCATGTAGGTGATACGGTCCTTTTGTGGGGGTGTTTCTCTGCGGCAGGTACTGGAGCATTGTCAGAAAAGAAAACTGGATGGGGCAAAACACTATGGGATTCTTAAGGAAAACCTGCTGCCCTTTGTCAGAAAGTTGCAAGTGAGAAGAATGTTTACCTTACAACAGGACAATGACCCAAAGCACACAGTGGTTGAAGTCTGAGCCCAGACTTAAACTCCATTGAAAATATGTGAAATTACTTGAAGACCTGATGTGTAAAGTTGGTAGAGATGTATCCCAACAGACTGAAGGCTGTAATTATAGCAAAAGGTGATTCAACAAAATATACAAGGAAGTGATCCTTTACCCAACTCAGTTTTTATTTTTTGACCTGTTGCTGTGTAATATAATGTGATTACCTTAAAGGGGGATGACTTTTCTATACCAACTTTATATCACATTTAGATATCTGACATATTGATTATACTGAGATTTTTCATTAGAATACCTGCTTTTATATACCTCCTTCTATGTATTAGATCAGATGAACTGTGTGGGTTAAACTGTGCATGGGTTGGTTAGTCTTGGATTAAGTAAATTATGCGCAGGGTGGGTCAAACTGTGCTGGAGTCTGAAATGTTTGTAGTTTTGCAGTTTATGTCTACGGCCTTTGTAGTTCTCATGTGTCTTGTAACTTTCCTATTGGTTAATTTTCTTTAGTGCTTTCAGGTGTTTCTTGTTACTGCTTGATTAGTCTTGTATATATACCCAATTGTGTCACGCATTAGTTTGTTGGTTATTGTTCATGTATTCGTGCAGTCTTGCTTCCCTGCCATGTTTTATGGCACAGCATGTTGTGTTTCATTGTCTCATGTAGGGTTTTGTTCACTTTACAATTAATTAAGCTACTTTATCTGCACATAGATCCTGCCTCTCTATTTCAAGTTTTTGGATTGCATGTTACAGAATAACTGATCGCTTAAAATGGATTTAGCTGATCAATTCTATTCACTATGTCAGGAATCTATTTCTACTATTACTACTAGGACTATTTGGTTGATGACCCAGTCTGATTGCCTTGAGTGGTGCCTGTGGTCCTGGTATTGGCTAGGACTCAACCTCCCATTGCATAAGTTGGTCTCCTTAGACTGTGATAGTACTGATGGATTTTTGGGGACTGTGTTATGGATAGCCATGGCATTTGGGCACATCCTAGCCGCATGTTGGAGCCTCTTTACATCGTGGTTGCCATGCCAGAGCTCATGGCGTGAGCCCAAGCCCACCACTTCTACATGTCCCTGTATGGACCTGGCCCTAAATCCCCCCCTTTATCCATATTAATCCCACCACCCCATTCCCAGACTTTATGGTGTTTTTTGTATTTTGGTCTTCAGGAGCTGCCCTTAGGGGAGAGGGTTTCTTAAATGTATCTGTCTTGTGATTTATGTCTTTTATTTTTACATTTTTATATTTTATAGTTTTGTAGTTCATGTCCATGGTCTCTGTAGTTTCCTAATGTGTCTTGTTCTCATTTTTTGGATTGCATGTTACAGTGTGAATACATTGTGTTTGTGTCATATTGGTCTTTAGTAATTAAAGACTTAAAATCAGCAAGTATTTGTTAGGGGTGGGTGGGTGTTTGTGTGGGGGTTTACTTAACCATATATTGGGGACAAATGTGTATCCAAAAGTCAACAAAACCTGACAACTCTGAGCAAAACTTTCTTTTGGGGATGTCCTCATTTTAAAAAAATGGTATAAACATATTGTAAAGTATTTTTAAAATTGTAAAATGCAGAACATTTTTTTAGGGTTGGTTAGAGTTAGGTTATATTGCTTTTAACTAGCTGTGTATAAACACAATAGAAGTCTATGGAATGTCCCCATTTAGTCAAGAAAACGTGTGTGTGTGTGTGTGTGTGTGTATGTGTACAAACTTATATCATGACACTTAACTTGAGAACATTTTACTGGTCCTCACTAGATTAAAAGTCTAATAAATTGGCCAAATCAAGTTTTTATTTAAATCTAATGTAAGGTTGAGAATAGAAAATATAAGTAGCCTGTTACAAAATCAACTGAAGTCTGGGAAATTTCCTCACTAATATAGTCAAACAAATGTAAGTGTGTGTGTGTGTGTATGTACTCCACCTTTTTGGAGTGTCTCTGAACAGGTATCCGCTAATCTCAGCTCCATCAGGCATGACAGAGGAGTCATGGAACATGGTTTTATCTCTGATCTGCATCTGAAAGAGGCCTTCATCACGTGTGGGCAGCTTCTGACCCATCACTACTAAGACCAGCAACAGCAAGCCATAACATCCAAACATCTGCCTCATCCTACAAAGAAAAGACACATACAAAATGATTAAATGTCAACATTTAGAATGGCAACATCTTGGAACAATAAATAAATGAAGTTGAATTGAATCAACACATTGACAACCTTTAACATTCTGGTGTGTTTTTTATTTTTTTAACTAAGGAGGGGCACAGGAGGGTAAAAGATGGGTATGCAGCAGTTGATAATGCTTGCAACATTCAGTCATTTCATACACACAAATGTACACACATTCACAGATGCACACCAATCACAGTTTGAACGCATGTGTATAGTGTTCAAACAGACAGGGAACAAAGATATCTGCTTGGTGTTAAACACCTGTTTACTCTTTATAGACCATCTCTTTCTCAATGATCTAATATTTATGTCATTTTGTTTTCTCTGTTCTTTACGTTTAATTATGAACAATCAAGATTAGAATGGCTTGTTTGGGTTGTGTAGTTGTAAACTGTTTATTTCTGTAGAGGATCAAGCCTTTTATATTTACATTGAGCTGCCCCGTTTGCCACAAATCTAATTTTGTAAACAGGTCTTTAGAACAGATGTAAATACCTTTACAACAGCAAACACCAATGCTATTTAGATGTTATACTAAATTAGGCTGATATGAGCATGCAAGGCTGAGCTAGGTTGAAGTAGAATAGATCTGGTTGGAGGTAGTTAAACCATGTTAGGCTGTGCTGAACTTGGATTGATTCAACTGTACTCTTAGAATGTGCTGGTGTGTGTAGGCTAAATTAAACTGTGATTATATTAGAATGTACTGGAGTGGGTTTTGATGAGTAAAAGTTGATAAAGCTGTGCTGAACTAAGCATGGCTGTGCTGTGATGCTGTGCTGGATTTGGTGGTGCAGAGATCACATGATCGCTTTCTATTGATTTAGACTCATTGATTGGAGCTGAAGGCACAACTCAATCTCTCCTGATATAATTAGGCTAATGATGGCAAATTAGAGTGATTCTCCACTGTCATTAACTGCAAGTGAGAGTCTGTCCTTTTAATGACCTCTCCAGTTATCCCTCCTCCCACTTTAGCCTTCATTCCTTCTTTTTTCACCTCCTTTACTCACTCTCAGCAGTGCTCTCCCTTTTTTCTCCCAGACTTTCAACCATTGTTTATTTTTTTTCCCATTCTTTTAAAGTTACATACTCTCCTTCCTCTGTTAGACTGGGGCTTTTTTTACTTGGGCCAATCATAAAATCTATTTAACTACATTTGCACACAAAGCACTGCTTTTATTATGCACTACATTTCCTCTTGTTTTCCCACTGAAAGAACAGCTTTTGTACTGCTTTTGTCTTTGAGTTCAGTGTAACAGGACGCTCTGACACAGAAAGGAAATAATTACTCCAAAATGTTCCTCTTGTATCACCAAATGAGCATATTGTCTGAAGATATACTTCTGGCTGATTTTAGAACAGTTAGTTTCTCTTAATCCTGGTCCTGAATGGGGACCCACAGCACTGCAAAATAAGTCTCTCCTATTTACCACACCTGATTCAAATTATCAGCTCATTACCAGGATCACAGATTGAACTAAATGTGGCAGATAAGGAACACATACAAAGTCTGTGTGTCCCAAGACCTAGATTAGGGGTACAACATACAACATACTAAAAACAGACATAGTTTTCCTGTGCATTTTTCATGTACAGATGACAATGTTGTCAAAATGATCCCTGTTCACGCAAATCTGTGAAAATGACTGGTAATGCTCTATGCCAGTAGCTGGTGACGCCACCAGGTATGTGCATTACGTCACAGTTTTCATAAAAGTTGCGGTTTTGTAGTTAACATGAAGATGATAACAGGATTGTTTTAAAAACTTGAACTGTTTTAAAGATTAGCATTTTCAGGCTCCCGAAACGTCTTTATCCACTTCAAAAGGTGGACTGGGATTTGCTTATCCACGACTTTTGTGTGGTTCAAAACTTGCGTGAAAACAATTAATTTTAACATGTGAACAAACTGCTATTGATGAAGTGTAGTTTGCGTCTGTGGAGGTATTGGATGAAAGTGGACCAATATGTTGGATTTTCTGCTAGTCAACATCACTTATCTAACATTTACAACTGATGTCCAGTCATCCAGAAAATTACAATTTTGTGTTAGTGGAGGGCTTTAAACTGAATTACAAAAAACAATTAACTAGATTTGGGGATGGCTGCTGTCAGTGTGATACTGAACATCACGAGCAGGTGACCGTTGCTTTTTGAAAGTCACTGTAGAATTTAATCCTTATATATAATGAAGAAAGAGAGGATGATTAAGAAGATTAAGATTTCCTCTACAACTCTTTTCAGATTTCATGGATGCAGTTGCATTTCCCAAAGCAGAAAGGGTTCTCTTTCTAAAATAAAACTTCAAAACAAAGCCCCATCTGGATCAAATAAAAGCTAATGTTTAATTAGAGCTGGGAAGAATGTCTGATTGTAATTTGGGGAAAGGATAATTTAAAGGCAGAGTTGGCTGCACTCGTGCCAACTTTGTTTTTCTGCCTTTTAATTTTTTTCTGTATTCATTAGTTTTTTTTCAGACTTTCCTGTAACAGAAACAAGTTTGTTCAGGGCCTGGATTACTTATGAACCATGTACAAAACTGAGATGTATCATGATTTGAATCTTGGTTCCGAGAGAAAGTGTGTTGTGGGAAGGTCGTCGTGTCAAGTTCATAATGTTAAACAGCTTAAACCCTTTGAACGCAACAAGCTGTAATGTTTAAATTACCATCCTCAAAATGCTCCTAATCTCCTCACATGCAAGTTAAATGACAATTTAAAATGTAGTAGTATTTTTTAAACGGTATTTTTTAGTGTTTAACTTTAAGCCCTTTACATCTTTTAACCTCCTTGATTATACTTTGTGAACTAAACAACAGTTTAAAGATAATTCTGAAACACAAATGGATTATTAGAATTCTTTTGACAGGTGTTTTAAAGCCAACAATGTTTGGTTGCATTCCACTGTGAATAGCACCATTTTTCTTTGTTGAAATTCTCTTAATTATATCCCTTGAGAGATAAATGTCATCCACTTTAATAACATATTTATTTAAATCAGATAAAACTGTCATTAAGCTCCCCAGGGAGTCAAGAGACTTAAAACAACAGTTAGACTGATTGATGAACAATTAGGGGCAGATAATTCTATCAGACAATCACTGAATGATTCAGTCAGGGAGATGATCAACAGACTGATTAATTGCCACAGGAAGCATTAACTTACAATTCACCAAAGTAATACTGCATGCACCAGGCTCAGTCAGGGTATTGTAGTGATACACACAGATGAGAAGCACATGTATGGAGCCCAGAGAGCAACACCACTGTCAGGAAGTAAGCACACATTACAACATATCAGCTACCACCCGTCAATCAAACTAGAGCATTCTGGGCCACAGACAGTGGTGAGCCATCATTACTGTGCTAACCTGTCTGTGGGTATCATGACTTTCTCTACTTTTTAAACATGCATGGCTGCAGGTTTACACAAACACACATATACTGCCTCCATACAACCTCTTCTGTCAGTGTCTCCCTAAACCTCTGAACAGAAATGTACTGTGGATTCCATCCTCTGCGCTCCTCACAGCATGTCACACACACACAGAGCCAGACCGAGGTTGGAAAGCTAAAAAAAAGGGAAAAGGAAACAAGCCCAACAGCAGAACACAATGGGGACAATATTAGATTTTGTTGGGCAGAGTTATTTAGTAAAGGAGTGGGTGGTTGGCCAATCTATACTGACAGTGGTTTTGGTGCACTAATAAGTCAAACTGACGTGGCGCCATCCGTAGTGTGTCTATGACTCTGAGCATATGCTGTTGACACGTCTGTAAGATGCCGCGGGAAGAGTTTTTCATGAGACCACAATGTGTCCTATTCACCATTGCCATCATGATGTCAAAGATGTGGGATGATCGTTTTAAAGCTATGGTACTTGACATGTACTTTGGCTGCATTCTTGTGCCAAACCAGAGGCACACTGGTTCTCTTGGGCAGCCAAATGGTACAATGACTAATTGGTAGACAGCAGCTTTTAGAGCTGAGTTCCATCCCTACACAGTGGACACTTGTCTGTGCACTTTTAGCTTACCTTGGCAAGAATGCCAAACAGCATTTGTTGTGTAAAATCTTTGAAGATATTTATGAGATTAAAGCAAATCTGTGTACCGCTTGTAAATTTGTAAACTTTTTGCACACATTTTATTTTTGCTGCATAACATCTATAACTTTCTAAATCACTTACAAAGTCATACAGATGTAGATCTATGTAATCCTGAGGACATATAAAAACTGCTCACTCAGGAGTGTCCAAGCTTAGACATCTTATTCTAGACTATAAGTGTCCTCACAGAAGTCTCCCAATTAGTACTACGTCCGGGAATGTTGATAGGCTACTAAGTGGAGGGTGCAGGGAACACTTTCTGCAAAAGCCACACAAACAAACCATTGAAAAAGGGGGGGATTAGCTCTGACTGATGTTCACTTCATTGTTGTCTTTGTAAGAAGAAGGAGAGATCGCACAGATAATCAGACTCAAGGAATAATTTGTTCCTCTCACTCCACCCATATGAACATATCAAGAGCAAAGGCGCACACAAGCATGCTGGGAAATAAAGCAGCCACTGCTGTTTATGTATGAACCAACCCCCCAAGCATGTGTTTGTATGTTTCTCTGATAGGACACGCTGCGTGGATTTCAGCCTAGCTGACCTGAGAATGAACAAATATGGAAATAAGTAACAAGGATTCACAAAAAGTTCGAAAATCCCTGGTTCTCCTCAACAGAACATGACACACAGCCACGTCAGACCCCACAAAGATGCGCGTATGGACGACTGTATCTGCTCATCGGACTGTCACCCCATCGGACACACAAATGGCTATTGCAACAGTGGCGGAATTCTTTCGCTGCCAGAGTTTTCATATGCAAATAAGGGTTTAGATACGCTATGCAACACAGACCTTCCTGTTCTTAGACTTTTGTTCCTGTTTCATTCTTTCGGAGAGAGGATGGGAGGCAGTGCAGCTTGGCCTCGCCGCTAAATACAGTTATTCAAATTCCCTTATTCTGAGTCTGCCTTTCATTATGTCTCCCAGCTCAGAAAAAATATCACTCTCACCAGGAGCCACACCAGGTAGCCAGCAAGATACTTTCTAATTTGTTGTTTGTGCATTTTAAGGGACTAATCCTCACAAAGCTATCGGACAGATTAAAAATTCTACAGAATTTACTATTCAGTTCTAAGAGAAAAGGATGCAAATGAAACCAAACTGCCTTTGTCTCTAATGACAGGTTGACATGAAATTTTAAGCAGTGTGACATCACTATACTGCATCAACAATTTTAAAAAGCATTTGTCTCATTCTGTTATACATGCAATTTTCATGACCTGTATTAATCAAGATTAATTAGATTCCAATACATGGAATATTTGTATATGTAAAAAATCCCTTGACACACCACTGCTATTAAACTGGAAAAAATTAAAAGGTGATCAAAAATGGTAAAAAAACCTAAGCGCAAATGAAACTGCGGTCACCAGTTAGAGGTCTGCAGGATTCAGAATTGGGTCTGGAATTAATACAACATGGGACTATTTGATTCAGTTGTTCTTATTCCATTTTATAGCTATAAGTAATACATTGACTCCTGAACCATTGATAGTTATATATGTTCAAGCTCTGCTGAAAGGAAACTTTTTAATAGAACTTTAATTAACAATATACCAATATAAAATATACCCTTTAGGGTAGGCATTCATGTTAATTTTATCCTAAAATCTTAATGTTTAAAAATAAAGTTTTTGTGAAAAAGATAACTGTTTTGTCATTTGTTTTAAATAGGGATGCCCTTTCCTAAACAGTCATAAACTTGTGTAAAAAGTTGTCTGACAACTATTTAATCCTTCAAAACACGAAAATGTCATTTGTGTAGCTGGGTTGTAAATGAGTGCCGAAATTGCGCACCTTGCAGGTGCGTTTATGCGTGTATGTTTGAAAAAGTTCCTTGTAAACAGATAAAAGAAGAACAGAAAAAAGACAGTATTCTTTCGCCCATGTCGGAAACAGTAACATTTAGCACTTTAAAGACTTAATAAAAGGGGCGAGGACGATTTTTGAGGATGAATTGCGTCTGGCGGATCTGAGCTTTCCATGTACAGCTTTCCATACGCTAAACTTCCAAACAAATGCATCCTAAAGCCCACCATGCACCTCCTCTGAGATCCATAAGAACATTAAAAGAGCTGCGAGCTTAGGCTTGATGGAAAGGTGTTTGGAAGCTATAACTTCCAGGAGTTTGTAAACCGCAAAAACCCGCCCCTCATGTTTTGGCAAGAGGTTCAAAGAGTGTCTTTCTCTATTCGGAGAGTCCCGCTTTCCCCCCACGACTGCAAGTTTTAAAAACTCTTTTATGAGGCATGAAAGCATTTGCAAAGGCAGGTACATCAGAGCAATGTTTGAAATAAGTGGAAATGGTTCCTGGGACGGAGCATTTAAAACGAATCCCCTTATTTGCATTTTCCATCAAGGAAATCTAACAAATTATAAATAAAAAAATTCTGAACATTAAGTTCCTTACCTTATTCTTCAATGTAAAATCCCCCCAAAGATAAAATCTGTCTTGGCAGAAACGAAATTACTTTTATTTATTTCTATCTGTTGTCTTCCCAGAGCGTAAATTTTCAACTTGTCTGCATAACAACACAAACTGTATGAGATGGAAACGTCGTCCGCGATGAAAGGAGGTCTTTTGGAGAAAGCGGGATAAAGTTGAATAGAATCCTTCAGTCGGATTTGGCTGTGTATTTGTAGGTCTAACGGAGTTTCTTTCTCGTCCAAAAGTTAGTCTCTTTTCTACGTGGGTATCTTAAGTTCTTCTGCTGTTCTCCTCTATAAAGACCGAGACTGAAGCGAGAGTCAGACTGCCGTGAACTCTCTCTGTGCGTGGAGTGTCTCTAACACTCTCTAAAGACCAGCCCACTCATCTGAGACAGTTCTACACGAGTCAATATTCAAGAAGCTTCACATCACCAAAACACAGATAAACATATATTAGCCTGCACATAAATATATAGTTTTATCTGAACATAAGTAGAAATCCCAAAATATGGTATGTAATTATGTTAAGTATTAAATATTAAGTTATGAATCCTAAATGAGATTAAATTCTGAATATAAAGTTAGAAATATATAGAAAATTATTATTATTATTTTGTAAATAAACTGCAGTCTATTTAATATAAAATGCAGGTTTGGTTTTTAGCCTCTTTGAAAGAATGCTTATGGTTTCACTGAAAGTCACGTTTTTCTGTCATTACTGCTTGTTCTTGACTTTAAGTCAAGTCAAACTAAGTTATTGTTTCCCTCCTGTTTAGTAGAGGAGAATCAATTTGGAATCATTCGTAACAGGGTAAAACACATTACACAGGGTAATTTTAGAAATTAATTTAGAATAGATGTGAGCTCTGAGACAGGTTAAAAATGATAAACAAATTACACAATCATTATCATTCTTTCTAAATTTTTTAGGAATGTGCTGCCAAAAAGCTGTTTAGGCAGATCGCTGTATTTTGATATACAGCCAAAGCCTTAGAAAGGCCTGATGAAGTCAGTGTTGTGTTGTTATTTCTGGAGACTGGATCTCCACACAGATGATAGTTTACTGTGAGAACACGTCTCTCAACCTGCTGGTAGACACGCAATTATTGGAAATTTCTTTAAGAGTTAGATCACAAAAAATGCTCCACAATGTTCTTGTCTTATCTTCCTAGTACGCTTTTAGTACTTGCATTATTTGTATCCTCAAATCGCTTGTGATTACCAACACACACGCAATTCTGGGGTTTGTTTGAAAAGCACAGGCATGGTTTGTTTTCTTTTGTTGGGCTGTTTACAGCAGGCCATTCTCTCCACTGCTGTTTCTATGACCCACATCTATTGAAGGTGTGAAGAGGAGGTTTATACCAGGGGAAGTAAATATTTATGAAAGATAACAGTGGTTTGGACAAATGCTGTGAGTGGTAAATGGTCATTTATGATGGTATGGGGGTCTGAGGGCTTCTTTCAGGTTGCGTGAGAACATTTACCCTGTCTTCTAACGTCCCTCACAAAATGTTAGATCAGGATCCTGAGAAAAGGGCATATCAATATGTAAATAATTTAGGCCAAGTTGTTTTGGTAATGCTATAATGGTTAAGACTGAATTTAAAGGTAATATTTGTCTTTGATTGTGCGAGCTCTGTTTGCTGTGATTACTTGCAGTCGAATGTTAGTGAATGTAGGTGCAATATCGCCATCTAGTGACATTGTAGTTTTTCTAGCAAGACCCAGCACTTGCCTGTTTTACCCTCAGTTTTATACTCTTTATATGTTGTTTTGAGGTTGAATCCACTTAGAGAGATCAGAGAGATCCAATTTGGATGAAATAAAGAAAGGCAAAACACAAAAGTGCATTTTAAAATTAGTCAATTGTTTCACCTACAAATTCTTTAATCATGTCCAGGGCTTTAGCCCTGTTTGATATCACAAACTATAACACTTAAAAAAACTGATTCTTCCAGGATAAAGACAGTTTTTATGTCACTGTTCTGCAAAAATACAATGAAAACAAAACAGATCAAAATGTAGATTTGTCTATTTTACATTTACCATAGAAGAAATCAATAAATTATTTTTTTTGAAGACATCTGAGTGGTGCCTGTCCTAAGGCATTACAAGGACCTTGCAAGATCCTAAATCCAGTTTCAGACCTACCTTTACTCTATTCATCTCCATGTAAAGGCATGTGTTTATGTTATCTTCTGACAACCGTTTAATCAAACCAATCCGTGCAGTAGGACTCTTAGTCTGTCATGTCACAGCAGTTGTCTGCACAGGGGCCATGATCTTTTCATATCTGTTCTTCTCTTCCCTTTGATAGAGGTTTTTTTTAGGAAGGTTAGGAGGGTTTTTGTAGGAAGACACGTTATATCTTAACAGGTAGAAAATGCTTCTTACAGCACAGAAACTGATAAATTGATAACATTGATGGTGTAGATGAAAAGCAGAGACATGTTCAAGAGAGTGTTATACTCACAGAGAGAGAGAGAGAGAGAGAGAGAGAGAGAGAAAGAGAGAGAAGTTATCATGAAGCACTTTTCTGTAGCTCTGTGCCAGGCTTGAATAAGATGTCCTCTGTCTCTTACACAAACACCACTCCATAGAAATAATGTTTAAATACTGCACAAACTGTATATTCAATCCCCTAACCCTACCTCTAAACCTACCACTCACAGAAAACTTTTGACATTTTTTTAATGAACAAAAATGCACTATTTAGTATGTTTTTAATTTTATTTAGTTTATGAGGACACAGGAAATTTCCCCATACATTGTTATACACATTATTATACACATTTGTGTCCTTGAAAGCCACACATTAAACCAAACCCCCCCCCACACACACACACACACACTTATTCAAATACGCTAATCATTAACCTCAGCCACTTTTACCATGGAAACCAGCCCTTCTGTAAACAGTTTGGGATGTTTACACTTTCCTCTTCCTGTTCTAACTAAGACATGGACACAATGCATGACCTTTCACCTTAGTCTCCTTGAGCTTTTACTTACCACCTACATTGAGGTTGTTACCTTCATAAACCGTTTATGCTATGAACATGAATGATACCTTCAGTGAACAACGTTTGGAAGGAGCATGTTTATTTATTCTGACCAATCACAATGCTGGAGTAATCATACAGTATATAAAGCCCTGCTCACCTGTAACAGTTCCTAGCATTCCTCCCTAATGCTACTTAATTTTTTTAATGTTACTTAATGTAATGTTAAAGTATTTACTAACTGTAAACACAGATGAGTCACTAGTGATTATATTATATTATATTATATAAAATCTAGTTTTGTGTGTATGTGTGTGTGAGAGACTTGCATTACGCACAAGCATAGAAACATATGCACAAACAGACAAATACATTACTTTGCTCATTGTTGATATAAATGGGCCGTTTCTAAAATAAGCTGCTTTTTCCGAATCCCATGTCTTGAATGAAAGGAACCAAAATAAGAGTGAAAACAAGAGACAGGAATCAAAGTGGAAGACGTCTCAATTGGATCCAGATGCCATGCTAGTGTCTTACTTCATCTCATTATTCAATAAAAGCAAAGTTTGATCTCATTATCCAATCAGACAGTTGCATGTCTGAGATGTCTGATCTCTTCAGGGACTGCAGAGTGAAACATGAATGAAGCTCTCAGTCTCTATGTCTCTTTAACAGAAAACACACATACGCATTCAAAAAGTTATTGACCAAGTGTGTGTGTGTGTGTGTGTTTAATGGTACAGATGCATCAGTCTGGTGGCTCCTCATCAGTGTGGCTCCTAATCTATTTTTAAAGTACTTTGTGTTTTTCTGTGCTAGAAAGAAAATCATATTGGCTGATAAAGAGCTCAAGATAATTTTTTTTATTCCTTCCAACATATGTGTGTGAAGTGGCATAGCTGAATGTCAGCTAAATACACACATCTGTAGGAAAGAGTAAACACCTTTTGTAACCAATGACACAGTTTACAGATTACAAACAAACAGAAATGGCTTCCATGGAAACAGTGAAGTGCATCCACATACTAGAGGCAAATAAAATTGCACTGATACTATTAAAGATAGGAGAATAATACTTTTGAACCCAAATAGTATTTGAACATTGAACATGTACCACACTTGAACATGTATAAATGTTATTGTATTAGACAGAAAATATCAAATATAGCTGTGTAGTAAAGGTGTAGTAACTATAGACATGTTTCACCAATGCTTGGCCAACACTTTTGTCTTCATTTTGAACAGAAGTTAAAATTATTGCTCATTTAAAAACTATTTTTGTAACATGTTTTGCTTAAAAGTAGTGCTTTTTCTGTATTCCTCTAGTTTATATTTTTATATAACAAATGTATTAAATATTATAAATATTACAAATATTTACATATATATTGACATCACCAGCTATTGCATAAGCACAAAAGCTGACAAGTACCTCACAACACTATGTACATAGGCAACCGCACCCCATTCATTGCTATTAACACATATACAGAGAGCTGTGTGTGACAATGCTGACATGATATAAAATGAAAATGATCATTTCAAATCGTATTGCTGCTATAAGACCTACTTTTTATAATAAATTTTACTAGTCTTTGAAATTGATCATTTCAGTCAGTTTAAAGCCTAGCATAATAATGCATGTAGTATTACAATAATTTAGTGTTACCATGTTTATCTGTGGTCAGTACAAATAATAAACCAAATGACTGCTGCTTCTATTAGGCTGGTGTGAACTTACAAAAAAATGTGTTGTCTTTATGAAAAAATATTCTCGTACTTGGGTTTATTTGAAGTTTATTTGAAAAGCCAATTACAGTTTATAAAGTTTATTCGAAAGCCAGTTATAAAACTCAAAATAAATTGTATTTATTTTATGTATTTTAAATACTTCAAACAAAGTTTTATGCATTTATACGCTGATGGCTTAGAATGAATTCTTATCCTGTGACTTCCTCTGCTGGACAAAATACAGGACTACAGCCTTCATTTAGGATTATGTAGTTGATTTTTTTAATTGCTGTTGTCTCTTCTTTCATTAAACATATTTGTTAATCTTAGCATGTTACCTTAGAATGTCCTGTATAAAAAAGCATTTAAATCCAATTACAGCAAGACATGTTTTAAAGAGTACAATGAATTAGGATTAGCCTAATTCTTAAGCACAGATAAGATAAAGCAAATGACTGCTGCAACCTATAAGCTGATTTGAGCTTACAAGAGAACATGTTGTCATTATAAAAATATTTATTAAATACATTATAAGTCTTTATAATGTATTTAATAAATCAATGTCATTTGTGTCTAGTGGACAAAATATGGAATTGCAGCCTACACATAGGAGATGAAATGGTTGATCATTTAAAATGAACTATTAGTCCCTTTTACCAAACATTGATGAAGCTTAGGATGTTACCTTGGATTGGCCTGTTTTACACATATTACCAGTATTCGTGAAATCAGAAATATTAGTCACAATACAGACATTACCAGGGTGCAAGCACTTCAGGACCATTTAATGCATAATATTATGATTTAAATATATGTATTATTTAACACACCTGTCAGCACCTAAAACAAAGATGAAAATTACAATAAATTCTGGCAATTTATCATAGGCATATAGCATTTTTAACGTTTATAACCACTGTAGCACCATCTATTGCCCAATTTGTATGCTTTTTTAGAATCACAAGATGCATGAGCTCAATTAGTTTCGTGGTGTTTTGATTTTTCCTTTATGGAGTATAGACTTATTGGTACACTGCGCCACGTCTGTTTCTAAATTACCCTATTTTTGCCTTTCAAATTCAAAAATTCAACCTTTTTGATAATAGCGCCTTCCAATGGTACATTTTTTTCAAATTCGCAAAACCATTGGGGTCATAAGTCAAACAGGCCCACCGAGTTTTGTTCTGATTGGCCTCCAATAACCTTGTCTAATAGGTGCCCAAACTTCATTGGCCAATGGCTGTCATGTTTTTCAAGAAAATCCAATGTCCTTATACACAATCATGACACCTTGGACAAAGACAGTGCATGCTAAATTTACAAGTCAATCAAGCTAACTTTAAATTATAATAGTTTTTGTGTTTTTGCCACATTTTAAAACTACCAAGTGGCCAAACATGTGACCATAAATGAGTCCTGCGCACCAATAGTGGTGGCCATATCTCATTTTCTTCCATGTAACCAAAAAGCAGCCCGCCCACTTCCAACATTAAACATTAAATTATTTTTTGATAATTATTGACATTCAGACTTCAGAGAATCGTTATGTACAGGTTTGGTTCTGATTGGGCAGAAAATCTAGGACTAGTTCGCAAAAGTAGGTTTTGCAAAAAATTCAAAATGACTGGAAAATGTTCATGGTGGAAATGAAAACCGAGGCATTTTGTTCAGTTTGATCTAAGGATTCTAATGGTATAAGGCACTTGCTACAACAAATGGTAAAGGAGCACTTTCACATTTTTGATTGCTATAGCGCTGTTTATTGGCCAATTGTGATCTAGTGCATATAGTTTGGTTTCCATGATCAGTTTTACCGCAGAATAATAATAATGTTTGTCAATGGTCACATAATATGATTTGATAACACCCCCTGTGGCTGATTTCTTTCAACATTTTTACAGACCATTGGGGTTATGAGTCAAACATGCCCACCAAGTTTTCTTTTGATTGACCTCCGTTAACCTGTCTAATACACACATGGACAAAATCGACGGTACCCTTGTATTAAAGAAAGAAAAACCCACATTGGTCACTGAAATAACTTGGCACTGAAATAAACTGACAAAAGTAACAATTAATAAAAAATTACTGAAGATTAACTAATGAGAATCAGACAGTGTTTTTGAATTGTGGTTCAACAGAAGCATTAAAAAAACAAACTACTGAAACTGGCCTGGACAAAATTGATGGTACCTGTAACTTAATATTTTGTTGCACAACCTTTTGAGGCAATCACTGCAATCAAGTGATTTCTGTAACTCTCAATGAGACTTCTACACATGTTTCACAATAGGTACAGTGTTCTTTTCTTCGTATGCTTAATTTTTTCATCTGTGAACATAGAGCTGATGTGACTTGCCAAAAAGTTCCAGTTTTGTTTCATCAGTCCAAAGCACATTCTCCCAGAAGCTTTGTGGTTTGTCAGTATGCATTTTGGCAAATTCCAGTCTCGCTTTTTTATGATTCGCTTTTAACAGCAGAGCCCTTCTCGGTCATCTTCCATGAAGTCCACTTTGCCTCAAACAGCGCCGGATAGTGCGATCTGACACTGATGTACCTTGACCCTGAAGTTCACCTTTAATCTCTTTGGAAGTTATTCTGGGATCTTTAGTTATCATTCATATTATCTGTCTCTTTGATTTGTCATCAATTTTCCTCTTGCAACCAGATCCAGGGAGGTTGGCTACAGTCCTGTGGACCTTAAACTTCTGAATAGCATGTGCAACTGTAGTCACAGGAACATCAGTCTGCTTGGAGATGGTCTTATAGCCATTACCATTTAGATGCTTGTCTATAATTTTCTTTCTAATCTCCTGAGACAACTCTCTCCTTGGCTTTCTTTGGTCCATGTTCAGTGTGGTGCACACCATGATACCATACCACAAAGTGACAACTCTTCACCCTTTAAATAGGCAGACTGACAGAGTACACCTGTGATGATAAGTAGAGGACACACTTTAATTTAAAATGTGCCTATAGTCAATTTATTTTCAGTCTTTTCTAAGGGTAACATCATTTTTGACCAGGCCAGTTTCATTAGTTTGTTTTTTTAATGCTTCTGTTGACCCACAATTCAAAAGCAATGTCTGATTCTCATTAACTAATTTTCAGTATTTTTGTATTAATCATTACTTTTGTCAGTTTCAAGTTATTTCAGTGACCACTGTGAGTTTTTCTTTCTTTAATGGAAGGGTACCATCAATTTTGTCCACATGTGTAACAAACTTCATTTCTTCTTCATTTCTTCATTTCTTCATTCAAACTTGTTTCTCAAGAAACACCAATGTCCTCAAGGTCCTTTTGACCTGTCAACAAACTTCTGTAAGGTGAAAAAGAAGTGCTCGTGATGACATAAGTATTGTGTCAATACACTAAAGTGAAGATACAGCTTTAAGTCCTGTTGGAGTGCTCAGAGTTTGTTGACACGGTATACAAGAGCCATGCGATAAATCAAAACGTTTTAAAAACTTTTTTGTCTCTAAATGCTATATAACAAATTTCACACAGGTCGCACAAATTCTGTAGGAGGAGTTTTGAAGTAAGTTTTGAATAGAATTCAAAATGGTGGGCAGGAAGTATGGTAGAATATGGCAAATTTGGTATCGTAGAGCTCGACATTAGCCAACAAATCCCTGTAAGTTAAATGACTATATGTTGAATTTTTCATATGTTTTCAGAAGCATTTTTATAAATTTCAGAACATTCTCAGATCATGCCCTAGATGGAGATACAGTTTCATGATGATACGTTCATGCATTTGTAAAATACAGCATTTTATGACTAAATGCAAAATGTCCAACCAAGAAAATTGGATATTGTTCGACTCGACATGGCTCAAGGAATCTAAGGAGACCACCCTCATGACCACCCCCACTTTATTTTGATTTAATACTGTCAGGTCAGATTCTTTGACAAATGTCAGGAATGCAGAATCTGACAGAGCTGGAGGTAAGTAAATAGATAATGGAAAGATTAATAAAAGTTTATCACATATCATTTCCACTGCTTCTGGGTGACCCAGGTTATGGCTGTAGTCATCATTAGTTGGCATAACGATGAACATGTAGCTGAACTGGAACTGGGACAAGTGTCAGATCAAAATGGAGCTGGGTCAGTCTGTCTCAGGTGCCATCACATCCCATCTCCCCACCGTCTAGTCTGGAAAAGGTCCAGATCCTGCTGACTACAGAACCTTCGGGAAATGAAAGACAGACAGAATTAGAGTAGAACCAGTACATCTGTCCCATTCCATTAATTAGTTATGTTTTATCTGATTGATTCACCCTAACAATCCCTTCATAGATCTGAGTCATGAAACCATAGGATTATGTGTAGGCTACATTAAAGAGATGGGTGAGACTGGCAGAGTATATCTGCCTCCCAGATAATGCTGGGAAGACTGTCAGAGTCTAAAATTCTAGATTAATAACTGGCCAGAATTTTGAGATTGCAGTGAATGTGAAGGACTGTAATGAGAGAGGAGCTCATTCAGATACTGATTAACTAAACCATTCAGGGCCTGGTAGATAATTACTAGAGTTTTGAAATTTATATAATGCTTAATAGGCAGCCAGTGGTGTTAACAGAACCGGCTAATATGGTCATTATTTTCATTCTCATAAGAACTCTGGCTGTTGCATTTTGGACTAGCTGGGGTATTTACTCCAGCTGTACTAAACCTGCAGATCAACCACCCAGTAAGGTATTACAATAAATTATGTCATTAATGCATTAATGAACGTTTCAGTGTTTGACATAGAGAGCATGTGTTTCTTAGCTGATGAAAAGGCTTTATAGAGCTAGAGTTTATAGAGTTAGACAGTATTCTAGATTGTTACGTGTGTTATGTGTGGCTTAATCAGTTAATCAGTCAAACTGAAATCAACTGAATTATTGTAAGCAATATTATATTTATTATAATAAATATATTGCATTAGTGCCTTTGCATTATTGTTAAATTGGCAGATTGATTTTAAAATAAAACAACACTTAAATATCTATATGACAAAAATTGTTGCGAAAACCTTAAGTCAAAATTTATTCACCACAATTACCGCAGATTATAGCAGATACAGGACTTTCTACATTCACCAACAGAGGGAGACAAAGCACTGTATTTTAGCTGCAACGAGTTGCAACAAGTTTTTCGAATTCGCATTGACGATTTGTAGAGTATAATTGTGGTTTGGAAAATAGTATGGTGAACGCCATATGTTTACAACTGAGCTTGTTTACCTTTAATTAATTAGACAGTTAACTGACAATTATTAACACGTTGTGAAATTACATAAATTGTGTTGTTATGAAAACCTCCAATGTGTAAAAATAAAACTGTATAAAATGTTATGGAATTAAAATGATGGCAGGTGTGTCAGCAAATTAAGTATTACAGGTGTGAGTATGTTAGGAAAGAAGGGTTTATTCATTATTAATATGTGAAACAGGGTTGAATGAGGACACGCCTGGATCTAAACCTCTACACACACACACACACACACACGCATAAACACACATACTTTCTCATTGTCTCTATAATGCTAATGTATTTGTCCCAGTGTGTGTCCATCTCTGTTTGTGTGTTAATGCATAATTTACTGTTTGAAGCTTGAGTTACTCAATAATACATTATTAAGAGGCAGGTGACAGTATCCTCTGCCTGTACTTTTAAAGTGACCAGAAAACAACAGAATCGTTTCAAATTATGCATAATAACATTTGCCTCCTGCTTGTGGCATGCTCATGTGTATTGAAAAAACATTCATCCTCAAAATCATAAAGGCACATGTTTACAGAACATTCATCACATCCAAAATGCCCCAAACCTTTCTCTGGAGCATATTTTATGGTGGTTTCCTCTATTAGGTGCAAAGTAGGGCTTAGAAATGGAATTAAAAACATTTTTCAGCAAACCTGTGACAGAAGTGCTTAAGATTCAGAAAATGTTGTTTACCTCATGTATACAGTACTGTTAGATTTTAGATTTATTTCATATGAGGTACGCAATTTTAGGTTGACAACCCTAACTAGTGACCAAAATTAATGACGTTTTTATTTTATAGTAGATAATAGTTCACTAGAAATGTATAATAGTAAACTGGGGCATTTTGCTATTGATCTCAATCATAAATTGCAAGCCAGTTTACCTACAGTTCTCCACAGAACACACGACTGGTGCCTTTATTTTTTAAAGATAAACTAATGGCACACTATTTTTTAACTGTGTGCTTTAAATGTAAAGTCACTAGTACAACCAAACAACCACAATTCATACGTTTTATACCAACTAAGTTTCAAAATGAGACCTAATTACATTCATGATCAGACAAACATCATAAAAACACCAAATGTTGCCGCTCCAATGAGGTCTTTCTTTTTCCTCCCTCTGGCATCTTTTCTCAGACAGACAAAAGAAAAATGTTTTTGTGTACATTGTTTATTTGTGTTTTATTTAATAAAGCCATTACCTACAGTCACTGCACTTGCCCAGCTCACAAAATGCATCTGGAGCTTTAGACACCTGTCAGGATTAACCTTTGACCCCCAGCTGAAACCCTAAGGTCACACACAAACACATGAGGTGTAATTAACACATCACACACACACATTTGTTTGACTATATTATTGAGGCCATTCCATAGACTCCTATTAATTTATGAGCGTTTTTAACAGTTACTTTTTGATAAATATTAAAGAAAATAGGTAAAGATATAAATATAAAGATGTTTTTAAGTTGAATTGTGTATTATGAAGCAAAACACACACACTGCCAAATTTCCAGATTCTGTCATTCTGTCTCTGAGTGTGTCTGTGTTTAGGGGGATGTGATCTGTGTCTCTCACAGATCTCTCACTCTCTTGAAAAGCAAATTATCTTCAGATGAGGATATACAGGAATAGGTCAACTAAAAATGACACCTGTGGTGAGTGAGAATTGTATGAAACTGGAAAGCAAGCACTGCTTTGTTTATGTTTTGTATCACATCAGTCACTAGCTCTTCCAGTTTTCCATTCTAAATAACAAATACAGACTACTGACACCTACTGGTATGTAAAGTTATTTCCTCTCACACAGTCGCAGAACGGATTTGCTACTTGGCCATCGGATGCCAACTGTCAGCTTGGTGTGTAGTATTGTGGATATTTTTTGCTGGTATTCTCATCTGAGAAAACCTTTGTGATATTTTCAAAGAGGTCTAGCAGCTGTCCTGTGTCTCAATATAATCATTCATTCATCTGTCTGTCTTTCTAATTGGGATTATAAAATAAAGCAAACAAACCACTTAATGACTCTTCATTCATTCATTCATTCTTTCAGTCATTCATTCAGAAGATCTCTTTAGCCAGGGATGGATCTATTGAGACACAACTGTTTTCCTTATCATAGATCATCATCATAATAAAGCAAGTATAATAAAATACAACAAAGAATTTCAGACAAAAATAAATTACAAATTTACAGAGCTAAGTGAAATGGGAATGGATTAAAATAATTAAACAGTTTTATTATCCTTTAAAAACAAGTAAAAAAAAAAAGTTTTTATTACTTTTGGGCAACAGTTAACAGTTAACTTTATTTATTCTTTTTTAATTGCTGTAATCATAAGTGCTTTAAGGTAATAAAGAAAACTACATTCTTACATTAAAGAAAGAATGTGTTGTCTAGTTGCTATTATTCTGGTCATTTAATTTGACTCAGGTCCCTCCTTCAGTGTCCATCTGGGGATTCTGTTACATATGCTGAACATTAACATTTAGGGTTAGGGGTTTGTTTTTAATAGTATAGGAGCAATAGTAAATGTGATGATTGCCTTAGCAAATAGGTCTATTTAGAATTGTATTACAATAAACTCAGCTTAAGATATACAAGAAGCATCCAAATTAAATGTCACTTCTTTATTTGACATTTCTATTTTAAGAACTATGCAAACATTTCTTTCTCTATCAAATGTACTAAAGAAGAAATCATTGTGTTATATATTGATACAGCTGCATCTTGAAGAGCCTATAACACACACAACAAACATGATTAGTGTGTTTGTGCATGTGTGGTCCTGTTATTCCCTACAGTAAAGGGACCAAATGTCCCCACATGTATAGTAATACCAGAAAATTATGACTTTGTGGAGACATATTTTAGGTCGCCATGAGGAAATAAGCATATAAATAATACAGAATTATCGTTTTGAAAATATAAAATAGCAGAAAGCTGTCTGTGAGGGTTACATTGAGGAATAGGGTTAATGTGGGGGATAGAATATAGTTTGTACAGTATAAAAACCATAACGTCTATGGAATGTTCCCATAAAACAAAAAAACAACGTGTGTGTGTCAAATACACATCTAAGTATTTTATATTTTTTGTAATATTTTACTGTATATCACCATATCACAAATCACATTATTGTAAACATTTGTAATTTGTTCAGTATTCAAATGTGTGTCTGCATGAAGCAACACAGGGGTCTTCCCAGAAATCTGAAAATAGTCTGGTAAGCAAGTCCACCATTAGTCTAAATATAGATTCACACCACACTACAATTATACCAGCTGTGAGTGAGTCTTCCCCTTTCATGTTTGTGTGTATGTGACAGAAACAACAACAGAGAGAAAGAGAGAGAAAGACATAGGTTGCTCCCTGAGTTTTGGAACAAAGCCTATCTAGAGAGCATTTTAGAAGGCATCATAGGTACACTTTCAACAAAAAGATTGTTCCAAAATGTAAACTGAAAAATGATGATACCTTATAAGATTCCTTATGTTTGGCATTTTTAGGTAGCATAATATGTACTGTTCACATAGACAGAAATCCCAGAATGCATTGTGATGCAGTCATAAAAGTTCATCCAAGATAACGGATGAGATAAGTGTACTTATATTTCATTCAATACTGAAAGTTCTATCTAAAAAATATGAACTATTTACCTGATATTTGTGTGTGATATGTATTTTAGAGTGCGTTTTTTAGAGTAATACATAAACCTAGCAACATGCTAACACCAAACTCCATATTGAAATCAACTGAAAAATTTTGTCTCTCTTGTGTTTTACACTAGGAGTGCCATTTGTATCTTTTGCTGCCTACATAGATTTTGTGCCTATGTAGTAATTTAGAATGAATCATTAGGGTGTTGATACAGTTAGGGTGCTGCCTTAGACGGCACCTGCCTGTGAAAGAAAAAGAAGACAACAAGGCAGACCTCTTGATTTGGGAACAAAGAAATAGTTTGTGCTCATCCTCAGAATGAGGTGTCATATTCAGTTTTGTGGCAGCTGACACACTAAAAGACACACACACATATGCAACCCCCATTCTGTTTAAGAAGGCTATACATTGAGCAGGGGAAAGCAGCTGGCAGCTTGCCCTATTATAAGCACCATTCAGGCCCCCCCACCACTACAAACACTGAACCCCACCCAGACATCACACACTCCAATCACAGCCAATGATTGCTCAGCACTGGCCAGGGCTGCCACACCTGCCCTTAAACTGGTAGAACTGCCCATCTGGGCAACAAGCAAAGGAGGAGAAAGGGTCCCTGTTTATGGGCCCAACAGCTGAAGTGGAACATAATGTGAAAAAAGAGATCTCAGGAGAATACGAGTGATGACAAATATGTGCGTTTGTGAGGCCTCAAGAGAATAAAAGCACTGTGTCATCTCTGTATTTGTCAGCTGGTGAAATGTTTTCATTTTAATCCTTTACCTAAAGCTTAGTGAGCCGCGGTCAAAATGAATTTCCATTTCCTGTTTCCTTTCCTTTTAAATTGTGCACCGAAACACTATAAAACAAATAAATGCCAAAGCATTTGTCAACTTTAGTACAAACCCCTAACCCAAAATATTAAAGTTTGGTGTGAAGCTCATAACATACCATTTGTGATTTGTACATGAACAATACTGCCTACTGAGGTTAAGGAGAGGCTAGCTGAGGTTAAGGAGAGATGTGCTATTACTAGCTTAAGTATTTACATTTATATTTTATAAACAATTAATTTATAACTTATAATACATTTATTTTGCTTTTTTTTTGCCTGCCAGGTGATAAAACATAAAAAATCCCACAGACTTACACTGAAGGAAAGTCACGAGTTTACACAGCAGTCTTTTGCCTAAGGTCAGTAATCATGTACCATTTAACATATTCAGAAAAGGTAAAAACCTAAGTTGTAAAAATTGAAAGCTGTGAAATAATTTTCTACATGTGACAGCATACCACAGGTGCTGTCTACACCGAATTTTGTAGGATTGTAGTATATGCTTTTTTATGAGAATTCTTTTCTGCTTTTCACATACACACTTAAATAGGCAGATGCTATTTGGTTGTAGGTGAAATCTATATGGTGGTAATCAGTAAATTAGATTGTGTACAATGCCTGTCAGCCATGTCTCTGACTCTCTATACGTCCACATCCCATAATCCCACTCCTCATTAACCATATTTTCAACATCTCATCTTTCTTCACCCCCTTTTAAACACAATTATCCATCTCTGGTACTAACCACCATTGTGAAGTGTATTCTCTATTTTGTGTGTTTTGTGATTGTTGGAAATGATACAAAGGGGATGGTCAGCTGTTGTACTGGTTACTCCACAAATTACCTGCAACCAAACACCATTCACAAGCATATGAATGATCCATAATAAAGGTGCATGTAGAGTTTAAAGCATTTGTTTTAGGATCACATTTATTGTCATCTTCTAATATATGAAGCAGTTTGCATAGGATTTGCTCTATGGTGTAAGCACATCAAGTTCACAGGCTAAACACAGGATGTGTTTTGTAGCATGTGAACTACATGTATATAAAACTTTAGGAACCATGATGCTGCATGCACTGAATATGCAAATGCAAAGGGTGAGTAGACTTTGATCAATTGTGATGTGCAGGTTAATAAGTAACTGTAACAATATTATTTGCATTGAGGTAAAAGCCTGATTGCCTTAAATCAGTGATTATATGCTTATGAAATTGGTAGGCCAGTGGTAGGCCAGTGTGCTTGGAGTGTTATTGGTAGGCCAGTGTGCTTGGAGTGATAGCAACATGACCACACATAAAGGTATAGTTCACCTAAAATGAAAATTCTTTCATTATATACTCACCCTCATATCACTCCAAAACTATATGAGGTTTTTTGCTGAGGAAGTATGGTGGTAACCAAACAACACTGGCACTCTTTGACTTCCATTATATTGGCACAAAAACACTGAAACATTTCTCAAAATCTTTTGTTTCACAGAAGATAAAGTTATATACATTTGGAATGGCATGAGGTTAAGTAGATGACTGAAAATTTTTCATTTTTGAGTGAACCATCCCTTTAATTATCCCTAGTTATAAAATGACCCTCCATACACATCTTGTAATAGTTTTCATTATTGATCAAGCCTGCTGGAGAACCCAGCAGTGGGAGAGTGGCTGAAGAGTAAGTGCTTTAAAACAAATGCCACATTTGACGTGGGAGGTACACACATGACCAGCTGTCAAATGGGATCAGATGCTTTAAAAGATGGACAATGACTAGAGAAGCAGAATAATGTCCCCTCATTAGAAGCAAGAGGATGCTGTTTAAGCATGCATAAAGAATTAATCTCCTTGACACCCGGTAGCATTTAATGAGACATGTTTAGCATCTAGCATCACTGTGAGGCTGCATTTCACATCACATTTCCTTTCTCCCATATGATGTACACTTCATACTTAATTATATACTAAAACTTGTATATAGTGGTATATACAATATAATTTAACAATTATAATTTAATTATAACAATAAATTATTACCATGTTAATTTACATGGTATTCCAGATTTGTTTAGGAATACAATGGCATTACCATGGAACAATACAGAATAGAACATACTGTACTACTCTGCAAACTACACCATGCAATACTAAATAGACTAGAGTGTATAATATATAATACACACATAATATGTAGCCCACTACATATTAAGCCAAACCTTGTATTAGACCCTAAAGGTTCAGCCTACGATTTAATGTAATATGATATGTTGATCTTCATAATTTTGTCAGGGTATAGTTAATGACCGGTTTATTACGCCCAGCATGCTCCTGGCATGGCCTGGTTCCCAGCTACATATAATAAAGGGTAGAGGTGAAAAGACGAAAAAAACAGCAGTTGACCAAGCAGCTGCCATGTTTTCGAAACTGCAAACAGCTCAGCATTCTAGCCGAACTGGTCTGCTCTGCTGCACCTCCTGAATAATGAATGTGTGACGCACACATTGCGGCTGTCTCTGCGGCTCTCTGGCAGGGAAAGAAGGGGGGCGGGGTCTGCGTTATGACGCGGCATTGACGCGCATGCAGGAGTTTTTATCCTTTGCCGCAGCAGCAGATCAGCCGGTAACACGAGGAGGGGGATGCGCGGTCGGTCGGACGAACGGCGAGAACGGCTAAAAACGCCGCAGACAATTAAATACAATATTTATAGTATATAAATAGGGGACCGACTCGACCGAAAGCTCCTCCTCTCTCGCTCTAAACAGGCTGTAGAAGTTAAAGGACACTGAATTCTTGTATTGTTCTTTACCAAGGCCTAGGAATACAAAAGCTGGCGATTTTGACGCAAATAAATGGGTGATTACGGGTTCGGCTTGTTGCAGACAACGAACATCAATAGCGGCACTGCACTGTTCGGCGGAAGCGCGTTCACACCCTATTCCGACCCCTCTCCGGTGCGCCCCAGCAGCTCGCCTCTGGTTTCCCCTCTTTTCCCGTCACATCAGCGCAACATGCAGGATGACCCTTCGGGATTGACAGCCTCTCAGTCCAGCGAGACCAACAGCGACAAGAGCAGCACTGCCGACAGCGATCTGAGCCATTTCTCCGCTGTCGGTCACGCACAGACAGTGGGTGACCTTCAGCACGACCGGAACATACATCAGCAGTTAGGTCAGCAGGCTGAGCCTCCCCCACCCCACCTGCCGCCGCCGCAACAGCAGCAGTACTCCTCCACGGGCCTTGACACCGATGCGCCATCGTCCCAGGTGAAGATCCAAATGGAGTCCCCTAGCGCCCACCATATCAACAACAGTAACGGCACCGGTGGCAATAACATGCTCGGGGCCGCGTTTCCGAACCTCCCCCATCAGGAGATGCAGAATCCCGTAGGCGGCGGCTCGGCTTCCCCCACCCTGCCTGGTTTCGGAACACCGTGGTCCGTTCAGACGAGCTCCCCCCCTCCGACCGTCTCAAATTCTGCCAACGCAATAAACCCGATACCCACCACCGAGCCAGACAATTTCTACCCGGGCATCCCTTCATCTATCAACCCCGGCTTCTTCCAGAGCTTTTCGCCCGTGTCGGCCAATCCGTGCCCCGTGCAGGGCTTCAGCAGTCACTTCTCACCCCAAATGAACGTCCCCCCACAGCAGTCGCAGAGCCGCCGGTCTCCGGTCAGCCCGCAAATGCCGCCGCAGCAGGGCGTCTTTCTGCAGCAACGGAACAATTACAACCACCACCAGGTGAGCAAGCCGTCCTCGATTAATCACCTTTCCACCCATACCACAGCACAAATATTGTGATATATAACAACGACGTAAAATACGGTGCTTTTACGAAGGATGAAAGCGGCCGTTAAACTGTGATTGTGACGTAACTGTGGCCCTAAATCGCTACTGTTGCGTCATAATGCAGCTATCAATAGAACCATTGTGACGTACGTGCTGAGAAAACAAACTTGGCCTGTCAGTGCGTCACAACAATCCGGGCTAAATGGAAGGCTTGTAAACGTAATGTAATTTCGTTTAATGCGAATGTTTTAATAGCTGGTAATGACATGCAAGCATAGGCTATGTTAAGAATGAAATAAAACATATTGCTTACTGCATAATACGCAGTGCACGTTGTATGCTTACCAGGATTTACAAAGCAGTAACCTATGGAAACAGATTACGTAAAGCAAATATACGCATTTTAGTCAGTAGTATTTTGCATTGTATGTTTAATTAACCCAAGAAGGATCTATTAATAATTGATCATAAATCACACTGTCAATGGTAGGTTAAACTGGGCTCATTGCGTTCAGGGATACACGATTCTGTGCATTGTGCACTGGTTTTTTGCTGCAAATTTTGGCAGACATAATAGTTAATTCAGGTATTGTGTACAGATATAGGATATCATACTGCACAAATATGCATACTGCATACTACAGAAAAAGTACAAGTAGTTGTAAACTGTTTTAAAGCTAGCCATTTTTGTTTGAGGTGCACACAGGCCTGTAAAGCCCAAGCTGTTATGATATTGTCCAAGGACTTAACGTGACATTCCAGAAATGTTTGACCTCTAAGGCATTCAATGAAATCTCCTATTGCAAGCTTATGCCAGAGATGTCAACATCCTGCTAACTGCAGCATTGTTGATAAAAAGCTGATATTATTGTAATCTGCAGTTAAACCTTTACAACAAGCACGGGTATTTCACTAATATGCCATGGGTGACCATTTGGTAAAAAGCTACTGTATCTTTATATTTAAAAATATGATTTCATATTTGCATATTTAAAATGTATAGAAGAATGCTTAATCTACAACATCACAGCAAAAGCATTTATTCTTTTATTACTAATTTATTTTATTAATTAATTTTTTTACCAGTTTTGTAGTCAATTTAAATGTGATGAGATTAAAAGACAGGGTCCTGCAGAATAATACAACACTAATACATACACAACTGTGAACAGAAACGGATGCACAGCGCGATCAGTGTAGTCAAGTGTAGTCACCGATGACTCCTGCTAGCTGATTCTTTTACTGAATCAATCAAAAATGAAACCAAACTCATGTCATCAATCTGAGTCAGTGTAAAGAACGTTTTGTAACTTTCCTGCTGCCAAAACAAAATTTTGTAGAAATTATAGCATTGAACAATGTATGCAAAGATGCAGTACCTATAACAGTTGGCAGATAGAACCAGGACACATTACAAAAAAGCTGTCATTGTATTTGATGTTGTTGCAGATACAATATTTCTATATCTGATGGTTGTTTAAGGCCTTGGTTTCTCATTGTGTGTGTGTCTGGTCTAGTGGGGGTGGGGCAGAGGAGGAAGGGAGATGATCACATGATTTTAGGAGTGGCTTTATATACCAGTGACTTTCAAAACTAAGTGTCTTTTAGCAAGATATTATAGCACACCCTATTGTACTCAGTCGAGAGTTTAGTGCATATGTGGACAATCATGATATTTTCATATCACAGTAATGTCATATACATTACAATAGCTATGATGGTAATTCAGCAAAAATGGGTTCTATAAAAATAAACATGTCTTTTTTTAATAAACTATTAAATTAAACATTATAATGAATGGTATGTCATTTCAATTAATTATTTTCCCTTTATACATTATGAATGCAAACCAAAAGAACTAAAGATAATATTATTCATAACAAATGAATCAACAATTAATCAATTTCTGGCATTAATGCAAATACAGCTTCACATTATGACTAGTTAAAAATTAAAAACAGTATATCTCATGTTATAAAACAGATTGTTCCAGCGTGTCTAAAATTGTGAAGTAGCTTTTATATACACAGGTAACTACATATAATTTTAATTCTATGCAGCAAATTGCAATGTTGCTTGACAACTGTAAACACTGTGACTTGTTTGTTACACATCCTGTTAATTTGCTCCATTTTTTTGTTAATTGTTAATGAAATGTTAATTTCACAAGTTTGTGCTAACATGTAATAAAGCATATTTGGCGTGCTGTCCAGGGAGAGAGGTCATAATTTGGCCTGAACCCAGAGTACTTCCCACATTCTTAACTAAGATCCAAACCAGCCAAAAGTGAGCCGATGAGGTGGCGAAGGGATGCTGCAAAACTGTCACGGGACAGAGGTGGTGGACAGCTATATGTATTCACCCCTGTGTGATGATTGGTTGCCTCCCAAACGTTGTTAAATAAACTTAATAACAAATCTGTTATACTGTTTACGCAATACAGCAAAATCTCTACTACTTGATGCATTTCTATCATCTCATTGGTATAGTAGTATGTGGTGATAAATCCAACAGGTCTAAGGTTCAGGTCCAGTTCACCAGGTCTTGCAGTAGGTCTCACTAGACTCTTTCGCATAGAGAAATGATTTTGTCCATAACTCAAAGATAGTCAACAATGAGTTTCTCAACACTTCTATTCAACCATGAAGCAGATTCAGAGATGGAGAGGAAGAACAGCAGGCGGTAGACAAAGTGATAATAGAATTAAATGAGCAGAGTTTATTGAGTATTCTTAGTTGCGTTTTCAATGGTCAGTCTGGCTTTGTCGGCCCAGCATGTTTAGATCAGAGTTTCACAACATTGTTCTGTGATGCTATTGAAAACCTTGAGATGGAGACCATTCACTTATCTCTACTTGTGAAAACAATACAAACCCAATAAGATAAGATTAAACAACAGTAATAAAAATATTGTAGAATAGAATTAAAGGTAGTTAAGAATAATAAGGATAAGAAAATAAGAAATGAAATGCAACAGATGTCTGTACTTTAGAGTCAGAGCTTCAGTCATCTCTCAGATAATACACACACAGGTTGCTTTTAGGAAATTTAGATTCTAAAATCCTTCAGTGGTTTCTTTTTTGCTGCAATTTGATAACACGCAACATCATCTTTCCCAGTGTCTAGACACCATCAACTCTAATTATCTCTCACAATCCCTTAAACACTCAACCAGATTGTACAAAGCGCAAAATCTGGCACCCACACACGTGCACACTCAAGCAATTACCAAATTACACACCAAAGACATTACAGGGATGGGTGTGGCACTCACTCAATGGAGAGTTGTGCACACAATGCAATGACAACACACATTAATAATAAATAGTTTTTATGTGAACGCAATAAATGTATTTTTCTTGCGAGTTAAGAGAATGTGTGTGGTTGTTACCACTCATTTCACAGGATGTACAGTGTTAAATACAAAGCTTTAAATCTTCTTACTTGTACAGCAGGACCGAGCCTTCCACACACACACACACACACACACTTGCATATGTGGTATATGGGGACACACACATACACTTATCTATCTAAATGGGGACATTCCACAGAATTTTATTGTTTTTATACAAAGCTAGTTATAAACCTAACCCAACCTAACCAAACCCACACTCTAACCCTAACAGAAAGCCTTCTGCATTTTTACAAAACAAAAATTGAAAAAACAAATATAAAACTTAATGTAAAACTTTGTAGCCAATATGTGGTTAAGTAAACCCACACACACACGGCTGATTACAGTGGTCACTCTTGGTCACTTGAATTCCCCCACACACTATACGTGTTATGTTTAAAATAACATTTTAAACTTGAGTTTAAACTTAAAATACAGTCACATCATGAAGTCCAAATTGGAGATTTTAGTTTTAGATTTTAGACTTTAGTCCAGTCTAAAAGTTGACAAAATTAGCAATTAGTTGATAAGTGTCTTTGAAATGTACATTCTCTCCGTAAACAGACCAAAAATTTTGATGATCATCTTAAACTTATGGGTATCTAAATACTTCCAGTATATCCATTTATTGCAAACTACAACGAGTTAGTAAGTTAGTAAGCTAGATTCATTAGTACAAAGTAGTAAGCTAGTTTTATTGAACAAAGTCTAACACTTTAAACTGTTGCTAAAGCACAAAATGTATGGACCTAAGAGTAAATTAACCATAGATGACACAAATGTCTGCAATAGCAACTCTCGCAGTGCTGTTCAATGCAACGCAACATTCATAATCATCTCATTCATAATGACTTCCATTGTGGATTGCATTGTGACACATTTCAGATTAAAACAATGTTTGCGTTCTGTCTGCCTCCAGCCCATGATGAAGCAGTCACCATGGGGCAACCACCAAGGAAGCGGCTGGAACTCTGGAGGGATGTCCTGGGGCAGAGACCATAGGCGTGGGGGTGGCATGGGCATTCCCGGTTCGGTCAACCAGATTTCTCCCATGAAAAAACCATTCTCCAGCAATGTCATCGCTCCACCTAAATTTCCCCGCTCCAGTGGATCACTGGGACCTAAATCCTGGATTGAGGAAAATATGTTCCGTACCGACAACAACAGCAACACGCTGCTACCCCTACAGGTTTGTAGTTTCAGCTCAGTAGTCAGGGTGGAATGGGGTGCAATGGTGTCATGTTTAATGAAGCTCAACATATATAAATGTATTTTGAGACCCCTGTATTCTGTCTTGACTTCTTCTGACTATTTGTAAACTATCCAAGATAAACACACTACTTAAACATAACTATAACCTAGGCATAAATGTGCAGTTTGTTTAATACGAGCACAGATCTCTGCAGCAGATTATAAATATGACAGGTTATAAGGCAGTGATCATGAAGTCTGTTTTGAGTAGATTTACTATGGTAATCATGAAGTCTGTTATTATAGTAGGTTCTTCACTTTCTGTTAGACATGCACTAATACAGATGCATCTCGTCTTTCTTATCAAATGATGTACTCTGTTATAAATGAGTGGCCTTTCAAAACGAAACCGCTGTATATTGCTTGTCATTGACTTTAAATGTGATTAAAGATTACGTAGATTATGTAGCACTCTAAGTTCAGAAATGTGATTTTTCTGATTCACTATGACTGATTATAAACAGACAAAAAAAAGACAAGAGTATTGGAATAGTATTGAAGGGTGAGTATTGAAAGATTATTGAAAAATGCATTACCAAAATACCTTTGTACCTACCTATCGTAATATATCAAAACCATAAAAACCATAAAAACTTCACTGCAACAGCCAAGTTACTGTGTGACCCACCCTATCCAACTCTGTGACCCAAACTCTTTCTTTACATAATCATGAGGAAATCTTTTCTCAGTCAACTGTTAAGCCACAAGATGCGTGGCATAACAATAGATGGAGGTAAGGCAAAATTTTAGTTTGTGACTTAAATAATAAGTAGAAGAAGAGTGACACTGTGTGTTGTGTGTTTTCTACTAGAAAATCTACACTATTTTAAAAGTAACTAAGCTACTGTCAAGCTAGTGAAAAATGTAGCTTAGTAAGTTAGTTGTGTCACTATTTATAGTTAGCTACTCCCCAGTGCTGATGACAAAACAAATCTTATGTAAATGTACCCCAAGAAACACATCTCATCGAGGTAAACTTGATGCCAGTGTAATTATACAAGGCTAAGTGACGACCCCTTAGGCAGTCAATTTTGAAAATATGTTCAATGCCCCAGATGGACAGTTGTCCCAACTTTAACCATTTGACTGCAAGGCACCCTCACCAATCTCGAAATTATGTGTTGAGCATACTGATGTTTGAGAATATGTTCCAGATCTTTCCACAGGATCCGAAGACAATGACGAGTCACAATGATGAGGTCATCAACGGTTTTGGTTCCTGAAGGAACCTGTCCTCTCCCCACATTATTATTTGGCTTGGGCGTTTCCTCCTAGATTAATCTCAGTTATGGACAAAAATCTTATGGTCATATGACCTTTGATAATCTGGAACATTTGTTTGTGTGGAAAGGATGAAGAGTTGATTTAGATATTAAAAGGTACTATTAAAACATGTTACTACTCCCATACTCCCATACCAAGTAGTAAGTCTAATGATGCTCCTTAAAAAATTGAAGAGGTATCTAAAAACTTGAATAGTTTTGAATCAATGCAATAGAAATCATGTTAATAGTAAATATATCACCCCAAACACAAAAGATATTTTAGACCATGAGAATTAAGAGTGTTTAACAGTACAGATTTATAATAGTGTTATAAGCCAAAAGTGGCACACAGCGAAAGTGAGAAGCTGAAAGGAAGAAGAAGGGAGAGTGACAGGTTTTCTCAAGTGTACACTAGTGTTTTCCATTGTTCTGCTGATGAGATGAAACAGCAACCATTTACATGTGAATCACTGCAGTGTATCTGCATACGCCCTGTCTGTAGATTCCATGTACCCATTGCATGTCCACACTCGCTTCAGTCGGGGTAGTTTTAGATGAGGCTTTTTTACCATATACCCTCTGTGCCCATATGTCCTGTGTGCCAATGGCTATGCAGCTATGCAGGCTATAAAGACCTAATACCTGCTTAAATTTACTCTCACCCCACCAATTTTTTTAAACTTCTTTTATTCTATAACTAAAGTTTATTATTAACTAAAAACACTTAACGCAGTGCAAAAGAATTACACTACATTCCATGGTCTTAAAGTACACATTTTAACTTTAATTAAATTCTGTTTAAAATCTTGAATACTACCAAGATTTATTTACATTTATATTTCCGCATCTTGCAGATGCTTTTATTTAAACATTCTTTTGACAGGCATTTTTTAAGCATGTTTTTGACAGGTTTTGCAAGAGTCACCCAAGCACTGTTGCACTAAGCCTGTTTTGTTTGGTGTTTTAGCATTAGAATCATGATTGGTAAATCTTGTCAGCGCTTGTTTGAATCATGAAAAGGATGACTACACAAATTCTTAGTTCATCCAGATCATTTTTGCCACAACAGCTAAATCCTTTCATGGGTCCCCGGGTTGAAATTGAACGAAATTGAAACAAGGACTGTGAGATGAATCTGGCCTTCATCACTTTTTTGTTTCCACTTTCTTCTCAGGAAACAGGCTTGACTCAGCTAGAATCTATGGTATTGTTCATTTCCATAAACAGGGTGCCGGTTTGAATTCCTGACATTCCACACGCTTCTCCTCCTGTCCTCATCTCCTCTTGCTTCTTCTCTGTTTGCTTTGCGTTCCACAGATCTAATTCTTCATGTTCTGACATGAGAAAAGAACATGTAGAAATGGAAGAAAAGAACAGATGCGTTTATAAAGAGAGATTTTTTTAATTTAAGTTATTAATTTGTAAAAAAATTTAAAAAAAATGAAGGAAAAGACAAGAAAAGAAAAGAGGTTTAAAAAAAGAGACTTAAAAGTGTGGAATAATAGAGACAAAGAATTAATACTTTGTTTTTGGTAATTGCATCTGCTTTTAGTAATGCTATAATTTTCAAATACAATATAGTGGAACTGATAATATGAGGGTAGTGTGTTGTCATGGTCACCAAATCATTATAACATGAGAATACATTCTTACATACTTTAAAGTCATTTTTCAGCATAACACTATGTTGGGTTAGAAATAACAAAGATGGGAATCATATCAGTTGGCTTATATTATGTGAAAGCGAGGGAGACTTTAAAGAATTAAACTGCAGAAGAATTGTTAAATTGTACAATAAACATTTCTAGGAGATATCAAAATGTTAGTCTAACAATGTTTTGGCGTAGGTGAGGAATAACAGAGTGAATCTTCTGGCCTCATGTTCGTGTGCTGAGCTGCTTTTCAGATGCTATTTTTGGCGATGAAGCTAAAAACTATATTTAGCGTTGATAGCACATTCCCAGCCTTGCAGCGACTGTGAGCGTCAGTGTGAGAGACTCTGAATAGGACGGATGCTGTACAGGAATGGTTTAAGAGCTGGCTTTTTAAAGACCGTGTATACCTGTGAAAGTCAGATGGCTGTGACAGGTCTGATTGGAGGCACTTGCATGTGATGCACTCAACACCTGCATTCTGTGTGCTTTTCAATCTGTGTTTATCATAAAGCATACATCTGTGCAGCAATGCAAGTGCAACCATTACAAAGCACTCAATACAACTCATTTCTCTACATTAATTAAATGCTGTTTATCTGTCTGAATAATGACACTTCTGTGTTAAAAATGTATCTTAATTTGATCTTGATTTCTTGATTTGTCTTTGCTTGTTTGTGGTCCTGTGGTGTTACAAATGTACATTTTTTTAATTACATTTAGATTATTTATGTTCGTTTACATTGGGCTATAAAATGCATGCTATTCTATATACTAAACAGCTCAATGTATAACAAATAAAATCTTCCAAACTTTGAGAACTGTGGCACGTCACTAATGGGCCAATAGAAGAAATGCTGTCTGAACAACACCACCATTTGTGACTCTCATTTCACACTCTAAGCCAAGGGGATAGATTGCATTGAGGCAACATCGTTTTCAAGAGAAGACAAAGTATTAAAGCTTAAAGGGATAGTTCACAAGATGAAATGTTTACTCACCCTCATGTAATTACAAACCTATAAGACTTTTGAGAAAATATCTTACAAGATATTTTGAGAAATGTCTCAGTGGTTTTGTGTCCATACAGTGGAAATCAATGGGTGCCTCTGTTTTTTGGCTACAAACAAATTTCAAAATGTCTTTTTTTGTGTTCCTCAGAAGCAAAAACAAATATGCAGGTTTGGAATGACATGAGGGTGAGTAAATGATAAAAGAATTTTCATTTTTGGATGAAATATCCCTTTAATGAGTATTGTATATCAGTTAATGAATATTGTATTTTTGAACTAATTTTTTGTTAGTTCAAAAATAAGATTTGAACTAATTCAAAATTTTTATCAAGCCACCAGACAGAGCTAAGAAATGACTAATTTAAATCAGTTCTTTCAAACTGTCCATTCAATGACTTATTTTACATTATTTGTTTTATATAGCTTATATATTGTAAATATATGTATACTACAGGAATTAAGTCAGAAATTACAGTCATTAACAGGTCACTTTTTGTGTTTGGGCTAAAGCTGTCAGGGACCATGAGGAAAGAACCCAGTTGCAGACAGCCTTTCACAAAAAATGTACTTATTCAAACAAAAACTCCCTCAAGGGGGAAAAACAAGACTTGCAATACTTACAACCAGAAAACCAAAACAAGACTTGAGATAAACAAGAACAGAACAAGACCAAAAAAATGGTAATTTTTTATTATTCAGATATATACACTACCAGTCAAAAGTTTAGAAACACTTGACTAAAATGTCAGATTAAAAAGACATTTGATTAAATGTTAAAAATGTAAAAACAAAAATATAATATAATTGTACCAACTGTTTTTGAAATAGATGATTTGGACCAAATAATGAAGAAAAAAGCAGCCAATAAGAGTGCAGGATAGAGGGGAACTCCTTCAAAACTCTTTAAAAATCTTCTCAAGATGATTCCTCAAGAAACTGGGTGATGGAAAATGTCAAGAAAAGTTTTGTAAATTCTAGATGAAGGGTGACTATATTGAATATGCTGGAATATATTCTATTATACCTTATTTTTAATTTTAATAAGTTTGCTGTTATTCATAAATTTAAAAAAATATGAACAAAGAAAAAGTGTTTCCAAACTTAATTCTCCACGCTACAGTTCTATAAACAAAATTTCAGAGGGTCTGCCACAGTATTCCAGGGGTGACCTGGCTCACTGGCTGCCAACACAAACATGCTCTGTTTCTGCTCAGAGTGACCTACTCAGAAAAATTGTAATTTCCCATGTTCAGGAGTGCCTTCCCACTCCTGACTACATTTGAACAGTGTAATCCTATCATTCCAATTTGAAGATCGTCACAGTATAGGGGTGTATGTGATAATCTGTATTGTGCATATTAAAAGGTGTCTACTGTATTCTTCGGTTTCTGTCACAGGATCGGTCCAGGATGTATGACAGCCTGAACATGCACTCATTGGAGAGTTCCCTGATTGACATCATGAGGGCGGAACAGGATCCTTTGAAGGGTAAGATCCTTTTCCTGTTCGATGCACTGTTATGGTAACCGCTTGAGAAAACTTTTGAAGATAGACAGCATGTACGTTGAGGAAATATTGAGAATAGATTTCTCTATAGATATTATGAATAGATATTATGACTTGTACAGGGTCTGTCTTCATTGCTGTCAGCAGAACCTGCATTTTATGGTGGGTTTTGTTTGTGTATTAATGGCCACCGTTTGTTTTAAAGTTAAATGTTTCTTAATATCACTGCTTCAGTGTTAAATCTGATTGGATAAGCTATGTTGCTGCTGTAACCAATATACAGACTGGTTGAATTTTTAAAACTTGTTCTATAACATTTTGCAAATTTAATTAATACATTTTATAAAAACAAACAAACCACTCGACAGTATGCGTCAACAATTTTAATTTTACGAAATTAAAATTTACCATATCTATGTTTCATTTGGTGCATGTTACTTCCAAAAATGCCTACCAACCACCCGACTTGAATGTAAGACCCACCTTTTACAGTAAAACATTCTGTATGGGGAAGTCTCATCCTGCATTTTCTAATAAATTTTCTTGTTTTGTTTAGCAATACAATTAGGTCTAATAACAAAAAAAGGCAAATGGTGTTTCATGCTGGGGTCTAACAGCACTTTCTAACCATGGTAAAACCTCTGTAATACACAACCTGTCATGGCTTAACGTGAACCCTGAGAATGTGCTGTCTGGGCTGCTTTGTAGTAGAGTCCCAGCAGAGAGACCTTACTGTCACAGCAGGACAGAGAGCAGCGAGGGAGGGCTGGGTGTGGCACTGCATTCGCTGAACTCTCTTTCGCTCTCTCTCTCTCTGGAGCTTCTCGCTCAGCCTGCTAGAGCAGATGGACCAGACACATGGGGCGGCACTAACTGCAGAGAGAGAGAGAGAGAGAGAGAGAGAGAGAGAGAGAGAGAGAAAGAGAGAGAGAGAGAGAGAGAGAGAGAGAGAGAGAGAGAGAAAGACAGAGAGAAAGACAGAGAGAAGACAGAGAGAAAGAGAGAGAGAGAGAGAGAGAGAGAGAGAGAGAGAGAGAGGGTGTGGGTACAGACTATATTTAGTGCAGGACATAGTCAGTGTGTGACAACCAGAGGACAGGATAAAAAAGATGGGGGGGTGTCCAACAGCACGTTTTAAGCAAACATGAAATGAGATTTTTAATAATGATACTGGTATAACTGGGCAGGATCTAGTGTGCACTAAGCCACTGGTACTTCAAGATGTTTTTAGCTTTGGTAACGCTCCATAATGCTCATAATTGAACAGATCGTAGGAGATGTGTTGAATGAACCACTTGCAAAAAAACCTGCAAAGCAAGTGGTTGCCTGGTTAATGGGTCGTCACTAGCAGTTGGGGTAGCCAACATTACAAAATGTGCTGACATTAGCCAAAACAAAACAATGAAAACAGATTCAGTGCTGTTGAAATAGTAAACACTTGGGACAGATACTGGAAAACTACACACATTTAGATTGTCTTGTAATGTTATTGTATGTAATCAGAAAACAGATGAAGTGAAAGTTTGTTCACTGCAGGATGGAGCTACAAGAGCTTGTGAAATCTGTGGACAGTTGTCTCTGCATGCGTCTGGGTTTATTAATTGAACAACAGATTTTGTGTGTTAATTTCTGTGTTTGTTAAGATAACTTGCAAGCATAACAGTTGATTCTTCATGTACCTGGATGTTTTAGGAACCTCTCAGTCTGGGTTTCTGTTTGGCTTTTGATTTGAATGCATGTTGAGTTCATTAATATGCAATGCAATGATATTAGTAATTTTTTTTTTAATTTTCAGTATTGGTTGACATTGAATATTTAGTCAGCTGATACTATATATTTAACTGTGGACACTCATTTGGGCCTGTTTAGGATGAGTTTACACTCTCTCTAGCACCAGCTGAAGGAATTAGCAGTAATTATAGCAAAGATTTAACCCTTTAGGAGCACTGTCCATAAATAAAGGATGCAAGTTTCCTTTAAAAAGTGCATGTTAGAGTAATCATCTGCATTCTGATAGAGCCAGAACTGTGCATTCATGCAAAAAAATGATTTAAGCTCATAACACAAAGAAACTTTTAAACAACATTCATTTAACCTTTACTAATGGAATATATTGGCAAGTACATTTCCTTTAAAGAAATTGTATCACAGTCCTTTGTTTGGACAGAATTGATTTAAACCACAAAAACAAACATTGCTTTCGAGTCAGTAAGTTTGATTACTCATCAATGATTGGTTTGTGTAATCAAACTCTCTCTCTTTCTTTGTCTCATGCTCAGGCCGAGTGGGATGCCCCCACCCAGTTGCTGACGGCCTGCTCATGTTCAATGGTAATTATGACAGTGAGCTTTTTTATTTCCATTTTGTCCTTGGCACAATCAAATCCACCAGAGACCATCCTTATATAACAGTCTAGCTGGTGTAGGACTGGCAGATCAGAATGAAATTGTTTACTGTTTCTAGAAATATACATCAGGAGATACAGCTTATGCTATACAAAAGGCCGTGATGTAGTCCCAGATTGATTCTTTACATAGAAACCTTTTGCTGGATGATATAGTCACTGACATGTACAGCTCTATGACTGGTGTGTTATGAAATACACAGTCTCAAATAAAAACCTGCATTTGCATCATATCTTAGCACTTCTATCTATATCTTCTATATCTTCAAACACTGTCATCAGCCTCCATAAACTGTTAATAGCTATATAGATGTTAAAGAAGTTGGTGTTGTTTCTCTTGACATAATTCTTGGTATACATTTTTTGTTGCTTGTGGTATTTTTATTGCATTTAATTCTGTACATTTTCCCTCCAAAGAATGACATCACAATAGAATTTCAACATATTAGAATGCTGAACAATTTTGCATTTGACACATATCTGACTAAAGTAATCCTGGTTAACCAGTCATCTTGCTACATTCAGGTGGAGCAAATAAACTTTATGATTCTCATCTGGCGGAAAAGAACATTTGCAAAATATCCCATACCCCTACATAGCTAGATACTTGGGGGTGGCCTCTTTTGATTTGGGCTAATAAGCATCCACCTAGCAACCATCCAGAATCCCCAGACAATGCCTTGGCAACCACCTAGAACATACTTGCGACATACTTTCAGTCGTTTAACTGAAATGTGCAGCCAGTTTGGGTCATAAGAGGGACACGTTGTTTGTTAAATCACATGAGTTTTAAGAGAATTCTGTAAAATTGGTCAGATGACCCATTAGAACGTGGTATGAATCATGTGATCTGGTTACACTGGAGATGTTTTCTGGATGTTTTAGGAATCTTAATTCTTATTTCTTTGCTCATTTTCAGTTAAAAATAAACAAAAAAACAGTTATCGGGCAAGTACATAACTGATTTCACAGAAAATGTCAGTGTGACTTGTGGTTATGTCACACATCTGTAAACAAAAAAGAAGATCCAGCTACCAAATCACGTCTGTGGGTGCTGGAATAGTTGAGCGCTTGTAGCGCTTCAATGATTCTTATTCAATAAATTCTTATGGCAGTTGTTTAAAATTTAAACTTGTCATCAATGTTAAGACAATAACTCCACAACTTATATTTCGAACAGAGATGGTGATAGAGAGGCATGGTTTACGGATTGCAGCTTTAAGAGGAGCTATCAAGCCAGCATAATTTCATACTAAACCTTTACCTTCCTGAAAAGACCAGGATGGTTTATGCTGATTAGTGCTGGCTTGGTGTTTGTGTAGCTAATGGACCAGACATGGTGCTTCTCAGCAGATGATGGCTGGTGATGCTAGTTGACCAGAGGAGTCTTTCTAGTGATGCTGGTTTACAGAAAAGGTCTTGGTGGTTAAACTTGTCAATTAATGTGTCTGTTGTAAGTAGGGCTATGCGATGCATGCACTAGTATTAATATTTAATATTACCTACATAAAATTAAATTACATCATACATTATTTGAACAGTCATTAGTTGTTTTTAATAATGTGCTTTGCCCAGCCTTAAGCCTAAAGACAGCAAAAGCTGTTAAGATAGCTTTTAATTGCTAATTTAAGATAACTAAATATTAGCTTCTAAATTTAGAAGAATGGTAAAATCTACAATTAGATCAATACAGAAAACAAAACATCCAATAAACTTGACATCCTAACATGTGACAAGTATTGTTTTAGCCATCTGTTGTGGTTATATTCCAGATTAAACTGCATACATTCTTTTCATAAAAGAAGTCTCTGCAACATTCTCAGGAATACCAGCATCTAAAACATACTATGAGCCAGTCGGTAGCTATACTAAGTATTTCAGCAGGGCAGATAAAGGCCCAACAGTCAACATTTGCCAAGACTTAGGCCAACATTACAGATGTAATAATACCCATCTTGCTCAAGGCAGAGTCTTCTAACGTGTTTGTGTGGAAGAGATTAGAAATGCATAATAATGAAAGTGAAGCGTTTAGTCCACTGTTTCATAGATTTTGTATTGTTTTTGTTCACACGCAGCCAGGAGCTATGGGAGACGACGAGGTAAAAATTCATATTCTTTGTTAAGCTATCTGTGTTGGCATGGCAATATTTTATGTCTGTGTATGGTGTTTGTGTGTGTATACACAAAATCTATGTGATGTTTGCATCTTTATTGTTAGCTATACAATTATATCAGGTTGTTAGTCTATAGAGTCTGGTATACTATGGCTGATAATGAAAGCAGCTGTGATTTTGGTTCATTGATCCAACCCTGCATATATACACACACATGACTCTCAGAGCTGTATGGGTAATACCGGGTGTCGGGTGATCCAATCACAAGTGAACAGTGCTGAATACAGATAAAAATGGGCCTGTGTGTTTATGCATTTCTAAAAATGTGTTCTCACCTGTCATTCACCATTTAATAGGACGCTCCTCCCTCTTCCCCATTGACGATGCTCTTCTCGATGACGGCCATGGCAACCAGGGTGTCTCGGGAGTTCTGGGGTCTCCTCACTGTTACCCCCATCAGAACGGGGAGCGAATCGAGAGGTTCTCTCGCAAAGTGTTTGTGGGTGGTCTACCCCCTGACATCGATGAAGGTCCGTCTGAAAAACTGCTAGCGTGCTTCATATGTAAACTCAAACCAGACCCTAACCCTTCATATGTAAAGTCAAACTGTAAAATCAAACCAGACTTATCATGTTTTATAAGGTGATCTTTGTACTCAGTATGTTTTTATGAGGATTTTTTCTATGAGATGGTTAACCACCCTCAAACATCTCAACGACCTTTACATACACCTTTATATTTTGGTACACTGTTTCAGTCTTTCTCTGGTGATGCTGGTATCTTTCTGCTGCACGTTACTCGATAACATAAAACGTAAAACCTCAACTGGGCAACAAAATAAAATCAAAATCTGCAACTGTCTTTAACTGTCTCATATTTTATGCAGATGAAATCACAAGCAGTTTCCGGCGCTTTGGCCACCTGGTTGTTGATTGGCCACACAAAGCAGAGAGCAAGTCTTACTTCCCTCCGAAAGGTAATTCTAGAAGATCACAGCATGTATACCATTTTTTATACACTTTTATTTTTATTTATATTATCTATTTACCTATGTTATGATAGGTTTTGAATAATAGAATAACATAAAAAGATGTATGAGTAGTACAACTAAAAATGTAAAATTTATTAACCAAAGTAATTTTAGTAATTAAAAAGCAAAAAGCACACCCTTGAATATGTATACCAACTCCTATTCTATAAAAGCACTAAAGCCATATGATAGGAAAGAGTGAGAGTTGACACATTTAAGTTCAAGTTCAAGTGGAGTTTGTCATTTCAACCATATACAAGTACAAAGTGAAACGAAACAACATTTCTCCAGGATCAAGGTGCTACATAAACACAGAACAACACAGAACTACAAGGCTACATAATTTATACATAATGTATACAAAAAGTGCACAAGTGCAAACGTGCAGACAGCACAAGACAGTACAATGATTAGTGGGACAGACAATGGACATAGTAAGTCCCAGTTGCAGCGCCAACCAGTACACAGTTCTGTTTCAAAGTGATCCTAGTGATAATAAAATATAAGTGTCAACATAAGAATATGTACAGTATAGGTATTTAGCAGCAAAAAAGTACTTAACATGCAAAAAATTGCAGGGTGGAGGATGCACAGTTGTGTGTGTATATATGAATGGGTGTGTGTGTTCCTTTATTCCAGTGTATTGAGACACATTCTGTGTATTGAGGAGTCTAATAGCTTGGGGAAAGATACTATTGCATAGCCTGGTCATGAGGGCTTGAATGCTTCGGTACCGTTTACCAGACAGCAGGTGCCGTTTACCAGAATGCTGGTGGCTTTGCGGAATGCAGCGTGAGGTGTAAATGTCTGTGATGGTGAAGAGAGAGACCTGGATGATCTTCTCAGCTGTCCTCACTATCCGCTGAAGGGTCTTGCAGTCCAAGACGGTGCAATTCCCAAACCAGGCAGTGATGCAGCTACACAGGATGCTTTCGATGTCCCCTGTAGAACGTGGTGAGGATGAGGGGGTGGGAGATGTGCTTTCCTCAGTATTCTCAGAAAGTAAAGGTGCTGCTGGGCTTTCTTTGTTTGGGAACTGGTGTTGAGCGACCAGGTGAGGTTCTCCGTCAGGTGAACACCAAGAAACTTGGTGCTCTTGATGATCTCCACGAAGGAGTGTGGTCATTTTGTGCTCTTCTGAAGTCAACAACTATCTCTTTAGTTTTGTCCACGTTTAGAGACAGATTATTGGCTTTGCACCAGTCCGTTAGTCGCTGCACCTCCTCTCTGTATGCTGACTTGTTTGTTCTTGCTGATGAGACCCACCACCGTTGTGTCATCAGCCAACTTGATGATGTGATTCGAGCTGTGCATTGCTACACAGTCGTGAGTCAGCAGAGTGAACAGCAATGGACTGAGCAAGCAGCCCTGTGGGGCCCCTGTGCTCAGTGTGGTGGTGTTGGAAGTGCTGTTCCCGATCTGGACTGACTAAGGTCTCCCAATCAAGAAGTCCAGGATCCAGTTGCACAGGGAGGTGTTCAGGCCCAGCAGGTTCAGCTTTCCAATCAGGTGCTGAGGAATGATTGTGTGGAATGCTGAACTGAAGTCTATGAACAGTATTCGAACAATTTATTGTCCCGGTGGGTGAGGGCCAGATGGAGGGTGGTAGTGATGGCGTCATCTGTTGAGCAGTTGGGGTGGTACGCAAAGTGCAGGGGGTCCAGTGATGGGGGCAGCAGGGCCTTGATGTGCCTCAGGACGAGCTTCTCGAAGCACTTCATGATGATAGGTGTAAGTGCAACAAGACCGTAGTCGTTGATGCAGGACACTGGGAGGGAGGCATTAAATACTTATAGAAAATGTAATTTATTAATATGATAAAACTATAATTCACACTGATGAATCCTAAAACAAGCTATGACATCATATGACATCAAACACACACACAATGACACATTGTGTGTGTGTTTGAGGGAGAAAGAGAAGAGACATGATAGGGTTTTTGGGAGTTTTTTTAATGGGAGTTTTTGTTAACAATGCAATCATGTACAGTATTATTATTCTCTGATAAAGAGCCACACAAAATTGTATTGGTATAACAGTACTATACAGTAAATAAATAGAAAGTTGGTAAATAAACAAAGAAACAAATTCAACCCTGTGGGTGTCTCAATTTCATTTATGTATATCGTCCATATAAACATTTTTGTTAGGTCCTAAAAATATACTATTCACTCTACAGTCTATAATAAATAAGGAACAAAAATACTGCCAGCTGACTCACTGTTAATGTTGATTAACAAACTCTTATTCTCGGTTTCAAAGTAACATATCAGAGAGACTTAAAAAAAACCTAAACAGGAAAACATAAAAAAATTAGCTTAAATATCTGCTATTCGTCTTAGCCAGTGTGCACAATGAGTAAACTTGCCTTTCTGAACGCATTATGGTAACACTGAGACGATACAGCATGGTAGCTAACTACACCATAATCATAAATGTAACAAGCGAAACTCACGTAGTTGCAGAGCAAAGCGTGCAATTATTTTATTGTCATGTTGTTTTATCACAACATTTTTGTGCTTTTGGTTCAGTTTTATCAAGGGGTATCTACACTTATTTCATAGCGTAAGTGTTTTGAAAACACTTCTGCTTACCGCAGCCTCTAAACTCACTTCTCCCTTATCTGTCTCCCTCTCTTTATCCTCCTCAATGTGTGTCTGTCTTATGGGCCTGTTTTTTGGTGCAGTTTCTCTGCGCTTCCTTTGCGTTTTTTGACAGATGCTGCATGCACATTTACATTTATTCATTTAGCAGACGCTTTTATCCAAAGTGACTTACAAGTGCGGAATACATGCACGCACAGAACCCAAAAGGGGAGTTGTTTACAGATGTGATTGGGCCAGCCCAATGTCAATTAAAAAAAGAACCAATGTGCTACTGATTGAATGTCTCATGCGCCGGTCTCTCTGGAATGAAATCCGACTCTTGACTTTTTGAAAAATACATTACACCGTCACAAAGACCACAGTGACATCAATGAATTAAGCAGATAAAGAATAGGCTGCTGATTTTATGTTTTATAAAATCTTTTAATGGGCCGATCAAACAAAAATAGTATGAGATGTATCGACCCGAAAAGTATGTCAGCCCACCGGGAAACGTGGATAAAATGTATAGCCTGGATAAATGTATAGCTTAATACAAAGTTATAGCTTAGATATAAGTGTCTGCCAAATGTGTAGATGTAAGCAATTATTGTAAATGTAAATTTTTCCCAATGCATCAACTCCTACTTCCAGTCAGAAAGCACTATATGTTACGGAAAGCTTTTGTTTGTCGTAGTTACTTCTAGTCTTCTATCCTCATGCTGATTGACTGTTGGGCTATCTAGGTTACGCCTTCCTCCTGTTCCAAGAGGAGAGCTCGGTGCAGGCCCTGATTGAAGCCTGTCTGGAGGAGGATGGAAAACTCTACCTGTGTGTGTCCAGTCCCACCATTAAAGACAAGCCTGTGAGTCCAGACACATATGCACATTGGTCCATTCTATAGTAAAATCTTGTTGAGCCACAATTTATACTCTATGTGAAAAGGCTTTAGGCTTTTGTTTCTGTTATGTACACTCTGTGATTATGTGATGGATATGTGTGTGATGTTTCAGGTCCAGATTCGTCCATGGAACCTAAGTGACAGTGATTTTGTGATGGATGGCTCTCAGCCACTGGACCCTCGCAAGACCATCTTTGTGGGAGGAGTGCCACGCCCACTCAGAGCAGGTACTTCAAACAGATAACTGGAAAAAACATTTATGTTGCATACTTGTTTTAAATTAGTGTTGAAAATGTTCTTTCAGTTTTCCCTATAACTAGGGCTGCCTAGGCTGGTAGTTGTTCATTTAAGCTGGATCTCAGTCTTATATGAGAAAAGAACAGATAACCATTAACATGCCATTTAGTGCTTTGCATTCATATTCTAGGATCGTATGTGTTTCTGTACACAGTACGCTTTATTAATAAGGTGTATCATGAATCTTGCTATTTGGTCTTAATGTATTAAGCCACATTGGACACAATTTCGCCTGTGTTGTCAGGAAGAAGTGAGCTTCATGTCCTGCTCACAATGAAGCCTATGCACTTTGAGAAGATGCACTGATGCCGTAGATGTAAAAGGGATGCAGTGCAGGTGCTTAGCAGACCCGGCAAGCTTAGCATAGCATCTTGGTCAATACATTTTAAGAAAACATATGCCTGCAGAATTTGCATCACCTTTTTGGGTCATCTATTACCTTCTCGAAATAAACACATTTTTGATGTCCTTTGATTTTACAATTACCACATATCTGTCTATATCTGTCTATTCTTTTATTTTTTCCGCTAATAGACTTCTGCTAATAATATTTCTTTCAACTAATAGACTAATTAAAATTTATTTGACCAAACCTTTTCTATCGACTAATGATTAGTCGACTGTTAGGGGGCAGCCTTACATATAACAGTGCTAAAAAGATTTTTAAAATTGTAAATTCAAAGATTTTACAAGGGATTTTTAAAATTGTAAATTCAAAGATTTTACAAGGTCACAGTAACATATGTTTTATATAGTAATATACATGTTATATATATATACATATATATGTATGTTTGCATTGTGTCCAATTTTCAAGTGGAGCTGGCCATGATTATGGACCGCTTGTATGGTGGAGTGTGTTATGCTGGTATTGACACTGATCCAGAGCTGAAGTACCCAAAGGGGGCAGGGCGTGTGGCCTTCTCCAATCAGCAGAGCTACATTGCTGCCATCAGTGCCCGGTTTGTCCAGCTGCAGCATGGCGACATTGACAAACGGGTAACCAAGAGGAGCTTATGTCCTGGTCGTGTAGTTGTGTAGTTGTGGTTTATATGATAAAATTTACTCATTACATTTGCATTCTTTAGTTTAACTGTACTTAATCAAAACAAAATATTAAGAAACTTTATAATCACAAAATGTACATCTTATTTCATTTATTCGTTTGACACAGGTGGAGGTGAAGCCCTACGTCTTGGATGACCAGCTGTGTGACGAGTGTCAGGGAGCACGTTGTGGCGGAAAGTTCGCTCCATTCTTTTGCGCTAACGTCACCTGCCTGCAGTATTACTGTGAGTTCTGCTGGGCAAACATCCACTCCCGTGCCGGCCGTGAGTTTCACAAGCCACTCGTCAAAGAGGGAGCCGACCGTCCCCGCCAGATTCATTTCCGCTGGAACTAAAGATGGGCATTCTGGGAAAACGGGGAATGGTAGCATGCAAGACAAACCTAAAGCAACATGTCTGCATTGGGGAGAAAAGATGCTTTGTTTGACCGCTGAACCCAAGCTGTCAGTATAGAATTATGTAACCATTTACAGTATATAGAGAATATATATGACTATAAATATATAAATATATCTTTATCTTTTGTAGCAGCCAGAAACACTACAAGCCTCAGTTTATTTCACCAAACCACTTCTTTCTCCCTATCCCTGCACATCTCAGGCTCGGAACAGAGTTTTTGTGGTACTTTCATGTTTTTCAGAAAAGGAGATTATGAAAAAAAGAGATTGATTTTTTGTAGTTATTTTCAAATTATTTTTATATGTGAGATTTAAAAAGTAGAAATGAGAATGTTTTCACTTGGAGGGGCAGCCTGTTCATTTTATTTGTTCGTTTAGTCTGTCAGTGTTTGTCTGCTGCTAAATCCCCTCCTAATGGGTAAAGTGCGCAATTGTCTCTGGAAAACCCTTGATGATGTAATTTCTGATGCCTACCCTGCATTTCGAACCAAAGGTAGCAAAATGTCTGGCCTGAAAATGAGATGTTTTTGCTGCAGAACTAAAAAAACACATATTTCCCCTCCCTCCGTGTTTTGATATGCTCCAATGTGTTCTTAGCAGGAATAGGAATGATTTAATAATAATTACAGAGACTTTCCATTTTTTTACTGGCAAAAAAAGACAATACCTCAAAATATTAATCTGGCTTGTTATTGCTCTACTCTTGCAATTTAATCACAAGCTATAGAAGAAGCTTTGCTGCTATATAGGATATAAATTAATAGATAGTGTAGGTGTTCTATGTGATGCCATTGTGATGTCAATGACAATGTCAAACAGAAATGCAGTCTGTTCCCTCTTACAAAGGCATGGCTGGTTGTTGCCATGGAAACAGAATGTGAAAAACTTGTGCATGTTTGTGGCTGTACATCATTTGCATGCATATACGAAAGAAAAAAACAGATCAAAGTAAACATGATGCATATTAACAATAAACAAAGGAATTTAATGTAGCATGAGGTGAGTAAGGTCAGACTCTTAGATATAAAATAATCAATAATAATGGAAGATTAAAAACTGTAAAATTATTTGTTTGCATGCATTGTTGTGATGATTCCTTTACAAACTTATTACAAGAGAAGTGACATTAGTTTATAGTGTAGTGAGTTCTGCCATTTTGTAACTTGATAATTAGTCAAGAGGTGGTGTGTGCTGTCCTGTGTTTTTTGTGTCTTGTCTTTGTGCTGTGTGAGTATCGTTATGAATTGAGGTTTCAGTTCGATTTAAACTCTTTGATCAAGAGGATCTCAAGAGCCTCTCAACATTTAAACTTTGCCCTTCCTGAACACCCCTAAAACCCCCTCACCACCCCTCTTATTACTCAAGTGATGTATCCCGTCGCAGGATAGGAACATAGAATGCATCTGCACTCTTGGTGTTGGTAGTAGCTCAGATCTAGTTGTTGGTTCCTGTAGACATAGGAATTCATGCAGAAGGAATCGTAATTGTGTTCATTGTCTGTGCGTGGATGGAGCCTAGCTCTACATTTCGTAGGATCTGGACAAAAACTTTATTGGTAAATTATTAGAACAGACGTGAACGGAGAAAAGAGAGGAGAGAGGAACCCTGTTGCCTGGTTTTCGCAGAATATTTTTGTAGTGTAACGTTCATATTTAGATAAAGTGTTTGGTATTTTTGGTTTTCAGAGGAATCAGGTGATTCTCTGTGTTTGATCAGTCTTATGGACAATCTCTACAGAAGCAATGGACGCTGGTGCCTAAACCAGCTGTTTGGTACTGTACTGCTCTTTCTATTTGTCTGTCTTTCTTTCTGTCTCTTGTTTGCACTCTATATATGCTTGTGTTCTTGGGTTTGGTAAGAATTCAGTGCCCTGTCATACTGTCTAGTTTGTGTGATTTAACCTTTCAAGTGTCATCGGTAAACTGAGATTGTATGTTTTATTTATTGCGTATTTGTATTTTTAAGTAAAATATTTATTTGTTAAAGTGTCGCCTTTTCCCAAACTTCAAATCTCAAATCACTTTGTGGGACACTTGATGCACTACCTTTAATCTCTCTCTCCTCTCCTTTATCCACTGGGAGAACCAGTTCCTTTTGGTTCGATCCAATGATGGGCTGACATTTGGGCTAAAATGCAAAATGGCCTCTTTTATTTTCTATCAGATCACTTTTTGTATACTATTTCACTCTAATATTTACAAACTATTTTAAGTCTGTTGGATAATTTAAATATGTTTATTTTTACATAGTAAATTATTTAATGTATTATGTAAGACGCTGGACCCAGATTCTATTTAAATGATTAAGGTAATCTAACATGTACTCTGAATAAGTAGCAAGGGTGTTTCTGGGAACTTTTCAAGGCCACAACATGTGGAATATGAGAATAGTTTAATCAAAATGGTAAACCAGTTATGGGGAAATTAACATGTGGTCTTGTTCTAAATAATGTGGCCGCCACATTGTCATCAACCTCTTTTAACACCTGTTCATCCATTTTTATCAGCTGTTTATGATGAGTACTCTATTTTGCATGTTCAACACTGTCACTTCATACGTGTATGTGTGGGTTTTTGTTGTTGTCATATATATTTATTTGACTATTTTTGTAGACAGATAACTGTTTGATTTAAATTGTATTTTTCTATTTCCATAGATCTCCAACACTCACTTTATTTTCCCACATATTTGTGGTTACGTTAACACACAGCGTTATGCTGAAATATGTAAAACCCATTTCTTGAAACATCCATGGAGTTATGTATATGAATCTATTTATGTATTATTGCTTAGCACACATCGATTTGATTACTATTTAAGTTGGTCGTGTATTTTGTTTGAAGGAAGGAAACACTGAGGGTTCTACCATGTTCATGGAAAACACTTGAGACTCTCCCCGGTTAGATGGAGGGGTATCAGCCCTCCCCTCACTGATACTCAGAAACTTGAATATAACACATTTTGAAAGGCTTGCTAACCTCGAATCTGTGTTGTGACGTGCAATACTGTTTCTAATGTTTGTATAAAAAAGTGAGATTTGCAGTGTATACCTTTTTAATGCAGATTTATTTTTTTCATTGCATATTTTGCAAATTTCTGATTCACAGTGTCATTTTTTACTGTCAGAAAAGATAAAACCCCTTTTTTTCATTGCAACTATTTTTAAATCCAGATATCTTTGTACTGATGTAAATGATTGTAGTTATTTTGGATAGTGTTTTGCTAACAAAAGGAGAAACTTTTTCATGCATATTTCTATTTCTTTGTTTGTTTTTGTTTTTTATTTTACACTAATGGTAGCAAAATATTTGGGATAATTTTTCATATTATATGTCATTAATATTATTTTGTATTTTTATGTGGAAAGATATGAATATATAATTTTATGATGCTAACTGCTAAAATATTATTTCAATTTGAATTATTTTTAAAGCTAAAATCTTTGTAATATTGATAATGTTCTAGTTTCTAAATCAAGTTTGTGTATAGATTCACACAAGTGGTTTATGAAGTGTTCAGACCGTAATTATTACTGAATGGCTCTTTGATATGCAAACTGAATATCATGTTCTTTATTTTGATTTGTTTTGTATTTAAATGGGGTGTTGATTACAATCTTTTTTTCATTTCCTGAATAAAGACCCATTCTGTTCAGACACAAGCCATGGCTCAACAAAATTTTTGTATAATTTGTAATAGTGTGTATCAAGTTACTTTGTTCTGTATGTATTTGTTCACCTGGTTGTTTTATATTTAGATAGAACTAGGTAGTAGCTCCCTATGTTGTATAAATTATGGCCATTAAAATGTATAAAAACATTATAATAGAAAAAGGACTTTATAAAATGAAACAGCATCACAGTAAATAAAAAAACACTTAAAATATTGAATTATATATTTCAAGCATTATATTTATAATTAGTAATTGTGTTGTGAAACCATAAAGGTATAATATTAAAAGAGTGGCATTATGATAAAACATGATGAATGAAAAAGGGAGGGGATTTAAGACTTTGTCATTTTGAGCCTTCAAACGCCCCCTGGAGGACGATAATATGTCTTGTCAGTGAGATTTAAAGCAAAAAAGGACACATTTATAAAACATTTCTTAACCATAATCCATGTTGTTGTTTTGTGTTTTATGCCATGCTTATATCTCAATGCAAATTTATATATTTAAATATAGTTTTGATTAATTATTGTGACGCTTGAAACATCATCAGCTCACGTGATATAAAGGTGATCATGACATGATCCAGTCACAGAAACCGAAACTACAGGTAATGCCACGTCATCATTAGGTGCGTTGTTAATTGCAGCTCTGACACACGAACAAAAACAAGGTAAATTTCAAAGCAGTCTATATCGTGTTGTTTTTGCTAACATCATGCTGATATTTCGCCTTATATGATCTGATATTAAGTGAAATTCTGCTCAGAATGTAAATGTCAGAATGTCAGAATCAGACTAATGTAAACGTGGTCCATCTTAAATAAAGAATTATTTTGGCTGAAAACCACTGTCCAGCGGCCTAAAAAAGCGTTTTTTAGGCGTAGAATTCAATAAATGGTAAAATATATAGAAAATAGCTATTTGTGAGTTTAGCATACTTTAAGATTTTATATATATATATTATATATATTAAGATTATTGACTGGAAACTACTGGAAAGGTCATGGAAATTAATTGCTCAAGCAGTATTTTTAAAGAACAAAAATAAGTAATCCCTTCTTATCGAGAAGATTACAGTAATATTTTAAGGTTTATTTTTTGTCCTGAGGTGGCCTGTAAAGAATTTTTATGCTATAGCACTCATAAAAGTTTACATACAGACAGCTGTATATAACTACAAGATAAACACCAACAGGTTTGTCCTGTTCAGGTATATTGACCTTCTTTTTACACTGTTATCACATACAAATAGATAAATTGACTTTGAACTTGAAGTTATTGATTTAATTGTTTTATGTTTTTGTTATGTTATGAAGATTCAGTAAAAGTCTGGCTATGGAAATCAATTGCCTGGTATAACAGTCAGTTACACAGTTTTTCTACTCATAACACAACAACATCTAACCACAGAGCCCCATGACTGCCCTTTCAGACTTACATTATGTTGTGAAATAGAAATGTGCAAAAGATGTTTAAAAACATTTCTTGTGTAAATTTTGATTTTAGAAATTGTGAATTGGGATCTTTGTGTGTTCTCTCCTAGGCGTTGCTAATGATTTGTTGCTGACTGGATTCTGCCGGTTCAGCCCATAAGCCCCGAAAGCACTTGATACCATCTATTTACATATATATCAGTGTGATTATATCAGTGTGTGAAAAAACACTACCATGTGTGACTCCAGTGATGGCTTACAAGTGGATGAAGACAGTGCTTGTTGCACACCTATGGAAGCCAAAACACCCCGTGAAGCTGAAAGGTGATTGTGGTCTGAATATAAATATTTAATTCGTTCATTTGAGTGTTTTATGCAGTATTATAGAATTATCAAGTACTTGACAGTAACTTTCTCATACTTAATTGGTGTTTGTTATGTAGTGTTAAGGTTGTTCAACAGAAGAGAGTCTGTTCTCCTGTTTTCTCCAGCTGTGTTTCCATGAGGAGTGATACATAAATGGATCCTCCAGTTAAATTCCAGGAAGATCAATGGTAATACACATTTATACATTTAGTCTAAATTGTCATCAAGCTATGCTGGGCTGTTTGCTTCTCTGGTAAATTATTAATGTAATATGTAAATTGTAATGTAAATTTATGTTTGTTATTTATGATAATTTGGGACTATAAATGTTAGTAATTAATATAATATTAAATATTAACAATATTAAAGCCTGGAAAAACCTAAAAACAAAGAAAATAACAAAATCGGTAAACAAAAATGATCATGTACAGGCAAAAAAAAGGGGTTTTAAGAAGGGATTTAAAACAAATGTATTAATCTTTTTTTTTAAAAGTAAAAGATAACATGGGGCGCAGCCTTGCAATATTTCTGAGAAAGAAATGAAGTCATAACAATGTTCTGAATCTGAGGGTCAAATGTTAAATGGGTGTCAAATATCACCCTTAAGTTTTTTTTAATTGAGATTGAGACTTCAGGACCAAACCATCAATATTAAGTATAAAAGGCCCAGCTTTGCATAATTGGATGGTAGAACCAATGAGCATTATCTCCATCTTATCACTGTTGAGGTAAAGAAAGTTTTAAGACATCCATATTTCACAAATACAATGTTCAAAAAAGTAACATCTGCAAAATCACCAGGTTTTGAGTAAATGTAGATCTGGCTTTCAACAGCATAAAAGTGAAACTTAAGACTAAAACATCTAAGTAGCTGACCCAGAGGAAACGTATACATACTATAAAGTAATGGACTCAAGATAAATACCTGGGAGACACCAAATTTAACTGAGTCCATGTTAAACTTGTGTCCACCCATGGAAACTAATTGCCTACTGTTTGAGTGTCGAAAGCTGCACAAAGGGAGAAAAAAAGGCAAAAATAAAAAAATAAAAATAAAAAAGGAAGATTAGAAATGAGACCGTAATTATTGAGATTTTCCAAATCAGCATTTTTTGAACGCCGCTGCCACAACACCCAAGCAGAAAAAGTAATTAACAACACAGCAGCGCCAACAGATGCAAAACATGCTTTGATGCGTATGATCACACCGGTGTGAACATTCTAGGCTGGCCCCCGGAGCGTATGATCACAACAGTGTGATTAGAACGTTCAGTTTGTCACATGATCACCTGCTAAATTCAAGTCTGTTTTGAAACCAGATATGGTGGTAAACGAGAAAGCGAATCTCTCAGCGCTTATTATGTGTCACAGTTGTTAGCGTTTTAATTCACGAAATGTTCACTTATGTTTCTTACAATTTAAATTACGTTGAAAATACCAGGAATAAACATACGTTCAGTTTGAACTCGCATTTATTTGTATAGCACTTTTTCCAATACATATCTTCTCTGTATATAGTCTGTAGTTCGTTTGAAACAGAATCAAAAGCATCTTTTAGACAGAACGTAACATTTCTGTTCTATTTCTTACGTTTCATATTTCATTGCACAGAAAAATATATATAGTTTATATATAACTGAGGTAAAATAAAACCTTTCAGCCATAATGTGAGATTATTTTTTATTTATGTCAGTCGCACATTGTAGATAATTATAAAGTTTACTCTTTTCCTCTTGCAATTCGACAGCCACTTTAATGTATTTTGGAAGAAGTGGATGAGAATGCATGTTTTAAATCCAGCAGGATTTGCCTCCTGGACAAACAGTGGTGCCTGTGATAACTTACTAATCATCTAACATGATCATTATAAAAGTATTACAAACACTTGCATATATTTAACAATCGGAAAATAATTCATTTAGCAATGCATTTAACAGGTTTATAAAGCTTTCATTTGAAGCTTGCATATATGTATTTCAGTAGGCCACTAGGACTGCGAAATATCACGTGAGGTGCTTTATGCGTCTCCATGGTAACTGGAATGTGATTCCTTGCAGAATAACATTCGCATTAAAAACTCACCCCAGGGGGCTGTCTGAAAATTTTGAACTTACGCATAAAAGGGTTAAACAAACCGGTTGGTATAGGATCTATGGAGACTGCCACTATGAAGGTGGCAACCTTCAACTGAACAACTACCTTGCACAGGGAGATTATGTCAAGTGTAGGGAAATTAGTGAAAGGAGTGCAAGAAAAATGAGAGGTACTAAAAGCAGAATCAATTGGTACAGAATTAATAAAAAGATGTGCCTTATAAATCTTAGAGCTGAAGAAATCAAGAAACCTATTACAAAGATTAACATCAATGGGGCATATTGGAAGAACTGTTACCTTGAAGCTATTTGTTAATTACATGAAACAGTTGCTTGGGATTACTTGACAATTATCTGGGACCTAAAAAATACTGGGACCTAGCAAGTGAACTCTTTGCCTTATGTTCCTTGGTCCTTGCAAGCTTGGTGATGTACATGCATGCCGAAATATGCAACTCATTATTATACCAAAGAGCAAAACGTACATAGGACACAGAGCGATATTTCATAGGTGCAAATAAGCTAAAACCACACAGGAGAACAGAATTTAACAAACACAATTTGTCCCCTAGAGAGTCAGAGGGAGCCCACTAAGAATGTATAAACCTTCGCCTAGATGCATGATGTATGTAGCGTGGAGTGTCACAATATTGACATTATGGCAGAATTTCCAGTGTGCCCTTAGATAATAATTCCATTTTAATTCAGCAGACTAAGGGCATTGGAGCAACTGGTCAATGGCTCTACCAAATAATTTCAATATGGCTGCTTCTCCCACTCAACAAAGGTTATGATTGGTCCTTTTGGTATTCATTATTTATTTTTCCTGATTTATTCTTTGAAAAAAATTATTATTCTCTTTTTCAGTCATCCTAACCCAAAACAACAATCGACCATTCCTGCTATATTGAAGGTTAGCTAGTTGTGCTTTTTTTATTATTCTGCCCACAATAAAAATCAATAAACTTTAATTAAAAATAACAAACAAAAAAAATGTGTGATGTTTCTTTAGAAATTGATTTGTCTTTTATATTTTACCTCAGCAACTTGAAACGAAAGTCATCTCGTTTGTGAAGAAGGAGCTGAGAAAAATCAGTAGGGTTTTAAATCCAGATCTCTCAGTACTTGAGGGTGGTCAAACAGAAGACGAAGAGAATGCTCTTGAAGCCAAAGAAGCAGCACTCAAGATAACAATACACATCCTAAAGACAATGAAAGAGCACCGCCTTATCAACAAACTAGTTCAATGTTAGTATATTTGAATGGCAGAACAGTTTTAAATACACAAGAAATAAGTTAATTTACTCTGAATATAACAACTTTTTTTTTAAATTTAGTTCAATTTTCTGCATGTCAGCAAAAGCTTAAGTCCCGGTTGAAGGGCAGGAGCCAATGTGTATTTGAAGGAATTGCTAAGCAAGGAAATCCAGCCCTTCTCAACAAGATCTACACAGAGCTGTACATCACAGAGGGAGGGAGTGGAGAGGTCAATAATGAGCATGAGGTGAGACAGATTGAGATAGTACCTAGAAGACCAGAGAAAGAGGAAACACCAATCAAATGCAATAACATCTTTAAAGCATTACCTGGACAAGACAAAGCCATCAGAACTGTGCTAACTAAAGGAGTTGCTGGAATTGGAAAAACAGTCTCTGTACAGAAGTTCATTCTGGACTGGGCTGAAGGAAAAGCAAATCAGGATGTTCACTTATTATTTTCATTTCCATTCAGAGAGCTGAATTTGATTAGCAGCAAACAGTACACATTGGAGCAGCTTGTACATTTCTTCTTCAAGGAAATCAAAGAGTTAAAACTTTCAAACTTTGAAAACTACAAAGTCATATTCATCTTTGATGGTCTGGATGAGTGTCAACTGCCTCTGGATTTTCGCAATAACAAGAGGTGCTTTGATATAACTGTGACAGCCTCAGTGGACGAACTTCTGACCAACCTCATCCAGGGAAATCTGTTTCCTTCTGCTCTTCTCTGGATCACCTCTCGACCAGCAGCAGCCAACCAGATTCCTTCTGAGTGTATTGACCAGGTGACAGAGGTACGAGGGTTTAATGATCCTCAGAAGGATGAATATTTCAGCAAGAGAATACATGATCAGAGTCTGGCTAACAGAGTCGTCACACACATTAAATCATCAAGAAGTCTGTACATCATGTGTCACATACCAGTCTTCTGCTGGATTTCAGCCACTGTTTTAGAGAGGATGTTGAGTGAGACAGAAAGTCATCAGATCCCCAAGTCTCTGACTGAGATGTATACACATTTCCTGATTTTCCAGACATTACAGATGAATGATAAATACAAGGAACGACAACATTCGGATCCACACTTGAGTACAGAGTACATTCTTTTGCTTGGAAAGCTGGCCTTTCAGCAGCTGAGGAAAGGTCATGTGATCTTCTGCGAAGAAGACCTGAGAGAGTGTGGCATTGATGTCAAAGATGCATCACTGTACTCAGGGCTGTGCACCCAGATCTTCAGGGAAGAATTTGGATTATACCAAAGGAAAGTTTATTGCTTTGTGCATTTAAGTTTCCAAGAGTACCTTGCGGCTTTATTTGTTCACCTTCACTGGTTTACAACTCAGAAGTCCATTAGCGATGAACTGAACAGACCAGCCCAAGACACTGATTTTAGAGAGCTTTGTGTGACTTCAACTCTATTTGATCTACATAAGAGTGCTATCAACCAGGCTTTAAAGTCAAGAAGTGGCCATTTTGACCTTTTCCTTCGCTTCCTCCTTGGACTTTCACAGGAGTGCAATGAGACCTTGTTTCATCACCTTCCAATACAAATAGGAGACAGCACACACAACAATGAAGACACGATTAGATACATAAAGGAAAAGCTAGGGGCAGGTCTTAGCCCAGAGAGATCCATCAATCTTTTCCACTGCCTCAATGAACTAAATGATCATTCTCTTGTCAAGGAAATCCAAACGTATCTTCACTCTGGAAGACTTTCATCAGAGGTACTTTCACATGTGCATTGGTCGGCTTTGGTGTTTGTGTTGCTCACTAGCGATGAGGGACTGGAGATTTTTGACTTGAGAAAATTTTTTAAATCAGATGCTTGTCTTTTAAGGCTTCAACCTGTTATCAAGGCCAGTCGAACTGCCATGTAAATACCACCTAATCACCACTGCAATAAACATCAATGTACATTTTATAGGTTAAGGCTGTGTTTGTGGTAAAATATTTGTTGAATTCCTAGATTGTCCGATTGCAACCTGACAAAGGCATGCTGTTCAGCTTTAGCTTCTATTCTTGAATCAAATCCCAATATTCTGAGAGATCTGGACCTTAGTTTTAATGACCGTCAAGACAAAGGAGTCAAACATCTTTGCTCTGGACTGCGGAGTTCACACTGCAAACTGGAGACACTAAAGTAAAGAACAATGTTATAATCTGTCACACATTTGACATATCCTAATGCAATTCATAAATAGTTATTCCACTCAAATTTTATTGTTGTAGACTGAAGTTTTGTGGACTCAGGAGAAACAGCTGTTCAGAACTCACTTCTGCTTTGGAGTCAAATCCATCACATCTTAAGGAGCTAGACTTGAGTTACAATAACATTGGAAATGAGGCAGCCACCTGGCTTCTGGGTTTACTACCTCATTGTAGGCTGGAGACTTTGAATTTGGCAAACTTCATTTAACACCATCTCATGGTAATTCATAACTATTTTATGTTTTAGGGATTTCATGGCTAATTCATATTTGTACAGTCTAATTAATGCATTTTCGTACAATCTGCTTTTGGCCCAGTAATGGTTAGGGTTAGTGGTGGGGTTGTGGGTGGACTTTCATGCTTGGGTAAGAATCACCCATTAGCCTGACGACAGAATCCAGTGGTGTTCCCTCTCAGTCAGTCACATTCAACATTACGTCAAGGTTCTGATGTATGGGGTCTTGCTTGAGAGCCATATCACCTTCAGGGAGTAGAAAGACGCAACTGAACATTGGCCCGAGAGGAAAGAGCCAGTGAGCATTGGGCAAAGGAGTTGAGGCCGACTCATGCCTACCGGGAAGCGGGTATATAAAGCTGGCCGAAGCTTGCATTCAGATTCTTGCTTCAGAGCCGAGTGTGCGTTACTTGAGTTTCACTCGGCGATTGCCTTTTGAGTTCCCTAGCGTCTGCTGCGTGTGATGGCGCAATCAGCAGTTCTTGCTCGCTTCCGGTGGCGGTCCCCGTCATCTGATGGCCACGATCGCTGCATCACATGCCTTGGCAAAGCATGCTGAGGCAGTGTTTACAGTCAGGTTGTGCTAACTAGTAGAATTTTGAAGTTCATACAATGCCTAATAGGCAGCCAGGGACAGAAGCAAGCTAATATGGTCATACTTTTTGGACCAGCTGACCCTGCAGGGCAACCACCCAGTAAGACATTACAATAATCTAGTCTTAATATCATGAACTCCATATCTCTTAATAATTGCTCCCAGAAGTAGCATATATAGGGTGAAAAGCAGAGGTCCAAGCACTCTGTACTCAACTTGTGATTAATGTACCACCTCACTGACAGCAACAAATTGGAATCATTCAGATAAATGAATGAATACATGAAGATGGAAACTCAGTGACATCACAACATGTTACACATAGTATTATATATATGTTGAGTAGATTTCTAGTGATCTTAACCTGAAGGAAGGAAGGAAGGGAGGATAGGAGGGAGAGGGAAAGGGAGTTAGGAAGGGGAAAGACAGAGGTGAGATGCTGGGTATTAGCACCACAAGGGGGAAAACCATATCCAGGGAACCAACACCACATGGTGTTTTGTTGTTTTATTATATGCTCCCACAAACACAGTGCTGATCACTACATCAGCTGCCTTACACTTGTTTTTTTTCTAAAATGTGTATGTTTTGTATGAATCACATCATATGAATGTGAAATCACATCAATATCATGTGAAATAACCAACTCATAAAATAGTTACGTTTTCTCATGAGATCAGGTTGTTTATTTCACTTCATTAATGAATATTGGTAGTTGCCGCTTCTGTTTTTGTCAAATAACAAAAATGGCAGTTGTCTGCTTGGTATAGGAGTCTTCATCCTTTGGCATGTTTCAAAAACAATTGGAGTAATATATAGGAGTAGCCCCTTCTTGTAGTCACATAGCCTGTTTTATTTGTTAGTTGGACACTCTAATAGTGTCCAAGACTACTTTTTTAACTGAATCATGGACCAATCATCTGTGTCATCCACTGAACAGCACAGATACATCAACGTGCCAAACATAATGTAATAGTGCAGTGCAAAGAAGGGCAGGCAACTTTGGGTTTCTAAATTGCCCATACCACAAGACATGAAAAGTGTTGCTAGCCCCTGAATATGTTTTTTACTTTATTAACTTCTATTAAGAGCTATTTAATATTAATTTTAGGCTTTCAAACTGTGGTATCACAAAGGAGGCCTGTGCTTTCCTTGCATCTGCTCTGACTTTAAAACCATGCAACCTTAAAAGGCTGGACCTGAGTGAAAATAAACTTTGGGACTTGGGAGTCGGGGGGTTTCCTGGTTTACAAACACATCCAAATTGTAACCTTGAGGAGTTGAGGTAGGTGTGCCACAAATTTGACTGTAAAATTACCAATCTGTCTAAATCACCATTTTTGTTTCTGAATATCTGTATATCTGTAAGTATTTTATGTAATTTATGACTTGCATAACCACGTGGTCCAGAAATGATTTTTTTTTCAGATTTGTTAGATCATGTCAAGGGCAAAGATACAGGTGGTTTTAGTTTTCTGGATTCATTTTAAACATGTTTAAATGCGTCCTAGAGTGTTCATCATATTATCTCTAAAATTGTGTTGCATAATTTTAATACAGTGGCAGTTAAAAGTTTGCATACTTAACAAAGCTTAGCTATATGAAAATGGCTCATAACTTTTAAATAGATGATTTTTAAATGATTGAATGATTGATTTTTAAATGACATAATTTTTAAATGATGTTCTTTTAATGTTCTTTTTGACTTTATATTTGTCAAAAGCTCACTAGAATTTTATGTATTTATTTTTCCAGATTAGAGAGATGCAATATGACATTTCAAAGTTGTGGTCTCTGCCTGGAGCACTCTCGCCTCAGAGCTCTAGATTTGTCTGATAACAACCTGCAGGATATAGGGGTGAAGCGCCTCATGAACTCACTGGCAAATCCACTCTGTAAACTTAATAAATTAAGGTTATGTTTCATTCTGTTAATTTTAAATGGTGTGCTTAAGAGACATTTCTGTGTAAAACTAATAAGAGTTGAGTTAGTCACACAAGGTATTTCCAGAGATAAACAAACTAAATTCATAACAATGGGAAACTTATAAAAATATTCACACATATACAGTATGATAGCGCTATTCTCTGACTGCATGACTTAAAATGATAATTGATATATTTGTCATCTTTTACAGGTTGTCAAGCTGCAGACTGACGAATAAGGGTTTCTCATTTCTGGCTTCAGGTTTGAGATCAAACCCTTTTAGTCTAAAAGAGTTGGACCTAAGCAAAAACATCCCTGGATCCTCTGGAATAGGGCAGTTGTGTTCAGTCCTTGGGAAAAGAGCTGTGCTATCGAAAATCTGTGGTCAGTACTTTGCCATTTTAAAGAAAAATGTTTAATATAGTATATTGTAATGAATAAACATTGAAGAGGCAAGACTGAATGATTCAGAAAAATCACTTAATAAAGACAAAGGCAGATTTTTTTACAGAAACGTTTTTGTTCTGGTAGAAAAGTCTTTTCACATCCTGATAGCAATTGCTAAGTTAACTTAATAAATGTATATATAAATATGTCTTCTATGGAAGGTGCAGGACCATAAAATGTCTTACGTACCTGTCAACTTTTTGTATTTGCATAACTTGCACCCCCAGCCAGAGTGCTCTGAAGGGGTGGTGGGATCTTGGGCTTTCAAAGCTTGCTTGCTATTGGTAGCCTCTCTGAAAATAATTCTCAAACTACCATAAACCAAATATATTAATAAAAAAGACACAAACTAAACTAAAAGTTTAGTTGTCACATATTTTACTCAAGTAATAGTTTATCACGATAGATTTATTTTTCAAAGGCAAGTTCTGTGTAGAAGTACATTGCAAAGTTAGGACTACAAAAAAGCTATTGAACATGGTCACCATTATTGTCCAGTAAAAAACAGACATTAATGCACACTTTTGAGTGACAACATGCCCCAAAAATGTACACTGTAGCCTTCTACTAAACAACTTTGTTTATTTCATGATTTTTTTTTGTCCTGAGCTGATTATCCAGCTGTTCACTCACTGATAACAGTTGCCAATATTTGGCCTCAGTTCTTAGCGGGCAGTCCTCATTGAATGAGCTGGACCTCAGCAGAAACTTCATCAGCCAGCAGGGGGAGCAATTTCTGACTTCTGTATCACACATCAATCTCTTATTCTAATGCAACATTTTTTCCCCATTATGGAATACATTCATTGTCTTGTATAGACAAATGGTAATTTTACTAATAAAAAATTAAATTAGTTTTAATTTAAACTTTTAATTTTGCATTTTTTAATTTTATTTGGTATTTGGTAGGCCCGCTCCAGCCTTTTTAAAACTTATAGCTAATGGGAATTTTCCTTCAAAAGAGAGATTTTATTATTTATATTCCGCTGTCTATCTGAATAATGAAAGAAGACGCTTTGATATTCTTGCAGTTAAAGAAACAGTCTTCCCCAAAATTAATGTCAGTTTTTTTCTCACTCGAATGGAAAAATAGTTTTCTCATATTTTAAACTTTTTTGCAGCTTTTTACTACAATGACAGTTTGCAGTATTCAAGACCATGAAAAGCTTCATAAATAATTAGAGAAAAAAATAAATTAAATTATTAAAAGCTAATAATTAAAAACTGTTCATTTTAAAAACATGACAAGATATTGTTTTTATATAAATGTGTGACATACATTGTGTTTAGTTGTGTTTATGCAATGTATGATTGCACTGGTAATATTTGAGGAATTTCAGAGGTGTGTCCATAACGTGGGTGTTTAAATTCTTTATTAGTCTGTATTCCAGAAAGACAGAAAGATCACTGCAAAGATCTTACAAACAAAAAATGAGAAGTGTTTAGAAATACTGTGATGAATGGAGAGAGAGACATCTGTTTATGAGAATAGAAGATAAGTAAGAGTGTGTCACAGAAGTACAGTGTGAGAGTTGCTTCATAATGCTGTGTGAGCTGCAAAGATTCGGCTTACACATGGATGTACAAGAAACCAGAGCATCAAAAGGAAGAATAAATAAAAGGAATGAATGACAAAAGCCTTTGAAATAAAAAAATAAAAGACAGTTCAGATCTGAGGAAACGGGCAAAGGATTTCATTGCAAAAAATAAACCAAGACGACGAATACAATCCTACAGCTTACAAACCACTGGCAAGTTACAATTCTTTTATGTTTTCTTGTCATTAATTGTGAGCTTAAATTGCATTGGAGAGTATAAAAGTTTTAATATTACAATATACTATATGTAAGAGTTGTTTGTGATGCTAATGTTAGAGATTGATTTACTTGTCCACAGTACATTTATCCCGGTTGTTAATGGCGTTTGCCAGGGTGCCATGTTTTTCATTGCAGTGCGACATGTGTAAAGAGAGAACAGTTATGACTCTGTTATTACTGCTGTCTTACTAATTATAGTAAACAGGTGAAGATTCAATTTAATTTTTTAGCCAAAAAAGTAAAGAGTAATTATAAAAACGTCTCAGGTTACATATGTAACGCTGTTCCCTGAGATGGGGAATGAGATGCTGCATCAGCTTGACGCTATGGGGAACGCGCTTCAGTCTGAACACATTATTTACTATTTACACGCCTATTTATAGGCAGGTCAAGGTCATGTGACGTAGCATTGCATGCCACAAACCCTTTAAAGGGCTCCTGCAAAATACGTCATCAGATACGTCTGAAGGAAGGCTGTGCAGGCGAGATCGAGATGTGGCAAAGCGACGCAGCATCTCGTTTCCCATCTCAGGGAACACAGTTACATACGTAATCTGAGACGTTTTCTTTCGAGGGAACTCAACGCTGCGTCAGCTTGACACTATGGGGAAGTAATACCCACTATACCACAGTGAGGGAAGGCCTGTCCCAAATGCTGCGAAACATTGGCACAGAGCATAGAAGCAGATTTAGACTTGTCAACCCAGGAGGACCTGAGCGCCTGTACTTCAAGCCTAAACTATAAAATGGTTTACAGGTTTGTGGCTAGCAGACACGATGGCCACATAAACCTTCAGGGTGGCGGGAGCCAACCCTGCAGAGAGGCATTCTTGAAGGAACTCCAGCACTGAACCAACAGGACAGTTAAACTGGTCAACATGGTGTCGCCCACAGCACGACACAACCTCAGTTGAGAGACCAGAATTTAAGAGCTGGCTCCCCTGGGAGCTCCCAAGGAGTCCTGTCTAGGAGAGACATTATGTCTGAGAACCAGACCCAGGTAAGCCAGAACGGCACTACTAGAAGCAGCTGAACTCGGTCCTGGCGGACCCTGGCTAGGACTCCCGGGAGCAAGGCTATCGGGGAAATGCCTCGGTCACATCTGTACCATGGCATCCAGCCCCAAGGGAGCTGGATGAGTGAGGCTGAACCAGAGGGGACAGTGTGTCGACTCCTCTGAGGTGAACAAATCCACCTCTGCTCTGCCAAACCTCTGCCAAATGGTAGCCCTCTGCCCTAATTTCCAGACCGTTTATGTTCCAGGAGAGATGAGGATCCTCCCACTGACCACGGACTGGGTGGCCATCGAGAACCACACCAGGGTCTGATCTACATAGAAAGGGTACAAAGGGTACAAAGCCTTCAGTGTGTAACCCTTACCATCTTTAACAGATGGATTTTGAGATGAAACCCAATTTTTCTTTAGCCAGAACTGAAACAGTCTGTGCAGTAGGCCAGTGCAGTAGGCCAGTGTAAAAGTATGCATCCTTCAGATCTAATGTGACAAACCAGCCCTTGGGATGAATTTAACATGATCTGCTTGGGCGTTAACATTTTGAATCTGTATCTTTTCAGAGATTGATTCAAGTGACACAAATCTGAATAGTCCCCGTCCTTCTTGGGAACTATAAACATTGGCTGTAACCCAACCCTCATTCTCTTTCTCCAATAATCTTAACCTCTGTGGCCCACCCTTTGTGCTGCTCTCCTTCTAGTCTGCAAAATGCTAGAAGCTAACAGCGGGATGGAAACTAAACCCTCTCTTTGTAGCTTGGCAGAAGTTTACATGCTGCCAGAAAATCTGAGAGACTCTCTACCTGTCCAGTCCCCTGATTTAGAGAACTGGCAGGAGGTATCTGTACATGAAAGAGAGAAGATGGGACAGATAAAGTATAGTACTGCTGGCGTCAGGTGTTCTTTGCCGCCTTTGAGAAAAGAACTTCCTCTTGGGCTGCGAGGCCTGCGTGTGCTGCCCAACCGCTGGCCTTCTGCTGCTGCCAGTAGATAGATGACTTAAAAGAAAAAGAGGTGGATGGACCTCCTGACGCTGCAGCCACCTGGCTTTGGCAAGGGAGGAGCTTCTTAAACCGCATCCGGTTCTAATATGCGTATACATCATGTTCTAATATGTGTATGCAAATATATTATATATATTATTATAATGTAAGTATAGATTTCAATATAGTATGTCAATGTCAATATAGGAAATTGTTCTAATATCTAATAGGGTTCATATATGGTATTGTATATATGTACCTATATTACATTTGCGCATGGGAAAGCGCAAGAAAAATGGCTGAGCCCACACATATTTTTCTCTCTTTTTTTGCTTTCTTTGTTTCTAGTTGCTTCCTAGTGCTCATATCTTCTTTATTTTCCCTCACACTCAGAACTGACTAATGTGCAGACAAACAGGCTTCCTGAAAACAAGAAGCTAATGATGTATTTCGCAGGTGCCTTTTAAAGGGTTTGTGGCATGCAATGCTACGTCACATGACCTTGACCTGCCTATAAATAGGCCTGATTTTACACGTGTTCAGACTCTGGCGTGCCTGAAGTGCGTTCCCCATAGCGTCAAGCAGTTACCTCGAAAGGGAACTGAAGTTTTGAAGCCTTTAGTTAATGTCTGTTAGCTTTCAAGTTTTGATGTTTTCAAGATGACAAAATGTAAAATGCCTTTCTCTTCCAGGTCCAAAGTAGGCCAAAATATAGATGACTCATTCAGTGCCACAGGTTTTTGTCCAATCAAATGCTTTGCAATATGAGCATGCCTTTATTCCTATCCAGCTTCTGGTGCATTACCACCCACTGAACCAAAGTGTGGAATGACAATGCATAGAGAGCACAGGCTCTGCCAGAAACAGTCATTCGCTATTCTCTACATTAGTTTACTCATACTTAAAGGAGTTTGGACACTTGAGTTCACTGGAAGGGCTGTGGGTGTCACCCTCTGCAGACATCTTGTACATTGATTGTACACTCATTATTATGGTGGATTATGGAATTACATGAGTGCCCTTGAAAATGCCGACTATAATTTGAACACCACTAGAAAATGGCTGTTCACTCAAATAATGCACCATTTCAGGATATGGGGGCTATTTTAGACACAGTCCAGATTCTTGTGAACTTGCTTATATGGTAATATCTTTTACATATCACACCACACGCCACATTACAGAGGCTAAAAATGGTCAAATCGAATATTTCTTTGTCATTGTGATTACAGGGAGCCTTTTGTTGACAAGTTAACAGCGTAGCCTACTTAGTACCATCTTTCCTATTCTCAAAACAAATGGGGGCGAAAGATGGGTGTTTGTGATGTCAGTATTTGGTGAAAACTCAAGAATATAAATTTTCGAGCCTAACATTGAAACTTCAGCACCACTGATTCCCACCATTTGCTAGCAACAAAATTATCCATCTGTTGTCATAGTAACAGTGTTTGTTTCTCAGGGGAGAATGTGTCATTTTGCACAAAATTCTTTCTCCTCATCACAGATGTTTAGTTGTAATCTTTTTCAGAAACCAGACTTAAAGAGCTTGTAATTGAGCATGTTAGTGTTCTGTGTGCTATCACAGCTGTTCTCATCTGTTTGTGTGTTTGTGGACATGGAGAAAACCCCTCTTTAAAGATAACTGCTTTGCTGTAAGCATCATATACAATTTCAACACATACTGGATAATAATAAAATGGGAAATAAATTGCAACACTTGCAAATTTAATTGTCATAGCACAAAGTCAGGTAAAGCACCCATCTTGCCCCATTAATGGGATACCTGGGATATAAAAAAACCTCTATGTCCAAGAACATTTATTGTTTTAATGAGGTTTAAAATAATTTCTAAAAGTCCTAAATAATTTAAAATGGTGTAAACAAAATTAATGGAATTATTAAGTCCATTAGTTAAAATAATTATTAAATTAATTTACTATTTAATTATTATTAATTTACTAATTAAATTACAATTAAATAGTATTTAATTTACTACGAAATTACCACTAAATTAAATTATTATTGTCCAATGACAGCAGAAATCAAATAACGTCAGACAGTTCAAACAGAACAATACTTAAAATGTTGAACTTAAAATTTGAACACAACTCTCAATTCCTACAGCATATATTACAATGTTCCAAAAGAATTTTATCTTTTTTACTGGTACTGTAATGCATCAAAATACATTAACAGCCCAACTCAGCCCGATTAGAAGTCCGACTCACTAACCAGTAGGCCACAAATGCTCCTAATTAGGGTTGCATCTAAACTATGCAAGACAATGGTCCTCCGGAAGCAGGACTGAACACCCCTGTTCAAGAACAGAACTGATGCTTCCTCATTTCCTTGCTTCTCCATCCTCCAGTCTGCCACACCTTCCTCTGGTTCCCTCTCACATCCACTCACCACCAATAACCATCATCTAAGAACCATCATAAAACTAATTAGCACACACATTTAACAATGAGCACACACTTTCTTTAACAAACGTATAATTTCAGTTTAATTTCTCTTTAGTCTTTGCTTTTGTGTTTTTGTAATTAGGTTGAAAGATGTGGGGTATTGTGGGCGTGGTTTGTCTCTCTCAGTGCGTAATTGGTCAGTTGCTGGAGGCCAGAACCAAAGGAGCCCCACCTCAATTTATTTGTAGCATTCCAGGGTTGCCAGGGGAACCAGGAAAGCCTGGCCCCTTGGGGCCTAAAGGCGAGGATGGCCATATTGGTATCCCAGGAAGAGATGGGAGGGATGGACGGAAGGGAGAAAAAGGAGAAAAAGGAGATCCAGGTAGAGAAACAACCACACCAGTTTCTCAGGCAAAAGTTGTCCAGGATGGTTTGCAAGTATTATATCTATACCATATTTGCAGCTATAATTGTCTACAAAATAGTTATGAGTTCTGCAGTTTGGACAATATTCAATAAAAAATGGTGCTGGCTGATTTTGCCAGTTATAATCTCATTAGCTGTCTTTCTCAACTTCCTTGACAGAATATGCTACAAAATAGATCAAACTTCATGCATACGTTCAAAAACATAGCTCTGCTATATTTTGCCTTGCTGTAAACTTATATTTGATCAACTTATATTTGTGTGAATGTTTTGTCGTACATCTGTTCTTGTAAGTAATCTTATCAAAACATTGCAATGGAAGTAAAATAACAGACACACACGTCGAAACAAATATGTAAATATTATTTTAAGGTAGGTAGATAGGTAACAGTTTGTGGAGTAAATTGTTCAACACTGGATGACAGATTTCTTGTCCTATGAACTGCATTCCAGAAGGATATAAATCTTTATTAATGCCATACAAACCATTCCTTAAAAATATGCTCTGATATTTGGAGAATGTTTTATATGGCAATTCTTATAGAGTATGAAACAAAATATACAAAGCAAATTAAATACCATCTTTATGAGTCCTGTGTTTTTTTCAGGAATTAAAGGTAGAGTTGGGCCAACTGGAAAGCTCGGGGAGCGTGGAGAGAGAGGTCTCACTGGGAAACGTGGCCCTGAGGGTGATCCTGGAGATTCAGGATCTCCTGGTCCTCCAGGACATCTTGGAGAGAAAGGTGACAAGGGTCAGCGTGGCCCTCCAGGAGCACCAGGTATTTGCAAATGTGGAAGTTTGGTTCCCAAATCTGCATTCTCCGTAGCCATCACTAGTAGCTACCCCACTGAGCAAGCGCCAATCAAGTTCAACAAAGTCCTCTTTAATGAGGGTGGACACTATAACCCAGAAACTGGAAAATTCATCTGTGCTTACCCAGGAATCTACTACTTTTCCTATGATATCACTCTGGCCAACAAACACCTGGCCATTGGGCTGGTCCAGAATGGACAGTATCGGATCAAGACTTTTGATGCCAACACAGGCAACCATGATGTGGCGTCTGGCTCCACAGTGATGTTTCTGAACCCAGAGGATGAAGTTTGGCTGGAGATCTTCTACAGGGACCAGAATGGCCTGTTTGCTGACCCTGGCTGGACTGATAGCCTCTTCTCTGGGTTTTTGATTTATGCAGATACAAACTATCTGGACACATTGGCGGAAGACTACAAATAGAAGCATTGAGTCAACCATAGCAAAAACAAAAACATAACAATAAGTTTAATTACCTTAGACATGGTCAGAGACCAATCTGATGTCTTAAGCCAGGGGCACACTATATGATGTTTGCCACCATTTTGCCATATGAGATTAATTTTAGGGATTGTAAACAATTTGTTTCTTTATTTTGTAAAACTTATTTCAAACTGCAGTCCTACAATGTGACTGCTTCTACAATAACTGTCTAACAAAGAATGAAGAGGAGCAATTGATACAGAGTGTGTTTGTGTGTGTGTGTGTGTGAGAGAGCATTAGCATAGCTATGCAGGAAATTGGTTGCCTGAGACAACTGTATAAGTCAGTTATACAGTTTATCATACAAATTTGATCATTGAATGTTGTGATTGACAAGCTATTCCAGAGGGCTGTGTAGTAATAAGATTTTTATGGACAAGATTCAAAAGAAACCACAACCATTATGTTCATTTTGAATAAAATATTATCCTATGTTATATAAAGTGTTGTTTAATCAAAAAACTAATAAATTTGACAAATAAACCCGAATCCATCCATCAACTATATATATCAACTCAGTATATCAACTCATGTTAAACACTTTTATAAAAAATAGCATTCAAGCCAAATGTTTGAAGCTCCTTTAGTTACACTGTGTTGAATGAGTCACTTCCTGTATTGAATTCACTTAGTTTTTGCATTGGAGACTTTCTCTGCTGTAAGAGGAAACATCTCACCATCTGGTCTGCTTAACCTCAACCAAAACAAAAACTCTGCAGCTGCAAGATAGAGAAAACAGCTGTTTTAAAGTTGATTTTTTTCAGATTTCAATTTCAGATAAAAAGGATTATTTGACCAAACAAGTTTATAATTCTTGTGTGTACACGATTGTGTAAATGCACTTGATATATCACAGACTGGGTAAGAACTAGTTATACGTCTTACATGAGTAATGCAGTGATGCAATTTTTTTGCATTTGGGAAAATATATGGAAGCCAAATCCTGATTAGAACCACGTGAACAGCAATAACCTATGTGCAATACAGAATTAGGAAATGTTATCTAATTGCATCAGTTGCTTTAAGATTTTTGATGAAAAGATGTAGCTAACTAAGGCCAGGATTCAGACCTTTAAGGTAGAATAATACCCTTTCATTAATTTAGCTGAAAGATAAAGACATATTATTATATGATGATACTGAGACTGAACTCAAACAATCTATATAGACATATATAGACATGTATAGACTATAGACATGATTCAAACAATCCCTCTATAGCTATACTGCAGGACACATTTGTTTTCTGGCACATACAAGAAGAATGCTTTGATAAACTCTTTCACAACAAGCACCTAGTGGTCCTGTAGGACTTTTGTGATATTGAAATCTTATAATCCACACTAAGTTTTGATTATTAAATAAATGATGTCACAAAAAGATGTACATTTTCGTACATCATAAAGGATACATCTTAGAAAACATTGACCATTAAAATGAAACATTTGTACTGGTTAAGATAGTAAATTGCTTAGACTGTGGTTGTTTTCTGAATAATCTTGATTAGCAAAAGCAGCTTTAGTCAATTTAACAGTGGCAAGATAGCAGATAATATAATTAATAAAGAGCTATATGCATACCCCAGATGCATGTAAAGAACATCTAGAAACTTAATATACACTAAACATTTTAGTTTTTATCAATTGTTAATTTTTACAACAGTAATAAACATAATTAGGATTTTGATAGGAACGAATCGATAGGCTCCATAACGTTGCCAGATCAGAGCGATTGACATGCTTGTGGGCAAAATAAAAGACGTGACATAGAGTGGGCGGGACCTAACACTTTTTGCTGTGTATAAACACAGACAGTATATTGGCTTCTTTAGTCCACTACTGTGATACATCAACAGCGCCATCATATTGGACTGGGCAACATATAAATATAAAATATAAAATACATCGGCCCTGTCCCAGAGGGCAAACTTAGCCCTTGTACACTTCCTCCAAGTCCACACTTTGTGATGTCATGATTCTTCTATTTGTCATGAGGACAGACTTTATGTCCTCATGACAAATAGAGGAAGACAATACTGGCATTCGTGCTACTGTCTGTCTGTTTTTATGGATGTAGCCTATCCTAATGGTGTTTATGCCACCTGGGCATTAGGCAATAGATATCTATGTATACATTTATACATTTCTCTATAATACAGAGGCTGTGTAACTTATAACGTTTCCAGATCAATTAACATGATACTGACACATTTAAACATGATGTTAACACATTTTAACATAAATTAACAATGCTAGCATGTTTCATCATACCGATAACACATTTCAACATGATGTTAGCACATTTTAATATCAGTTAGTATGATAGTAGCACATTTTAACATCAGTAAGCATGGTGTTACCATATTTTAGCATGATGCTAACACATTTTAGCATCAATTAACATGATAGCATGTTTTAGAATTAATAAAGATATGATAATATGAAGCATGATGTTAGCATGTTTTAGCATGATGCTACCATGTTTCAGCTTGATGATGACATTTTCACATCAGTTAGCATGAAGTTAGCACGTTTTAACAAAAAATAGCTTGATGCTAGCACGTTTAAAAATGCTATCACATTATAGCATGATGTTGACATGTTTAGTATAATGCTAGCATGCATTGTTAATGTGTTTGAACATGATGTTAACATGTTAACTAAATATGTAATATATAACCATATAATGAAATATGGTTTATTCATGATGTTAGGCCATTGCTAGGGTGTTCTAAATGTTGCTAGGGCAATATTTAAAGCTTATTGACAGCCTGATTCAAATAAGCAGATTCACATGCCTATGAAATGCCACATGCCTTTTGCTGATATATGGCTTATTGATTTTAATACATGGTTGATTGGCTTCCATGGTGATAATTAAATAATGCCACCCACCTGTCTCTACAATGTTTTGATGCCTCTTACCTTTTACAATAAAAGTCAATGGTTGCTAGGGTACTGTAACTGGTTGCTAGAACGTGGCTATGAAGTTAAAATCACAGTTTGTTGCTGCTTACAAAGCAGAGTTGTATGAGCCCATCCCCAAGTCTCTACGACATTCTGATGTGGAGCTATGACCTCACAAAATTCATCCCAATGTTAAGTATATAGGATTTTTTCACCCACTTGCTTATTGTTTATGAAAGTCATAGCACACATTGACAGCTCATTCACAGGTTTACCACAAAATGTTGTGAGTGGTGCTTACTGTTACAAAACTCGGGCCAAAATATTACAACATTGTTAGCATGCTTACACATGATTCTAGCATGCGGTTGCTAGGATGCTGTACATGGTTGCTAGCATGTGTCAAGGAAATTGCAGGACAATACCTAAAGCCTACTGACAGTCCAAGTCTTAAAAGCCCACCCATATGTCTCTACAATGTCCCCCAATGAAGGGGGGGGGGGGGGTGTGCAGTTGTGGCTTACTGGTTAGTAAGTAAGGCTTATAATCAGACGGTTGCTGGTTTGATTCCAGTGACAGCTGCTTTGTGTGTGTGTGTGTGTGCGTGCGTGCGTGCGTGCGTGCGTGCGTGCGTGTTCACTCTTCATAAGAAAGGCGGTGGTTGCTAGGGTCACCATGTGGTATGGACGTCACAGCGTTAAGTTTGGGATTTGTTCACCCACTTTTTTGAATGCCCTAAAAAGGTCACCCAATCACTTATAAAAGTCCTAGCACACTTCTCCTCAGTAAGCCGCCTGATTTGACAACTCATTCATGGGTCTCTGACAAACACTGCATGATGTGTTATGAACTGGAATTTGTAAAGAAGAAGAAAAGTCACATGAGATAGTGGTGCTTCCCAAAGGTGATACTATTACACTATTACACTATAAGAAGTTTAAATAGATGAGTATGTTTCCTTTGTCAAGCCAACATAAATAGTGGATCAGAATGTTAGCTTTGTCAAGCCATCATAATTACTTAAAGTTTTATTAAACAATTAATAAATCATGGCAGAGTCATGGAACTTTATGGAGAGAATATGTTTTTCCTAATTATGTTTAGCTCTGAAATATGTAATTGTTAAATATGTAATATATGTAAAATATGTAACTGTTTTTAAAAATCCTAAACAACTAGATAAATAAACAGAAATGACTAAAACTCATGGAAATACACAGAAATTAATTTGTCAGAAGCTGTGGGAACCCCATAATTCCTGATCCTCCGTGTTTTCATATCCTCAGACACACCAGGCTGCCCTCTCACTTTACACTGTACAGTACTAAAATGTAATCCTGAAATATTTACTAGCGCTCTGTGGTCATTTCCTGCTTGTGGACTGTTGCCAGGCAACATGAACAGCCAGTATTATTCACAGCGATGAGAGGTGTGAGAACAGAGATCTGTTCCAGATGTGTGGTGATGTCACTGCTGGGAAATGGAGCAGAAGGGTGTGTCATGTCTCTCTAAAAGCAAAACATGAGATATTTCATAGACAACACACATTGATTTGAATGGAGTGATATTTAAATAATCAAATAACCCATAGACAAGCACACCATGAGAACATTATCAGATTATTAAAGCATGCACAGACACATGGAACGTATTGATGCTACGTTTTTATTGATGCAACCTATTGATGCTACGCATTTGGTCAATAACCTGGATATTGAGTCTTGATACACAATAGGCATTACAGTACTAGTATTGACTGCCTTCATCAAGCTCAATTATTTAACCCTTTGACCAATTGGGAAAATGTAAAACCTAGTTGATATCATGCAAACACTCTACTAATATTCTGTCTGGTAGTTGAGAAGTAGTTTATTGAAAAGTTATTTATAGGTAGAATATCTAATGTGGATTATCGAAAGTGTTACCTAAGCACTTCCTTTTATTGACTCTATGTTGGAACTTTTTCATTTTCTTAATATTTTCAAGCCATATTTTGTACCATATTCATGGAAAGTTCAGATGTGTTACTTTTATATGTAAAATTGTAGTAATGTAAATGTAATCGCTAATTACATTTCACAGTTTCTTCTCTGTCTCTGGCATTTGAAGTCTAAGCATGTGATCCTGTACACTGAAGGAATGGCTTATCTCCAAGCAGGGTACCAGCTGGACGTGAATGTATCTGGTCTCATCTTCTCCCATCACCCTCTTTTTAGCCTTGAGAATGTACTGGGAGCCCGTCTTGCACAACTGTACAATCAACATCTGACCAACCAGAACAAGAATCTGACTGATAAAGTAAATGAAGAGGGACATTCTGTTCGTATCTCGCCATTCTTGACAATCATTCTGAATGTGTGTTGTATGTTTAGCTAAATGGGTTGGGGAACATGACTAGTATGCTGCAGCTACACAGGGAAGAGGCTCTTAGTCAGGTGATCCACCCAAGAATAGCGGAGTACAAACAGGAACTGAAGTAAAGATGTTGTGCCTTAAAACACAGGTTACTGCCACTGAGATGTTTAGGTATACACTACCTGTCAAACAATTATGTTCAGTTCACTGAAATGTTTCTCATAATCTTAAATAGCTTTGCTTAAATGATTAAAACCAGTCAACAGGCATATATAATCACAATCCACTGTCTCTATTTAACAAAAAGTGGCCAGATTAACAAATAAACAAACGTCATCTGAACCGAACATGTCATCACACTTTAGTAGTAATACTTTTATGAATCCATAAGGGAGACAATTATAAATATACAACCTTTGACTGTGTCTGATTTACCCCCAGTAATAATCACCTCTCAAGAGAAACTTCAGTGCTATACAAACCAGACAGGAAGAGCTAAATAAACTTATTTCATCTACTAAACTAAACTAAACCACTGAAAGAGCTGTTACCTGTAACTGAAAAATGTCTTTTCAAAATTATTATGTCTAAGGCTGACCAAGGCGGTCTTGCTACTAATTTTACTTGCTCTTAGTGCTGCGTTTGACGGTATAGATAATTACAAACTTTTAGATAGATTACAAATTTACATTCAGGGGCAGGCATTACAGTGGTTCAGATCTTATGTGTCTGATCATTACCATTTTGTTGATCTAAAAGGGAATCATCTAAATTAGCACCAGTAAACTATGGCCTGCCACAAGGACCTGCTTTAGGCCCTCTGCTTTTCTCAATATACATGCTGCTCCTTGGCAATTGTATTAGGAAACATTCGATCAGTTTCTATTGTTATGCTGACGATACTCATTAGTATCATTAGCATCTCATCAAGACCAAATGATATTTCAAACTTGTCCAAACTGACAGAGTGTTATAAACATAAAGAATGGGATGACCAGTAATTTTTAACTTAAATTAAACAGAGATTCTACCTATTGGACCAAAAACCTGTAAACAAAAGCTGCAATAATACAATTTTAACTAGAAAAAAGGAACTACAACCAGAGCCAACCCAGTCAAAAACTGTGGCATTATATTAGACAGCAAGAGTGGAGGGAGTTTAAAGTTCTGAGAGACTTTCAAAAAATCACTATTTTATGTTTTTGTGCTTAATTCCTGGAATGGAGCAACGATGTCTTACCATTTGCAGAGAGAAGGTGAGGGCAGGGCAGCATGAGCTGGAATTTGAGAAGAACATGGTGGACGTGTCCAAACTGCAGGCAGAGGAAGATGAATGGGTACAGAAGACAACAGGAATGGAAATCCTAAAGAAGCAGATACTCAATGAATCATGTCTAAATTTGCTGTTTCTAGATCAGTGTTTGGGACCATTGACACAGAACAAGTTTTTCCTTTCCATTCCTGTGCTACTTTTCTATTGTTTATCTCTGTAAATGCACTAAATGGACATATATCAAAAATGATATATTTTATATATTTTACAAAAGAAATGTTGCTTGTTGGAAGAAGTGTCATTTAAAACAACTGGACTATAATCTAAAATCAATGTTGTGCATTGTAGGGATTTCTGTTTTTTTCAGGGGCTATATGTATATTTGTTTACATGCAGTTTTCATTCTGTATCATTTTATTGTTTGTGAAAATCAGGACAAGCGTTTAACAGGTGCATAATATTCATCAGTGCAATAGTTAGAGTGGAATCTAGCGCCGTGTCTATAGTCATAGGGATTAGGCACCACTAGAAGTTTGCTTGGAGGTGAGAATGAACAAAACAAGCAATCAGTATGCTAATTGGGTTAGCATATTTAATAAGGTCTACATATCTACATTTGTTTCACGTTTTGACCACAGTTCAGTAAGAACCTGCTCCCTCATCTCTTTTAACAGCTAGGCAGTCTTGAATTCAACTTTTGGAAATGCTACCAAATTTTTTAGTGCAGCCCTGCTATTATTTTGTGTGAAAATATTGGAAACTTTTTGTATTTTTGTATCATCTAGCCATTGTTTTTTAAGTTCCTGTCAGGTAAGTTCCTGACATCCCCGTTTTCTGTGTCAGAGCATGTTGTTTAGATCCTTAGATCTTGTTATAGCCTGTTTTTGTTATTCTTTTACCCCCTTGTGGGTTGTTGTTTTGTTTGTTTATTAATAAAGAGATTTTTTAGTTAAAATGCTAGGTGCGTCTGGGTTTGTTCCCCATGATCCTGACAGAACTAACCGACCACGAACCCAGCAGGCAGCCTTTTTTTCTCTCCCCTTTTTCTTTTTTTTCTACAGACGCAGCAATGGTGATCCCTGAGGAGTGGTGGCGGTCCACAGAGGCCTCAAGCACCCACCACCGCTACAGGAATGTAATCGTCTGGTCATTTTTCTGGATCGTGCTGTGCATGTCGCGGCCCCACTGAAGCCGGCACTGTACGTAGTCATCTCACGTTCCCGCCGGAAGAAGGGGAAGGGGAAGATCACCACGTCTCCTGTGTCTGTTCCTGTGCTTGAGCCTCCTGTGTCTGTTCCTGCGCTCGAGCCTCCTGTGTCTGTTCCTGAGCTCGAACCTCCTGTGTCTGTTCCTGCACTCGAGTCTTCTACGTCTGCTTCCAAGAAGAAGAAGCGGAAGGGGAAGTCTGCTCTTCCCCCAGGGCCCGTGCCCAAGCCTCTGGGGATGTCCGTGCCCGTGCCCAAGCCTCTGGGGATGTCTGTGTCCATGCCCAAGCCTCTGGGGATGTCTGTGTCCATGCCCAAGCCTCTGGAGATGTCCGTGCCCATGCCCAAGCCTCTGGAGATGTCCATGCCCGTGCCCAAGCCTCTGGAGATGCCTCCTGTCTGTGTCCCAGCCCAAGCCTCTGGAGATGCCTCCTGTCTGTGTCCCAGTGGCGGCGTCCACTCCTCCTGTCTGTGTCCCGGTGGCAGCATCCACGTCTCCTGTCTGTGTCCCTGCTGCGGCGTCGACGCCTCCTTTCTGTCTCTGTTCCTGGGTCCACCTTGGCACTCCCAGCTCCTGTCTCAGTCCCTGTCTCAGTTCCATTTTCGGCTCCCTGCGGTGGCGGTTCATCCTGGCCATGTTCCAGTGGCGGGGCGTCCAGGCTCTGCTCCTAGGCCGGTCCCTCCAGTGATGGATCCCACGTCTCAGTTCCTGGGCCCGCAAACTTGTGGCAGTGGCTCCCCCTGCTGGTCGTTCCCATCCGTGGCCGGCTACTCCCACCATACCTCTGCCGGCCTGGACTGTTCCACCGAGACCTGGTCCCTAGCTCCTGGGGCCCCGGGGATTCCCCGGTGTGGGCTCCACTGGGCCATCTGTCCTTTGTCCTCCTCCTGTGCTCCCTCCATTTGTTAATGCTGTGTTTTTGATTTCTGTTATGATGCCCGTTTTGCTTAATGTTCTCCTGTCCTGTCTTGTTGTCCTCATGTTTTCCGTATTTAACCTGTCTCTGCTGTTTTGTCATCTTTTCCTTTTTTGTCTGTTTTTGGTCTGTCTTGCGTCCTGTCTGCTTGGTCTGTCGCCCGCCAGGCCTGTCTGTCTTGGTCCTGTCTGCCCACCAGGCCTGTCTGTCTTGGTCCTGTCTGCCCGCCAGGCCTGTCTGCTTCTGTCTGTCCTGCTCAGTCTGTCTGATCTGTTTTGGTCTATTTGCCCTGCCTAGTCTGTCTGTCATGTCCTGCTCGGTCCGCCTGGCCTGTTTGCCTGCTCGGTCCATCTGTCTGCCTGGTCGATCTGCCCTGCCTAGTCTGTCTGTCATTTCCTGCTCGGTTCACCTGGCTTGTTTGCCAGCTCAGTCCATCTGGTCTGTCGGTCGGTCTGCCTGGCTTATTCACCTGGTTGGCCCTGTCTGTCTGCCCTGTCTGGTCAGACTGCCTGGTCTGTCCGTCAGGTCATCCTGCTCGGCCCTTCTAGTCTGTCTCCTGTCTGTTATGTCTGTCTTGTTTGTCTGTTTTAGGACGCCTGGTGTGCGTCCCTTTAGGGGGGGTTATGTCAGGGTCCTGGCTTCCTGTTCTGAGTCTTTCTGAATTATCTTGCCAGGATCCTGACATCCCTGCGTTCTGTGTCAGAGCATGTTGTTTAGATCCTGACTCCTTCTAGTCTTGGTTCATGTTTCTTGGAGTCGGGATCTGAACTCATGCTCTGGGTCCTTGTCTCATGTAGAAGCACATGGCCTCTGTTTTGTTTACTTTCGCCATGTGCTTTCCGGTTGTGCGTCTTGGCCCCGCCTCTTTGTTCTCTTGTCTCGTCTGCGCTCATTTCACGCACCTGTTCGTCGTTGTCCTTGTGCGATTTAATGCCCCCGTGTTTTCTGTCATGTGTCGGTTCGTTCCTGCTTCCTCATCCTGTTTTCCTGGTTCCCTGCATTCTGGTTCCTGTTTTCCGCGTCGTGAGTCTTGTCTAGTTTCTAGTCCCGTCAAGTTTTTCGTGCCTTGTCAGCCGTGTTTTCGTTCTGTGTTGTTCTCCGTGTTTTCCGATTTTTTTAAGTTTCATTTTGCTCCATTTTTTGGAGACTTTCTTAGTTCTTGTTATAGCCTGTTTTTGTTAACGAACAAAACAACAACCCTCGTGAGTTCCTGCTTTCTGTCTGAGTCATATATCATTATGCAGTGATATTCAGTCTAAGAAACAGGGTTCTTCAGTCTTTAAATTTTCCCAACTTAGCACATTTTTCTAGCCCTCCTTCTAGATTTCCTAATCTGTATACATTTGCTTTGGGTTCTGTAACTACCATTTGCTTGATCCTTTGCTGTCAATGTATATTGACACAGAAACAATAAATCAGCAGATCTTATTTGCATAGGACATCTCTCTAATAAGTTAACAGTAGTGTGTTTGACATTAAAATAGGCAGGGTCACTGTTCTGTTCTTTGTTTGTAGACTATAGCAGTCACAGGAATCTGCTGCACATGTCCGAAGAATCCTACTGTCTTTGAAAATTTCACCTTCTGGTAGTATAAGTTGTAGGATTTTCTTATTTTTGTTTACCTTTCAGGCTTTCGCGATTCAGTCGTTTCTCATCACCAGGTCTTTGTTCATCTTCAATATATAATCTGCTTGTAACACTCTTGTATTCTTTCTTTGGGCCATCTTCGGCTATTTGTTCTCTCTGAATTTGTCTGTCACTTGCTCCACGTTCTTATGTATCATTGCATCTGATTAGAAGGGTCAAGTTATCCAAGTCAATTTCAGAGGTTTCTGTTTTCTTTAGACAGAAATGTATCTATAAATGTCTAAACGTTTCTATAACTCCAGTACTGTAGCTGCTTCAGTATAAGCATTGAGTCTTGGAGGAGTTAAATTCCCCCTTCTCTTCTCATTATCTGTTCTTTGAAGTTTATTAATGTAATTTATTGCATCTTTGCTACTCTGAGAATGAACAGGGCTTTCTGTTCACTGATCCTGTTGATCGCCATGCATCTCTGTTTTCCTCAAACTAAATATCACCTTTAATTACTGGAAGTTGGCTTTTAGGATGTACATAAGGAGGACATTTAGGTTGCTCATAATTATGTGGTTTAGCAAAAGCTTTTAATTTTAATTTTTAGTTTTTTCTTCCTTTATTTTCTCAAATTCAACACTTTTTTGTCTCTTTGCATTTCTCTTTTAACTGTTGTCATTTGTATTTTTTTTTTATCGATGCTTCTATTTCTTTACATTCTGTCACATCAAATGTTTCCCCTTTTGGCCACATTTTTGTTCTCTTTTCCATTTTATAGAGATGTTTTCAATACGATTGTTACTGAATAGACCCCAATATTTCTACAGGTATTGGTGTAATAATAGAATAATTAAGTGTTCACAGTTTGTACAGAATTACAACCTTTTTTTAATTTTTTTTCAAATGTACCCTGTTTTACTGTAAGTAATCTGTACCCAGATATAGCCATCCAAAGGGGATTTCTGTCTGATGGTGAAATGTACTGACATCATCTTCAGAGTAACAGCCTCAAACTGTTGCCACTGTATTTCTGTTTTCTTTGCAAGTTAAAAATATATTGCTCTGCCTCACCCATGTGTCTGCACAGATAGATACAAATCTGTGGATGGCTTATAAACCTGCCTGTTCAAGTAACACTGAACTCAATTCTACCTGTTTGTTAATTACCACACTAGGAAAAACAGAATTATAGACCACCTGTATGCAAATATAAAGGATCCATATAGTGTTTTCTCTCATAATTTCTTTGAAAATCTGACCATAACCTGATTCTTCTTTAGCACCAGTACAAGCCCTGTGTATACAGGCAGCTTACAACCACCCACTCCCTTAGAAAATGGACACAGGACTCGGGGGAGGCTCTATGGGACTGTTTTGAGTCTACTGATTGGAGTGTGGAACTGAGGCGTGTACAGAGAGAGCTTAAGGTTCGTCTAAGAGAGCCAAAGGATTCTTAGAAGTGGAATGATGAGCAGAATTTGCAGGAGAATAACATCAAGGAGGGCGTGGAGAGGGCAAACCAATTCAACAAGTTTTACAACAGGTCTGACTGCCCTGCTCTTTCACCAACTGTTATCAGCACCCCCATTATCACCTCCCCACCCCCTCCCCCAAATGCAATCAATAAGTCCCTCTCCAAGGCTGTCACAACAAATGTCGGTTTTGGCCCATCCCCTCCACCATCACTGCAGGACAGGTCAGCAGAAAAGAAATCTATCTAGCTATGTGTCTGTCTAAATGTTCTTCCTTTACTGAATACATCCCCTTGTACTATTCCCAAAACAAAACTGGGTGTACCCAAATGACTGACTAGGATCTTAACATTCAACAGCAATGGCAGAAGATTTGTAAATTTGTAATTGCAGAATGATTTCAAATAACACTCCAAGTGTTGTATTCTGCAGCAGCATCTTACAACATCTCTCCAATTAATGTATGGCTACTCAGTTATGATTTCCGTCAAGTTGAAAATGTCAGTCAATAAATATAAATATTCTTTTTCCTTATGTGTCCAATACTTTTCATCTCCTGCTGCATCTACATAAAATGATTGCCAGTTCCCTTAGTCTCAAACAGTATATCAACAGCTTTCTGCCTTTCCTCTAAGAGAAATGCACTCCACTCAGCTTTCCTGTGTTATCATCCATACAGTAAACAAAATTTAAGAAAATGTTAAGAAAAATTACAGGATTTATAATATAAGCATTAAGCATATTTAACCTAATTACTTATACAATCCCTTAAAATTGTTTTAATAAACAGCAATATTGACAATTTTTGATACTTTTTGCCTTATATCTACTCTTTTGATCATTTGGATCCTTACCACCACACACTCACACACAAGCTTCACAGACTTCACAAACGTCCCCCACTTATATGTTCACTCTACTCTTGTGTTCAAGTCACCCCCGTACAGCATCTGTACAGTCACTTCAGTAATCAGTACATGTCACATCCTTCCTGGATATGGTCTCTTATACTTCTAACATGCCCTCATGCTCTATCTAGCATGGTATTTTATGTTCTTCATGCCTCTGGCGTGGTCTCCTAATATTTTATGCTCATATCAGGACCCTTATATATTTATAAAACTGTTTAATTTGGAAAAGCCTGGTAGTGTTTACACCGTTCTTGGCCTACCCACAGCAGACCACACAAACACTACAGACTAGAAGCAAAAATTGCCTGCCTCTTTATAGTAGTGCCTGTTTGTGTAGTCTGCATGGTATTTCGTCCCCCACCGTAGCCCCCCAATTTATCAGCTTTTTACCAATAATGTTGGGGTTAAAAGGTTCTAGGTTTCAAACAATTCAAATTTTATTGCACAAGACAACACAGCTGAGGAGTCTGCAGATCATCTAAAAAACTCATTCTCAGTACCTAATTTTATACTGTTAAATCCAATGAACTTATAACCAGATGTTTTCCCCTCATCCTTCTCAGATAAGCACTTTGGCACAGCACAGCTTTTATTTATCAGCTAACAGAAAGTCCTCAATAAACAACTTCAAAGCGACTGCCTAAAATGCATGTGGTTACATATACCACTCTCGTAAGTATGAGAGTATATGAGAATACATAAAAGAATAATGTTTGTTATATAAGAAAATGGTCATTCGCAACATAAAATAAAGCCTTCCTTTTGGATGCTCTGGCTGCTCCTCAAGGTTCAGCGGTGCAGTGTGCTCTGTCATCAACAGATACTGGGAGGCTAAAAAGCAAACAGTGGTGTTCAAGGAGCTCCCCCCGCCGTGGTCAGGTCGCTGAGGTGTCAGGTGGTCCGTCCACCTCGACTTCTTCTAAGACCTCCTCTAAGACTTCTTCTAAGCCTGCAGCAGCAGAAGGTCAGCGTGGATGCTCGAGCTCCCCCTCAGAGATCTAAGGAGACTGGGCAGCCTACACAGACCTGACAGCCAAAGAGGAGGATTGATCTTAGGACCGTGAACTCCTCGAAGGCTGAGAAAAAGAACACATGATGCCAGCAGCAGCATACTGGGGGCCAGCTCCACCAAATGCATGCCTTTCTACTGTTCCAAACCCCTCTTGGAGCACCCAGTGGGGGACTTCTACTTTCCCCGCCACCTCAGGTGTTTCTGGGGTAGAAGCACCCAACAATTTATCTGTCCAGACTTCTCTTTCCAGTCCTTTGTTTCAGGAGACTGGACAGATAGACAGGATGGTACCTCTCTCTGACTTCCTGGCAGCGTGAAAACTTCTGCCCAGTTTGTCCCCATGGCTGTTAAGAAGAATAGAGAGAGGGTGTTGGCCCCGGGAACTAGAGACTCTCTTGGTGAAAGGGGCTATAGAACGTGTTCCCCCGCACTTGAGAGATCTAGGCTTTTACAGCTGATACTTTATAGTTCCCAAAAAGGATGGGGGGCTGTGTCCCATTCTGGATCTCCTGCACTTGAATTGGTCTCTGAGGAGATACAGGTTCAAGATGTTGACATTCAAAACATCGTGTGTCAAATCCTGCCCGGGACTGATTTGTCACGATAGATCTGAAGGACGCATATTTTCACATTGAGATTTTGCCAGAACACAGGAAGTTTCTCAGGTTTGCTTTTGGGAATGAAGCCTACCAATATCGAGTACTTTCATTTGGCCTAACTCTATTGCCCTGCACCTTCACAAAGTGCGTGGATGTAGCCCTGGCTCCACTGAGACTCCAGGGCATCCGCATTCTGAACTACACAGATGACTGGTTGGTCATGGCCAGCTCTCAAGAGTTAGCTCATATGTGATGCTTAGGGCGGAGACTCAACACCAAAAAGAGTATGCTTTCTCCAGTTCAGAGAACTGCTTATCTGGGGGTAATTTGTTATTCCACTACGGTGCAGGGACAATTGTCTCCCGCACGTGTGGAGTCCATCCTTGCTGCTGTGGGCACCCACAAGGCCGCCCAGTCTGTGGGAGGACCCTCATCTCTCCTGGCACATAAACTGTCTGGAAATGAGGACGGTGTTTCTAGTGTTGAAAAACTTTCTCCCACACCTCAAGGGCCAACACGTCCAAGTTCGTATGGACAACACCACAGTGGTCTCATAACTAAATCATCTAGGAGGACTGGGTTTGTGGCCCCTGTTCAGGCTGGCACAGCAGATCCTTCTTTGGGCAGAGACCAGGCTGCTCTCCATCAGAGCGATGTATATCCCAGGGCATGTGAATCTGTGAGCTGATATCCTGTTGAGGCAAAGACTGATGCCCGGAGAATGGAGGCTCTATCCACAAGTGGTAGAGTCCATTTGGCAGAGGTATGGCAGAGTGTGGATTTGTTTGAACTGTACCCTCTGGTTCAGCCTCACTCATCCAGCTCCCTTGGTACAGACGTGACCGAGGTTACTTCTGTATGCATTTCCCCCGGTAGTCTTGCTCCCAGCAGTCCAAGCCAGGGCCCACCAGGACCAAGTTCGGTTGCTTGTCTCTCCTGGACAGGACTCCTTGGGACCTCCCAGTTTGGAGGGATCACCTATCCCAGGCTCGGGGGTCAATCTTTCACCCCCGGACAGAGATCTGGAAACTTTGGGTCTGGCCCTGAGGGGAGCCAGCTCTTAACTTCTGGTCTCTGGAGGTTGTAGAGACCATTCTGAGATCCAGAGCCCCATCTGCTAGGAGACTGTATGCCCTGAAGTGGTAGCTCTTTCTGTTGTTGTGTGGGCAACACCATGTTGACCCGGTTCACTGCCCTGTTGGTTCAGTGCTGGAGTTCTTTCAAGAGCAGCCCTCTGCAGGGTTGGCTCCCACCACCCTAAAAGTTTATGTGGCTGCCATGTCTGCTAGCCACTAACCTGGTGATGGAACCTCTATTGGGAGACAATCTCTGGTGTCTCATTTTCTGCTTAGTGCCAGATGGCTGAGGCCTTTCTGTCACATGCGGGTCCCTTCTTGGGACCTTACCATTGTTCTAAGGGGATAAACCTTTGGCTCCATTTAAATGCCTAAAGTCAGCCTTGAATAAGTTTCAGACTCTAATGGCTCTGCTTTTGGCTCTTACATCGCTCAAAAGAGTAGGAGATCTGCAGGCTCTGATCTGTAGATCCTCCCTGCTTGGATTTTGCTCCTGGCTTTGTTAAGGCCATTTTGCACCCTAGACCAGACTATATCCCCAAGGTGCCCACTGCGGCTGATCACCCGGTGGTACTTCAAGCCTTCTGTCCTCTGCCGTTTCATTCACCAGTGCTTGAGAGGCTTCATTTGTTGTGACCAGTCAGAGTCCTGAGGATTTATGTCCACCGCTCAGGCCAGTGGCGTAAAACCTTTCAGCTCTTAGTCTGTTTCGGCCGAGATAATGCGGTCACAAAACAGGGCTTATCTCACTGGATCACAGATGCTGCTACCCTGGCCTATAAGGCCCGTGACCTTGTGTGACCTTTGGGCATTAGAGCCCATTCTACCAGGGTTGTAGCATCATCTAAGGCTCTGGCTATGGGAGCATCCCTAAGTGAGTGTTTGTGCTGTGGCAGGCTGGTCCTCTCCACACACATTTATTACATTTTATAGTTTAGACTTAAACTCAACTCCAGGCACTCAGGTCCTCCTGGGCTGACAAGTCTAAATCTGCTCCTATGCTCTGTGCCAATGTTTCACAGTATTTTGGGGCAGGCCTTCCCTCACTGTGGTGTAGTGGGTATTACTTCCCCATAGCGTCAAGATGACACAGCGTTGTATGTAACCCTGTTCCCTGAGATGTGGAACAAGACGCTGCATCGCTTTGCCACATTTCTGCATGGTCTTCCTTTCTTCAGACCTAAGCTAATGACATATTTTCAGGCGTTTTTTAAAGGCTTTGTGGCGTGCAATGCTACGTCACTTGACCTTGAATTTGCCTTTAAATAGGCCTGGTTTAACACCATATGTAACCCGAGACATTTTTCTTTGTTCTTGTTTTCTCATGTTCTCTCAAAGTGGTGAATCTGCATGCAGAGAGGACCTTCTTCAGTGACAGATGATGGACCTCGACAGATGATTCAACCTCAACATGGACTTCAACCTTCAACATGGATTTCAGAGTTTCCTTATTTCCTTATTTTTGTTTACACATTTATTTGCATCGCTGTAAAAAAAGTGAAGTGACGTATTTTTTAGGTACGGTAGGTTCCTGTGTCTCAGCATTACAGGAAAAGTTTTGACATGTTAAACCTTTGAGAACTGTGTTTATGAATTTTTCATATCTCAGACAGCTAATCTCAGTCTCGATCTCACTCAATGAAGGGAGTTCAGTTTATTTTTATTTGATTTGTTTGACCAAATACAAGAACATTCATTAGAGCAAATGACAATAATCAGATTCTAGGCAGATGGAAAAAAAGACAAAACAACCATGACTGCCAAACACAAAAGAACAGACCATGTGGATGCAGTTGTTGACCGGTGACAGCAAAATTCAGCTTCCCTAAACACACTGTTGCAAAATGTGTTTTATAATAACAGGGGAATTTGGTGTGTGTACTCAGATTGTCCAAATCAGATGTGCCAATTGTTTTCTTCAAAATGCTAAGACTGTCCAGGCGGAAATTTCCAGTCCAGTTTCCTGAGTTCCTGATAGTTTTAAGTATAAATTCTTATTTAGCACCACCTAGTGTGGATCAGATGTCTGTGAACTTGTCGAGTAGTGGGTGGGATTTGGGACACCTTACTAAAGTTGTGTCTCTATGCTTTACAGTCTTAGACACTTTTAAATCAGAAAAATAATAAAAGTTAACCAAAATAAAAATCACATCACACACAATTGGATTCCAGTAGCTAAAGTGTTTAGACAACTAATAACATTATCTTTTCAGAAAGAACCTGTAATTTAAAAAGCCAGTTAGCTGAAATGTATCTGATTATGAACTGTATAAACTGAGTGTGTGTTGTAGCATCGTTTTACCTTGTCTGTGGTTTTAGAGGCTGTTCCTAAGTTCCTAAGGACTAAGTTCCTAGTATTGGGTAAATGTCTCTCTTTTATGTCATCTTATGTACTGCAGTTGTAATGGAGTCCTATTTATATCTCAGCCAATACTCTTCTAAAATTCTCTACTGACTGACTACTGGAGTTCACATTTAAACACGAATCTTTTTAATACGAAAGTATTAATCAAATACTAACATTAGATGAATATTAAATAAAATCTAAACAGACTTTTCCAAATTTCCTTTTTGCTCTTGTTTGTTTATATATTCAGTGGTACATTCTCAGGATATCTCTGTTCTTTTAAGTGTTGCATTTTCCTTTTATCTCCTGGTGTTCATGTCTTCTGATTTGTGTGTTCATGAGGTGTCATTCACTGTAAAGTCAATGTGTGTCTGTCCTGTTCCCAGTGTGTGTGTTTGTGTTACTATGGAGATCACACACTTCTAAGGAGTTTTTGTTTTTTTGATAGGTAAGAACTGGTAATATTTGTAAAGCAAAAGTCGCATTGCACACAGCAAAGACACTGAGTCATTTTATTATGTATAGCCACTGTCCATTACAGGAGGGATAAAAATGTTACTAGGCTGCATAAAATTAGCATGTCAATTTATGAGATTAAATAAGCAAATTACTGTCAATAAATGTACACTATATGTGATAAGAATGATAAAGGAAACTATTATAATATCTAAGATTATCTACAATTCTAACATAGGCCATTTATGTCAGGATCATGCGGGGAATGAACCCAATTGCAGACAGCTTTAAAAACAAAATGTCTTTATTTGGAAATAAACAAAAACAAGAACCCACGAGGGGGCAAAACAAGAAACAAAACAAGGCTATATAAAAACTCAAAACAACTCTCCAACAAAACCGGACCAAAAACACAGAGCAAGAGTCCAACAAGGAACCGTCAGGAAACCGACAAGACTGGAAACAGCAATGTTAGAAAATGAACCGGCACGAGACAGAAAACACAAGGGCATTAAACAGAAACAAAACAAGGATAACGAGACAGGGATAACGAGGTACGAGACAGGGAAACGATAACGAGACAGGGAAACAAGGGCGCGGGGCCAAGACACACGACCGGAGAGCACATGGATAATGTAAACAAAACAGAGGTCATGTGCTTCCACAGAAAACAAAGACCCAGAGCATGAGTTTAGAGTTTAGGATCCAAACAACATGCTCTGACACAGAACTGCGATAATTGTTAGGTAGATCTAAATGGAAAGATACCGGTGTAATTTGTCTAAGAGGAATTCAAGGGATTGAGTTTCCTGTACGGGACGCGTGAATCTCAGGTCCTTAAGAGATAACCAGACCCACTGACCTGAAGAGTAGACAAGGCCTTGACGACGGTTCTGATTTCTTGATGGGTCAGTCGTCTTACGGCATGGAGCAAATGGGTATGCACTCTATCCCATACCCCCTTGCTACGTTGGAGCCATGCGGTCACCGATGGTAGATTTTGGTAGATCCCCAGACCAGGCAAATAGTGGCAGCTGATAACCTGGATACAGGAATACAGGATACATTTAAATGGGGTCATACCCATGGCAGGCTTAACAAGAGAGTTCTGAGTGTATTCTGCCCACATGAGAAACCGACTCCAGTCAGTCTGGTGCTGGTTACAGTAAGATCACAGGAAACAAATTCTCCTTATTAAGGCATTCAGACTGCCAATTAGATTGAGGATGATATCCGGAAGTAAGGCTAACATTAACATTTAGAATATTGAATAGCTGGGACCTGACTCGGAAGGCAAATGGTGGACCACGGTTGGATACAATATCTTCAGGAAGGTTACCTGGTTAATGATGAGCTCAGCAGTCTCAGAGGCAGAGGGGAGTTGGCAGGCTTTAGAGAACCGGTCAACAATAGTGAGAATGATGGTGTTACCTAGAGAATTGGGTAGATCCGTGATAAAATCCAGGGCAATATGGGACCAGGGAAGCTCTGGTATGGACAGTGGTTCTCGACAAAAGTTGTTGTATCACTGGGTAGGGTAGGCCACCAAAAATGATTCTGCAGGAGGTGGATTGTGGCCATAATACCTGGGTGGCTGGAACTGTGTGTTTCATGAACCTGGGTTAATATTTATTCACAAAATGGCTCTGGAATAAACGTGCGGTTGTTAGGGCACTCAGGAGGTGGTGAGTTTAGGTTATTTGCTTGGTCGATTTCGGTTATAATATCCCAATGAACAGGTGCAATCAGAAGTCTCTCAGGTGAAACTGTGTGACTTCATCAGACTGACGAGAGAGAGTGTCGGCCTTGGTGTTTTTTGAACCTGGGCGATAGGTGACAGTAAAAGTGAATCAGGTGAAAAACATGGCCCATCTTGCCTTCCTGGGATTTAAACATTTGGCTGACCAAAGATATTCCAGATTCTTGTGATCAGTAAGAACAGTAAATGGATGGTTAGCACCCTTGAGCCAGTGCTGCCACTCCTCCATGGCAAGTTTCATAGCCAGAAGCTCTCTTTTACCCACGTTGTAGTTTCTGTCTGCAGCTGACAGTTTGTGGGAAAAAAAGGCACACAGGAACATCTTGGGTGGAGAGCCGTGACGTTGAGAGAGGATGGCACCAACTCTTGTATTAGACACATCTACCTCCACAATAAACAGTTGTTCTGGGTCGGGGTGATGAAGAATGGGTGCTGTGGTAAAGCGGGTCTTTAATTCTTCAAAAGATCTTTGAGCCTCTGGGGACCAGTTTAACTTAGAACCCTTGGACTTTGTGAGAGCAGAGAGAAAAGCTGCAACCGAACTGAATCCTCTAATGAACCTTCTGTAAAAGTTAGAAAAGCCGAGAAAGCATTGGAGTTCTATTACCGTGTGGGGTCTGGGCCAATCTGTCATAGCCTTCACTTTCTTTTCATCCATCACAAAACCCCCGTGTCTGATTATGTATCCAAGAAAAGAGGTGCTGGTCTTATGGAATTCACATATCTCTTCCTTGGCGTACAGCTGATTTTGTATTAGACGGGAGTCGGAATGGGAGCCAGTGGAGAGGAGTGCATACTCTGCAGGGTTTTTACTAGCTCCTCGGTCAATCTACAAGCATGGTCAATCTAGTTAGCTGCTGGTGGTGTGCTGCTAACTGTGAGGCCTGCACTGATAACTCCACATTGAGACGAGTAATCGCTGCTGGATCGTGGTCTGGCAAAGTCTTCTGTAATGACGGGTCAGACAAGCGAGGATCCATTTGCAGCTTTATTTTCAGAATCAGACAGGCAGGGTCAAAACCAATAAACAGATAGAGGAACAGACCGGAACAGACAATATTGTGGATGGGGAAACAGGCAGGCGTTGTGGCAGGCAGCAAACAATCAAACATCCAAAACAGTCCAAGGGTCGAGGCAGGCAGCAAACAATCAAATAATTACAATAAACAATAAAACAAGACTTCGTTTGTGTGCAGCTTAAATAGTGGCAAGGGAATGAGGAACAGGTGCACAGGAAATGATCAATCCTTGGTATGCTGCCCTATGGGTAATGTAGTCCAAAATGGAACTAATACTCAGGTGATGGTTCCCTGTGGTGGCGTGGAGGTGGTGGAGCAGGAACCTCCTGGATACAACAGGAAGATGCAACAGGATAAACATTAAATTGTGCATTGTTTAAAAAATTAGCCACAAGACCTTACACAACAAATTATGCATTAACATGGACCAATGTGATTCAATCACTTACTGTACCAGCCTTTCTGTGCAAGTTAAAGGAACTGCTGGACACCTTTCCAAACAGTCCTCTGAAAACATTAGGACATCCCCATGTATGGTCATTGTCATGACAGTTCACAATCACAGTAGGCTAAAATTTATTTTACAGCTTTATTACAGCTCAGAATCTGCCATTTACCCAAATCTAATTTTGCTTAACTCAAGTAAAATGGAAATAATCCAAACAATATACTCTTCACACTGTGTCCTAGTGCAATGCATACGGAAATGTCTGTTCTTGCTAAAAATGAAATATCAAAACAACACAATCACAGCTACTGTAATCTGATCATAATTATGAGGAGTGGGATTTTGGACCAAAGAGATTTTACTGTGGATGGAGCATGACACTGTAACAGTTCCAGGGCCATAGCAATGCGTGCCACAAAACCTTAAAAGGTGCCTGCAAAATACATCATCAGCTTTTTGTCTTTAGCAAGCCTGTTTGTTTGCACGTTAGTCTAAGCATGATATTAGCGCTAGGAAGCAGCTTGTATTCAGAAAGCAGTAAAGAAAAAATGGCTTTTAAAAAGTTTAAGAAGTGCGTACCACTCTGCCCACACTGTATCACAGCGGGTGACACACGATATGTGTTTGGTTTGTTGGGGGGCTTCCACTGAGGATGCTTCGTTCTTGCCTCTCTCTCTTTAATTCTGATGTGAGCCGGGCAGCTGCACCTCACGGGTCAGGTCTCGTTTCTACTGAGGCAGAGCAGATGCTGCACTTGTGGGGTTCGCAGCATGATTTGGTGTAGGAGCAGCGGAACACGGGCTCCGCCTTTTTTCTCACGCTCTTCGGTGAATCAGATGATGCTCCTCATGGTCTGTTCGGTGATGCTGTTTGTTCCATCATCGACAGATACCATGAGGCTAAGAAGCAATCAGAGATATTTAAGGAGCTCTTCCCCCGCCAAGGCCAGATAGCTGCGGTGTCAGGTGGTCCATCAAACTCTTCTTCTGTTAAATCTTCTGCTGCTTACAGGCAGCAACAGTGGGCCAGTATGGCAGCTGGAGCTCCCCCAAAGAAACCTGGGGGGCCTGGGCAGCACATGCAGGCCTCGCAACCAAAGAGGAGATTCAATCTGGGAACCGTGATCTCCTCAAAGGCTGCGAAGAAGAAAAACATCTGACGCTGACAGCATACTGTGGGCCAGCCCCACGAGGGGGGGGACCCTGTGCACGCCAACACCCTGTGCCAGACCTTCCTCCAAGCCCCCGGTGGGCGCTTCTGCATTCCCCGCCACCTCAGGTTTTTGGGATTGGAAGCACATGGTGATTTATCTGTCCAAATTTCTTTTGCCAGTTCGCTGCTTCAGGGGACTGAACAGATAGACAGGATGGTACCTCTCTCGCACTTGCTGGCAGCGTTGAAAATTCTGCATAGTTTGTCCCTATGGATTTTAAGTACATTAGAGAAAGGGTACAGAATTCAGTTTGCCTTCCGTCCTCCTTGTATCAATGGCATTTTGCAGACTGTAGCATCTGGTCTGACCGAAGGTTACAGTTGGATCGTAAAATACCCGAAGAATAGGACTAGGAATAGAGTGGGGGGCTGAGATCGATTATTGCCCAACGGCACCAGAAAGTCTGTAATCCCACCTACCACCCATCGTTTTATGGCCAACCAGAAAACCTCTGGCCTTTTGTTCTCCTCTTACCCCTGACAGAGGAATGCCCAAAAGGTGGGAAGATAGCTCTGCTCACGAAAGTGAGAAAAACCAGGTGACTGAAGAGACTGAAGGACTTTCAATACAAATCAGAGAGAACTTTTGTCTCAACTCAAGAGCTATACAAAGTATATGTATATATATGTTATGTTCCTGTTATGTTCCTGTTGTATGTGTCTCCCCATATTAACCTCCACCATCTATTGCCTTGGCATATATATAGAGTCTGACAAGTATTCTACCTATATGCATATTTTCAAGGTGAATTGCATTTTAACATGTGTCAAACCTGGTCATGTTTACATTCTAAATGATTCTCTCTGGATGTGCTGACCAATGCAGTATAAGGTATGAATGTATCTGGCCTCATATACTTATTATTTTAGATTCAGTTAAAGGGCACAAACTTTCCAGCAACATGAGGAACATGTAAATGAGGTCTTAAGCAGGACAAAGAAACTCTTTTCCAGCCTCAGTATACACCTCATTATTGGTCTGTCAGCCCTCAAGGGGTGTGTTACACCCAAGTCCACCACACAGAGCAAACTTCACTCGCTTTCTCCCTCACCACTCGCTGCACATCCTCTCGAGCCCTGCCTCACTCTCAAGACAGCCTTTCCGGCGGTGTTTACTTCGGCTCAACTTCGAGTTCAATGCAAGTATCCGATTCGCTGCATTTAAGTTTTACCCCTTTTAAGGTGATTTAACTGATGGTTCATGCAGAAGTGGTTAGCCGATTTAATCCTGCCATTCTTTACTCCTCCTCTTTTCCCACTGTTTTTGTTTTATGTATTTGTTTGTTTAGTGTATGTTTATTTGTTTAGCGTAGTCAATAAACCCCGTTTTTATTTCAGAAAATTGTTTCTGTGTTTATTGCTCACATATTAACGTCACTTAAACTGCCTTGATTTTGTTACCTGCTCTGAAGTAGTACTGTATTACAGTAAGAATGTTATCTTTTCAAGGCCAGAAAAGTAACATTTCTAAGAGTTGATACGCGATCCGCTGAATACCCGGTGGATGAGTAATTCAGTCTGTCGCAAATATTAACTACATCAGGTAAAATCTATAAAACATGTACGAATAATAACATTAAATCGTGTGTGATTTTTGCCTTTGGGTTAATCATCTAGTGTTACAAATACACTACAAGACTATAGTAGTAGGAGAGCAGCATTTAGTGTTGGTCTGGGAACTAGAGACTCTCTTGTCTTGTTATAGTTCCCAAAAAGGTTTGGGGTTGCATCCAATTCTGGATTTGGGTTGACAAGTCTAAGTCTGTTCCTGATGTTTTGTGCCAATGTTTCACAGCTTCTAGGGGCAGGCTTTCCTCACTGTGGCGTAATGGGTCTTAATGTTCCCCATAGCATCGAGCCTGATGCAGCGTTGAGTTCCCTCAAAAGGGAACATCTCAGGTAACGTATGTAACCCAGTTGCCTGAGATAGGGAACGAGACACTGTGTTACTTTGCCACATTTCGGTTTTGCAAAATTAGAACACATTTCTTTTTCATGCTACATTTGATCACTGATTTGTTGATATTAATTATTTGTTGTTTGATATGATTTTTTTAATTATGTTGTATATTTATGTCTCTCAGGTGTGTTTTAATATCCAGCTGTACTCCGCACCAGTGAGATTGTCTCTAGAACAAAACCCTGGAAACCCTTTTTCTCACGAGCGTTCCCTGATCTCAGCCTCTTTGGTGTGCAGGTGAGGACTACTCAAATCAGTCACGTTAATTTAACAAAGTTGCCCTTCAGAAGAATCTGATTCTGAATATGAAATCCTAAAATTACCTGCTGAAGTAAAGACGTATCTGCAGTGTTTTTCATTTTGAAATATATTCAGCTGTCAGAATTATGAATGTTGTCTTTTCAGCCAGATTATCTGGTGTACAGACTGACAGACAGAGCAGCTGCAGTTGAGTTACAAGACAGGTTATTCATTATTAGACATTATAACAGATAAGTATTATATTTTAGAGATGTTCGAGGTCAAATAGGTCAATTAAAATAATTTCACAATGAAAGATTATTTCTGTTACTCTTTCACTTAAATGTCTTTTCACCGACATACGTTTGTCTCTATAGGATAAAGAAGGCTTTGAGGGAGAAGGTCATGGAATGGCGCCCATGTCACCCCACCCGGTGGAAACGATACTGCATCTCTATACTATGTCAGTTTTGCCTAAACTGGAAAAGAGCAGAGGACAGAGTGTTGCTGAGGAACATCATCTGAAGCTGCAAAGCCTTCTGTGAGAAAACAGGGTTACCATTATTTATGAATTTAAGCATTTTATACACTTACATTGTTTATATACTTACATTCTTTTACAAGAAAGAATTTTTGTAAATAACATTAAAAATGTTTTGTAAATGTACAGTGACTTTTTAAAAGTATTTTGTTTTTATTTCTAAATAGATTATATATTTTTTAATTGTACTTTTCCATATAATTTTGGAAACAAGCACACTAAACCAGAATCTGTTATAAACTAAGCACAACTAAATATTTCTCCCACATTATTATTACTGCAGAATAAAACACTACAACAATAAGTCTACAACAAAATGAACCATTAAACTTTGCATTATGTGAATTACACAATATTCACATAATGCAAAGTATTACAACCAGAATGCTGTATTCTTTCCACCAAACCACCAACCATAAAACCCAAAGAGAAAAGCAAAATTTTTTTTATATTTTTAAATTTTCTTGTACACCATGAGGCTAAGGTGTTGCCAGGTTGTTACTATACAGTAGCTAAAAAGCTATTCTACAGAAGTCATTAGTATGATGCTAAGCAGTTGCTTTAATCAGCCTTCCAGGTGACGTGAGCCTGATCACTTATTTAAGAAGCACACACATCTCTTTAAGAGCTCAAACCTTTAACCCTGCATATGGGCAATAGTTATAGTGGTCAATGAAATTATGAAAAGAAAACAAAAAACTACTAACCTTTGTTTTTCTCCTTTCTCCCAACAGGCATTTCCTCTCAAGCACTGAAATGTTGTACTAAAAATTGTAACTATGTACGGCTGATGTTATTGCCTCCCAATGATTTATCGCTTCGCTGTTTTCCTCACCTTGTAAGTCGCTTTGGATAAAAGCGTCAGCTAAATGCCTAAATGTAAATGGTCATGCTTGGCATGAAATTGATTTGTGTTAGTGTAATGTAGGTAATTTCCACTAGATGGCTCCTCTATATCATATGGATCTAATCTGCTCCTAACTTAACGCCATGAGTGCAGGCAATGTCTGATCATCAGATCACAGCCACATCAGATCAGTAGACTTCAAAGACCTTCAACATCTGCAACACAGCACAGACTTCAAAAATTGCCTTCTTGTTTAGAAACATGAGAAAATTGAGGCCAGATGAATGTGAAAGCACAGTTTGTGTTTCAAGTTGTCCCACCACAAAGAGTTTGGTTGGTTGGAATTGAAATTTGCATACAAAGAAAACACAGACAGATGAATACGATACTACAATCAATTTCGTTGCAAATCATAATACAATGCTTGATGTAAAACAAAGCCATTTCTGCATACACATTACAAAATGTCAAATTACATTGATTACATTGCTACACATTTACATACTGTAGTTGGGATGATGATGATGATGATGTACATCTTAATATTGCATATTACTCACTGAAAACAGTTGTTAATTTGTAACTCTGACAGGTGAAGTTATTTACTTTTTTTGAAAAGCTAATACATTTGATTTTAAATATGGCACTAGCTGAGTTACAGGAAAACCTGCATGGTACACAGCTTTAGCTTCTAAACAGCTTGGTCGTATGAGGGCTTGAACTCAAAGCACGAATTCATGAATTCCCTTTTGGTCTCACACAAATTATTTTCTGGCAGCTGATCAAACTCGACATCATAAAAATCCAATAACTCTGTTGCTGTCATTATTCTGAAGTAAAAACAGCAGTCCTGTTCTCTTTTATGTGTGTTTGGACATAAATAATTGTATTATTGATGGTAAATGTGTGTTATATTCTACAAATGGGGTACAGATGACATCTAGACGTTCATGTCAGTGAGAGGAGCATGAAACCACGGTGATAAACAGCCCTAGGTGAAGTATTTCTGTTATGACCTGGGTACACTTCCTAACAGGCATGATGACTATATGCACTGTGTTTGGCCAAACCTGTAACCTGCTTGGGTATTATATAGATATCTGCAGCGCTTTATACTGAGGTCTTGGCATGGGTGGTTAACATGCAATAGATGAGGTCAACATCACAGCTAACAGATTCTGTATGTTATGTAACACAATTAACACACTGCTTGAAAACACAAAAAACATAAAATAAAGTGATCTTCTCTGGGTCAAAACAGAGCAAAGACAGACTGCCATCATTCTGTCTGTCAGTGTATGGGAGTTTTAGGTAGAATGTCGGTGTGGTTGTATCTTGAACTAGATCAAATATCACACACACACACATATCCCACTGTCATGGCTGTTTTCAGACACTGTTCATCACAATTAACATTGAATTAACAATTAACATTTCATTAAAAGATTTAAACCTGAGCACACACACACATTTTGTGTGACAATTTGTACTGTCACAGGCATACAGATAAACACAGTCATTCACTTATCACCTTCAAAAAGCTGTACAAAAGACATGGTTTTGGGTGTTTTTTTTGTGTTTTGCTATGTGGTTCTTAAGGAGGTTATGGATGGTTACCAGGGTGTTGTAAAATGAATGCTAGGCAATTATGCAATGAATGTTACATTAGAAATAGAACTGGCTGTATAATCATTCATATGTCAAAATTACTCAACTTTGTGTTGAGTTGTTTGTAATACAGAAGTTTGATATACCCAACAACAGACGTGGGCAACAAACAGTGAGCTACAGGTACAAACTCTATGTGTAGCAATGCTGTGCTTTATAATACCTCATTTGAATGCTGCTTTGCTTGTATCTATGTTTGTGAATGTCTTTGCATGTGACGTGTGTATGAGGTTGTCGATTATCCTGTCCAAGGCGTTATTGAGATCTTGTAGTCATGCATGAATTCAGCTGGTGAAAGCCAGCATTGTGTGAGACGAGCCTAAAACTTTGAATAGCTCTGGGTTTGAGGAGGAACAAATTTGAGTCATTTCTCCACAAGTGTTACGGTCAGGTCATGCTGGTCATGACCACAGCAAACCGTGACGAGAGCGAGATAAAGCAGTATAGAGCTTTGGTTGTGCTGAGGTTGGAAAGTCCCTCTGGCTAAAGGGGAGAGGTCATTAAATTCAGATCTGATTGGAGGATATAGGATGACTGAAAGTACACCCAATTTAAAGCTCAGGATATTCATATTTAAGAGACTGTTTAATGCATAATGCATCCAATGTTCCAGCATGACTTTTCTTATAAAAGCAGTATATCATCCTTGCACCCACAGTATACTGCGTCTGATTGATATTTCTATTGTGAACACTACTTTTTTGTAGCCACATTAATACTATGGAATGGTGTAGAATAGTGCAGAAGTATGTGAATTGTGATGCATTATCAAAAAGCATCACATACGCCTCGTTAGACCAGTGTACTGTCACTGAGTGTAAAGTAACTAAGGCCTTCCCTCCAACAAAAATATGTTCTAAAAATGTTTCTTCTCAACATTATGAGAAAATTCAACAAGTACAGATAACATCATAAGGGCATTCTGAGAACACTGTTCTAAGAACATTTCCTCTCAACATTACAAAAACAAATATTGTTATTATGAAATATTATAAGCATGTTCTATTAACATTATTTAAAAAAATATTTGTTCATATAATTTTATGCGTAATAGTGAAAATGGATTTGACAAGCTGTCCAATACAAAGAGGCCTGAATGCTGAATTCTACTCAGCCTCTTAGATTCCTCCCCAGACTGTCCTAGTAAAGGAAAAAAAAACGATTGACAAAATCTGTAGCATAAAACTACAGATGACTGATTTAAGATTGATGTTATTATATGAAAATGCTCCAACCTACCTTTAGAACATGATTAATGCAAACCTAGTGAGCGTGTAAGTGAGATACACACAAGCCTATCTCCAGCACAAAGGCAGAAAGTTTTGTTTGGTTAACATATGTAGACAATTGATCAGCAATATTTAACTCATTTAAACTTATGACCTATACTTGCACATGGACCTAGAAAATTAAACACCAGCACAAGGCAGTTAGTTAGTATCAAACTAAATGTTTTATATAAAGTTTTAAAGCTAACTGCAGTTTAAATACATAGATTTCATTGCTTTTAATATTACAATTTAAATAAAAAACATCTAATTAGAAATATAGCAGAATTACCAACAGGGTTGCAGAGTAAGACCAAATGAAACTGGCAGTATAAATTTTGATGACTTTTTCCATTAAATCCGTGCAAGAAATGTGAGAACAGTGTCTTATTTGGTGTGAGCCTGGCGTTAACCCAAGATAAACATTGATTGATTGACTTTGACCAATCAAATGTGTGTTTTTGCATGTTTGAGAGTGCTGTGTAACTTGATGCCGGAATTGTGCTCCTACAGTGATACAGAGATAAATGTATTTGATGCATTGAATCCTGATACTCTGATACTGAGAGATAACACCCGGCACAGTGTGCGTGTGTGTATTAAGCCACAAAGAGCTCTATTTAATGTCTGAATGAGAGCTGATTACACCTGAGTCACTGCTTGTGAGTTTCCTGCTGACCAACAAAGTGCTAATTGTTTGACTTTTTTTACTCTGCATTCTTTGGCTCATGGTCTTGATTACCATCACACACATTTACGCTTCTTTCATCCTCCTCTTGGAAATGTTTTGGCTGAGTGACATTCTTAAAAGGGGTGTGTGGGAACATGGATGTTTTAGGTACCGTATAAGAGAGAGAAAAGGATACTGGAACTCAAAAGTCAAATTCAAAATATTAATAGTGGAAGGTTCAGTAAAAATGGAGAGGTAAGTAAAGGACAATGGTTGTGTATGTGTATTGACAAAGCTATGGTTAGATTTTAAACTGACACTTATGTTAACACTGAACCCGCACAGAATGGCCACAGTTTTCTGGTCACATTTTTTCTCAGTGTAATATATATTGTGGACAAAAATGACAAGAGCTGACTAAAAGCAGCAATCTCACACTGATTGGCTGGCTTTACACAATTTTTAGGAGTCAGAAAAAAAATTTAAAAAAATAAATTAAATAAAAAAATTATAAACAACTGTTTATAATATTTCAATGTATACAATGAGCACTACTAAGAAAGAGCTAATCACTGGATATATTAAAGAGTTTTTAGAGGCCTCAAGTAGTAGTATAATATCCGTGAACAGAATTATGTTTTTCCTTATTTTCTGAATACTTCGTAGTGTATTTCTCAGGATTTATCAGCTTTATCTAATCATTATCTTATATCTCATTATCATTTATGACTGATGCATCCATGAAAGTATTATTGTGATATAAGATGTCCTTAACATATCAGTAGCATATCATATCACTTATTAGTAGCATTTTTTATGTTATATTTTAATGTAGCTTATTGTATTTTCCATACATATGTAATATTGCTAGAAAATCTAGCTGTTATATATTGGGTCTCTTGGCCTGTTTTGAATGCAGTGATGTGAACATGAACATTAGAAAACAGGTGGTGTTGTGTGTGTGACCATATTTGAAGTGCATGTGTGTGCTCCACCTGTCTCAGGGCTAATTAGCCTATGTGCTAATTACAGTGCTAACTTTGGGTGTAAAGTGGGCCAGGCCGGAGGACAGCCTGTCCCAAATGTGTGACACACTCGCCCAGTTTGAAAAGATCTAGTTCTATCATCAGGGGATGCTGCAGCAAACACACACACACATGCACACACACACTTTTCCTGCTTCATCACATCCTGCAGCTGTGTGTGTGGATGTGTGTGTAATGATACGAAAGGTCAAATATTCTCAAATGTCATTTCACGGTTGCACACTGACCCAGCATCAACTGAAGAGAAAGACTCTGCAGAGCTCAGTCTCATATCACATTTCTCATTGCTTGCCTGGAGTCAGAAGTAACTGATACTAGATATATTAAAAAGATTACAAAACCTGGTGCCCGAAACCCAGTGAGGATGCACGGATCAGTGAGAGAGAGAGAAGCATGGAAGAAGGGAGGGACATATATCCGAAACGACTAAAGAGTTAAATTGTATGTAACATTTTTTTCTAATCAAAGAGAATTTGTAATGATGTATTATGGGATGTAACTACTGGGAATGTTCTCAGGGCACTAAGAGAAAAGTACCCAAAACTGCCATGTTGTTTTGGACATGTGCCATATTATTATCATGTTCCTTAGTTTTGCATGGCTCTTTGGACATGTATAATTGTAACACAAGTTTTTAAATGACAAGTTTTATTTGAATACCATGATGTTCTTTGTTGCAACTTGAGCACTGTGCAAATACCATAGTACATTAATATAATAATTATATGATAATCATGTCCATTTAATCCTATCTTCGTACCACAGTACTATTACAGAACATTTTGTATAAAAGTTAATGCACAGAAATGTTTGGCACACAGCCTCAACTTTAAAACCCCTGAAGTTTGAAAAGCTCCTGATGACAAAATGATTAGTGTGTGTGCTTGTATTACACAGAGGAAGTTTAAATGTTTAAAGCTTTGTGATTCAAACATGTGTGAGACAGAAGCTGCTGTGATGGGGATAACAGGTACATCTCTCACTCAGAAGTTTCAGATAAACACTGAAAAAATGAAATAAAAATGAAAATGAAAGAAAACCTCATCCTCTAATGAGGAAGACAAAAAAATTGAATTTATCTTTGATATAAACGAATGAGAAAGGGAATAAGATCAGGAGATAATAGTGATACTGTACAAAGGGGGAATATTGTTATATGAAGAAACAGAGAAGTATAAATTAGCTGAAGAAATGCTGTTAAATAGGCTGATGTCATCATTAATGGAAAAGCATTTTTACTTTGTGCTTAAAAGGCACAAAGAAGGCCAGAGAAAATGATACAGCAGTACAACTCTCTTCCAGTTGACTCCCAGCAGGCTGCTTCTGGAGGACTTAATCTCAAATATGACAGATGCTTGAATAAATGAATGAATTTATGCACCAGGCCAAGGTCATGGGTTTGATTAACAGGGAATCCATACTGATAAAATATAAAGCCTAAATACACTGTAAGTTGCTTTGAAGGTAAATGGAATGGGGATTTAAAATAAGTTGTCTTGTTCCATTTGTAGCAGGGCATTAAGGGAAAGTCATCAAACCAAATAACTATTTAGTTATTTAGGATGCATAAATGTAAGTTTAGAAAGACGATACCTGTCTAGTCTACTAATTCATCATATTCACTTTGTAGATTTAAAAAATCTAAATGTTGTCATGAACTAAATGCTAATCATTGAAAAAATTATATGGGCAAACAAACTGATGAATCACAGCCATGGTAAATGATTACTTTTGATTACAGTCGTGGAAAAATGATAAAAAAAATATGCAACAAAAGTGGTAGATCATGTACACGAAGAGCCAGCCAATCAGATTTCAAATGGCAATGTTTACAAACCTTGTTACTGTTTTTGTATGCATTATGCATCAGGTGGTCTGTAGGTGTGCCGTCTGAGTCTGAAACCAGAATGGGCAACTGGATTAAAGTATATATCAGAGACCAGACATGGTCTGAGACTGTGGATTGGATGATTATGGCCAGGTTAGTAGGCTGAGCTTAGAACACTACAACTACTATTAGTGTAACAGCATAGCCTTATGCTCAGAAAAATGTGTCATACGTGCATGTACCCCCCCTTCTTAAACGTCAAAGACACTTACATAAAAAATCCTATCCTAAGTCTATAATGGTCATCAACTGTTACATACCACACATTCAGATGGTAAGAGGACATTTCACACCTTTAGTCTGAGTATTGGACTTTATGCTCCATTAAAAACATGACAAGATAATGACAGTATTTACACTTTTTCTGAAAACTCTAAGGAATTAACTCAATGTTTAGGTTCAGCTTAGACTTGTCTTTAGTCTATGTAACATAAAGGCTCCCGGTGTTGTGTGAAGTAAACTGCTTTTAAACACTTCCCTGCAATGCACAATAGGTCGATAATGAGCATGATGTCAGAGCGGTTGATGAGAACAGAATTGTGATGTCAGCAGTTATTGTTGCTGGTAACTTTTGCAATTACTAGTGATTTAAGACCAAGCAGTGATATTGAATTAAAAGCTCAAAAAAGTTTTTTTAACAAGTGTGTGAAATAAAGTGTGTGAAATTAAAGTTGATAATATTTAAAATCTTACAAAAATGTTCCCAGTTCTATATAAGTTCTATACAGTTATGACATACTGTCACTGTACATAACATGCTTACCTCAGTAAATAACTTGGACTTGTTACTCAAAAACAATGCACATGCAACATATAATACATGCAATAATGTCAAAAACAATGACAATGGTGGGTTTCTAATTTCCCACAATTTCTAATTTCATTAGAAATTATCTTTCTAATGGTGTGATTACATTTCTAGGCTGATGAACATCTAGTTATGTGTTACCAATGAAATTCCAGTGTGTTTCTTGCAATTAATATAATATCCTTTATGTATCATGTCAGCGGTTACTGGCTTCATTTGGTCATAACTGGAATTACTTCAACATTAGGTCAAGCAATGTAAATATTGAGTTATACAGTAGTATTAATACTCCTCGCTAATGGGTTTCTACATGAGTTTCCCATGTAAGATTGTTTTTGTCAGTGTAGTTTTTCTATCCGTATATATTACATGAACCCCCCACACACACAAATGAATAAACAGACTATATGAAAAGACATCAGAGATGGCATTACACACCCTCTGTGGCATTTCCTCCATTTCCTGTGTATGTGTGCTCATTAGCATCTGAAGAGTTTCTTAGTCCCACGATCAGTCTGATAAAGATGATAGTGTGTGTTCTTGTTTTTCTATCACTGTGGGAAGTCAGTGGTCCCCACAAGGGAAATTTATTATTAAGCATTCCAAATAATGCTTATCTGAAAATGTGAAGGCAAAAAAGATTTCTGTGAGGGGTGAAGGGGATAGAATATACGTTTGTACAGTATAAAAGTAATTTTGTCTGTATAGAAAGTCTCCACAAAGCATAGAAACCTGATGTTTATGTGTGTTGGAAAGAGAGAGACAGAGCACAGTAAAGTATCTTAAACATAACTTTATGTCAAGGGATGTCTCTAGATGCTACATACCAAATTTTGTGCAAATCACAAAAATGCTGTAGAAGGGGTTCGAAAAAGTACTTTTTATTATGGAATTTTTTAATGGGGTCAAGTCCCCTAAGGACATACAACATCAAAACATTAAAACATTATTACCAGCACTTCATGCTTGGACCCCTAACAATAGTACTTTACAAAGGTTTTTTAAAATACAGTACATACTGTCTGAAGGAAGAAAGTAATAGAAATCACTTGAATTACTGTAAATCTCAGACTTACATATACCTTTGTGTGCACAGTTTTAAATGTTTGTTGCTTTGTTACAGTTCAAATGCTTGCTTTTATAATTAATGAGGCTGAATTAACACATCAAGCAGCATATGCATTATTACACAGCTATTACAAAACCCTAGATTTATGAAACACTGCCCCCATCTGCCATTGGTAAGCCAAACAGATCTTAAGAATACAGTTTTTTTGGCTGTATTGGGTAGACACTATCCTTGAAAGTCACAATAGTAGACACAATTGTAACGTCTGGATGATGTCATGAACCACAGCTGTCTCATACTTATAACTGTCTCCTAATGTAATCTGAAGCGTCTTTGTCTCTCTCACTATTTCTCTTCATTTTACAGTGGCATCATACAGTATAAACCACACACTGTAAAAAAAATTAAATGCCTTAAATTTTTAGTTTCATCAACTTGGCTATACAAGTCATTTCAACCTAATAAATTAAATCCTGACTGGTAGAACTTAATATAATTATAAATAGGTTAAGCAATTTTCCAGCTATTCCTTATAAGTTACCTCCAACTCCACACAACTCCACACCAGTCAAGATTACAAAGACCTGTCGGCTCTGTACAGTTGCTCTGTCTATGCATGATGGTTTAATCAATAATTTACAAATAAAATATCTCTGACACATCTGGCCTTAGTTAAAATATAATTACTAGTATAAATATTTAAGAAACAGATTTTCACAAGCTAAAATATTTAGACTGCGCTCAACACTAATTCCCCTGTTAATATACAATGATTACACATCACAATTACAGCAACTGGCTAGAGATGAAACCACAATCGAATTAAAACTAATTAAACACCACATTACACTGATGAATGTAAACACCTCAAATCTCTTTACTGCTTTCTCTTTTACACAATTTCACACACATACTGAATATGTTCCGAAACCCAGTGAGTTGCCTACATAGGCAGCATAACAGACAAGCTCATGATACAAAAGCTGTTCCAAAAGGTATACAGCATAAAACATATACTTATAAGATACATTATTATGGCCACATCCTGTATCCTACACAGATAAGGCAATCACAAGATGCACTGCACCAAGCTGAGTAAACGGATGCTGGACAAAGTGAAATAAATAGAGATAATATTTAAAATTCATTCTTTACTCAAAAGTATTAATAAAATACTTACAAATTGTCTCCTTAAACTACACAATGAATACACATTAAATGCTACACATTTTTTGTTTCAAGTTCATAAACAATTAGGAGTTCACATGAGGAGCATTATTTTTGTGTGGCACAATGCAGTTTTTGACGATATAGAGGTTTTCAAATCAGTCATTTATGAGGTTTAATTTTAGTTAGGGTGCTGCCTATGTTGGCATTAGACAGCAAGGCAGCTGGCTAGGTTTTGGTATAGATCCATTAACAAATATAAATATGCATTTTCAGACAGGAAGTGTTTATCCCACAGACGGAAGTCATAATCAGTGAGTCACAAAAACAATTGAGTAGTAAAGGCAGGACAATCATAACTAAGGCAAGGATAGTAACATATACATAAAAGCATAATAACAAATTATATATTTCATTGTTATATATTAAAAAACACTACACAAAGAAGTACACAAACTATATTTTCACTCCACTATATGATCTCACTCCACTGGCTACATATAGCCATTATATTAAATTTAAATCTTTGACCCTGGCCTTCAGGACAGTCACTGGAACTTCACCCTCCTACCTAAAATTATTCCTTCAGATATACATCCTCTCCTGCCAATGGCATTCTGTAAAAACACAACATCTGATTGTTCCCTCACAACAATATACCAGATTGCTCTCCAAGACATTCACCTGTTCTGTTCTTCTGGTGAGCTGCCAGCTTCCACACGATCTGCCCAGACCATCACAACCTTCAAGAAACAACTGAAAACACATCTGTTCTTCAGACAGGACTAATCCCTAATGTTTAACCTTGCTAACTTTGTTTTAAAGTCCACTGTCCCTAGCATCAGAACTATTCCTACTTGTAAATGTAACTTTGTAGACTAGGCTAGTTGGGTCTCAGTGTAAAATGTTAAATGTTGTATTTCTTTCTAAGTTGCTTTGGATTAAAGCAAAAATGAATAAATGTAAAATACTTTAGGATGTAATCAATGGGGAACCATAGCTGCTGATAAAGTGGACGGTTTATTCTCTTGGTTGCAGTTACCCATAGGAAAAACATACAACAAAGAGAGCTCTGTTTCTCAAATAGAAACTTCTTGAAGACTATTGGACTCTCATATTGTATCTTTTTTTACCAAGAATATTATAGAAACATTTGAGACAAAATAGAAATGTAAATAAACCAGAGAAACTGATTTAGAATACTGGGATTTGAGCTTTTAATCTTTCAGAGGTGGTTTTAGTTTTGTTGGCGTCTCTCTGCACTGAGACTGCTGACAGACACACCCTTCCCTGCACTCTGTTGTGGATGACATCACTGTTAGTGTCTGTAAGCAGAGATTCTGGGGAAAGTCTGGGAATAAAGACCCATCCCTGTGGGGTGAACTGTCATTGGTCTAAATAACTGATCTCAGATCAGTGGTGTGTATTGTCACAATAAACTTGATTATTCTTCAGAGGGTGTAGAGCTGATATCAGATTAATGCTCTTCTATGAAAGAAAAGCACTCAAGAGTGCAGGTTTTTATATTGCTTTAAGATTTTACAACACAGATCCACCAAGTGTGAGTTTGGGGTATGACAAGAACTGTGGCTAATGGGGTGAAAAGTGGTAACTCTGGAGGCCAACAGGTCAAAGAGGACCAACAACAACTTCTAGGGGCCCACACCAATCACTTTGCATTAGCTTTCTTCAGTTTGACGGAGGTCATCCTTTAACCTACCAAAATTGAGGTCTCTCTGCAGATTAAGCTTGAGTGTATTTTAACAATAAAAATATTCCCATCAACTTACAATTTAACATTTTCACATACACTCTCTCTCTCACTCTATTCTACTATCTTCATTTCTGTCTCTCTCACCCCCTCACTCTCTTCATTTCTCTTCCTTATCTCACTACCTTCATTGTCTCCTGGAGAGGAATAATTAGATATGAACCCACCAGATGACAGTTCAATTACTTGATGGGACCTACACATAGGCGTAGTGATAAGAATGTGTGTAAAATCAGCATAGGACACAGTCAGTCCCATTAAAGCACAAAATTATAACAATGAGACTCAAATGACCGCACAAACCATTGAAGAAAGTTTCACTGAATCATCCACCTTTCCAGCTCCAGGTTTAGCTCGAGGTTTTTTATAAGTGCTAAAAACATCCAGGCAGATGTGTTGGAGTGGGCTAGATCCAAACTCTGTGGCTCCAAACTCTCCAAGACTCCAGGCACATGAATTCAAGACACTTAGCTTATACTTAGTTACAGATTTTTTTAAAAACCATGTCCTATTGTGCTATACACTCTTAAAAATAAATGTTCCTTTAAATTCCTTAAAAATAAAAGGTTCTTTGTCAGGCTGCATGGTTCTATAAATAAACTTTAACATGCACAGAACCTTTTTGTTGCACAAAGGATTCTTTGTCGTGGAAAAAGTTTCTAAAGATTTAAAAAAAAAAAGAAAGAAATGGTTCTTTTAAGAAACTTTGACTGAAAATTTCTTTGGTGAGCCAAAATTTGTTCTTCTATGGCATTGATGAGAAAAATCATTTTAGCACCTTTTTCTTTAGGAGTGCAGAGTTATATTTAGAGACCACAGTATTATAGAATAATGTTGTTATATTGTTAGCAGCATCATTTAATTGTTTTGAATGGGCAAGCACTATCACAAAACTAAAAGTTTCACGTAAAACAAAAGACAAACTTTTTGTTGACTTCAAAGCTCTAGGAGGATATAGTCAGAAATTTTAGTCTCAGATGAATAATAATAATAAGAAGAAATACAGCTGCAAACAACAATTGTGGGGTCAAGTCTAAGAAGTGCACAAAGGAAAATATATGTTGACATATCCAATTTCAGTATAAAAACTTAGGTAAAAACACTAAAAACACAAAAATTGCTTATAACTTTTGATGTGTGATGACATATGCCAGGTTTTGTGTCAATACACTAAAGTTTTGTGACGATACAGCGTATTGGTGGGCTCACCTTAAAATTCATTGAAGCGGTATATGAGGATTGATCAAGCAAAAAGCTTTTAAGAACTTTGTGTTATATCTCTAAATGCTATATAACAAATTTCGTACAGATCAGCCAAATTTTGTAGGAGTTAAAAAAAGTATGTTTTAAATAAAACTCAAATCTAAATGATGTAAGTTAAATGACAATATGTACAATTTTTCATGTTACAAGAATTTTCATAAATTTCATTATATCGCTTAACCACTTTTCACTCCTGACAACACCAGTTTTAGGTGCTATACTGAGATACGTTCATGGGTTCATAGCATACAACATTTTATGACAAATACTAAATAGATGCTACATTGGACAAATGCCCTAGGGGGGTTTGGGAAATTTCAAATTAGCAGGATTTTTCATGATGGAAAATGATGCCTTAGAGTGCATTGGAAAAAATAATTTGTTTCTAAGACTTATGAGTCAAAAGTTATGAGCATGAACATTAATTAAATTTTGTTTAATTTAAATTAATTAAATTAAATTAATTTAAATGTTGTCGTTGGTGACGCTAGAGGGTTTGAGTTAGAGATTTCAAATTTGGTCTAGTAACATTTCAGACTGTTCTCAGACTGTATCTGTGTGCCAAATTCCATAACTTTCCTATGTATGATTGTATGGATTGCCATAGATGCAATGACGGAAGAAGAAGAAAACCAACGTTAACTAGATAGTAAAGTTTTAGGACAAGCTTTATGCATGCTTACACATTTTAGCATAAATTATCATTATGTTAACATGTTTTAACATGATACTAGCATATTTTATGAATAATTAGCATAGTTTAGCATAATTTGCATAGTTAGCATATTTTAGCATTAATTTGCATGATGGTAGCACTTTTTAGCATCAATTAACATAATGCTAATATGTTTCATGAAGATTACACATTTTGGCATTAGTTAGCATTATGCTTTTTTATTTTAGCATAACTCCAATACATTTTAACATGATATGATCATAATTAGACATGATGTTAACACATTTTAGCATGATGTTAACATTTCTGTTTGCTGTTAGCAAGAAATGGCATGTTTTAATATGACAGCAAATTATGCTAACATGTTTTAACAGATTCTAGCATGTTTAGCATGATTTTACTATAACTTTGCCTGGTGCTAACGTGACTTAGTAGCATGATGTTAGCATGTTTAAGCATGACTTAGTTTGCTTAACATGATGCTAACATGATTTAACATGACGCTAACATGATAAACCTGAAGTCCACAGACAGCCTGAGTCAAATAACCCCATCCACATCTGTACAATATTCTAATGCTGATATATTGCTTTTTCATTTCATTACACAAAAGAGCCAACTCTGTGGCTGTGTGGCTGGACAGTTTACATGGTGATAATTGAGGACTACTTGCCAGTTTGAATCAATAGCCATCCACTTGTCTCTATGATGTTCTGAAATGTCACCAGTTATTGCTGCATGCTAAGCTGAGTGATATCAGCCCACCCTCAAGTCTCTATATTACATTCTGATGCAGAGCTATGACACAAAGTCTGCCCAATGTTAAGACTAGGGGATTATTTTCAATGAAAATCTATGGATGGTTGCTAGGATACTATAACTGGTTGCTAGGGCATGGCTATGAAGTTAAAATGTTACCATTTGTTGCTGCTTTCTAATCCAAACGATATTAGACCAATCCCAAATCTTTTCAACATTCCGATGCAGAGCTATGACGTCACAAAGTTGTACGCAAAGGTAAGTCTATGGGATTTTTTCGCTTACTTTTCCAGACACCCAAAAAACATTATACACCTGATTGCTTATAAACTATAGCACACTGCTCTTCAATGAGCCGGACTATTTGATACCTCATTCATGGATCTATGAAAAATGGTGCATGTCAAGTTATGAACCAAATTTGTAGAGAAGAAGAAGCATGTAAGATAGTAATAGTGTGCTTTACCTTTGACAAGCACCAGTAACAAGTTTAAATCAAACAGTATGTTGCTATAGAATCAACAGTAAATGTACGCAATAAATATGCCTCAGGGCAAGTCTAAAAGTTCCCAGAAAAAAACGTCCACTGAATTTCGGGTACAGTAGTTATTTAGAAACCAAAACGATACCCCTTATAGTAAAAGTCCTCAGATCTCCCTGCAATTCCCTACTCATTTATTAAACTGTAGTCCTGCAGTCTGCCCACAGAACTTGGCTGCTCCCCATCCCCACTCAATAGCTGCTTTTCAAGGCCTTTTAAAGATGGCTTTTCATCAGTGGCATCCCACAGCAGTGGGAGCAAATGTGAAACAAAAAAAATGTGAAAACAAAAATGTGAAAGGGGAGTGGATTAACCTCTCACTTCTCATTGCATTACTCAGGCATTGCTGTAATCAACAGTCACACAAAAACAATGTTTATATAAATTGAAAGACCCTTGCTAAGATACAGTAAAAAATATTTGGACACCTAAAATGTATGCATTAAACAACAAAATATCAAAACAAGTAGCATCTTTTCTCAAGACTAACTTCACCTTTATGAACCATTTGGTAAATGCAGTGGATGTAGTGTGAATGATGTAGTGTGTAATAAAGGATTGATAATGTAATGACAATGTAACTTATGACATTCATATGATTTTACAGTAAGTGTGAGTTAAGTGACCAGTTATGTTTAGATATGAATGTGTGTGTGTTACATATGCGCACTTATGGGCTATCATGAAACAACATGACGAAAGAATGATTGTATTCCAGAGAAAGCTCTGTCAATATGCTCAGCATGTGAAATAGCCTATGGTCAAAAGGTCATGTCTAGACACCCCTCACATAGCTACATTGCCTACCTACAGTATCACACAATGTAGTGCATTCTGCTTTTTGTCAATATGTACACACACACACACACACACACAAATTAGGCCCAGATTGTGTGCTTCTGTGAGTAGAGAAATATCCACACCCTCAGAGCACCCATCAAAGCTTTACACTGGGGATATGACCTTTCACCTGTCTTTCACAAACTCCCCACAGTGAGGTCATGAGGAACAGAGAGAGACAAACGGGTAATCGTTTTTCTTCTCTGGTTCTTAAGCAACACAGCTAGTTCCTCTCTCCCTCTTCCTCTGTGCTTTTTTTCTTTATCCATGTTATTGTCTTTTTAATTAATATCAAACAGGATAAGTGTAAGTTTGGGTTTGAAAATGTTTGAAACTAATTCAAAATTTGTTCAGTTAATCCAAATGTCATAGGAAATCAAAATATTAAACTTAGTAGACTTCATTTATTCAGGTACTTGAGTAATGATGCAATTTCAGCTTTGTTAGCAAAGCTGAAATATTTTGAATATTTCAAAATATATCAAAATATTTTGATTTCCATTTGCAATCAAAATATTAAATTTTGATTGCAAATTTCAATTTCTATTTGCATGAGATATGTTGTATAATTATAAACACTGAATGCATGAGCCACAGATGTGCAATGTGTTCCCTTTCGAGGGAATGTGACATTGTGTCTGGCTTGACACTATGGGGAATGCCTTCGGTGTGACCGGTGTCTGAATCTCATGTCTAATTACCCATGTAATTGGCCCACAGCAGTGGCTGATGCGCATCAGGTGCGCTCGCAAGTATATTAGGGCACCTGTAGTCTTCAGGAGCCGTTTGTCTGTTGTTCTTGTCTCGACGCGCCAATGGACCCAGCTGCAAATAACTTCAGAAAATGAGGTCCAATGTGTCAGAGATTTCTGGGGAAGACGCGGGAAAAAGCTCTCGTCAGCATTCTCTGATTTGTCGAATATTGTCCTGCTGCCAGCAAGCAAATAAATGCAAGATGTGGCTGGAAGGCAAGATTGTGGGTGAGCTTTCCTAGCCTGGCTGCCCCACATATGTGGAGCTGTTGCTGGTTCATGTTTTGCAGGTGCGAGAAGCTGGTGATCGCTCATAGCCGGCTTGATGAGGGATTTTTGAATTGGTTGTAATTGCACAGCTCCCGTGAGCCTGCCCTTTATCCTCCATCTCACGCTGAGGCAGATAGATTTTGAATGGAGCTGTTATCTCTCTCTTTTCTAATCACAATTATGGACGATTTTCTCGTACTGACAAGGTGCTTGCAGGCGATCTCTCAATGTGCGGGGTCTCCCTGAGGGCTCAGACAGCATATGCGACAGTGGGTCAGGCTGGTGTTGCAGAGCATACAATCGTCGCATTACAGGCATACCAAGCCAACCCGCTCAAGGACCTAGATTGGGGATGGGGCTTCTCCGGACACGGTGGCTGCGCCACTCCACAGATTTAGCTCTCATGGCCACTGAAAAAACAGCTGCCGCCATAGGTTGCTCTATGGCACTGATGGTAGCCACAGATAGACATTTGTGGATAGGTCGGGCCGATATTGGGGAGAATGAAAAGAAAATTTCTCCTCAATTCACCAGTCTCACCCTTTAAGCTTTTCGGCACATCTGTGCAGACAGTCATCAAAAAAGTTTAGAGTGGCCACCTGTGATTCTTTAACTCCCCTCAAGGAAGTGCCTGCTGCCGGCATGATTCAGCCCTCCTCGTTGTATATTTGGAGTTTAAGTTTTGGTCGACCGCAGTTCCGAGTGTCTAGAGATGGTTTTTGTACAGCTCCCCTTGGATAGCGAGACTGGAAGCTCTCCTGGCTGGAAGAGCACCTTGAGGGCAGAGTCCCGTGGTATTGTACCAGCCATCTGCATGGGCAGATGGACCTCGGTTGGGTTACACCGCTGTTTGGCCTTGGAGGAGGCTCACGTCATGGGTTTGCGTGATTCGCCAAGACAGAGGAAGCTCTTGTCAGCGTTGTCTGATATCATCCTGCTGTCAGTGAGCATGATATGCAGGATGTGGCTGGTGAGCTTTCCCTGCTTGCCTGCATATGTGAAGATGTTGCTGAGCTGCACCTGGCCTACAGTTTAGCTGTCTAGGCCACCAAATGCACAGCCGCTGTTATAAGCCTGGCCCACCTATGCCTGAGGACTGGAGGTGGGGCCAGAGGCATGGCCAGAGGCAGAGCATTGCCTCCCAGAGTTTTGCTGCCAGTGTGCTTTTTAGCCCTAGTCGTTGTATGTTTGGAGTTTGGGTTTCGGCCTGGGACCGAAGTGGGTAGAGCCAGTATTATATGGCTCAACTGGAAAGTGGGTCGTGAGGGGCCCCTTAAGAGTTACAATACAATATATAAGAGCGAATATAATATGGGGCCTCTTCTCCCCTAAACTTTCCCGGCTGGAAGAGCACCTAGAGGGCAGACTCTCCTGTGGTGTTATGGTCAGTCGGTTATTGTTGAACATGGGAGACCTGGATTTGGATCCCCTTTCTTGGGGTTTCTGGGGGTTTCTGGTGATTTAGATTGGGTTTCATCACTTTCGACAGAAAGTCTGGTTCCCATGTATTGGCAAAGTTGCCCCCTCCCCCTGTGGATACAGGGTCCTTAGCCTTTCCACCATCCTGCTGGCAAAGGAGATGGTATGCTGGATGGTGGCAGTTAGCAATTAGTGGCTCCTTTTCGACTGCTATTTTCCAGAGTGTTAGAGTTGCACCTTCACTCTAGGAGATCTCCTGCTCCCCATAGCTCCATGAAGGGCCAGTACTTTCAAACGGCTGAGCCCTTGCACTAGGGTGAGTGTGGAGTACCTGTGTATAGAAGATCCTTTACTCCCTGCAGAGCCCTTGGAACACTGGTCCCCTGGGGTATGAATAAAGTAGCACCCTCTGCTCCCCTTAAGACCATCGGGAAGGGAAATGGGGACATTATAGTTCCAAGTGGGTGGGGCCAACCATTCTCAAGCTCCCCTCTAAACTTTGGTTACGCTGGGTTGTGTGCAGAGTAGTACCCTTTTTCTGAGCAGGTTCTATGCCTTCCCTAGAGCAGGACGCAGGTAGAGTAGTACTTCTCCCCCTGGAGCGCTAGCTTTTATGCAGCTGGCCCAGTGGCCCGCTGCGGATTGCCATGTGGCACAAAATGAAATACAATCAGAAAGTGAGCTGATGAAAGACGGAAGCATAAGAACCACAGCCATGGCACAGCAGGCATGGTCCAAAGTGAGATAGACATCCAAGATGTCTGTCATGTTTATTTACCATTTTGTTGGATTTTTGTAGGATTTATTTTGTGAGATTTTCTGTGTTCACAGTCGGGTTGTTTGTGAGGGGAATCTGTTTGATGTGTGGTGTGCTGTCATGATCACATAACGGCACTCCACACTCTATAGGAACAAAACTGGTAAATCCTTGATATTTTATTGTTATCTCATGTCTCTCACATTTTTTGTGGGGCCCAGCCTTAAGGGCAGTAGAAGTTATTCTTATCAGAATCAGTCCAATCTGAGAAATAACATCTCTTATCTGACTTCCTGTGTCTATCTGGGGTGTTTTAGTGTAAATCATTTAGAAAACCATTCTTGCAAGATATGTCATGGTAAAAAAATTCTGAACAAATGGTTTTATGAACAGTTTACACTGAAATCTGCTTATGTTTCATGAAAGAGCCCCTTAGTCTGTATTTGTGTTTTGTCAACACATTCAATGCAGGCTTCTGTGCTTTACAGGAGCTAAAGGAGCTAAATGTGTGCAGGTTTTATAGAAACAGAAATTTAAAAGTGTGTCTGTGAGTTTACTTAACCATATATTATTCACAAATTTGTACCCAAAAGTTAACAAAACCTGAGAAATCAGAGCAAAACCTCTGTAATAACCCTGCAAAAATGCAAATGAATGAATAAGTAAATTAATGAGTTTTTATAAAATTGTAAAAATGCAGAACGTTTTCTGTAAGGATTAGGTTATATTGGTTATTATGTAGCTGTTCATAAAAAACAACAAAGTCTATTGAATGTCCCCATTTAGACAGATAAATAAGTGTGTGTGTGTGTGTGTGTGTGTGTGTGTGTGTGTGTGTGTGTGTGTGTGTGTGTGTGTGTGTGTGTGTGTGTGTGTGTGTGTGTGTGTGTGTGTGTGTGTGTGTGTGTGTGTGTGTGTGTGCTAAAAGCAGTGTGTGTTAAAAACAGGAAAAACAGCTGTCCACCAATCAAGGTTGCATGCTGTCCGTAATTACCCCATTAAGCTGATTTAACTCACCCACACTCACACACTTGATGGTATTACATTTGTTATTTGTGGTAAGAGAATTTGTATTTGGGTTAAAAACAAGTACGAATTTCAAAGATAATGACAGGAAATCTTTAAAATGTTTACTTTAAAATGCATAAGTTCTAAATGTAAATACTTATGTCTGTTACAGTTGTTGAAATACACCCTTTTCCACCAAATGTTTTAATTTAATGTCAAGTGGTGTAATTAATCAAAGCAGTTTTCCTCTTATTACTAAATGATGTAAACCATTATTTTAAAAAGAATCATAAACTGCAAATACATTACTATAGGATAAAAATAATTTCCAATTATTATTTTTTATTAATATGGATTTAACCATTTGATATGTGATGGCTTGAACATATAATTAACTTGAACCTTGTCGTGTCATAAAATACCAAAGCACTGTTTATACTGTTTTACTTTAATTATTAGAGATTTACAGTATTTGACAGTTCACAAGAGTCTGCTCTTGGGTCCACCTGATTGAAAGTCGATCTGTGCATTGGGTGTGTCTGCGTTTGCTTCCTGATATACACACAAATGTGGGTCTTGTCCGTCAGACTGTATCCGGGGGCTGTGAGCCAGGGCCAGTTCCCCCTTGTTATATTTTTGCTGTATGTGCAAAAATATGTGAGTTCCTGTGTGTGTGGCCAAGTGTAATCTTTTATCCACCTTTTCATCCTGTTCAGCTGTGTGTTTTCAAAGTGAGAGTGTTTTGATGAAGTTCACTGGGGTTTTACGTAATAACAATGGAGTATTCAGAGCTAAATATGAACAAAAACTTTTGGTTCCCGTGACTGGATGGTGTTTAGTAATGTTTTAACAATATTTATTATTTTCACCTCTGTGTCTTTTTTTATCTATTCTGACCTGCTCTGGCAAACATGTGCATACATGCGTATATGTGTGTATCTGTGCCAGTGTGCAAGTACTGTTTTATCTGTAGCTCATGCAGCCCTGTAAGGTGAGGGGTCAGATCTGGACATGTACCATGTTCACTGATATGTGCGCAGAGGTCACAGGTTACTTGGATAATGATCCATGTGGGTGAACCATGGTCTGGTGTCTGGGCTGGGGTAAAGCCTGGGCTGTGATGTCACAAGGTCAAAGTCCAGAAATAATAGTGGGTAGGCTGTGTGCAGCCATGCATGTATGCGCTGTCAACTTCAGACATTTCTACAGTTTGATGTCACAGCAGGGTGACATAATGTGTATTTTTAAATATGTCCTGGTTTCAGAGGTTCAGCTCACTCACACATCTTTAGTAGTAATGTTCTGCTAGCTATCGTCTCTAGTATTATTTGCAAAAATGTTTCTTTGTCATTTAAAGTTGAATTGCTGATTCTTTAATTATTGACTGTCAGCCTATCAGCTTGCAATGTTTCAAAATTACCATAACAGCTACTTTCATCTTTGTAGTACAAGCATATTGTCAAGCTGAAGAAATAACCAAGCAAAAATGTATTTTCGACAATGGGCCAAATAACCTATCAATTTCTATTTGTGTAAAAATGCAAGAGGATTTGTTGTCCCTCTTTAATTTTCTATTAACCACAGTGGTACATCAGACAATGCAGATCACATTCGCAAAGCCCTTTGCAATTGTATTTTCCATGTCTTAACAATCTAGTCATATTTAAATTGCAATAGCAAATACCCATTTGCGATTTTATTTCCAGTGCATTGTTTTTATTCCATTACATAGAAATTTGCACCCTAAATCATGCACGTACTGCTACCTATTATTAGTATAGATTATTGACACTGTTACAATGAAAATAAAACACCATAAATCAGGGGAAACCGGTGTGTCATTTAAGTCAAACTGATTTACATGACTGCCTGGGTATACTGTAACATCAAAGTAGTGCACATGGTTTGATACAATTTAAAAATTCCGACCTCTGAAAATGCACTCGGTGCTCCTCTTCAGTTAATGTGAAATCAGCCATCGTGTTTGAAGCTTAAGGGAGCTGTTAAGTACTTTGTAGCAATGCATAACAAAATTTACGTGAACATTTAAGCAGTTAAGGGGAAATATTTAGTGACAGCCTTAAATTTGGTGACAGACAGTGAACATTTCCCCTCTTGGTCATCAACCTTGAGTGACGTCACTTCTAAGCCAGTTAGTTGCTTCAACTCTAAGTACCCCTTTCCCTCTTCCCTGCTTTCTCGCTCTCCAGCCCCTCCAGTCCAACCATCTGTGCATCCTGCCCTCTATGCCCTGCTGTGCCTCACGGCCATGCTCCTGCCACAGCACCACTGCTCTGAAATAACTGCTAGCCTTGAAGTTTATTAGTTCTATTATTATTACAAAGTTCTCCCAGTCTTGTTTGTGGCAATAAACTTTACCTTGCACCTGCAACTAAATTTGTCTGAATCCTTGACAGATCTGACCAACATGGATTCAGCAGGTGCAGATTCTCTACGCAATGCCATGGCCCAAGGAGCACTCCTAGGAAAGCACGCCAACCAGCTCAACAGCACATCCAGAGAAGTGGACAAACTCATTGCTCAGGTGGCTGAGTTCTTGGCCCACATACAGGAATTACAACAAGATGCCATTCCCCTGCTGCTGGTCAGCAGTTCACTGGTTCAATCATCCTGGAGATTCAAGGGGGTGACATCTTGTCATGTTTCTTCCCTATCTTTGTCACTTCTGCACGCCGACCCTGAGCCCATGCAATTGGGCCACCTAAACCTCCTAGGAGCTGTTGGTGGTCAGGATTGTTTTGGGTGAGTGGCGTCATAGGTTGAAGGGTGCAGCCCAGCCATGTTTGGATAGATCATAAGAATCTAGTATATATGCGTTCAACCTTAAGAGACTTAACTCTCGGCAGACCTGCTGGGCACTTATCTTTGGCTGGTTCCTTTCATATGGGCCTGGGTCCAAGAATGTCAAGCCTGATGCTCTCTCCCAGCAGCAGGGAGGGAAATTCTGACCAAGGCCATTCTGCCTAAAGAAGCAGTGGTATCCCTCTCTCTAGCAGTGAGGCCAGTTGTGAAAGCAAGGTGCCAAGAGGGTGTCCAGTGGACCCTTAGATGCAGTGAGGTCTGCATCTAAGTGAGCATCTAAGACATTTGATTAAATGTTAAAAATGTAAAATTAAAAATATAATACAATTGTACCAACATATTAATTTCAATTTAATTTTTGTTATTAGAAAACTACAATTAAAAAAAAAATGTTTTTGAAATAGATGATTTGGAACAAATAATGAAAAAAAAGCAGCCAATAAGAGCGCAGGATAGAGGGGAACTCCTTCAAAAATCTTTAAAAATCTTCTGAGGATGATTCCTCAAGAAACTGGGTGATGGAAAATTTGGGCAATTTGTGTAAAGTCTAGATGAAGGGTGACTATATTGAATATGCTAGAATATATCCTATTTTACCTTATTTTTAATTTTCTTTAGTCACAACATAATTCCTAAAGTTACATTTGTGTTATTTCATAGTTATGATAAGTTTACTGTTATTCATAAATTAAGAAAAAATATGAACAAAGAAAAAGTGTTTCCAAACTTTTGACTGGTAGTTTACCTCTGTGGGTTTTTTCTCTCCAAATGTCCTTCAGAATGACAACAAAACTTCTCTGTTGCTGACAGGAAGTAAACATTTTAATCTGAGCCAATGACAAATAACTATTTCCTGTCTGAGGATGAAAGAATGTCCTCAAACCAAATTGGTACAACCTCCCTCAGCAGCACCCAGCAACAGCACCAGCTTTCTGTAATCTGACTGTTTGTTTGGCAGTGTGTGTTTTTATAGCTGTGTTTAGGAAAGCCCTAGGGCCCCAATTAATGGCTGCTTTTGACTCCAAGCATTTTGTATCTGTGTATGTGAGAAAGAGAATGAGAGACATATTGTGATACTAATCTTATTTACAGTTCAGTCAGCCGTTTTGAGACTATTCAGCTTCAGGAAATGAGGGTATATAGGGGCTGACTGAGTATATTTTTGAGTATATGTGTGTGTCTTGGTGTGTGTCTACATGTGTGTGTGTTGGACTCTTGCTAAGCTTGAAGAAGCTTTTAACCTTAACAGGGATGTAAATGGGACATCTGAATTTAACTTAATTTTCACAATTATATTCTAATCTAATAATGACAAACTATATATCATTGGAAAAGTCTAAGACTGTAGAATGCATATTTGAGCACTAATCATATGTGATTAGTGGTTTATTAAATAAAATGTAGGAAGCGTATTTGATTAATATATGATAAGGGTGTGCATCAAAACAATTTACTTAACCAAATATTGGGGACAAATTTGTACCCAAAAGTTAGCAAAACCTGACAAATCTCAGCAAAGCCTCCTTTTGCAGATGTCCATTTGTAAAAATATAGTAAATAAAGGTGTTTTTATTGCAAAAATGCAGAAACTTTTCTTATTGGGGTTAGGGTTAGACTGTGGGTTAAGGTTGTTTATAACTAGCTGTGTATAAAAACAAGAAAAGTCTATGGAATGTCCCGATTTAGGTAGATAAGTAACTTTGTGTGTGTGGCCTGTCTATTGTACTTCTTGACTGCAGCAGATGTGCACTAAACAATAAAATGGATAAAGAAAACTGTGTATAAATAGCCTAATGTGTGTGTGTGTGTGTGTGTGTGTGTGCAGCTGCAAAGCATGTGAAGACATTTGGTCCTATAAAGACATTCTACACCAACCATATGTCAGTTTCTGACTTTCTCACTCTCTTCTTTTCAACAGGTGGGGTATGATGTAACGTAAAGATAAAATGCAATAAAGCTTGTGTGTGTTTATGCACAGGTACATGTGAAGATTTGTATGTTGGCAGACATAGTTAAATCCAGATTTAAATTCAGCTCAGATAAGAAACCCAGAAATAAATCTCTCTCCATTACAATGCGCCTACACACAGAAGAATGCTATCAGCGGCTGATAATGTCAGTAAACATACTGATAAAACACAATTCTTACTGCTTTTAAAACCTTAGACCATGAGCCTTAGTGAATTACTGTGAATGATCTATAGTAACTACACTCTCAAACAAAATAAAAATAGAAAAAATAGAAAATGAATAGTCATGAATCATCGGTCACTGTATCTAAACAGTGTCTAGCTCTGCTGTCAGTAGTCTCATGTTACCAGGTTTCACAATTAGTATGAAGTCTGGTCCACTTTGCGGCTAATACTGGCCAGAAACTTCCCACCTAAACAGAATGATAATGCCTGATTGACATGTAGCAACAGACTGTAACTGGTTACATGACAGTGTTTAAGGGTGGGTGCATATACATCTCCACAAACAGCTGTATGACTTGCAGTAAATTGATACAAATCTGTGAACACAGACTCCTGCAGGTTGCACAAACCCAGCCAGTCAGATTACAACTTAATTGATAGAAATAGATCCTGTAATTTATTTTGTGTACCATATTTCAGATGGTCAGTGAACTTGACTATAGGCAGTTTGTGGGTGTGACGTCTGAGGCCAAGACCACCCGTCTGAGGCCTTCGGTATAATAACTGGCTTGGTTAATAGAACAATACCGTTTTAAACTGTTGAAAGAGGAGCAATTATTCTCAGGTTATAAAACTGAACTCATCTTTCGTCCTACTTTCCTGTATTCTGTGACAGCACCTTGGGGAGATGTGATGAGAGGGAGGGGTGTAGAGAATGAGGTATAGAAGCTGTATAGGTTGTATTTAGCCGCTAAAGGTTCAGCTGTCCTGTATTAGTGATACACTTGAGATGAAAGTTGAGACCAGCAGCATATATGATGATCAGAAGGATGTGTGTGTGGGTGAAAGAGAGGGACAGCCTGATAGATGTGTCAGTCTAATATGGTGTGAGGGTAAGCATTACAGTTGTTGTCTGGTTGAGATTGGGTTTCAAAGGCAGGTGTGTGTCTAAGACCCTAGTAAAGATATGTACCTTTCTTTTTTTTTCTTTTTTGGGTGTGACTGTGTTCAGTGCAGCCTCAGGGTGCCATGTGAATGTCATCATGACCTTTTGGAATTGAAAGAAAAAATCCTTGCAACATTCTAACAGCTCTGAAAAACAAAAATGCCACCAGGTTTAAGTTTATTCAACCAAGTTCAAACCAAACCACACTATTTATATAACTCAACATATTATACAATTTTGGGCCCCTCAACCCCACCCATATCCAAATCCAACCTAAACTGGTTCTAAAATGTGTTTTTGTGCACACAGAAGCTTACAAAAAACAAGACACCTGCCAAGTACAGTGATGAATCTGATGCAGCATTTCCTTTGAACACAATCATGTCCAGTTCTCAAAAACCTTAACACTAAACAATGGCATACGGCAATCAGCTGTCTCATGAAAGGAACATCAGATCAGGAACTTGCTTAGTGACAGTTGTCAGACAATTTACCTGGTGGTATGTTTACAGTAATTTGGTGCTGTTAGATAACATTAGAGGAAAGAGCTACTAAAATTTGTAGTTAATGTAATAAGTCATTCATGTATTTGTTTTCCTTGTATTCCCAATCCAGAGGACATTTTTATACTATAAACATAGGAAAATTTAACAATATCATTTGTTTTACTCAACACTGCTAAAATGTGTACCACAGCCAAGATCCTAAATATAACAGAATATGCAAGAAATTTTAGGTTAGTATGAGAATTAAAAGACTGTTTTATGTGCAAAAACAGAGATGACTCACAGTTTCACCATCTGGGTCTACACACACACACACACTCGTCGCTGCATGTCTGCTCAGCATGCACCGTTACAGCAGATCCGCCTGCAGCAGTTTGCCATGTTGATTTGCACTTTACAGGACATGGTTCAGGATATTCGTTATCTTCCAACCTGCAGTCACAAATACACTGCACATCTTCAGCACATGTAGGAAAATATGTGAACACATAAAGAGCAGACCCTTAAAGTAATATGGTGTTACCTTAAAAATATATAATAAAACCACTACCATTATGGTAATACCATGGTACAGTGTCTTTTAAATACCATAATACCATGGTTTAGGGAAAACCAGGGTCCTACTAAATATTGTAGGACTACTGACTAAAATGTAACACCAGTTTAACATTTGCACAGCCCCACACAAAACACACATAGGGCATGTTGTCACGTATTGGAATTTTAATAAATAAATTAATTTATTAATGTAATGTCATTTATAAATTATTATTAGTTATAAATTATTAAGACAGCTTTGTAGAAGCTAAAGCAATACACAAATACATCTGTACAACTAGACATCAAAATCTTCCTACTGAGATGCAGACTTTGTGACAACTAGCCCTGATGAAAAAATCCATATATTTTACCATCTGACACTGTAACTGACCCACAGTACTGTCACAGTATTTTTTTCTTCCAGCTTTCATCCTGGTGATGGTGTGTCAGTTAAATTAAATTTAAAATGATGCTTGTTGACTAGACAGTGTTTATTATAAAGATGAGAAAGAATTTTTGCCAGAAAACTCTAGAAAGAAACCTAGATCTAGGTCCATCAACTGTCAGTTTGCTAGCTAACAGTCGTGGCATTCTTTAAATTCTGACATATTCATACAGCTTAACAAACATCTAGAACCTGTTATTGCTTTCTGTGTGTGTACATATCTGAGTGCAGAGTTTCACCACAGATAACCTTTCATTAGGCAGACATGTGCTCTCCTGTTTAATGATTTTGGTCGTCCAGCCAACAATGAAAACATAAAATCAAGCCCAATGATTGACAGAGTTTCTTTCAGTTTTCTTATTTCAGATGTGTTGGTACAGGGAGAGACTTGTGCTCATGATTAAATATTCTCTGTGTTTCTTTTTAAAAAAGTATCTAAGGGATCTAAGTCCTGAACACCACACACACTTACTGGGAACACCTGGACTACTTTGCAATTAACTAATCAGCCAAATTAAGTGGCAGATATGCAATGGGTAAAATCATGTAAATATCGGTCAGAAACTAGTTAATATACATCAACCATCAGAATGTGGGAAGGATAATGTGATCTCAGTGACTTTGACTGTTGATTGAGACTAACGTCACTAGACTTCTATTGCTTTTATACACAGCTAGTTATAAACAATAACTCTACTGATAAAATAACCTAAATAACCTAACCCTAACTCACACTCTAACCCTAAAAGAAAATTCTGCATTTTTACAATTAAAAAAATATATTTATTATATTTTTTTATAATAACATTATAAGAAAATAAAGTTATAATGTTATAATAATGTAGTATTTTTACAAATGAGGACCTCCTCAAAAGGAGGTTTTGCTCAGATATGTCTTTTGGGTACAAATTTGTCCCTAATATATGGTTGAGTAATCACCTGACAAACCCTCTCATCTAAATAGGGGCATTCCATGGATGTTTGTTGTTTTAATACACAGATAGTTATTAACAATATAATCTAACCCTAACCCGCACTCTAACCTTAACCCTAACAGAAACCTTTCTGAATTTTTACAATAAAAACCTTTAAATATATTTTATATTTTTATTATTTAATATATTTTATAGCATTTTTAAAATGAGGATGTTTCCAAAAGGATGTTTATCCTCAGATTTGTCAGTTTTGTGACCCCCCTCCCCATTACATTTAGGTTTTATTTTAGAGACGTTTCAGCTTTAATACTAAACACATGGGTTCCCAATACTGGCATAACCACAAGATTATTATAAGCATGTGTGTTGAAAGCCACAGTGCATTTCTGATTTTGTGCCTGAATTTGACCTTTAATGTACACTTTGTGTTTGTGTTATTCACTTTCAGAGTCATACTGTGTAGCAGCTTGATTTTGAGGGGTCACTATAGTCATAATATCCATGAATTACTGCGTTTGACTGAGGTTACCACTTGGTAATGTCATATCCTGTTTACTTCCTAATCTTCAAACATCCAGAGCAGGAAGTAGGGAGTTTCCTGTAGCTTTAGTGAACGTGCTGTTGCAGTGGTCACCTGGCATGTAAACTGAGCACTCATGCTCAATGCTGATCGGCTCACAGGAAACTTTCTGTAAGTAAATACTGAGTAAATCAATGACTCACAGCCAATCAGTTGGGAAAGATCATTTTTGATGACCCTCCCACTTTGATGACCAGTTATTCAATGGTAAATTTAAGCCTGTGTCACATTGTGGTAAATTTCCTGCAAATGATTTGATCTGAATTCTGTGGGTTGTTTGTTTTAGTTTGCTCACCCATTAGGTGCTTTTACATGGTGCATTGTATTCAATTGTAATCGGTTTTCAATCCAAAGTGAAATCCAAAGTTCAATCCAAATGAAAATGTTTCATGTTAACATCTCAGTCAGAATAAAAATGTCCAAACCAACTGAAATTTTAATTGGTTTGATAGGAAACCAATAAACAAATTGCACCATGTTAACACGCCCCAGTGTGTCAAATCGATTACTTTGAGTCTATGTCCTTCTGTGCGTGCCTGGTCTTGATGTAATTCAAGTCAAGAGAATGAAAACACTTAAGTGAGGGTATCCCTAAGGGGGAAAATGCCTGAGGAAAGAGATTTCTTTATGAGCATTGCAACAAACCGTCACCCTTACCTAAATGTTTATACTTGATTATGTTTAGTTTCTGTCAAAAAACAGCAACAGAGAAGCGGTTGCTATAGTTACAAATTCTTAAAGAGAACATAACAGACCATCAACTCACTGTCGCAAAGCTACAACTCACATAAGAAATAATGGACCTCCATTCTGACAGGATTTAAAATGCAGCAAAGAGGACGTAGGCTTATGTGTCGTGTCCCAAGATATTCCGACTGAAAGTGTTTGTGTTATTCACTTAAATACCAAAACATATTAAATAACATCTTATATAAATAGTCAACCCGAATATTTTAATTGGAATGATTTCAGTCAGGATTATGAAAAATGTGCATGTAAATGTGGCTATTGAAACACTGCTGTTTGATCCTGTAGGCACTTTTGGTTCATACTAAACCTTTCATAAAATCTAGTAATAATCTGCCTGCCTAAACAGCATTTTAGGGCAACATAGGTATGCTTTTGACATAAAGGCTATTCACTGAAATGTTCACCCAAAAAACAGTCAATATTTTGGCAAAATGCTAAAGCAACATTGCATGTGCAAATAAAACAAACCAATCCAAAATCAAAAGTTATTTTTAACATACATCCAAGATGGAGGCTTGTTGTCTGTAAAGGCAGTGTTGTCTGTGAGGTCCAACACTGTAGGCTATTGAGTGTATCACAATACAATACAAAACAATACATAACAATAACAGTGACTTGAATAACACAGATTCTAAAGGTGTTGCTCCGTGTGCCCTGCATGGGTGTGTTCATGTGCTTACATCACCTGAGTGTTACAAGGACAGTTATTATTATGTATATTGCTTTGAATTTGTCATGAATAAGGTCAAAGTATGTGAGATGTGTATAATGAAACAACTGAGGTGTGGTAGAAATACCAAGGAAGTCTGAGGATGCGGGAATGACTACTGGACCCTACGGAGGGGACTTTCATCTCCAACGATTATTTAAACAATGCCACTGTTATACACCATGAGAATGTTTTGTGTCTCACAAGTTCACTGATTTCCTCTGGTGACATTAGTCTGTGTGTGTGTGAGTGAGCGGTAATGAAGGTGTCTATTTCTGTGTACTGAAGGTCAACCAAAGGTTCTTATTCCAGCAGTTACACCCTGTGTGTGCATTTCAAGCATTAACTCAGGCTGGAGTGCTGAACAAAAATCTCATTTCAATATTTGTCTTAGACCGTTTTCAGAGCAGTCTATTTCTGTGTAACCTCTTTAAAATGACCCAATTGTAGATGTGTGTAGAGAGGATGATGGTTCACCCTAAGCTCTCATTTTCTTAACCCCTTCCTTTCTCTCCAACTCACTTTATTTCTCTCAGAGTCTCTTTGTTTGTTCATACCAGTACTTTCTTTAATTTGTGATGCCTGCAGCATTGACTGATCCAGATACTGGGAGTGATTGTGTCAGTCTGTGGGTGATGTGATGGCACATTAGCAGAAAGATCTTCAGATATGCTCTCTCTCTCTCTCTCTCTCTCTCTCTCTCTCTCTCTCTCTCTCTCTCACTCTCTCTCTCAATCTTTAGCAGTATGTGCATGTTTGTGTATCAGATGGTGAACAAGCCTGAATCCATGGACATGGAATTACCCTTACAAAGGATTTTACAGCCAAGAATATTGTGTAAATCAATTCAGACAGCAGGAAATAGTAGAAAAACTGCTTAAAGGTGAGTTCAATTCAGAAGTCTTTGGCCAGTTTTAAAGTTAAATAAAAGGCTATAGCTGCAGTTATCTTTCAGTGAAATCATGCTTGTGCCTTTGGAAGGATTCATATTACAAATGGTTGCATTTATCAGGTTTCTTGCACTAACTGTGTTTTGGTGATATGAGTAGTTATGAGTTTACTTTCCTTGGCATTTTTGAGCTGGAAGTGTATATTTTAGAAAGCTGAAATATCACTAGAGAGAAGTTTTATGAAAATACACCTGCACACAACGTACAGTATATGTATACTATATTTAGTGAGGTTTATTTGGAAATTTTTGTAGCATTATCTTAAGTTTATTCACTGAAGTTAAAGTCAGTGCTTTATAAATAATTATATATTAGTGTATATATGTGTTGGCTGTTTTAATCTAATAAGCTTGTCTGGCATTAAGCAAAGTTTCAGATTAATGTTAGTGTCTCAAGTTACTGCATAATGTTTCTTAGATTTTTAAAATTTTGGCATGTTCATCAACATCTGTTTTAATAGAGATATATTTGTTATCCTCAGTGCCCAAAGGTAAACCTAACCTTTACTAAAACCTTTATTTTTAAAATTTAACATTTTCATTAAGACTTTTGTTTCATTAAGGCTTTTCTTTTTAGAAAATGTTAGCTCCTCCTCCCTGGAATGTAGCTGATTTTAGGTAGTATTTCCTTTGCGAGGAAATTTGGTCTCACAATGTAAGCAAAATCTGACCCATACATATATGTTTGTTTGACTATATTAGTGAGCTCATTTCATATCCTTCTATTAGTTTTATATCAGGCTAATAATATATAATATTTTCTATCCCCCAACTGTAACACCCCCCCAAAACCTAACTCTCACACAAACATGTGCATGATATTAGATTTACAGAAAGTAAAGGACAAGTAAAATGTCGATTGTCATGATATTTAACTATTGAGATCAATTGACCCTCACAAATATAGCTAAACCTGTACACAAACACACACACACGTGTTCTGTGTTTGTCAGAGGAAGACCATTTCCACCTCCTGTTGACTGCTCACCTAGCAGGATGATATGAGTCCAGATGGGCACTTCCTACATCACGCACACACACACAGTTAGCAAGCTACCTAAATAGCTACGTACCATAGAATTATGTTATTTTTGTAAAGTTAAAGGTAATTAGGCAATTTCGGAGAAGATAGCAATGCTGTTTTGGAGAGAATAGCATCCTACTTTGCCCTCAGAGTGCTCACTAAATCCATGAATAATCAAAACACATGAACAGGCTGTTGACAGAAAATGTGAGTAGGGTGTGTGTAGGTATGCAAATACTAGTTTGACAAGCAAGTAGGACATCATACTATCATTGCATTCGGACTGTCAAAATCTAACAATTCTACTATTTTATGGCTGGGTTTAGAGTTGGGCGGTATAAAATTGCCCAAGGAATCAACAACACTATTGTATAAGGCTGCAAGTAGGAATAGTTCTGATGTTAGGGACAATAGGAGAGGAAAGGTTTTTTTAAACAATCTTAAACAAGGTTAATGTAGAAGCATTGGGGATTAGTTAGGTGTCTGTAGAACAGATGTGTTGGCAGTCATTTTTTTTTAAATTGTGATGGTCTCAACAGATTGGATGGAGGCTGGCAGCTCATTCCACCAAAGAGGAAGAAAATATGTAAATGTGTTAGAGAGTGATCTGGTACCTCGTTAACTATCCTCAAGGCCAGGGTCAGAGATTTAAATTTGATGCACATGGCTACAGGTAGCCATTAAAGTGAGATCAGGAGGGGTGTGATGTGGACACTCTTTAGTTGATTAAAGACATTAATATTTATTTATTTAGCAAACATTTTTATCCAAAGCGACTTTCAAAGAGAAAGAGCATTTACATTTTGTCCAGTCTTCAAATGGCAAGAGCTTGGATTAGGAGCTGCGTTGTGTGTTCAGACAGGAAAGCTCTGATCTTTCTGATTTTGTAAAGCATGTACCTGCATGACCAAGAGGTTGTTGCAATGTCAGTTCTAAATTTCAGCTGGTTATCAAACACCACTCCAAGGTTCTAGCAGAATGAGTATGTGTTAAAGTTGATGGTCCAGGCTGAAATGTGCCGTTGTGTTCTAATAATGGGTTGGTCGGGATTACCAGGAGTTCAGGCTTACTGACACACACAAACAAATGTGAACACAAAGACCAACAGCAAATTACACACATATACAGTCTGCCATTATACACAGTTAATATATCTGAATATATATCTAGATTTTCCATGTGCTCGTGGATCATGATATAGTTAAGCAGATATTCATTTGTGCAAAATTACAACAATTTAGTATTTACCCAAACACAGTGAGAGTGATGGTTAGTGTGTGTGCCCGTGAGGAAGAATCAGAATATTTATGCTTACTCTCTCTCTCTTATTCTTCCTCTGTCTCTCTGTGAGAGGGGCCGACTGGTTTATTAATGATGTTCTTTTGTGTGGGCTGTCCCACCACTCGTATCCCTGCTGCACAGGCAACCACTGACCTGTTGTCATAACAACAGCTGTCTTCCTGACAGCCTGCACACCCCCACCCAATGTTGTATATGTGTTTAGCAAGTTTAGCAACACCTCCCTTTGGGCATGCCCTCAAAGGTAAAAATAATGAATTAACAGATTAAATAATATATTACTCATATATTATTCTTTTTATATTATAAATATATAATTCATACAGTATTCAATTTAGGCTTGTTTTTCAGAAAACTGAAGAAAGACTTTAAACTTTTGACTGCAGTTTCAATGTGTGTGTGCTGCATTGTAACATAGGCTATAAGAATCAGTTGTCGGTTAAAATTGTTGGATTAAACTCACACACACACATTTATACATAAATGTTCGACCACGTGACAAATCCGGATTATTGTCCATGTAAAAGTGTGAAGTAGTTTAACAAGGCGAGCACAAATGTGTGTGAGAAAGAAAGAGCGAGAGAGGCAGCATGCTGCAGCTAGGAGGTGGGTGTAATTTGGGTCACTGGATATGAATAGCCTTGCCGATTGAGGATTGTGAAAGTGTGCACTGCAGTGTGTGTTCCACCAATTCTCATTAAAAGGTATTATTACCAGGAGTGTAAAATATACGCAAAAATATATATTTAAATGAAAGTACAAATACTGAATGAAAATTTTACATTTAATTTTAAAATTGTAAGTAAAAGTATCTACCCAAAAATATACATAAGTAAAAAAGTAACACATTAAATTGTACTTAAGTAATTTGTACGTAAGTATTTAAAAAGTAAAAGTACCAGGAAGAATGAAAGCAGGAGAATTTTTTAATCTTTCACAATGTGAAGTGAAGGAACTGCGTAAAGATTTGTTCTGCGTTAGAACTCATTTTATTTAACTATCAAACAGCAATACTTGCTAAATCTTAACATGAAACTTGCTACTCAAAGTTGTAAAACCTGATTTTAAAACGGTTGTCAAACACAAGTCTACTAGGGCTGAAGATCGTCTTACAGGCTGTTATACAGTGATTATTATCATATATGTGTTTTAGGCACAGGTCAAAGTGCTAGGTGTTTCATTAACTGAAGTGATGTGATGTCACTTCCCAATGACCAATGAACATTTTTGACTAATTACACTGTATGGTAAAATGACTCTCATTGGCAGAATGAATAACATTTAAATGAAACTGGACATAAGCACAATTCAATTGATTCATTCAGCGCCAGTTCTAAACATTTATAGACCCTCTGGGAGGCCCCCTGCCTCATAGAAATTACCAATAAAGCCACATTGCCTAAATATCTTAAGGCAGCCAGGATTTTAATGGTTTAGTAATTGATTTGTTCACAAATTTATTTACAGCAACATGCCCACCCACTCTTTGGAATAATGAACAGTTCTTGTCAGGAATCTGTCAGGCTCTTCTCACAGCTAATCACCAACCACAGATCAGCTAAGCCCCTCTCACAGCCAAACTTAATTCCACAGTCTCTCACATTGTACCAGTTCAGCAGAATACTGATCACCTGAACAAATTTAATTGAATATCATCACCTCTTCACCCTCCACAATCCACAACCTCCTGTATCTATAAGAACAATCAAATCGCCAAATAATTGGCCACATACTCACCATCACTTACACTTCCTCAGCCTAAAGTTTTTGACCTGCTGTCATCGCCAGTCAATTAATCTTCCTCTGGCTTGGAGGACTGCAATGGCTTCCTTTTTAAGTGTTGATCCTGGAAATGTAGCTGCAACAGTTTCTTACCATTAATTTTCTCCACCACGTCCAAGAAGTCTTTGGCAAATCTCCTGGAGATTCTTCAAGGGGTGAGCAAATTTAGCCACTAAATATGGATAATATTTATATGTTTATATGTTCATGATAATGCCCTAAGATTTTGCACCCTGGCAGCTTCTAATGGATGGAACGAGAGCTAGCTCCTCAACACGTACCAACAGGGACTGAACCCTTAACTGCGGCTACATTTGTCCTCCTATGATGACACCATTGGTTTGGAACGATTTATACAACTCACCATCCATGTGTCCAGCCGAGCCCAAACCATAATGAAAGGCCAACAGGGTCAACGACACCAACTGCAGTCACTCCAGCCAGAATCCCACAGCTCTCCAGAATAAGGCAACTAACCTGAGCAGTAGGGGAGGTTGACGCAGAGTCTTTGTTTATATTGTGGTGCTGGAGGGCATGTTAGGTCTACATTTCCCATCCTCCATGTCCTGCAATGAGTTATATTCTGTCTTCGTCTGTCAGTAAAAATCACTTTACTGATGAAATAGTATAAACACCCCTGATATGTCACTTTCAGCACATGCTCTCCTTGACTCTGTGTAAGCCAAAAAATTTTATATCAGGAAACATTTGCCGCCAGCTCAAGCTCCAGAAAAGGACCACTGAGACTACTTACTAAGTCCAGTCCATCACGAGGAAACCACTACACCAGTGGACTTTGCAAGCCACATGTGGCTCTTTGACAAAAATGACGTGGCTCGGCAGCTCCCTTCAGTAACATACTACAGTTAAAAAATATAACCATCACTAGAAATCAGTTCCCTGCAGAAAATACAAATACAACTCCTTTGTTGTACAGTGAATCAAAATTACCGAAATGTCAGTTTACAATAATATTATGTTGTTCCAACCAGTGCATGTATGCAGTGCTGTGTTTAAGCGTCACAACACCAAAAAACGTCACAACACCTCTAATGTTTCTATGGTAACCTTACACACACAGATTCAAGCAACAACCATGAGTGGTGATGCGCAAAGAAAAAATTCAGAAGATCATGAAACTTTGGTAGATTTGTTTTCTCTTGCACTAGATGAGTCTACAGACATTTGTAATACTGTGCAGCTAAGTAGTGTTGGACGTTATGTGTCTGTTGACATTATACGTAAAGAAAGTCTAGCAATTATGCCAACAAAGTTTACAGCTAAAGGAGAAGGCGTACTCAAAGTGTTTATGGATTTTGCTACTATAAAAACTGCCACTGAACAAGCTCCAAGTACGGTGGGGAAACGAAAAGGGTTTGTGTTTCTACTATGTGAGCAAGGAAAGCGGCGCTATCATTGTGCCTTACATTAAAAGGCACTGTATCCTGTGGGCCGAACTATGTGATGTTATGTCATTAGTAATATGAGTGGTGAATTTCATTGTGACCTGTGCACTGAATGACTCCAGTTCAAAGAGTTGTTGGAGGAAGGACATAAATAAAGGTTTTGTTATTGAAATGTTATTGACAACCTGTATTTTTTATATTTATATTATTTTTTAATGGCTCTTTCGAAAAAAAGCATTCGCCAAAATATTAAAACAGGCTTTTTGGTGAAAAAGTTTCCCAACCCCTGCAATAAACCGTTGACATGTCTGTTATATTGTAGACCTGTACTACAGGGGAAATCCTACAGTGGGCTGACAATTGCTGCCCAGACTGCTTTCCATTTCTACCCTGAGTAATTTCCAAGTCACCTCACATCATCCCTGTGAACTCCACTAAAAACCCCATTGAACAACAATCAGTGGATATTCCTGCATGTTACTCCCCATTCAGCACGGTATTCTGCCCCAAGAGAGCTTCCAAACTTCCACCTCACGGGCCATAGGACTGTGTCATTCTGGGTGAACCAGTGCCCCATGATAAAATCTATTCACTCCCCATCTCTGAGCAAAAGGCAATGGTGGAGTATATATAAGAAGCTTTACATCAAGGCTATATCTGCCCATCTACATGCCCTGCTGCTTCCAGCTTCTTTGTGGCCAAAAAGGATGGAGGCTTGCGGTCCTGTATTGATTATGTGCCCTTAGCAAGATCACTGTAAAATTCCTCTTCTTACCCGCTTCCCCTTGTCCCAGCCACTCTAGACTTCTTTGTGGGCCTACTGTGTTTACCAAGATGAACAGCATGTATTACCTAATTTAGATATGTGAGGGGGATAAATGGAAAACTGCTTTCATGACCCCTACTGGTCTTTATGAGTACTTAGTCAATCCCTTTGTTTTGGTAGTGCCTCCTGCATTTTTCAAGATTTCATGCATGAGGTGCTCTGGGCCTTCCTCCATCAATTTGTTCTTGTCTACATTATATGAATAGTGTACTCCCGGAGCATGGCTCAATGTTGCAGAGGTCCTTCAGTGTCTCAGAGACTATAACCTCTTCCCAAAGGCCAAAAATTGCTCCTTTCATCAGTCCTCAGTCCAGTTTCTAGGATACAATTTCAGCAAAGATGACATCCAGACGGATGAGAGGAAGGTAACAACTGTCACAACTCACAATGACTAAAAAACTCTAGTGCTTCCTTGGCCTCACAAACTTCTAGAATTGATTCATCAGCAGTAACAGTTTCATGACTTCTTCCCTGACCTCCCTACTTAAAAACAACCCTTAAAAACAAGTTTCTGTCCTGGACAGCGACTGCCACAGAAGTATTTCAGAAGCTCAATAAGGCCTTTACCAATGCACCACTCTTCATCTATCCTGACTCCTATAAACCTTTTGTTAAAGTAGAGGATTCCACCACAGGGTAGGAGTGGTACCATCCCAGAAGCAGGGGGTTTCCAATACAATCCATCTGTGTGCCTATTTTTTTAAGAAGCTTACTCCAGCAGAGCAAAACTAGATAACTCCTAGCAATTAAGCTTACCCTAGAGTACTGGAAACATTGGCTAGAGGTCGCTCAGCACCCTTTCACAGTCCTCACCAACCATAAGAACTGACTATAAAGGCCGCTAAACAATTTAAATCATATCAAGCCAGATGGTCCCATTCTTTACCAGATTCTATTTTACCATCTCCTACCAACTTGGTTCCAAGAACACTAAAGCTGATGCTCTCTACCGTCTCCATGCCCCTGAACAACCTGTCTTTCCCTGTACACTATTTGTCCCCATTCAATGGACTGAGAGCTCTATACTCCCTACAGATTCCTCTAAGCCTGCTCTACTGAGGTGCCCCCTGGTCTCCAAAATGTTTCAAGAAACCAATATAATTCCCTCATTCATTCAGTTCACACTTCAGTGGGCACAGGTCATCTATGGGCCAATAATACCCTGTCGCTTCTCAACAATCTCTTCTAGGGGCCCAACATGTCCAATGACATAACACGGTTCATTAGAGGATGTACTGACTGTGTTGCCACCAAGAGCCCACACCACCTACTCTCTGGTAAACTCTTCCTCTGCCCATTCCTAACTTGGGAGGCCCTTGGTCACACCTAGGAGTAGATTTCATTACAGATCTACCACCCTCTATAGGTAATACCTGCATACTAGTAATTGTTGACTGTTTCTCTAAGTTCTTTGTTTACTTCCTCTAAAGGGTCTGCCTACTGCCATGGAATCTGCTGAACTTCTCTCCAACCATGTATTTAGGTACTTTGGGATCCCAGAAGACATTGTGTCTGATTGGGGTCCCCAATTCTTATCTCATGTTTAAAAGGCCTTTATCTCTCTCCTAGGTGTGACCATAAGCGTATCCTCTGGTTACCATCCTCAGTCTAACAGTCAGACCAAGAGGAAAAGCCAGGAGACTGGCCATTTTCTGTGAACTGTCTGTCATGACTACCAGGATTCCTAGAACCAGTTAATCGACTGTCCCAAGTATGCAGGGAATTCCCTTTGTCAGCCCGTTTTTCCCATGATCTGGGGAACCCTCCGATGTACCATCTGTCGATTACTGGTTCTGGGAGAGCAAGAGGGTCTGGGACCATCACCTTCAGAGGTCAGCTTATGCCTGGTGGCACAACAAATCCAAGCCGAAGCATCACCTTACCAGCCCGGGCAGAAGGTTAGGTCCTCCACCCGAGACGTACGTATGCACCTGTCCTGCAAGAAATTAAGTCCCAGATAAATTGTCCCCTTCCCCATCATCCATCAAGTCATTCCTGTATACAACTAAAACTACCTAGACATTACAGAATTCGTCCCACTTCACCCCACACCCCACCCCATGTCTCAACTTGGAAAAAACCCTACCATACATCTCTCTCTAATCCCACTGAGCCTGGCCCAGCTGAGGAGCCCCCCCTTTCATCCTAGAGGATGAAGCAGTCTACACAGTAGACCCTGGACTCCCGACCACATGGTGGTCATTTAAAGTACCTGGTGGACTGAAAAGGCTACGGTCCAGAGGAATGTTCCTGGGTTCATTGAGATGACATCATTGACCTGACCCTACTCACTGATATCCATAACCCCCACCCAGATTATCCCACACCCAGAGGAAGAGGTAGACCACTTTAATGTCAGGGTCCTCGGCAGCAGGCCATGGAGGGGGGTACTGTCATAGATCTGTCAGGTTCTATTCACAACCAATCACCAGCCACCAATCAGCCAAGTCCCTCTTACAGCCAACCACATTGCACCATTTATCAGAATATTAACTGCACCTGCATCCCATTATCTCACAATATATAAGCACACACTGAGCCAACACTTATTGTCTGGCCCCGTTAATTGACTACTTAACCGTTACTCCATGCTCATGTGATCTCTCCTGAGTTTGTCCCTCATCAATTCCTCCTGGTTTCAAGTCTCCTGTGTGTCTGTTGTCTTCCACCTGGTGAAAGTGTGTGCTGCCATCACCTCTTCACCCATCACAATCCATGAGCTCCTGCATCTGTAAGGACAATCAAATCATTTGTCATTTCAAATCATTCATCAAATAATTGTAGATGAACAGATCCTGGATCCCACTTTAGTAAATGAACATAAGTACCTGTATCATTTTTCCTATCTACGTATGGACAGGATTTCCCCTTCCTAAAAATGAGACTACATAGATATTATTTATTGCAGTGCTATACGTTAAATATGCATTATACACACAAATTAAATGCTAGTGGAAGTGAAAAAGATGGAAGGAAATATGCAAAAAATGTAACAAGAACTTTGTACAATAAAACTGTAATCTTTAGAACAGACAATGGGTAGGTAGGTAGGTTAGTAAGTAGGTGCTGATTTGTTCATGTGTAGTGAGCAATTTATGATTTAATCAAACACATTAGGGGATAGAAATAAATGGCCCTGACTGATAGTGTTTGGAGTAGCTGTGGTGCATTGTTGTTGAAGGCGGAGTGAGCTTGTCTTGTATAGGAATGGGGGAGTCTTTATATGGGGCTGTTCTCAGCTATTGATCAGATCTGAACCCCCTACTTCTTTTTCAAAGAATATGTGATTATGAAAAAAATCTATAAATAATTGAGGATTAATGTCTAAAATTTACTTAAGTTCAAATGAGGTTAAAGGAGAAGGCAAGTGAAAAGTTCTGTGGAAGTTTGAGCTTCTAATGTGTTGCAGTCAGAGGGGGAGGAGCCACAGGGAGGGAGATTTGGGAAGCAGGGAGAGAGAGAAATCCTGGACTGCTGCTCAGTGTGAGTGACAAGAAGGCTGAAAGAAGCATTTCAGTGCAGCTTGTGCTTCTGTTTGTGTGAACAAAGGATTTTATGAATGTGTGTTTGCAGATATCCTAACTCTCACTTACCCTCATGAAGATGGTTCTGTTCCACGAGTTTCAATGAGAATGTAAAGTGATTTGAAGGATTAGAAGAGCGTGTGTTTTGTCTATGTGTGTGGGGCACTTTTCTGGAATACTATGTGGATATGTAATCAAATTCGGTTCTAACAGCAATGCCTACAGGTAAGAGAATACACTCGCATGAAACACTTAACACTTAGTCTTTGGGGTTATTTCAGTATGTTTCAGTATCCTTTTGTGTGCATTTGTGTTTAAATTATGTCTTTATGAAGTCATAGCAATTCTTGAAAAATATTTTAAAATATTTTAATAACCATGTATTGGGGACAATTTTGTACCTAAAAGTCAGCAAAACCTGACAAATCTGAGCAAAACCTCCTTTTGGGTACATTCTCATTTGTAAAAAAGTTTTTTCTTCATTGTAAAAATGCAGAAAGTTTTATGTTGGGGTTAGGGTTAGAATATGTGTTAGTGTTAGGTTATATTGTTTATAACTAGCTGTGTGTATGTTTGCCAACATTTAAACACTTGACTGTCAGAGCTGGTGTGTTTAAACTGCCTTAGCCTTGCTGTTAAGACACTCTCTGTTTAATTAAACTTACTGGTACAAGTTGTGAATGGCGAGTGTTTATTTGGTTTCCTATAGGCTGATGGGCTGGAAATGTGTGTTTGACAGAAGTTGCTGTCCTGTACACAACTTTGTCACGAAATGTGTGTGTATGCATATCTGTGTGGGAATGTTTATTTAGCTGTAGTCTGAGTACAAAATTCTAATAAATCTGATGTCCTCAAAGATACAAACAATCCATAAATTATGTCTTTTAAAAGTTTTCTTTTAGGGCTGGGGTTAGTCATTATAATTAGCTTTATGTAAAAAACAATAGTTGTCTAATGCATGTTCTTGATTAGGTAACTGATTTGTTTGCATTGCAATAAGAGCATGTTTAGATTTCGATTTTCTGTCAGAAACGTCTCTTCCCCAACCCTTGACCTAAATTAGTCCCCCGTGGGTGAAGGGTTTTGGGGGGATAATAGCAGTTTAGAGTCCGCTTTAGACAATACCAGTACCCCCTTAGGACATCTGTCTCTAAAGCAATACACCCCCCAGGACACAACCCAGCTGGAGAGAGTGAGTTTGAGATGTGTGTTTGAAGGACTGTACAGAAAGGTTCGGTTAAACCCTTCAAAACAACAATTACTAGTTTAACTGTAACTGTAGTTTAATTTTTTGTTTTACCATCCAATACCGAGATCTTCACTCAAAATTTCCATCTGCTGAGAATTATCATTACAAATCAGGAAGTTGTCAAAACCCTGTTGTGATTGTTTAGCACTCGCTTTCTTTTGGTGTCTGTACATTTGTGTGCATATGTTAGAGTTATAAATATGTGTCATACATAAAAGTCAGATTTAGGTTTCTTTCAACCAAATCCATCTCAGTGAAATATAATCAGTGGGCAGCACTGGGGCAATGTGCAGACACGCAGACCTTCAGCCAGTGTTGCATGTCTGTGTGACTGCATCATTAGAAAAACCATCCATCAAGAGAATATGTGTCTGTGTGCGTAGGTCATTGTCCCATATAGAATAGTTTTTGTGGCTGATTGCAGTCCAAAGAAAATGTTAAATATCAATTTGAGTATTCAGATGGCATGGTCTTTTAATTTTTCTTTGAATTGTTGTAATAGATAAGACATGCCTGCAAGTACAACGTATTGAAAAATCATGAAATACCTCTCTTTATTATTACTCTCTTTATTATTACTCTAATAATTATCATTATTACTGTTGATCATACTCATGGTATACCAAGTTTAATACCAACCCTAAATATAAAACTTCCAGTGTCTAATTTACCCTGTACCATTGATGATACTGTACCTCAACTCAGCTTAATATGAACTATAACTAAGTAGCAATTCCACAAATCACTAAAAAATCGCTCAGATCACTCTAGTAGCCACATAGCAATACCCTACCAGCCACCCCTACAGCTTTGAATTATAACAGCAACTTTTTTCTGAAATTATTCAAAAATCAAATCCTTTGTTCTGTTCTACCATATAACTTTTATACATTGTAGAATCTTCTGTACTTTGGGTTAGTCTGATGACTGAGAATGACCGATAATAGGCCGATCTGATTGCAGGAAATGGGCAGCAAGGAAGAGCTTTTTATAGAGATGTGATTACTCAGAGTCATTAAAGGTTTGATAGTGAGATAAGAAAGCAAAAACATGTTTTCTCAGGGTCTTTAGCAGTAGAGAAGAACAAATGTTTGGAGTTGTTTTGGGAATGTTTTTGGCATGTTATGAATCCATTAAAGACATTCCAGCTCAGCTGAAGCTGTGGTGGAGTTCCAACATGTTTCAGAGACCAGAATAGAACCTGTGATCTTTGCGCGAGTGTGTGTGATGTTCTCGTGCAGCCCAGGCCTGAGAGAATTAATCCCATTAGTTATGGATACGCCACTGTTCACAGAAAAACACACATCGTCATGGAGATATCAAGACCATGAGAGCTTTGTGTGGCTTTGCCTGTGTGCATTTTTAGTGATTGGAGTTCTCTTAAAGCAAAAGTGATGTATCAAATTTCTATGTAAATTTGGGAATGAAAAGCATCATACTGTATATCAAGTTTATTTTGTATTAAAGCATGCAATATAATCTGTATGCCATGTAATATTTGTATTAAAATATCTCAATGACATATGCGAAAATTAATTTGCATAAAGATGCATACTTTGACACAACATATGGTATTGAGTTCTTTGAAAGGAATTCACTAGAATTGTCCTTATCTGTACTGACAAATTGTGAATAAAAACAAGCATATATAAAAACTGCAGTCAATTTAGCAGTTTTAAAGGAAAAACTAAACTGCTGTGTCGACAAATGTGGATGAAGATTTTTATTCCCAAAAGTTCCAAATGTATACCTTAAAAGCAACATACAATTCAGGCACTGTAATCTTCTGAAGTCAAATATTAGCTTTATGTGAGGAACAGACCAAAACATAACTAATTGTTCACTAATAATCGCCACCAAAAAAATCACAACTGCAATCTCATTCGCAGTCTAGTTTTAAATGACACCACATCACAATCTGTCACAAGGAGACAACTTGTTTAAATTAAATATAAGTGTAAAGAAAGGTTTGCCTAGCAGAAGAGAAGATTATCACTAAAAACAATTCTGTTCCTCACACAAAACTATTGTATGGCTTTATAAAGCTATTCAGAATGGTGGAGCATACTTCACTGCCCAACCAGATTTCAAGAGCTCATGTTCCCTGCAGGTGGATGTGTGTGCTGTAACATTAGTTACCGTTTGATTCTTATGTACACTTCACTAGATTATGTAAATAATATTGCTTGCACACTACAAACAAATTCAGTTGTGTACACATCTAATAAATGACCATTGGGGAAACTATTGAAGACCAGCAGAATCACACCTGTGTTTGAATACTTGATTCAGGACTGCACCTGTTCACTAATTGAAACAAATACTGAGATTATTGCTGCTACAATTAAGCAGTTGTAAACTTTTCCAATATTACATTCAGTTCCTTTCTGCTTTGCATTGCTGCATTTCCATTGCATTAAATGTTTACATGAATGTGTCTATTACAGTGATGGAGCATTGTAAACAGTCACACCATAAGCTGTAGTCTATAAACCGATCAATAATGATAGCTGGTCATAATAAGCTAAGTATAATAAGTATTACAATTGTTTGCTGGTGATTTTAAATTGTTTTTTATTTGTTATATATCGTGACACTTTCTCTAATGTAGGTGGTAAATCGCTAGAGTTGAGTGATTACATTAATTATAATCAACATTCTAAGTCACTATGAAAATACGAAATGTATTGTGCAGTACAGACAGAATTGTTGGCTTCATAAGCATTCACATATCTGAGAACTTTGCACAGGGACAGCCAGTGATTTTCTCTAAACTGTACATTTACCATCTTGATTTATTGATATATAATGACTATGTTCACTATACAGTGCATTTGGTTAGGAACTGCCCACTGTGTGGTTGGTTTGTGTGGTCTTGTGTTTGTTAGTGGTGTTTGGATTTGAACAAACCCAAGTGCATAACTTGTTTTACACAGACATGAATGATAAATCATAACAACAAATCAAAACACCCCAGCAACTACTTAAGAAAAACCTGTCAGAATACTATAACAACTGCATTGCATCACCTAACCAATCATTTATAACACCTTTGCAACCAAATGGCAACACACTTACAACCACTCTATACTCTAACAGTGTCAGTGCACTACTCAGATTTTCATCAGAAAATCTAGCTTTTTAAAACCCATATTGGTCGACCACTAATGTGTGCAAAGTAAATTTAGGATTAAATGTTAGACACAGGCCTCAGGAAACATTTAGCTCACAGCTGGATCAACTCTGAGTCAGGCTTGAGTCTGTATTTAAAACTTTTTTGATATCCAGCCAGGGGCGCAAATATGGGACATGCAGTATATGCAGTGCATGGGCCCCACAGGGGAGGTGGTGTTATTTTGCCAACATCTCTTTTTAGAAGTCTTATAAATGATAAAAATTTTATGTTACAACACACAAACAATTATAACCTTTCATGTCTCCATTGAACACATCCCTTTAAACATTCACAGTGCTGTGAATGTTAACTTGGTAAGTGACTTCTTTGTTGTTGTTTAACTGTTTAACAGTTTTGTAATAGGTGTTCATGAGTCTGTTTTTTTTTGTCCTTGGCAGTTAAACTGCCCACTATACAGAAAAAAATAGAGAAAAAAGTAGAGTATTCTAAAATTATAGAAGCTACGTCACCTTTATATACACCTTTATGTCCTTACAGCTGGGTATAAGAGGTACCAACCCTGATCTTGCATACTCCTCAGCAAATGTTCAGTTGTGCCCCTGTATGCAGCTATATATATAAATACTAAATACATACACAGTACTTTGGACTCTGCTTTCACCTCTAGTAAGCTGTAAAAGCTCTGTGGTCATACCCCTGACTGAAGTCCTTCAGCCCTCTGAATGAGTGAGTCTGTGTTACTGTTAAACGTGAACCATTTACTTAAAGAGAGCTGATGGGGGGAAATTGTCTGTCCAGTAGTGCAGACGAAAATGTGTGTATGTGTGTGTGTGAGAAAGAGAGAGAGGTCTTTGTCTTGTAGTCTGCTTTGAATTATGTCATGTTTGAGTCTCTCAGCAGTAGCACTCAGAGGGAGGGCAGGAGGGGCTCTTAATCCGCCTTATAACCCCCACTCCAGCACTCTCACCCTCATTCATTGTGAGGAAAGGATGTGAGTGTGTATGTCGCACACCAGTATTGTAATATAAAGGGGAGTGTGGGGAAATTGAGGACCACTGCCCACCTTCTGGTTTTTAACTTCAGACAGACTGTGAGCAACAAAGAATCTTAAGATCTGCATGAAGGCTCATTTTTAAATACATATTGTCATACATGATACAACTAAGGCTAGTGTTATTATTGCTATTGCTCATGTTTGAACAAACATTAAACCCAAAGTTTTCAACTTCTGTTTAAAACTGACTAGGGCCAGTAAGCAACATCTTAGCAACCACCCAGAACATCCTAGAAGCACAAAATGTTTGAAGAAACATGTTTGTGACAAAGCTGATACATTGATAATACGTAACCCATAACTTCAGTACGTCTGTGGAATATTAGAAAATCAGAATCAAGATATTACAAATAACTATTCCTAATATGTCATCATATTTCACTATATATAACTTTCTCAGATCAAAGAGTAAATTTAACACAGAAAACTGAGTATCAGATTTAACAGTGTAATTTGAGATGGGGAAACACACACAAAACTGCTAAGTAAACAAGGGGATTAGCGCTTAAATGGATTTGGTTGCAAAGATCAAAGTGAACGTGATCTTATACAAATATCTTTCTTGTTGAAAAGACCAGCTAAGACCAGCATTTCCATAGTGCTGGTCGAGAACCCCTGAGTTTTTAGATTTTAAAGTCCAATAATGCATGCTGTGCTTTGTGTTGGTTTGTTTGCATGTCTGCATATGCATGTATGTACACATGTGCAAGTGTGCATGATTTGGTAAAGTATACACAGTCATCTTTCAGCATCAAAGTCAGCTGTTTTTTTAACAGGGTGTGTCACTGATAACACTGTGAGTGTGTGTGTGGGCGGAGGGGGGATTTCAGTCATGTGACAATAGGAGTTTCTCGGGAGCAGGAAACATTATACAAATTAATATACACAAGCTTCAGTTGTTTGCATATAGAGACTATGTTCAGACTATGCTTGTAAGTGGATGAAAAATAAAACGATACAAAAGCCCTGATGGGCCATGTTTGCTGCATAAGAAATGCTTAGAGGATAAAGAAAGTGATGTGGTCTATTCATCAAAACGCAGGGCTGGTAACAGGAAGTATGCAATAAAAAACTGTAAACACTTGTGCCCTTAAAACATGCTTACCTCAGGATATTCTGAGCCTATAACAAGTGTACTAAAGTTGCTTTGGTTTAAATCCATCACTAAATGAATAAATAGAAGATAACTGCTTTTTTGTGATTAATATCTTACTCATACATTGCCTAATTTAACATGCTTTGTGTAGTATTTACTGTCTTCAGTATTAACTTTATCAAGAAGAAATAAAACTGTGACAATTGTCACAACAAAGTAACTAAATAAAAAAAGTTTCTCAGCTAAATGTAAAGTAATTAATAGAAGAAATTATTATATTAAGGAATTAGCTCGATACTAACCATTAAATGCTGAGCCCAGAATATTATAACATCCTAATATTGTAGATAGTACAACATCCTAATATTGCTGTTCTGTCTAAATTCTTTCTTTGTAGCATACTAATCTTTGACAATAGCGAATTTCACCCAAACTGAACAAAATATTAAAGTGACAGCATCAAACAGATACATTTACACTAAATAAACACTGCAGCATATAGGGCATACCAAAATTAATTTCTCTGCATTTGATTATCTTAGCTTGCTTAACTGTTATGTTTGTGGCATAATGTTTGCATTGGCACTGCATTTTGTTATTGTTTATGTTTAACTGTGTTGTCTCAATCTGTACCCTTACCCACCACCCTATTCCAAATTCACACATCTTCCAAGCTGATAATCCTGTTTTTATGCCCATTTGCATTCTGTTTTAGACATAATCACTCTCACCCACACTGCAATATTACAGTCTGGATGTAGAAACCATCTGATTTCTCCTTAACAATAAGTTTCCCTACTTCCGGGTTGTAAACATCATCTTGTGAAATTCAATAATCATATTCACGGATAAGGTAATGAATGTAATTTATATTACCTTTATGTTTGATTACTATTTGTGTAACACATACTATATTTAATTACACTGCCATAGACTTGTTCCAAACTACAAACCAAGTGCGATATTAAATGTATACATTAGCATTAGTTACATTAGCATAACAGACATAATACACAGAACCTGCTGTGAATAGAAATTAATAATCAATAATAATAGTCAATAGTACGTAAATGAAACAACAACAAAGTGGTGCACAGAACAAATAGGAATACTTTCACATTTGTCTGCATGTGTGGCCATGAGCTGTGTCTGAATTTGCCTTATCCCCTATATAGTGCACTATATAGGGTGTTGGCCATTTAGAAGTGTTGTCTAAATGAGCAGACATTCTGAGTGAGCAGCTCATTCCTTGCATTCGTTCACTACATTTTACCCACAATGCTTCCAATACATCCAATGTACACTAAATATAATAAACAATTGCATTATTTCACTATTTAAAATTTCTCAGTTTTTACAAATACTTGGAAACATCTGTGATAGTGGTTTTGGATACTTTAACACAAAAATTTTATATATTGTGCCTTTAAACAAAGTTAACATTAAAGCATTAGGGATTAGACCTCGAATACCCAAATCTGCTGTGTGATTTTACTGGGGCTTTACAATATACAGACCTGAGTTAAAGACCATTCATTGAACTTTAACATTTCCGTAATTCAAATAATTTAAAACACAGATGCTGATTGCCATGATAGTGTAGGTGAACATTTAAGCAGCAGTAAACCACCCAGTCACATACACCTCCTCCTGTCCTTTTTCACTATCCAATTACAAACACTTTAACTCCCCAGACTCGTCCTCTCCTGAATCTGGTTTTCTTCAGAACCTCCGATTTGCACAAAGATCATGTTGCAGGTGGGTGGTTCACAATGGAGAGTCTAAAATGTACTGTTCCTACTGTAGCATTTAACAGCATAACAACATTAACAGGTAACAGCGTTTTGAAGGCCTGAAAATGCAAACTTTTGAAAACGGGTTTCAAAGTTTTTAAATTCAGCCTTTTTTGTTTAATGTAAAAAGGCAAACCATGAATTTGTGAAAACAGTGATGACTTGCACATGCATATTATGTGTTTAGTCTATCTAGTGACATCAGCAACTACTGGCCTGGCATGCAAACAGGGGTTTTGTACAGGCTATTGTGCAGATCTGTGTGGATAGGGATTGTTTTGACAATGTTCAATGTCATCTGTATGCAAAAAACAAAAAAAACTTTTAGTACATCACTGTCGTGTAAATCTATGCTTTGAAGAATCACTAATGTTGTTAGTTAGTTGCTCAAGAACACACACACTCAAACAAACAAATTGTGTGACTATGCTCTGGAGTCACGGATAATGTAGGGTGAGTAATGATTGTAATTATTTACAACTGGCAACTGAGAAAAATATGTGGCTGACTGCAAGACAAAGGAATTTCTTAAGTTCCTGGAATCATTTACTATGGTTTTGTTTTTAGAATGCAATTACTTGTTGCATTTTAGTGTCTTCCATGGTGCGATTTGGTGCGAATTGTACAATATATTGTAATCTAAGACTTCATTTGTTCCATATCACTTACTCCTTTTTTACCAAGGTAATCTACCCATTGTGTCAATAGAGGAAGATGTCGCCATGTTACAACGACTGTATTGTGTACACACCTGTGCATGTGTGGAGGGTGCGTCTAAATAGATTGGTTTACGGTATTGTGTCAATGAACAGACATCAAAAACCACACACGTGCACACACACAAACCCTCCGTCACACGGAGTTCTCTTTCATTTCACTCAGAGAGTTAAAGTTCTCCATTACATGTTAATCTGCTCATTAAAGCCTCTCTCTTTCATTGCTGCCCTTTCTCTTATGAAATGCTCTGTGTGTGTGTGTATGTGCATGCGTACACATGAGTGTGCGTGTGGAGTGATGTGACAAATGTCTGCGAAATTTTGGGCTGTTTAAATACAGAACTACATTTTTACTTTTTTTAGTTAGTCGGATTATGTAGCCCATCTGTCCTCCATAACCTGAAACTTAAGTTAGTGTTCATGTCTGATGTTCTGATCCTTGACCCTAACCCAAAAGTAATAGTGATTCTATTCTATTCTATTCTATTCTATTCTATTCTATTCTATTCTATTCTTAGTATTTGCTATGGCAAGCTAAAAAAACTAATACATTTTTACTATTGTTTATTATTGTTGTAAATGGACATAAGCATCCACCCAGCAACTAAAAATCTGTTTTGGTTTGCGATTACAACCAGCTGGATCTTATTTCTGTGATATTTCTGTTGTCATGTGTTTTACTTAAAGTCTAGGATAGTAGACAGTGACTAAATAATAGCTGAAAGCTACAGGCTAAAAGTAGGTTAACTTTTCTCCAAGTGCTGTGAGACAGAAATAAAGGAGACACAAGCATTGTTGTCTGAAAGACAAACCCGAAATTGTTATGAGTCTGTGTGTGTGTGTGTGTGTGTGTGTGTGTGCCTATGTGGTAATTACCGCACAGAAATAGCAGGCATTTTTGTGGGTTTCTCAGGATGTTTTTGTCTGTGATTTTCCACTTGAGATGTCCATGAGAATCAAATGTGTAATTGTAGTGGGGAGTATTTTTAGAATATAGAATATTAGAATATTATGATTATGATATTGTGACTTCCTTACCTGAACTTTTCTGTGTTCTTCATTGTCATGTAAAATGAGTAAACAGCCATTTTTACACAATCATTATTGTTCTGGTAGTGCTTTATCAAAAATATGAGCCTTACATTTCTGCTTTTAAACCCTTAACAACCCTAGTTACTTCATTTTTAAGTGATTGAATATAACTGCTCAAAAATAAAAAATCAAATGTTGGATAAGTTTTAAATGATTAATAAATGATTTTCTGTGGTGAACAATATTATGTAAAAATTTTGTACTGCTAAAAAACTTGTACTGAACCCCGAACATTCCTGTAAAACTGACAGTATCTCTGTGTTCTCTCTGTCTTTGTCTCTTTCAGAAGATTACTCATTCTCCACTGATGTTTTACCAGCATTGCCGGAGGTCCCATTTGGAGGGGCAGTCCTAAGCCAGGTGGGCGGCCCCATCAGAAACTCTCCCTTGAGATATTGCTCCTCACGCAGCATGGACTCCACGCACTGCAATGACCGACCTGTAAGCTACAGTTCCACATCTTCTTCCACCTCCTCCCGGGACAGCCACTGCTCACTGGGGGGTCGGCCGGTGTTAGGCTCCACCCCTGAGCGGGATGGAGATTCTGGGGCCATCCGATTGGAACTGGTGCCTGCTCGTCAGCTAGAGGAGGAGGAGACAGGAAGACAGACAGCCACACAGATCAATCAGGGGAATGCAGATGTTCAGTCACCGGAAGGACGTAAAGTCCACTATGTGGACCGAGTGGTTCAGGAAATTCTTGACACAGAAAAAACTTATGTCCAGGATCTTCACAGTATAGTGCAGGTGAGGAGGACAGGAAGCATGTAGCATTAAATCTCTGGCATTTCTGCTGTGTATTTTCTAAATTCTAACTTCAAGGACACTAGGTACAACATGCCAGTGTTAAAGAATTAATTAACCCAAAAACAATTCAGTCTACAACAACTTGCCCATATATCTTACATGCCTTGTTTTTGTTCATATTTTGTGGAACAAAACGTGATTTTAAAATTCACAGTGCTCTTTTACAAACAGTGACAGCTGTTCTGTATTTTTATGTGAGGAACAGAGCAAAAGTAATTATTCACTAAACAAATTTATCAAGGATACTCACGGGTACAAAAGAGTAGCAACTCACACTTAATATCAAAGCTGGGCCAAATTAACTAAACAGGGCAAATTAGCATGAGATCATAATTCCAGAAAAGCACTGATGGGAGTGGAAATTTCTGTAGGTGATTTACTGACAAGGTGCACAATAAAGAACATAGGTGCAACATCTAATTTCTATAAAGACCAATGCAATCTACCAAAAGTAGCACAAATAAGCAAAATGGTTTGAGACATGCTTTCTGGGGTTTTAAATAATGGCACAAATACCATAAATTGACAAGCACAAACCTTAGTAAGTCACGTTACATGAATCATTTAAATACTATCCACTAATCAATTTTGACTGCGTGTCTTTAATAAATCTGACAGTAGTATTTTAATGCCAAGAAAAGGTTTGCACTGGTGCAGCCTGTTAGTAAATCTGGCCCTTAAGTAAAAAAAGACCCAGTCCTTGACCATCACACTCCCTCCACCCACAATGAGACACAAAGTCCTGAAGCTGTTTGAGACACGTGTGTGTGTTCCTGTATATGATTTATATAGCTGTCAAATGTAACCAGTGCATGACTGTTATTTGATCTATAGAAAGAAGAGATGAATGCTAAACTTTTCCTCTCAGCCTTGCCTCGATTTTTTCACTCTGTCTCTCTTAATCTTTGGACAGAGTATTTTTGGGGCTCACAACACCCTCTAGACACATTCACAGGCCCCCTGACACTGAGAGGATGATAGATGGCTGGAAAGGAAAATAGGAGAAAAGGAAAGCAGGCAGGATGGATGGAGACAGCATGTAAAGGGGAGGAAAGTAGGTTAGGAAAACAACAGTGAAATAAACTGTTTTCTGCATGTGTGTATGTGTGCTTATAAAGGAAAGCACTGGGGAGAACATACTCTCACTTACTGACTTTTCTCTTAGTTATTCAAGGTTATAAATACTTCCAGTTAGCCAAGGTTTCCTATTCTAAGATATAACATTGTTTTTCATATGGAGTATCTTAAATTATCCAATAAACACAGGCCCTGCAGAATGTGCATCTAAGGTTGGGGGGGTGCACATTATTAACCTTATCTTGGTTCATGAGGGAAGGAAGTTAAAAATGAAAGGAGCTTAGTGATGTCCTCCAAAATGGAAATTCATTTTAGAGGTGCAACAAGTTACATTTCGATAAAAAATGAGGACAAACGTTTCTCTTCTCTGGAATAATTGCACTGATTAATCTTGCACAGTAAAACCAGGAATGTGTATTAAAGTAAATAGGGTCAGAGCGTGTTTTCTTTAACATCACTTTATTTTTTCAGTTTTTAAAACAGCTGTCACACAACACAACCTATACATCTGTCTGTGTGTGGGTGTGGATGCGGGGTGTGTTTTGGGATTGACACAGAATGGTTATTTTACACTGCCTGAGGGTGTTCAGATAAAGATTTTATCAGAGCGAGGGACTCACTTATCTTGTCTGTCAACCAGAGAAAGAGACATTTAAACACAGGGTGGGGCCCAAGAGAAGTTACAGCACAAGTACGGACTTTAACATGCTTTGCTTATATGTGTGTTTAACAGCTCAATGGGGTCGTCTGTAGTGTTCCTCGCTTCTTTTACACATATTTTTGCAGTACTTTGGGTTCATATGCAAAACACAAATATTGCTGAGCATTTTCATTTACTTTCTGAGCCATTTTTGAAGTTTGCATAGGACACCTAGCAGAGTAACCACAGATGCAATACATGTTCTGCTAAGGCTGGATATAATACATTAGTTGCATTTTTAAGTGTCTACATAAATGTTGGTGTCACAGTATCATTACATACTTTGTGCTTTAATAAAGAGTGCTTTATATAAGTATTTTACCTAACATGTGGAAAATGTCAGATGTTCATGCTGGACAGATACTGAGTCAAGACTGTCTATCCAAATAAAATGAATCCTGAAGATCAAAACCCAGTCAGTGGGTGGGACCTTCTTCCTGCTATATAATGTCAGGCATGCTGCCCATCTCACATGAGCACCAATGAGATTGTTTCTTCTTTCTCTCTACAGGATTACCTGGAATGCATCAGTAACCAGTCTCATCTGTTGCTTAGCGATGAGGAGCGCAGCTCTTTGTTTGGAAACATCCAGGATATCTACCGCTTCAATAGGTTAACATACACGTTTAAGTTCCTGTAGTGCATTTTGCATTTACCAGCATTTTAGTGTCTGCATTATCCTCTCTCCTGAGTATCTCTCACTTCAGCCACCCCATACACACACACCTGCACATTGTGCCATTCTCACACCAAATTCTCATTTTGGACTGTGTTTCAGGCCACACACACTGTTAGACTGTTACCTCATACCACTGCAATGCAAAAGTGACCACACACAGTTCAATTCATGGCAGTGGACCTTATCTTATAAAACAGACAACATTTCACACAACTGAGAGAGAATATGAATAGTTGCCTAACAGCTCAACCCCTTCATGGATGTGAGTAATAATATCAATAACATATAATGTGTGTTTGTTTTACAGTGATCTGCTTCATGATCTGGAGGAGTGTAATGCTGACCCAGTTGCTATTGCCAAGTGTTTTGTAGCCAAGGTAACTCTTTCTTCTTTCTACGTACCTTTTAACACATACACAAACCAAAAAGGAATATTTTAAACACAATGAACATTTTGAGTAAAGTGCTTCAGTGAAACCATGAAAACTCATCCTAATGTTCTTCTAAACCGTAATTGAATTTCTTTTCATAGTAATAAATTTTAGATTGGGTGTCTTTAACTACTGTGTTCTTACATAAGAAATAAAAAAAGCAATTAATACACTGCTTAATGTGCACATGCATGTTTTTCTGGGCTCTATGACCACTAGGGTAGATTTCTAGCAAATACACCTGTTATGTTTATATGTATTATATATTTATATAGCATTTATATTATAAGTTCTTTATTCTTAATTCAAGGATAGTTTAAAGGATAAAGTTTGATAAAAGCTTTGATACACTTTCATATGTTGCCCACACCACCATGGTCTGTATTTTAGAGGACCATTTAAAGTATATAACACAAACTGAATAAAGAAATTAACTGGAAAAGTTGTTTGCATCAAAGTTGGTGGAGTCCAAAATCAACTTACTATTACTTATTACTTATTATGTCATTGTCTTGGACCAGTGGCACTTAGGTGTTTAACAGTCTGTACAGCTTTCCTAAAGGTTCAAAAACATATTTTTGGGCCATCATGTGTTTGACATGATGTCAGACCCATTTTTTACAATTTTTTTTTTTTTTCAATTTTACTTGAAGTATATCAGGGCCTTTACATTATACAGCAAGTTGTAAAACTAAATGTATGGACTGCCTTTAATTGCACTGTTTATCCTTATTTGGAGTTTGATCCTCTGGCCTCCGGTCACACACATTAACAATCCTACACAATCCTACACATACTTATTACATGTCAGAATTTGTTTCCTACATCAAGTGTTTCTATTGGCCTGTTAACAAGTACTTGACAAAGTGTTATAGCTGTTTTACAGCTCTAATTAACACCCATCAGAATATTTGCTTCAGTGGTTCTTGTCCTGTAGTTTGATGCAGCTTGTTGTTGGGGTTATTGATTTGTTGTTAGCATGAGCTGATTAAATTAAAGTGGTTTACACGGACTCAAAGTCACCTCGCAAATCCCTGAGCACAAAACATGCATTTAGACATCTGCTTTGTGTGTTTATGTTGCTTATGTTTGTGAGGATGTGTGGTTTTACAGCTATTGTATGAGCAAAGATCAGAAAGAGACAAGCTATGATAAACACACATCTTAAAGTGGTGGTTTCCAGACTCTCCAAGCACTGAATTCCTTGCTGCACTTGCCACATTCCATCAACACTGAAAATAACTTGTTCTTTTCTCTCGTCCTCTCATTCTTTCATTCCATGCACACACATCCACACACATGCTAACACTCAGATAAATACGTTTGTTGTGTTTGGTGTTTGTCATTGATTCTCACACTCAAGTCTGTGTTTGTGTACTTGAAAATGAGAGGAAAAAGAAATATTTATGAAGTCAGTTAAACATAAGAGTTTAAAATTTTGATTTCAACACAATTACATCGTAAAGGACAAATCAGGTAGAAGGTACCTGGACAAATCAGGTATTTAAGGCAACTGCATGTTTTCATTTTTAGTGTATCTCTACTTTGGGTACAAAATTGTCCTCAGAAGCTTGCTGAATCTATTTTTTACATAAAAGTTTTTATGTATCAGAATCATTTTAATCATAATTAGCTTTATATAAAATAAAATAAATAAAATAAAATAAAATAAAATAAAATGTTTTTTATAGCAATACTTAGATAAATAAAACAAGTTGTGGCTGTGTGTGTGGGTTTACTTAACCATATAGAGGGCAAATTTGGACCCAAAGTGAGATCTGAGCAAATACTCCATTTGGGGGCATCCTCATTTGTAAAAACACTATAGAATTATAGTAAAAAAGGTTGTTTATAAATTGTAAAAATGCAGAAAGTTTTCGGTTAGGTTTAGATTTAGATTAGGTTAAGGTTGGGTTATATTGTTTATAACTAGCTGTATACACAAAAAATAAGTCTATGGAATGTTCCCATTTAGATAATGTGAGTGTGTGTGTGTGTGTGTGTGTGTGTGTGTGTGTGTGTGTGTGTGTGTGTGTGTGTGTGTGTAAAGGCAGCCAGTTCTGTGGTATTGATATCACAAAAAAGCTTTGTGATTTCAGTAAGAGTGTGGGGTTTTATTACATCTGATTCCTATCAAAGCTTGCCTGAGAACACTGCTCTCTCTCTCTCTCTCTCTCTCTCTCTCTCTCTCTCTCTTTCTCTCTTAGGGACAAAAAGCTGACTCAGTGTATTTCTCTGAAAGCATTAACTAGCCTCCACCTTCTGTGTATTGCTCTTAACTATAGACAAACACATAATGCACAAGCACTTAGAAAACAGATAGTTCCAGTTCCACATTGTCCATTAACTATGAGCTCATTTTAGGCCTTGTACAACCTATATTGGTTTCATGTAAATTTGGTTGGTACTACCTACATTTTTAGTTAATTAGGTTGTAGAAAGCAATTGTCACTCTCATAAATAATTGAACATAGTATATATTTAGGATGCAGGGTAGGTCTGTGGACCTCGCTGGAGACCTTTGCACTGTGACAACACATAATCAGTTTGAAATAAGTACCTACCTTTTAAAGTTAAACTTTAAATTAGTAAAAAAGCTTCTCAGCTCCCGTGGCCTCATCGGATAGTGTCAATCATGCACATACTTCAAAATCTTGCCAAAAGCAGTAGACCATCTGAGTTTTCTCATTTACAGATTTTTGTATACTGAGGTTTCGAACACTATTCCTTACGCATACATAATTTCGCCTACTATTTAGCATGGAAGTTGGCGATTTTGTATGCAGCACTGGGGAGTTTAGCTTCAGCCCTAGTTAAGCATACCTGAAGCAGCTATTCTTTTGGACTGTTAGAAACATCCAGACAAGTGTGTTGGAGTATGCTGCTAAACTCTGAAGGTCTGTGGACTTCCAGGAACATGGATTGGAGAAACCTGACCTCCACGAGCGGAGAGAAGGCAGGTGAAGCATCGTCAAGTCGCTTTCCCCCGACCCTGCATCTGATGTACCTGTGGTCCCCTCGCCAACCCCAGCCAGCCTCACATCCCAGTCAGCTTGATTTTTGCAGGAGCCACCCTCACACATTCCCTTTAATAGCGAAGTAAATAATGGCAAATTTGTTCCCAAAATAAGCGGGTGACAAAGGTGGGGATTAACCGCCACCTCAACTCTGTGGCTTACTGTAACCATGACCATAGGATCTGGATGAACATCCCCGTGAACACACCTCACCTTTACCATGCGGCTCGTATCCAATACCCCAGTTTGCACCAGGCGTTGATGGATAGAGGTTTGGTTACAGCCAGTATCCACCAACACCTGATATGTATTTCCCCCAACACTTACATTTACAGTGTATCCACTCCGATGGAAGTACGCTGATCCCGAGAATTCCCTGGTTCCCCGCAGTGCTAACACAGCGGCCCGGGCTTCCCCTCCACAATCCTGGAGGGTCAGCAACCAGAAGTGCTGGCGATGCTAGCAGGCGATGCTAGCGACCCACCCGCTGCAAATTCGGTACCACTGTGACACTTTCGTGTCTCCCTGGCAAAAAGGGTGTATGAAAAATAGGTTGGAAAACACACTTTTACACCAAAGAAAATGACAACAAATGAAAACAAGCTCTTGGCCCTTTCAGCATTCCACCATCAGCGAGACAAAATTGCTTTGTGTCCAGGTCCCATCCTCCTCTTACTTTCCCTGACCAACTCCTTCTCCGGCGACGATGAAGCGCTTTCCACATACACATAATCACCACAGGTCAACAAAAAACGCTACACAGTGGCTGTTACTGCATTTCATTTTTTGATCACATCTACATACATTTGATACACACACAGTGCACATCTGGTTGTGCTTCCGGTCTTTTGTAGAAGAGAATTGTTGTAGAGAGAATGTTGCTCTTTAATTTAGATGTTTTCCCAAGGAGAGCCACTTAGTGTCTACATGTGTGTGTGGCAGGCAAGAACACAATCACTAATAAACCTACCTGTGTGTGTGTGTGTGTGTGTGTGTGTGTAGGGAGCAAAAAAGAGGGTATATGTGAAAGCCAGCAGGGGTGGTCAAGAAAGGGGATGTTAGAGGAAGAGGATAAATGCTCTGTACTTTTCCAAGCACTTTGATGTTCACATAAGTGGAATAACAGCTAAAGAGACTGTAGATGAAGGAGCAAAGCAGATTTAATTACATTTATGTCTACCATTACTGTAAACACAACATCAGAACTCTATTATTACAGTCCCTGAAACAACTGTGTGTGTGGGAGGGGGATCGGGGGGTTACTTAACCATATATTGGGGACACACTTGTACCCAAAAGTCAGCAAAACCTTACAAATCTGAGCAAAACCTCCTTTTGGGACATCCTCATTTGTAAAAATGCTGTAAAAATAAAACAAATATAGCAAATAAAGATTTTTATAATTGTAAAAATACAGAAAGTTTTCTGTTATTCTTAGGGTTAAAGTGTGGGTTAGGTTATATCTTTATAAATAGCTGTGTATGAAAACAACAGTTCTATTGAATATTCCCATTTAGGTAAGTAAACCTTGTATGTGAGTGTGTGTGTGTGTGTGTGTGTGTGTGTGTGTGTGTGTGTGTGTGTGTGTGTGTGTGTGTGTGTGTGTGTGCATGCACTGTGAGCTTTTCCGTAATGCACCATCCTGATTCCTTTCAGAGCAAGCTTGAAAGTTTATGTACACATACTCATTTACCTAGCTATCAGCTAGCATGGTGACAGCAGCTTTTTCACAAGCAAATATAACTGGTTCAGCTCACAAGGATTAAGACCACCAACCGACACGCTAACAAGGACTGAACAGGCTTTGTGTCAACATGTTGTACATTTTATATGAACTGGCATCTTTTACACAAACAACCCTCCCATTTGATTTGAAGGAAGTTTTTTCAGTTGTACTTAACTTCTGGGGAAAATTCTGTCAGCAAAGTTCAGAGAAGTAAACACACACACTTGTTTACTTTTTAATACTGAACACCAATTTCCTAATTGTGTTTTTCAGAGCGAAGACTTCCATATATACACACAGTACTGTACAAATTATCCAAGGTAAGTAATTTCCTGTGGTGTGTGTGTGTGTAATGCCAGGATTGTGAGTGTATGCTCATATTATACATTCTGTGTGCATGTGTGTAACTCCATTGGAATCTTGGAGTCTGTTCCTATACATTTCCTATACATTAGAGTCTGTCCCCTACTCCTACAGCATTAATAAATACTTTTGACAAACATGTTTACAATCTTTGAAAGATTTTTTTCCCCACCAGCTGAATACTGTTTACAGGTAACCCCCATTATCTGCTGTTTTCAATCAGTCGGGCATTAACCACAGATGACGAAGACAAATATAGCATTTATACAATGGCATCAATACAAAAAAGTTTGCTTTTGAGTGATACTTCATCCACACCACTAGGTGTCAGTCCTGCAGAGTGGACCAGACTTTATGATGATAGTCAAAAGTCAGACACTGTGAGACTAGTAGTAGTTCACCTTAACTAATGACAGACTTTAGACAAAGGGGAAATCTGTATTTTTGCAGCAGAACAGCACTGAGTTTTTTAATAATAATAGTTCTTTAATGTCAGGTGTGTATCAGGTGTGTTTTCATTTGAATTCCTTGTTCAGTTTCCTTTTTATATGTTTTCCTTTGTGTGTATGTTTGCAGACATGAAGACATTTTAATTTAGGTTCAAATATGACAAAATGTCACACACACCCACAGAGTTTTTTGAACACTTGTGCACACACAAAAACTTGTGCAGAATGTCCTGTCATGAGTGCTACATTTGATGTTAGGAGAAATTAAGGGTGATTTGGCTTAGTAGTAGTGTTGTTAAATGCTACATGGTGTGTGTGTGTGTGTGGAATGTTGTCTGGGCCACTAAGACCATCTTTCCACACCCTCACACAGCTGGTGACCCTAACCAAGGTCATATGGCATGCTCCCATACACACACACAGACGTACAGTAATAGTGCTCAAGGTGATGTCTGTATCTCAGTGATACCTGGGTCATATATCCCATTGGCACAGTTTGATGTATGTGTGCAAGACGCTAAAATATGAGTGCGCACACATGCACATATGTCTGTCCCAGTGTTTGGTGAGGCATGACTGCAGATTCAATTAACTGTAAAATCTGTGTTTTAACCAAATGACCAAATGAAGTGATCACACACCTTAAGCACACTTTAAAGCACAACCTTTCCCAAAAAACCTTTGTTATTTTAAAATGATTAAAAAAATGTGTGTATATTATGTGTTAGTGTGATTGTGTTGAATAAATCTGCAGGATTTTCTTTTAACAGAGTGCATGTTAAAATAAAGATGTTTTTATTGGTAATGTGAGTGCTCATGTGCATCTGCAGGTCTGTTGCTGTCTTGACAGAGTGCATGCGGAACAAAACGGTGGCAAAGTTTCTGCGCGAGCGTCAGGAGAGTCTAAAACACTCCCTTCCTCTTGGCTCTTATCTACTTAAACCTGTCCAGAGAATCCTAAAGTACCATCTACTTCTGCATGTACGGTCACACACTTCACTTACACAAAAGTACCATAGTGGATGGAGGGTTTGTGCTGACTAGTTGACTAGTCCCACCACTAGTCGATGCAGTAGTCAATGCCTAGTGTCGACGAGTCATGGATGTCATGATTTCAGTTGTGCTTATTCAGTATGTGACATAAGTCTATAAACTACAAGTTTATAACAGCTAAATATATTTAAAGAGATAGTTTACCCAAACTGAAAACTTAAAAAGTTAAACTTAAAAGTTGAAATGAAACACTTTAGACACTTCTGTAATATGGCAACTGGTGTCTCTCAGGAGATCGCTACTCATCTAGAGAAGGATTCCGAGATGTATGATGTCATCCAGGAGGCGATTGACACCATGCAGAGGGTTGCCTCACACATTAATGACATGAAAAGAAAACATGAGCATGCAGTGAGGCTGCAGGTCAGTGGAACTTATACATCCATTTATATACGCACTACATAAACCACTTCACAACAAATGTAACTGTGTATTGACACATGCCCAGGTCATCAAGCTGGTCTTTGGAACACAGTATTTGGATTTGTTGGTTGAAGGTCACTTGCCAGCTCTAACAAACTTGACCAATATGGTGCACAAAGTCAAAACCAAGAGCAACAGACAGTAGTTCAACTTTTCAACCATCTAAACAAGCTTGGATGCATTAAAGAAAAATTCCCCATTTAGTTCCTGACAAACTGACAAGGCTGTAACTTTATGCTTACTGTAAAAAGTATACAGTTAATATACAGTTTTTTGCGTACACTAGAATATATGCACGATAGTATATTCTAACCATAAAGCAGACAAAATACAAGATTTACATCAGACTGTAAGCATTTGCTATACTGTAGTAGATAATGAAATATACTTTAGACTTCACCCTACCCTTATTTGGACTTGTAAGGCTGATCAGCCTGAACTAAGCAGGCACAATCCTCCAGTTTCCAGCTTCAACCAGAACATGAAAAACTTGGACCAGCTAACATAGACACTATGTAAACCCCACTACCAGCTAATTAAGATGGTTTTAAACTGGATGCTGGGTGTGGTGGTAACAATGCAACATTCTTGTTGGAGCTCATGAAACTTAAATGTCATTCCTGTTTTGCCTGTCAGCTAATTTAACTGACATACATAAAAAAATACTTCTCTCTTTCAGGAGATTCAGAGTTTGTTGACTAACTGGAAGGGGCCAGATCTGATTGGCTATGGTGAGCTCGTCCTCGAGGGAACATTCCGTATCCAGAGAGCGAAAAATGAGAGAACACTGTTCCTCTTTGACAAACTGCTGCTGATCACCAAGAAACGGGAGGAGACTTATACCTATAAGGCCCACATCCTGGTAAGACTACATCCATATGTCCACCAGTCTTCCCTGCTGAAGAAATGCAGCTCAGGTCAAACTAAAAAGGTTCAACACGGTCACAGTTATTTTGAGGGCACTTTTAAATGAGACCTTTTGGTGTAGACCAAGTCCATTTAACTAAACATTCAGCCACATTTGCTTGGCTGTGTTTTGGCTGGATAACGTTTTTACAGTAGTTTTAGGAATTTAGGTGGTATATCATACTGTACATGTGAGATCTGTTATGGTTTAAAATATTCAAACAATCCATCCTAACATGTGGAAGTGAACCACTGGTAATTATGTATATAATTTAGCATCTTTACATACTTCTAGTCATACTTGTTATGGTAGACTTACTTGTTATTGCAAGTGTGTTGTGCTCAGGGAATCAAACCCACAACCTTTGCTCTGCTAACAATGGTCTACCAATTGAGCTACAGGAACACAATTCTTAAACAATGCATTTGTGTGAGACAAACACAAGTTAATGATACAAATGTAACATGGTTCACAATGAGATATGCAGGTGTAGGAGTGGAACTGGGTAGTTTTCCAGCAGGGTAGAAATTGCTGTAGTGGTTTTTTGAAATGTATGGAATTATCTGAATTTTCATCTCTGAATTTATCTTGACCCCTTTGTTTTATCTTGACTTTGTTTTCCAGTGCTGTAACCTAATGTTGGTTGAGGTAATTCCTAAAGAACCTCTGAGCTTCAGTGTGTTCCACTACAAGAACCCCAAACTTCAACACACTGTGCAGGTAACCACAAACATTTATACACAAAATGCCATGAAGCCCAAGGTCAGTGTCTTGTGTTAAACAAGAATTGAATATCCAGCCTGAGGCCAGGCTTCTGACAGCTGGCCAATCAAACTTTACCCTAGTGCACACCCCTTTACCTACAGGCTTCAGCATGTACACATAGGTCTGTGTGAGTAATTGTATGAGTCTTGCCTAAAGCCAGTGCTGTTACATCTGACCTATGTGTTGGACTTCAGCCGAGCAGTCATAAATATGATCCAGTATGTACTACAGAGCTCAGAAGTTACAGAACGCCCATAAATCACCTCCTCTCCTGATGTGATAAGATGGCCTACACTAATGTAGCTAATACATGTTAAGTCATATGTTTTCATTTATGCCATAAGCTCTTAGGGTTAAAACAGACTTGGGTGAATCTTTGAAACTGTCAAGTAGTTGTCTGGGTCATACTTCAGCCCAAAGTTAAAAACCTTTGCACAATGCATATTGATTTAAAGCAGCTTTACAGAAAATGCACCTCTTTGTAAGAGGTGATATCAGAAGGTTAGATAGTATAAATGATAGAATTTACAGTTAGCAAAAGTTGTTTGCATTTTAAGGAAATAATAACACTAGGAACTAGGAAATAATAATAAAGATTATATGTATTGACAGACTGACATATTGAGACATTACATTTTGACAGTTTTGAAAATAGTATTTTTATAACACTTGCTATGTACTGTTGGAGTGAGGAGCAAGTGAAGAGGGAGTGGGGAGTGAGTGAGGAATGGAAAATAAAGAACCTGGAGCAGAGCTGGAGCTGGAGTAATTATAGAATGCTTTGGGCACAGAGTGGAAATTTTTGCTGCTCCAATCCACTCACATACTCTGTTTACCACAATTAGTTGCCTGTAAGCTGATGGTTCTTGATGTTATCTTGATTTGATTGGATATCTTGAATAACAAATTTCAGCAGCAGGCTGTTTATTGTAAGTGTCTATGAAATGAACTGTGTATAAATACCTCACTGCTAAGGGCCTGTTCCAGTTGATCACATCTGTTTGTTAGTCTCTGACTTTGCTGATGTCCAACCAGTTAGTGAAACTATTTGTTTTGACTTGTGTTGATTTGATTACTGGATGATTTGGTCACAGTGGGTTTTATAGAGATGTGGCAGTAAATGATCTTACACCATCTGATTGAGCTAATATATCTTTAATCCACCTTCAGGCAAAATCTCAACAGGACAAGAGAATGTGGGTCCTACATCTGAAACGACTGATCCTTGAAAATCATCCCGCAAAAATACCAGCCAAGGTTAGATTCTTATTACTGTAATGCACAAATTTTAATATTAAATAAATCCATACACATAATTATTATATAATTAAATTAGATAAAATAATATACTTTTTTATTTTGGGGTAAAATATGTGTATTTTATGTGTGAATATGTGTGATCTCTATCTTTCCAAAGGCTAAACAGGCAATTCTGGAGATGGATACCGCAAGTAAGTATGAAAGCCATAGTATAATTATATATTGTCTTTAAAGGAACTGGATTTTAGACACTAGTCTCAACTTTTTCAGATCATCCAGGTTTTCACTACAACTCTGAGGGTGACAAGAGAATGAACAGTAAAGAAGATCCCTCTCCTCGGAGAACACGCAGAAGGACAGGTAAGACCCAGCACACATACTACTAACAAGAGTTTTGGTTCCTTGCCACCTTTGGCTTGCTCACTGAGGGGACTGCTGACCTCTATAACAAACACATAATTTTACAAAATATTACTTTAAAAGCAAATGTTTAAGTGGAAAAAAACCGGGCAAAACTGGCTATAGGAACAGAAATAAGACTTAATGTCTTTTATTTTCTCGTTGATTTGCTTATTACTTATTCTTTTTTGTTGTTGTTGTTCCTCTCTCTCCTCAGAGCCCTTATCTAAATTACTAAAAAACTCTAAACACATTAGTAAGTAGAATTTGGTTTCTAAGGTGCAAATAATGGAAATTGTTTTTAAAGGATTGGGGTTTTAATTTTTGATTTTCTTATTTTGCTTTAGTATCCAGCCCAGATATACAAAAGGTAAAGAACATCACAATCCAGCATGTATTTATTGTATAAATCTGAAATAAAATATGAATGTTTCTCAAACTTACATGCTACAGTGACAAAAACATGTATTTGTTCCTTACAGCGTTCTAGTTTAGGAGTCACTTTGCTGTCACCTGTGGCTCATTTGGGTTCTATTGGCCGATCACGTAGCCTTGTCAGTGAATCACAAGAGTCTCTGGACCCTGGCGACCATGGTGACCAGAGCGATGTAGACGAAGGGCCACATCCACAGGATGCTGATGATGAGGATGACACTGGTTTAGTTAGTGTGATTTAATGCCATACTTCAATAATTATTAAGAAGTTAATTTAAAATGGCAGGTGGTGCTAGCTTCTTGGTGCTAACACAGTCTTTGCAGGCTGTATCTGTTGTAAACAACTGACATGAAATGACATGAGTTTGATATTTTCTTTTACCATTATGCATTTTGTAAGCAAAAGTAATTTGACCCCATGTTGTCTGCTTTTAACAACCTCTAAGTCTGTACACATCTTAAATCATCATGAATGTCCTAAAGGGTGACTTTTGTACAACCAGGGCTCTGGGGGTAAGCTGAGGGTGCCAGGAAAGAATAGCCAGAGGAGGTTGAACCAGCAGGTATCTGTGGACAGCATTGACCAGTGGAGAAATCACAACCTCACTCATGCAGATCTCCAGGTAAAAGCAACAGACATGTCCAGGCTATGAGCCACTACTTTTCACTGAATGCTGCTTGTTGGAATACACACAGACATTTTCATAAAGCATACAGGCTTATAGTTTCTTTTGTACATCTGTATATATAAATGCCCCTGGAACATTGCTTTTATTGTCTTGTTAGGATTAATAGTATTTGATGTTTCCATTAATTAGCTGTATGATGGTCACAATTTATTACATAAATTGATCATTCTCACCATACACTAATTCACTATTTTCAAACTTGGAACAATTGTAGTGTTCCAAGAACGCTAGGGAATACTCAGTATCAGATATCTGATGTCTTTAAAGAATGATTAATCAAATCAAATGTTCTACAATTACCTGGGTAATTGTACCTTCATACAAATTAAAAAATACAGGTTTGTCTATAGCAGGGATGTCCAATCCTGCTCCTGGATGGCCAGTGTCCTGAAGAGTTTAGTTCTAGTCCTAATCAAACATACCTAATCAAGGTCATATTAGGCAAATTAGAAACTTCCAGGCAGGTGTGTTCAGTCAGGTTGGAGCTAAACTCTGCAGGAAACTGGCCCTCCAGGTGCAGGATTGGTCACCTTGTCAGTAGGATATTTCCAAAAACAGCATGATTTAAACACATACAAACACCATCACAAGTATAATATGGCAAAATCTATACAATGTAAAAGTGCTTATTGTTAATTTTTCAGACTGCCAAACAGTCCTTACAAAATGAGGCTGTCAACACCCCTATCTTATGGGTGACTGGTCCTCCTGAAACAGAAGCAGAAGAACACATCTCTCACATGCTGGGAACAAGTACGGAACATTCTGTTCGCAACATATGGGCAGACCATCGTATCCGAAGGGCCATGTTTCCCACTCGCCAAAAGACTGTCCACATTGATGATGATGAGGACATCTACCAGATGTTCTTGCCAACAGAGAATGATATTAGCAGCCATGATGCAGAGAGTGACCATGAGACTTCTGTCCATCCAGAAAGACCCTGTAGCTGGCATGTTGAACAGACTCAAACATTGCAGATAGACCATCCTGAAAGCGGGGGCAGGGTACTTCGCAGGGCCAGTAGTGTTGGAGAAAAACAAAGTGAGCGACAAAGCCCTACCAAGCAAGCCTTACAAGAGGAAGAAACTGACCACCAGACCGAGTCTTCAAGCAATGAAATATCAGGGTCATCTTCGACTGAGCAGTTAACTATTGATGATATTGAGAATGTTTATGACAATATTAGTTACAAGGAGCTTCAAGCCATGGGTCTGATTCGCAAGGATCAAGTTAACCATGCTCTTCCTGAAGCAGTAGATGTCAGTCCAAGGATGGCACCACAAGTTATAATTACTCCAACAGAAACTGAGAGTTCATGTGAGAGCAATAGGTCCTCTGGTCAAGAAGGGGAGCCATTTGAGACATGTGATCTTCAAATTGTTGAAGATGAGGTAAATTTTTATGACACCATCGTCTTTCAGGAATGCCCAGTCCTTTCAGCTGATACAGATCATAAAGAACTAACAAGCATGCAGTCATCTGAGATAGATCTCATGACAAGCCAGATTTTAGGAGGCTTTGTTTCTGAGGAAAGCCTGCATCCTAAGAACAACACAATAGCTGATCAGCCCCAAATTTCCCCTGCTCCACTTTCTGATATTGAAAATTCTCAGCTTTCTTCATCCAATCAAATGTTAGAGCAAGTGGATGAGATCTGGAATGATTTGGAAAACTACATTCGGAAAAATGAAAAGAAACCAGACAAACTTCCAGCAGCATTTCCTGTTAGTGGAAAAGACCCCAAATGTAAAACACATGACTCTCAACAAAAAACACATGATTCTCCACACAGAACACTAGACTCATCAGGGAAAACACAAAGCTCCCCAAATAAAGCAAACAGGTTACAACATAGAGCTAATGATTCCCAATGCAAAGTACAAGAATCTGGAAGCAAGAAATCCAATTTAAGGCAAAAGTCAAATGACTCTCCAACTAAAATACCCTTAAAAACCACCCCTATTGTTGATTTACCCAGCCCTCTGGCTTCAACCCCCCCACAAGCTTTCCATATTCCCATCCTCAATGTTCCAGACCTCCTTCCAGAAAACAAGTTAGAGGAGAAAGATGAAGCATCTTCTCCTTCAGCTCCTTCTCTTCCTTTAACTCCCACCCCTGAGCCTCAGCCTGGCACTGTAAAGAGTATCCGCAATAAACTAGCAAGGATAAGCAGTGGAAGCTTCCGTATGGATGATGAGGACATTCCCTCACCGAAGGACTCAGAGCTTCAGTCCCTGTTTAGTAATTTGGAGTCTGGCTCCTCTAGTCTGCTGCTGGTTGGGGAAGCTGGTGACCAGGTTTTTGAGCTAGGAGAGAAGGGCAAGAACAGAGTGTTCCTCATGGCTAGGCAGTACAGTCAAAAGATCAAAAAAGCCAACCAATTATTGAAAATGAAGAGCATGGACCACGACCTCAGCTGTGCTAGGCTTAGGATAAGCAAGCAGAAAGATCTGGCAGCCATACTGGAGGAGAAGAAACAAGGAGGTACTGCTATAGGTGAGACATGTGCATGATTAATGTCGTTCTTTCTTTGATTTGTAAAAAGTAGACAAAGGCTCTTCCAAAACATTGCCCTGTTTGTTTAAGCATCACAGCTGAACCAATGGCATGAGTTTGGGGCATGAGTTTATCTGACCAATGACAAACAGGGGGTGTTTTGGGGACTGTTTGAAAATTCCATTTATTGATGATACTGGCACAGAAATTATACACTATATAATAGAATAATATATCTGAAATTATTGAAGTCATTTTTCCTTGCCTAAATTCACTTGTATGGCCTCTTTCTTTATTTTGTGCAGGTGCAAGAATAGCAGAGTACTCTCAGTTGTATGAACAGGTCGGTTTTAAGGGTTCTCCTACAACTCCTTCAGTACTGAAGTCATCTGTCAGTATTGCAGGCTCGCACCCACTTTTCCCCAGCACAACCTCTTCTCCGTCCTTGTCTGAGAGCTCAATGCAAGAATCTGATTGGTTGAACTGCACATATAGTAACAGGGAACTTGCTGATTTTGTATCCTGGCCTGCAGAAACAGAAGCAGCAGCAACCCAATCGCGGGGAATGATCCCTGCAAGTTCAACCCCTGTATTAAAGAACCTTCCACCCACTCCAAGCACTCCACCCAATCAGCGTTGGAGTGCCTGTGTAACAACACCAAGTAAAGATGACTCTGAACACATTTACTCTTTAATAGGACCACGTACCACCAAAGTGTCATCCTACAATCGCTGCCAGTCCTCATCTTCACTCGTAGACCAGATTGGAAAAGAGAATGGCAGGAAGCTGTGCAATCAACTGCAGGGGGTGCACGGAAAAGAATCAAGGACGCATATGCCTTGGCAACATAGTCTCCCTGAATGCCCCAGCCAAGTGACTTCTGACCTCTCTATGCCCTGTGATATCACACTGAGGGACTCACAGAAAGTACTGGTGCTGAGCAGACAGATGCCACTGAATGCACAAAATGCCACTGAGAATTATCTGGCCAACTTTAAAGACAATGGAGATGATGATGATGATTACGTGGAGATCCGTTCTGAAGATGAGGGTGAAGAACAAAAGCAAGAAATGCCCATATTGGCAAAGTGGCACAATATGCCTGGAACAGCAGTTAAGTACTGCCGCCAACCTCAGAGCAGCATGCAAAGCCTGGGGAAAGGGCAGCAGATTTCAACTAACCCTGAGATGACACTGCAGGGATACCTGTGGAACGATCCCAATTGCAGTCAGAGTGTAAATCAGCCCAAAATTGTCCAGTCACTGAGAGAAAAGTTCCAGTGTCTCAGCTCTAACAGTTTTGCATAAAAAGCAAGAATGATGGACAACATGCCATAAAGAAAATAAGACATGGCAGAACTTCCACATTACACAAATTAAAGACACAATACACAGCATATATACAATATTTAAATTAAAATATACTTTACTGAGGTACACATAAAACACAACAACAGCACACAATTTGTAAATAATGGATTCAGCATTACTCTGCTCATGTCTGCACTTTAATTCGGTTAAACACCTGTAGCAATTACATATCTACGAAGGACACTATATACAAAACATATGTTAAGATGATTTATTTATCTCTCTAATTCTTCATAAAGGGATCCATGCTAAACCATGAGGGTATAAAGCAAAATTTTCAGGTCATATCATGATTCTAAGTTTAATTCAAAGGGAAGTGCAGTTCATAAAAGAAAAAAGGGAAAATGTGAACTTAACATAGGCACAATTCTTACATCAGACATAATTCTCTCTTAAACTATTAATATACTAATATTCTCATAAACTACTGATTATACTATACTTATTCTAGTACATGTATGTAAAGTCACCATACAAGATTTAAGATATGCCACATAAGAAGCACATGACTGACAGTAGTAATTAATAATCAGTGTACACATATAGACAGAAATGTTTTTGGAAAATAATGCCGATATTTCATTTTTATTGTGTAGAAATATGCCATTAGTAAATCTGGCTGTGTAGATGGCTGAATCTACAGGAAATTATGCTAACATCAGCCAGTGACCATTCAGTGTGTAATTTGTTCTATTTGCATGTCATGTTTTCTTAGCAATATATATAGAATCCATATATATTTTACTATGCTGTACATTAGATATAGATTTATCAGATTGGGTCATACGTTTATTTAAAAAAGGTGATAAAGTTCATGCTAAAATGTTAGCTACAGACAACCACACCTCAGACATTATATAGCATAATATGAGTAACTCTGAAAATAAATACTATGGTTTGTTTTGCACCATGACAGAACTGCCACTAGAAAATGTAATTAGCCATAAAGACAGAAAAATGTACTTTATAGTGTCTTAAGTTTAGGTTCATTTAATTATGTTCAGGGGACCATGTGTAACAGTGAGGTGTTAAAAGTGTACTGTGTTTGATGTAAATTTGAGTTTAATTTTTCTTGTCTTTAGTGTTTAAAATAGTCTGGATGGGTTGTTTCTACCCTGTCTTCACCTCCAAAAATTAAACACTGGTTGGCTCACACACTGTCTGTCATTCCAAAGATTTTTATTGGTGATTTTCTCAGCACAATTAAATTTTTTCCTTTATTTATTTACTTTTAGTTATTTTTGCTATTTCCCTAATTATTAATTGCTGAGATCACGATGTCTGTTTCACTTTGATGGAACATTATTTATTAAAGGTTTAGATTGGTTATTCAGCTGGTATGATTTAGAAAAAAAATTAAATGTGAAAAGCTTGAAAAAAGCTGAAATGTGCTGTGAATATTGCATTTTTCTGTTTTTTTTTTTTTTGCTTGTATAAGCACTGTTCAAAGATGTTACTTATCAAAATGTTACATTGAAAAAAAAATTATCTCACCTTGACTGTTAGCCTTCGTTGTAATTGCTTCTTTTGCACTTTCCCTCATTTATTTTTAATGTTCTATTTTTAAGGATGTACATTTTCCATTGATCTATTTCCATGGACTTAAGTTTTTGCCTTTTTAAGTTTTTCCCTAGTTAGTAACTGTTCAAATATGTGTTTTAGGCAAGAAAATAAACCTTCAATTAAAACAAAAATGTGTATTGTCCCCAGTTTTACATCATATTTAATTTATCATTATATACTCAATTGAAAAGATTTTATGAACAACCTTATGAAGCAAAGATAGATTTTGAATGTTTTATATCATCTTTACACTACTGGTCAAAAGCATTCTAAAAATGCTGGGTTGTTTTCAACTCATGGTTGGGTAAAATGTGGACAGAATTAACTTATTACCCATTAATTAGGCAAATTAATCTATGCTGGGTTATTGTTCTGTGTTGAAACAACACAGAATAAATGAATTCATAACTCAATTGTTCTGTTCGCATTTTACCCAACTATGGGTTAAAAACAAGCCAGCGCTTTTAGGGTGTAGGGTCACTTATGCCACTTATTATCTTACACCAGGCATGGTGTAATTACATTACAATGCCATTTACATTACAGTAACAATGAACTTCTAGATGCAATGGGTTGATACACAATTGATATACAAAAAGAGATACAGAATTTAGATAATTTTTTTGTAATTTATTATTCATATGCCACATGAATAACACTGATAATGCAGGACATGCTGTTCATACATAGATAACATGTTTTATGTCATGTTTCACTGTTTCATGACAATGTCTACTCCCAATACTACACAGTATACATCGCATCTGCTGTGTCCTAATTAACAATAACAGATGTTCCCTGTTTTGTTAACAGTTTTCAGGGAGACATGAAAAGCATTTAGATCAATTTATTTTTGTTGGTAATGGTATATTAGACACGAAGGTATGGTATATTAGACAGTTACCATGATAGCTAATTTCCAGTTTATTTTATTTACATGTCGTATAGAATAATATAGGATTCCAGATTTAAATTTTACTGTTATTCAGTGTTTGTGAGGTAGCTAACTCAAACCTTATTTAACTCCCACTTAATTTAAGTAGCTTGACATTAGCTCAGTTTTAAAACAGTGTAGCTTTTTCAGTATATAAATACATTTTCCAGCAGGTAGTGTGTAGTTTTGTGTTTTGACAAACCAACAATGCTATGAAGTAGCATAGCATCACTCTTCTTACTAGGTCACAAACTAAAATTGTGCATTACCGCTATCTATTGTTATGTCACGCATCTTGCAGCTTTATGGTTAATTGAGAAGAGATTATCTTGTGATTACATAAAGCAGGAGTTTGTGACACACAGTGGGATAAAGTCACTTGGCTGTTGCGGTGAAGTATGGTTTTAATGGTTTTGGTGAATGCTCTTACGATAAGGATGGTCTTATGATAAGGCATTTTGGTATTGCAATTATATTTCAATACTTTTGTCTTTTTTTCTGTAATTTTGTAATCTGTGTTACTTAAACAGAATAACCACATTTATGAACTTAGATTGCTACATAAAGTTTTCTGAGGAAAACTTTTATATATTACAAATAAAATCTTGGATAACGAGACATACATACCCGCTTCTGGTCACATTTATTTGTTATCACAGCCACAGGGTTTTATTAAACAGCATCCAATAGGACTTTTAGTCAGAAAATGTGCACATTTGGAGAATCATAGATATATTTTATGTTTACTTCATATTACTTTAGAAGCAATCATAATTTTAATACATTTTACACTAAATCTGATGATCTTGCAGTGGCGTCTGGCTGTTTTAATTCTGGGAATGATTTCTCACTAGCAGATGATTCACTGGCTTTTCCTGTTTGATTTGCTTAAGATTGTGCTCAGCCTGCACTAAACGTAAATCTCAATGTAAAACTTTAAATTATCTATTAGAGTATGTATATCAGTATTTTAAACATTTAAATGACACATACTTTCTGATAACCACATTCAATTTAAGTTTATTTCTATAACACTTTTCATAATTTTGCCAAACAGCTGTACAAAAAACACACATAATAATAATAATAATAATAATAATAATAATAATAATAAATACAGCAATTATCAGGGTCAAGCCCACTATGGGTACAAAGTGTAGTACATGTGGACATCACTGATGAAGAGCTTAAGAAAAGACATAGAAACAACTAAAACAACAACTTACTTACAGTATTAAATGGTTTGTTGTTTTTTAACAATAGATGGAGATGTCACCAAATTTTGAAGAGGCAGTCAAGATGTGGTCACAATGACACATGAAAAGTTTCATGTCTATACACAGAAGCACTGCAGAGTTACAGCCTCACATGCTTTTTGGCATTGTGCCAAAAATGCCATTGTGCCGACAACTGTTTGGTGTGTCAAAAAGATTTTCATAACTATTTGTCAGGAGAAACCCCAGATGATGCATGCAAAATTGTGTGCAAATTAATGGTACTCCCTAGGAAGAATTAGAAAAAGTAGGTTTTCTACTTAACTCAAAATCATTGTCAGGAAATATGGTTGATAATGACAAATTTGGTATCACAGTATCTAGTATAAGCCAGTGAAGCAAAGGACAGCAGACATATAACAATCAGGTAAATTAATCAAAGGTTATAAGCAGTAATATAATTTCACCACTAGGGGGTGCTAGCCTCAAACTTTGCAGGTACTACTAAAGCATTGTCCCCATAAACCATACCAAGTTTCGTACTGATACTCAGTTGTGTTTGTAAGTTTCCTTTCTGTCAGTTACTTGATGTTGTGTCGATGACAACACTAGGGGTTCATACTTGGGAGCCCCAATCGCCTATGATCTTTGTATTAAAAGCCAATGAAAATCGGAGAGTGGAATTCGCATGCCAGTTTACACCCTGAATATCTGGTTATATAAGCGGGTTGGAGTGCAACACTCACTCACACTTGTTCTTCAGAGCCATCACATGGTATTCGGTGGTCCCGACGGCTCACAATTTAAAATTGTGTCCTGCTGTGGATATTATGGTGTGCTTTAGAGATGGTTTGCCTTAACTCGTCTTGATGGCAAACTTCCCCTGGGCACTTTGGGAGGTCAGCTACAGATCCTAAAAGATGAATTTCCTTTCCTAGAGCTTCCACAGTGGTATAGTGTGTTTTGTAAGATTTGCTTTTGTCACTGTCGTTCTGTGGCAGTTTCATTGCTCCCTCTGACGGTCATGATTGGTGTTCATGAGTCTCTCAGCCTTGAGCACGCTCAGGCACCTTTTGTGAATGTGTTGTGCTCTCACTGCAAGAACATGACCATGAGAATGTTGCGGTCGCGGCATGCTTTCACAGGCGTCCTCCCTGTCCATTTCCCTTCCTGGGACTTCTATGAGGTTAGGGTCAGAAGGCGCCAGGGGCGATATGGGGGATGCATTGAGAGATAATACGCCATTTGAGTTAACCCGCCAATTTAAGTACTATCAGTGTGATCACCATCTTGTTCGGAGCTCAAGAGGCCAATGCGATTTTGGTCATGGCATCAGAGGGAATGCTGCTTTTAGAGCTTACAATGCTGTGGGACAGGCCGCCTCTGCCCTCCATGCCATGGCAATCTTGCAGGTTCATCAAGCTAAGGCCCTGAACGACCTTTGCGCAGGATTCGCACAGCAGTTCTCAGTGGTGAAGAAGCAGACTCAGGTGATAAGACACATCTTGCCTCACCACGACCTGCCTTTGGGCAGGTCCGTCAGGCCCCGCACTCAGTCTGCTTCTCGCCAGACCTGTCCAAGGAGATTGTCTCCCAACCCCCCAGCCAATCCTGTGACAGGAGACCCAGCGGGGGTGCTTTTCTCTCTCCCTGGGTCTTACCGGACCTCTTTCAGTTCGATGCCTCTTTGGAGTGGACTGCTGTTAGCAGCTTGGTGCAAACAAGTACGGTGGTCCAGGCCAATGCCGGCCCGCTGGGTAATCTCTACTGTGCTATGTCCACCCTTGGCATGGTGAAGCAGGTTGTGCCTCTGGTGCCCCTAGCACGATTCTCTGGAGTGTGGGCATAACTTTCCAACCTGTCACAGTGGCTCCTCAGGACAATCTGTCTCAGCTATGTGATTCGTTTTTCCTGGTGTCTGCCCAGATTTAAGGGTGTTCTCTTCACCTCTGTATGAGGCAAGGCAATAAAATGTGTTTCGTATGCAAAGATAAACATAGGCTTCTACAGCCCCTACTCCATCATGCCCAAGAAAGAGGGCGGACTGCGATCAATCTCAGACCTGCGTGTCCTGCACCTGGCACTGCACAGACTGGTGTGACAGCCATTTCTGCTTACCACAACACCTTCGGGGGCAGGCCCTTAGGACTGCATGACATGATCATAAGGTTCCTTAGAGGTGCCAGGAGGTTAAATTCTCCTAGGCCATGCCTCATCCCCTCTTGGGATGTCTCCGTGGTTCTGGAGGGCCTACGGAGGGTCCCGTTGATCCCCTGGGAAAGGCTGATCTTAGGGTCCTTACGCTGAAGATGATTCTCTTAGTGGCGCTCACATCCATCAAGAGGGTCAGGGACCTGCAGGCATTCTCTGTGGCCAGTGACTGCTCGAAGTTTGGGATGGGTTTCTCCCATATAGTCGGAGATCAGCAGAAAGGAAGGCTGTCTCCAAACAGAGGTTCCATTGGATTGTGGATTCCATTTCCATAGCTTACCAATCACAAGTCAGGGTACACGCCACAAGAGTAGCGTACTCCTGGGCTCTGGCAAGAAGCACCTTACTAGCAGACATGTGTAGAGCTGCACCCTGGGCTACACCCAACACCTTCACAAGGTTCTACAACCTCCATGTGGACCCGGTTGTGACCCATGTACTACAGGGTGGTTATCGACAAGTTCACAGGTGTATTGCTTGTTTCTGCGCCCTTCTCCTCGCTCAAGGTGATATTGTGCGCCATTCCCATCCTATCTACTGTCTAGCATCAGAGGACCCTCATTTCTTAGCACCTCCGGTGAATCGCTCGGTGGAGGAGATGTTTACTAGGCCTGGTACTCATGTGCATGGCTTTAGTCATAGGAAAGCCCATATATCAGTACTCTGTGCTCCATACGTATGGATTCTCTGCTTCCGGGTAGCCCCGTATGATGTGTAGTCCACAGGACAAGACACCCTGATGGTAAACACTGTGTCTTCTCCTTGGTAGAATATCTCTACCCCACTACTATGGCTAGGCACCCTCTCAGGGGATAGGGGCCTTCTTGGTATTTTTCCTATGTGTACTACTTTCATGTATGTCATATGTCCATATGATATCTATCACATGACCCCTACTACCGGACACTGTACCTCGGCTGGCTATCGCTTATAACTATATTCGTATGTGCCCACTCCTGACAGTTGTAAGGAGGTGCTTATGCCCAAAGGTGGAGGGTTGCAACGTAGCCATGCACCCGCTAAGAGGCACATGACAGCTTGCCCACATCTGCTTCACTTATCTCATAAGCTTTTATCTCGTATTGCGCTTCATACAGGAACATCGAGTGAATGACCCACTTATATACCCAGATATCTGGGACGGAAAATTCCACACACCAGTTTTCATTGGCCTTTTATACAGAGAGTCAAGATCATCTTTATACAAAATCAGAGAGGTTTTTCCTTTATTCTTAAAACGCATTATCATCATCAAGTCTTATTTTAACTTGTGAAACCTGAAAGCCAAACAAAGAAAACATAGCTATTTCTTATTTACTTTAGACAATATACAATATTACACAGTATTTATTAATAAATCGTAATAATAATGATAATAAATCGTATTATGTGATGCCGTAAATGAGTTCTACCTGTCGCGACATTTACTACTCTGCCTAAAATAGCATGTTAAAGTAAAACCTACATACATTTTCCAGCAAAGGTATTGTTTAATGTAAAACATGTTGAAGATTAGCGGACAGGCTGTCTATTCAATAAATGATGCGCTATTTCCTCACAAAAGTAGCTTATGCAGCGTAGTGAGATTTCTCCATTGACATGCATTCAAAAATATAATACTTTGGTCTCCTTCCTGCGTTACGCCTTCTTTAGCCATGATTGTAGGCTTGCCTTTAAGTTTAAGCGGCTTTGCGTAGGCTGTTATCGACGGCCATGTCACCCGCCTCTCCGCTAGAAGTCGCTCAATCCTTCAAGTCTTCAAATAAACATCGAATGAATGACCAAAGTCAAACTGGGAATTGTAGTTTTGTTATAAAACCTAACAGCCTCTGAATTTATCTATGTGGATATCTATGTGGATGTGGATTAATTTTAGATCTTTTAATGCAGTAACGCATTAAACCGCCTCTTTGGAGTCGTTTAATGGTTCATGTGTGTTTTGAGTGTGACGTGAGGTTTCGTGATCGGGACGGATCTGGAACTTTCCACCCGCAGCCCCTCCCGCTCTCACTCCACCCATAACCCATCGCGCCGCTCCGCTCTTCTTTCTTGTTCAACATGTCCGTGACAGAGGGTCCGTTAAACGTGCTCGGCCAAAGGACGAGCGGCGAGTCCGTTCGTACTCAAAACGGTAAGTCTGGCTGTAGTTACACTGTAAAACAAACCGATTGTAAACCAAAAGCGCGCGGACTGAAACGGCTGTGCTGTGACGAAAGAGCTGCTGTGCTAGCGGCTGGCCTTTCGTGCAGCACGTGCGGCCGTTGTTTCGCGAAGCACGTGTGGCCACAAAGCATACTGTTTAAATCTAAAATAAATTAAGCTTTTTTTTTTTTAACGTTTTACGTTGTATACAATATATACGCGTTACACAGTTTAGTGAATGCGCAGCGTACATTATTTACGGCTGCAACTGGAGTGTTCATTTTCATATTACTGTACGCCGAGTCTATTGTTCTGAACAAGTGTGCGTTAAACACCAAAAAAAGAAGCATTCATAAACTGATGTGATTTATTTGTTAATTTGCAGTCATGGCCGCTGCATCCATCGCAAACATTGTGAAAAGCTCTCTCGGGCCTGTTGGACTCGATAAGATGCTGGTGGATGACATCGGAGTAAGAGCCAACGTGACCAATTGTCACAGCCTTTGATTTTTACCTTTAATGCATGTAGAATGTTTATCAATGCGGTATCTTAAATTAAGATGTCGACATTACTTATTGAGCTGTTTTCTGTTGCTTGTGGGTTTAAAGGATGTGACCATAACCAATGACGGTGCCACTATCCTAAAGCTCCTTGAGGTGGAGCACCCAGCAGCGAAGGTCCTCTGTGAGCTGGCCGAGTTGCAGGATAAGGAAGTTGGAGATGGCACAACATCAGTGGTGAGATGTTTGCTTAGTTGCTACAGGTTGTGAGTTGATTCTCTGTGGTGTTGTATGTTAACTTGAGAAGCAGTATATGTAAGTGTCATATAAATCTAAAACACATTTTTGAGATAACAGGTTTATGCAGATGTTACATAGCTGAAAACAGCAATGGCTTTATTAACAAGTGGAAACTAGATATTTGGCAATTTCAGGAGCCATTTCTTCTCAGTTAAAGCAAGCTGCACACAAACCACATGCACATTTCCTTAGTAGTTTATGAACTGTTGCATTTATTATTGGTTCTATACTATTAAACTTCACATATTATCATTACTAAAGTTACTTGGAAAGGATCTTTGACATGCGAGTGATGTTTCATTAAAAATTCTCTATCAGCAGTACAACAATTATATTCAACAATTTATGTAAAGAGTGCAAATTACAACATGTAATTTCATAACGGCCCATCTTACCTTTATGAAAATGAGCTTCACTGATGTGTGCCGGTTAACGTCACACGGTTCTTTGTGCATTTTGCATAAGCGTGTTGTTCTCTTACTTGAAAACAAGACTCTTTCCAGCAAACTTAAAATCCTGCCTGGGTACTCTGAATTGAAAGCTGGGTCATGTGAGGTGGATGACATGAGAACTGTATGGTACATGTTTGTTCAGTAATATCTGCTGTGTTTAATTGTCCATATTTTAATACAGCGTGTAGTGTATCTTTTCATATGTTCCAATCTGATTTTATGCTAAGCTACATTCTGCTAAGCAACAAGCCTGCAGACTTTATTATTGTATTTATCATTCATTTTTATAATAAAACAGACAAGCAAAACAGACAAATCTTTATTAGTCACAAACTATCCAATAGAGTCAAACAACCTGTTTCTCTGTATAAACCAACTATTACCTATGAATTGTACATGTTAAATTACACATACTATTTTTGACATTGAGAATATTGATTTGTTCATTAATTCTAAATAAAGTTCCTCAGATAATATGGAGTACGCATTATGTGCAATAAATGTTAATTTAGTTTCACAAATTGTCTAACTTACTGTAATGGCTAATTTCACTAACTGTCAAATGTGATAACTAGCATCCACGTAGTGCCTGACAGTTTACTTCCTGCGCATTTTACGAGCAAAGTTAAAAAGTTCAAGATTTTATTTTTGTTAATTTAACTTTCAGGATACTGTAAATTGTTATTGTCATGATATAGATGTTTGCATTATGACAACTTAAAAATTGCCACAATGTTTAAATTGCGTTACTGTTTATTTAAAACTGTGTTAGTATAGTTGTGATTATGCTTGGTCTTTCTTTGCTGGTTAAACCACCACAAGAAACCTGTAGCCCTTTTTTAAATAGTAAATCACATTTGTAATCGCAATTTTGATCAGAAAAAGTACAATTACATTTTTTTTCTCCGAATTGTGCAGCCCAACATTTATTCATTTAGCAGATGCTTTTATTCAAAATTACATACAAATAAGAGGGCATTTAGCATTCTGCCAAAAGTCAACAAGCCCAGTGTACAAAGCTACATTTACAAGCAGAAATCATTCTTGTAATAGGGACAGGCTGAATGTTTACATTTACACATTTGGCAGACGCTTGTATCCAAAGCAACTTACAGTACATTCAAGGTATACATATCTCATCCCTCTTCCACCCTGTACCCTCCCACCGTTGGGCTTGCATCTATTAATCTAGTAAAAATGTTGTTACTTTGACTTAATTGCAATGCAAGAGATTAATCCTTTTAAAGTCAAAGATCTTAAGGGCTGGTGTAGTGGTTAAAACTCTGGACTTGTAACTGCGAAACTGCTGGTTTAAGCTGCTTGTAGAAAGACCTTATTCCAGAGGATCTGTCCCTGTAATGAGTGTACTGTAAGGTGTTTTAGGTTAAAGCCTTGTGCCGGAGTTCATTGTTAAACCTGTCTTCTAAGAAGATTGTTTCTGCTTGAAATGGCACTCCTAAAATGGATCTTGTTTCACCTGTAGTAATATAATCTAGATTTTGCCATGAAGATAGCTATGGCAGCTGGCATGTTTAAAAAGATCTTAAGGTATAACTGGCTAGATATCTTTTCCTCATACTGATAAAGCTAAGATGGGTAGTACTATGTGTGCTTATGGTAACAGGATACAGAAGCTGGTTGTCAATAGATTTCACAAGTCTGACCATACACAGATGGATGTCAGTTACACTTCATGTGAGATTAAATGGTAGAGACCCTGCACACTGATGTATGTGTGTGTGTTTGTGCGCGTGTGTAGGTGATCATTGCGGCCGAACTTCTGAAGAGCGCTGATGAGCTGGTGAAACAGAAGATCCACCCCACCTCCATCATCAGTGGATACAGACTGGCCTGCAAGTAAGAAGCACTTTCTGTACTGACAGGAAGTCCTGTGTGTTTAATTTATCAAGACATTTAAAATAAACGGCCTGCCACTTCACTTCACAGGGAGGCTGTGAGATACATCAATGAGAATCTGACCATCAGCACAGATGACTTGGGCAGAGAGTGTCTCATCAATGCTGCTAAGACTTCCATGTCATCCAAGATCATTGGAGTGTATCCTCTGTTCAATCTTAATTTGTGTTCACAGAATCAAGCTTTAAGAGCAGATATTTTTTAGAATCACTTACTTTCACTTGCATGGATTTCTTATGAGGGGGAATGACGTGAATTGTAGCTAATGTTAAGCCTATATACTAATAAGCTATGAATTTCAATGTCAAAAATGTAGTCAAAGACACTGCATCAGTGTAAGGAAGACATTTTTAAAACACAATTACTGTGATGGTAGTTTTATGGTACTTCTGTTTTATGTGGTTCTAAACCCATGATTGAATATTCTGTGATAGGACATACATATAATAATTGAACAGTTATATTTTAGAATTTGAAGCTGCATAAAATGAGATCTGAAAAGAGGTTGGTTCTTGACTTTCTATCAGTGATGCAGATTTTTTTGCTAACGTGGTGGTGGATGCTGCTCTGGCTGTGAAGTTTGTTGATGGTAAAGGTGTGGCTCGCTATCCCATCAACTCTGTGAATGTGTTGAAGGCTCATGGACGCAGCCAGAAGGAGAGTTTCCTTGTCAATGGATATGCACTTAACTGCACTGTTGGATCACAAGGTTTGTCCTTGTCTATGTTTTAGTGTTATACGTCTATTTCTGCATTTTTTTTCAACCTTTATATTTTTCATTGGTGATGAATGTGTTAAAGAGGTTGAAAATAACAAATTTGTATATTCAGGGATGGTAAAGCGTGTATCTAATGCTAAGATAGCCTGTCTGGACTTCAGCCTGCAGAAGACCAAGATGAAGCTGGGCGTTCAGGTGGTCATCAGTGATCCAGAGAAGCTTGATCAGATCAGGCAGAGGTGAGATTACAGTTTTAAAAACATGAAAAAATGAAATTTCCCATTTTAATTGCTGCCACACTTTCAGTAGTGTGTGTAGTTATACGCATGGGATAAAGTAATGTCTGCCTAAAGCCACTCTTAGACACAGACACTTGTGTCTTGTTTCACTTTTGGGCTGTACATTTTGATGTACAAGCTTAGTCATAGCCAACCATAAGGATGTCACAGTACACAAAGTTATATCACAGTGTATATCACACTGCCTGTAAATTACTATAGTTATTGCTATTACAGATGTTATTACAAACATTTATTTAGACATTAACCATGAGGACATTCCAGTTTTTTTTGATCATCTAGTAAAGAGTACCTGCTGCATCTGTGCTGGTTCATGCATCTATCAGTCTGTGTAATTGGTAAGTCGTTTTCTTGTGTTTGTTTGTTCTGTAGGGAATCAGACATTACTAAGGAGCGCATTCAGAAGATTCTGGCATCGGGGGCGAATGTGGTCCTGACAACAGGGGGCATTGATGACATGTGTCTGAAGTATTTTGTTGATGTAGGAGCCATGGCAGTAAGGAGGGTGCTGAAGAGGGACCTGAAACGTATTGCCAAAGCAACTGGAGGTTGGCTGGCTGCAACATCTGCCCTGTATTTGTAGAAATTAGTTATGGGATTGCGTTCATTCAGTGAAAGAAGGAATTAAAGTTGTTATTCATTGCATTCATTGCATTGCAATGCATTCATTTGAAACAAGAAAACGCTCTTGTCTGTAAATAATTTATTGTCTGAGTTTTTTGAGTGATGTTGCATTTGTCCCCCTGCAGCCACTCTTTGCTCATCTCTGTCTAACCTGGAGGGAGAGGAGACATTTGAGCCAGCCATGCTGGGTCAGGCTGAGGAGGTGCTGCAGGAGAGAGTGTGTGATGATGAACTCATCCTCATCAAGAAGTGAGAATTCTTTCTCTTTGACAACTTAGTCCTTATAATAATAATTTTAGATTGCTTGCTCAGTTAACATCTGTAAGTGAAATTTATTACTCAAACGTGTTTTGTGTACAAACACATTGAGGCTTTAGAAAAAGCTGTCATGAAGAAGTTTTAGCCATTTAATATATGAAGTATAAAGTATATTACCATGCTTGTAGTAATGTTAGATACAAATGTCTAAATTTCCAGTGTAGCATAAATGTTTAAACAAGAATGTTTAATTTTTTTTTCTCTTTCTGTCTTTCAGCACAAAAGCACGTACATCTGCCTCTATCATCTTGCGTGGGGCGAATGATTTTATGTGTGATGAGATGGAGCGCTCGCTGCATGATGCTCTGTGTGTGGTGAAGAGGGTACTGGAATCTAAATCAGTGGTACCAGGAGGTGGTGCTGTAGAGGCTGCCCTATCTATTTATCTGGAGAACTATGCTACCAGCATGGTAAGGATTTAGTCTGTGTACACAACCTGTTGTGACAGATATGATATACAGAATATATGTAAAAAAAAAAAGGATATTTTTTGAAAATAGTTGCACGTGAATTTAATTCACACTAGATCAAAATTGTCTAAGTCTTGATGGAGTCTGTACAAGTCACATTTTATTTTTGCAGTCAGAAAAGATGGCAAAAAAACAATTAGAAAGTACAATTATAAATTAGGACTGTCAAGTCATATATTTGTTAATTGAGATCTACTCAAAATAAGCTACAAAAATTCTGTTTGTCAAACTTCATCAAACACTGGAGCTGTAAATCTCAGGACTTTGAAATTGTAAACAAACTTGCTTGTATTTTAGAAAATCTAGTAAAATAATTTTGAATAGCTTAACCTTTTCCTAAACGTAGTTAAACTAACCTCTTAGGCCTGATGTTTAGATTGTGTATAAGCAAGTAAAAATTACTTTCATAGCGTTCTCTAATGATGTTGAGCATTGGTTCAAAGTTCTACACATAGTAGAACTTAAACATTATATATACTTTGGGATTTAAGAAAAAAATTTCAGCATGCAAATGGCTTGTATTACATAATATAAACAGGCACAATGCTTGAAGTCAGTTACTTTAAAGTCCCACCAGAGGGTACTGTTTATCAGTAAACCCAAAATACAGTTATTAATTAGATTAAAATCCACATCATTGTTCTCCTTTAAACCTACTCCCATTATAATTGCTGCCCTGCCTATTTGATGGCATACGCAGTTATACGCGTGGGAGACAGCAAGAGTCCTGGGCAGTGAAAGGGGCAGATAACCAGCCCTGCTGACAGCTGCATCCACCTGCTTGGTACAAACATGATTTATCTTCACAATTTGAGAAACTCACTAACCCTGATTGTGTTTGTACATATATTACAGGGGAGACAATCAAAGTTAAACAATGCAGAGCTTAAATTTATAATATCCAAACAATTGCAGTAGCTCTTAATGTAAAACTAGGGGTTTCCGTTGCTTTCTGAAATTGTGTGCTATGAATGTTTTCCTGTGTTTGCTGTAGGGCTCTCGTGAACAGCTGGCTATTGCTGAATTTGCTCGCTCTCTGCTTGTCATTCCTAAAACTCTGGCAGTCAATGCTGCACAGGACTCCACTGACCTGGTGGCTAAACTCAGAGCCTTCCACAATGAGGCTCAAGTCAACCCTGAACGCAAAAACCTCAAATGGTGAGTGTCTCAAGGGAGCACACAGGAAAATTTTTCAAGCCATGGAAAATGAAGATTGCCAGGCAGATGACAAACATACAGGAAAAGAGCAAAAAAGGGGTGGTGGTTTACTTAAATTGAACCAATCCCAAAATCAGGCAGACAATGATTTTTATATTATAAAAGTTGCTTTAAAGTTGTATACATTGCAGTTTAAAAATCTGTTTGTTTGTTTTTTTTTTGTGTCTGCACTTAGGATCGGGTTGGATCTGGTCAATGGGAAGCCACGAGACAACAAACAGGCGGGTGTGTATGAACCCACAATGGTTAAAACAAAAAGTCTAAAGTTTGCCACGGAGGCAGCGATCACCATCCTCCGCATTGATGACCTCATTAAGCTCTTCCCTGACCAGAAAGAGGGCGGGCCCTCCTACCAGGATGCCGTCCAATCAGGCACTCTAGAAGAATAAAATTCAGCTGCATTGTATCTGGTGTTACTCTGCTCAGCTTTGTATTTAAATTTGAATCCAACTGATGAGCTGTTAGTGTAAACCATGCACTTTGTTTGCGTTACTTTTTGTTTTGCTAATATGGTAACATGCCCTTTTGTCATGTAGTATATCGTTTTCCCCTCCATTCCAACCATAATAAACTGAAATGATGGTGGGCAACTGTTGATTTGTATACTTGTTTCTTTTTGTTTAGTTTTTTTGCCTTTTGATTTACTATTTTTCTGTGGTTATTACCATGGTAAAGGGAATATTCTTTCTGAAGAAAGATTTAAGAGTTTTAAAGGTTTTGTGACAAGTCAACACAAAAAGTGCAATTGATAACCACAGAAATGTGGAGCACACTTAAAAATTCCATTAATTTTAAAACAATTTTAACCTAAGTGACTTAGTCAAATGCTTCCAGTATTTAAATAAATACCAAACTTAGTTTTTGCCTGTAAATAGGTGAACAGATTTTGCATGGATAATTATCTGGTAGAAAGCAATTTGATGGAAAATAGCCCATTACAATTAACTCTTCCCATCAATCTGTCCGGAAATTAAAAGATATAGTTAACCCAATCATACAACGAAAGTGGATGGTGAGTTCAAATACAAAAGTGGTTTAGGGTTGCTGCTCAATTGGGCATACTTTTTTCCACATCCTAGCTTTCTCCCCTGGGAACAAGACTTCAGGGAGCAAGCATGGAGAAATCGACTTACATTTCATAAATATTCTTGATTACTCAGATGTCACTTCATTTGTCATGGGCGAATGAAGTGACAGAGTCATGGGTTAGAGGACAACGGAGTAAGGAAGCATCAATCAGAGTCCTCAGTGTGAGTCATGCATTACTGTATATTCAAAGTCCTCTGAAGCCATAAACTAACGTTGTGTAAAAATTTAATCCATTACTCAAAGATAATATACCTATATGCTGAAGCTTTTAAAATGTATATAACATTTTACTGTTTTTAAGGTTGGCAGTATAAATCATCCTTTTTTGGATGGAAAACAGAAGCTTGTAGTTGAAATGATATTGGAGAAAAGAGATATGAGAAAATGATTTTTAACTTAAAGAACTTAACAATTTTGAAATTCTGAATATTTTAAACTATTTTGCTTTTCAGTAGTTAAGTAAATTACTTTGTTGATTACTTTGTTAATTGCTTTGGCTGGAGACATTGACCTTTGAACAACATGGACTGACATGATGTTACAAAAGCTTTACGTACAAAAGTGTTAAACAAATAAATACTACTATACTATAAAAAATATTTTACGGTTGCTTTGTATATTGTGTGCAGTGTCAGAATCAAGTTTATGGATTTCTCATTCAGTTCCAAACATCAGTTTCGGGGGGCCTCTTGACATTTAGTTAGATGTTAAAAATGTGATTACTTCACTATATAGAGGCTTTACACCAGTTTACACTGGCTAGCATTTCCATGGATCCAGTGGCATATCTGGGCGTACTTGGCAGGTGTAATTCTGACTGCCACATTATAGTCCTTCTGTGCACCATTGACATCCACCCACTGGTGTCCAGAGAACACACCAATAACCTTTCTCTTCCACTTCCCTTTTCTTCCCTGTTTCCTGTTTGGCTCTTGTAGCCTTACATACACACCAGCTCCACTAGATCCCTTTTCCGCATCGCAGTACTGGTACAGTAGGTCATTGGATTCCTCTAAGATTGAACAAAAACGGTAGACCACCTTCCCTGATTGGTCATTATCAAAACCAGAGAAGTGGATTCTTCCAGCTGGTAGGTCTTTGACTACAGGAACAATTCCTAATTCCATGTATCGTGTCTTTTGGGTTTTTTTCAGCTCTAGTAGGGCATAATCATAGTCAACTGAGACTTTCTTGCCTTCTCTGCTCATCCAGCCAGTTGGCACTTGTGTTAATTTCACACGAGTCCACTGGAATGAAGGCTTCCTGGAATCTGTCTCTGTTAATTTAGACTGATCTGAATCAGAGCCACGTCTAATACGGTTCTTTCTCTTCCGCCTGTGTTCTGTTTTAACCAATTTTGCTTCAGTAGCCACATCTTTATTTCTTATTTCACCATCTTTCCTTTTTTTCCCTCTACCTCTGCCTCCTTGTTGGCGCCCTCTCCTGCTTTTGGAGCGAAGCTTCATGATACCCACTCGGAGCCTCCTGCTTCCTTTCAGGTAGCCTTGTCCATCATGGACACAGTGGGCCGCAGTCAGAACATGTCTTGGGGACACCAGGACCCCAGAGCAACCAGTAGAGAGCTTTACTGTGGCAGAAAATGGGTAATTGGTGGTATAATGTTTATCTGTGATCACAAAGCGTCCATCTATGCCATAAACCTGTCGTTTCCTTCGTTTGAGGCGTCCTGGTTTGCAAAAACCAGAAGCAGACAAGTTTTTTGAATCTGTGAGCCCATCCAATTTAATTTTGGTGAAGGTGCACGTTCCATTCTCATAGATTGTTTCGTATGAGAGTAGATGTTCCAGCTCAGCAGACCTCAGTTCTGGCAGTTTGTTTTGGCACTCGATCCCACACCTCACTTCTGGTGTACTGAAATCATTAGCAATGAACTCTGGGCTTTGAAGCCTCACTGTGCTTTGGTTCTGGATCACTGGGACCTTCATCTGCATCACTTGGCAGTCTTCATACTTTATGTTAGAATCGCCAATATAGACCAGAGATAAAACCACAGCCAATGCATTGAGACCGAACAGGAGAGGCAGAGGGCGTGCCATTTTGCTTTCTACCTGTAAGGAAAAGAGGTCTGGAGTTACAAGACTTCCAACAAAGTCCAGGTATGGACCGTATTCAGGGGAGGTGCCATATTTGAAATCTAGGTGGTGAGGGATAGACGTGTAGTCCGCTACATTTTAAGGTCTTTTGGTCAGTCTTCCATTTCTATTTTAATACACATTTTACACAAGCACAACCCACTTAACTATACACCTTCCCCCACAGCCTCAATTTCACTTAAAAATTAAACATTTCTATATCAGTGTTGTGCCTTGACAATAATTAGTCTAACTGCACCAACATTTAAGCTAATATTACTAATAGATCTCTTTCAAAATGAAAGTGTATAATTGAACTGTGTATGCAAACAGTGTGCAAAGCCAGTAATGAAGTACAACACATGGAGCTCTTAGAAATGTGTTATTGGTAGGAAAATTGAGAACTTCTGTTTTCACTGTTTTATAACATCCAAAAGGTTAGCTGCAAGAGTAAACTCTGATTTATTATTTTATATCAAGTCTAGACAGTACCCTGAATGTTGATAATGACACTATTTTCTTTAGGAAAGATAATATAAACAACAATTTATTACTGTGAAAAGGTAAGAAAAACAATGCATGGTGCTATTGTTACATTTGATATATATAATAAATATAATATATATGATAATACTATGAGAAAAGAATTTGAACTTGTATTATTACCTCTGGTATAATGTGAGGAGAAACTTATTCTATTTGGTGTTAATAGTGTATTTTAGCAATGCAGAATTTAAATGGTACTGTGATGTAAGGGGAAGAAAAGAGAGTTATTTATGTTTGTGCTGTATATAAAACGATACAATGTGTTCATCTTTTAAAAGGAATGCATTACTCGTCATTCGTTTATCTAAAACATGCAGTAAGTAAATAGCACTGTACTGAGGCAAGAAAATATTGTTATTGTTGTATTCAGTATATGAGTAATGTAGTCTGTACATAATCAAGTGCAAAACAATTAGTCAACGTTCCCGCCTAATTGGAAAGTTTATATCTGCCTGTTTTTAATTTCTAATGCTCCACATTCAGCTCTTAAAAAACTGTAATAAAATACTGTGCACCAACTCACCTTCAAAGTGTATGAATCCGACAAGAGATGAAAGATCCACAACGCGCGACACGTCTGCCTACAGGTACAGTATTAGTCAGGTGCGTTAAAGTGTGAGAGGTCGGTGAGCGCGCTGAGGAGCTCCCGCTGTTCTGAGATGCTGGAGGCGGCTGAAGCAGGAAGCGCAAGAGGGGCGGTAACGAGCACAGTTAACACGGGTAGGTCCTTACATAAGCTATCTCATACAAATCGAAGTTACCAAAATAATATGTTTACGGCAACACGACAACAGGTCGTGCTATAATTTATACAAACATATTTCAATTTATACAAAATGCTTTCTTTTACAATACCATTAATTGCCAATTTTGTTTGCACTGCTGTTGCATAGAACACTGCCCCTGAAACTAAAGCTGAACATTCTGTTATACTGATTACAGTGCATTAGGATCTACTCAAGTATCAGGAAGCAATCTTCACTCTCTCCATGGTGTAAAAAGCCATTCAGGTCCACTGAATGTTACAAGTTCAATAAAATAAATGTTCTTGATACAAATCCAGTTTCTGCAACAGAGCCCATTTAACACTTGGTTTACAAATCAATGCTAAGTACAAATGTAAAGAAGGTAAATGTTATGTAAGTGGATCACCTACTTTCAAAAGTAATCAGAAACATGATAATATGGCATTTGTAGTTTAAAAGCTAAACCGTTCTGATATATCCTAGACAACAGCAAGTGACAGCATATTCACCTATCAATCAACCACTGGGTTTTAAACTTTGCAGGTTGTGTGTGGCTAAGTTATTGAGTACTAACTGTTTTTAGTACATCCTATGAAGAGAACTTTGTTGGGTGCTGTCCACTATAAGAACATTGATTTCTGTGTGCCTCTGTGATGGAATTTGGAAAATGAAAAGAACAACTGGAACTAAAATGAGAAAGAAACTGTGTTGTTCTCATGTTAATTCTTGCCGAAAAGGTGTTTATTTTAAAATAATAGAATTTTAATTTACAGCTAACTGTTCCTAGTGTGATAAGTAATTTTTAGTTTTAAAACAATAAATCATACAGGCCTATGTGTGCATCTGTATTGATTGTCAGTTATATTGTACACAATTTAAAATTTACAAAAGAAATATTTGTTATATATTGCAAGATTTAATAATGTAGGACATTAAGCACTTATGTGAGATATTTGGTTTAGTTTGTCAATTTGATTCTGTTTTACAGTTTGACCACACATTCATAAATATACAATGACACAACTACAGGATCAACTCAAACTAACAACTCAAACTTTGCAAGTTCTGCGCGAAGGGAACAAAAAACTCAACAAACTCAAGTCTACTTGTTAATGTTATCTTTAAAAGTCAAACACAAGGAATTAATGAAAACATGGACAAAGATTCATAGACAGGTATTACTCCTGATCATTAACAAAATCCCACACATCAACATGGAGGCACAAAAGCTGTAGCACAAAAGCTGACATGACACAGAATTACAACCGCTATAAATTGTAAACCACCCAAAGAGGTGGAGACGAAACTTGTCACTTTGGATGAGGCTGTTATTTGATTGCATGAGATTGACTATAAAACATTAAAAGAGGTCAATGACCTTGATGCTTCTAAGGGCTATTTAAGTCATCATCAGTCCTGAGTGATGTTCAAGATTTGGAGCATATAGCCTTGAACTGGCTCAAGGACTTCAAGCTAACTATGTAGGATACAAACATAAAATCTCTAATGTGTTTAATTTCCAAGAGGAGACAATGCATAATGAAACTATTAAACTTTCATTGTCCTCTGTAGACCAACTAACTTACCAGCTTCAAAGTTTAAACAACTCCAATTTAACAAATATTTTAACAATTTTAAATGCATATGACTCAACAGGAAAAACGCCTGTGTGCAGTTTAAATTACAGCTTAGGCATGGCGAATCTGAAATGAAAGGACAAAAAGGCTTACAGTAACTAAAAGATGCTGAGATGGAGGAAAACCGTTGAAAGTGTCAACAAAAATAAGTAAATACACTTCAACTACTGTCACAAGTAATCCATCTTTTAACTTTCATCCATCACTTTCACCAGTAAATGAGAATTCTTTATGCCAACTCCTGGAGGTCAAAGCAACAAAATCAATCACAAATTAATTTTATGCACCTACCACCTGTTAATATCATTACATTTGATGGAGAACCCTTGAATTATTGGCCGTTCATGAGACTGTTCTTCTCAGTGATTGATAAAGAGACCTGCCAGGTCAGGAAAAACTTCAGTACACTGCTGGCCGAGCTAGAGATGCCATCTCCCATTGCTTGTACAATCCCAACTCTGGGCTATGTTGAAGCCATAGCTATTCTGAAAAGGTGTTTCAGCAATCCATATGCAGTATCATAAGCTTGGGTTGACAAGGTTACAAAGTTACAAAGACATTAAAAGCAACAAGCCGAAAAGCTGTTTGGAAAAGCTGAATAGTGGATGCACTTTGCTACAAATTGTCATCCTACAAGACATTCAACCACATCCCACCAGAAAGTGCATTGAAGCCAATTTAAAAAGGATTATGCTTCCCATCTTTACCAGTAGTGGTTTCAGACAGGCACAACAGATTCTCCATTAATGTTTTGCTTTGCTTACGGAGGTTCAAATGGAACCATTGCTTCTAAGAAGCTAATTTGTGCCCTTAAGCTGGAGTCATATAAGATAAACATTAATTTGAACACCATGGAAACTAATAATTTCCATGTAGTCACCATAGCAGTGGGATCTACAGGTTAAAGATCCTCAACAAAGGAACCCTTATCTGATAAAAGGAGTACCCTGTAAGGATCATATGAACATAAGTCTGGACAACCTGGTCACACAGCATGACGTGTTCCAGTGGCCACATCTACAGGAAATTGTACATGACATCAGTTTGCCTGATGTTGATCTAGATAATGAAGTTCACCTGCTGATTAGTCTTAACCAGCCTGACATGTTTGCCCCTAGTGAGACATGCTGTGGTAAGCCTGCCGAACCTTATGCAATTCTAAATGGCCTGGGGTGGACACTCCATGGACTGGTAGGTGACGGTTCTACAACTATCTCTACCAATTCCATTCAAACTGAAAATTCTCTACAACAATTGATTCTCTACAGCTTACTGTCAATAGCTGACAAGCAGTCAATGGACTAAGCAAACAGTCAAAGAGTCAAACTACACACTGCCAATCCCTTTCATGGAATGCCCACCTCAACTACCAAGTAACTGTGCAATGGCTAAACATCGGCTGGACCTTCTGGGAAGGCAGCTAATGAAGGACCCAATTCTGAAACTAAATATGTTGAAGGTATCTGTGATTCTCTGCAGAAAGGCTATGCAGAGAAAGTTGCTGACATCAACAGATACTGTATGTGTATGGTACCTCCCACATCATATTGCAGATAGTACTATTGTACTATCATGTCGTTTCAAAGATTAAACGATCCAAAGAGATCTATGCATCTAGCATAAAACTGAACCAAATGATGGAAAATGCAGTGGACTACTGGAACAATACTCCAGTTGGCATCAGTTATACAGGGCTACTGTTGTCATGTTGCTTGTCAAAGCTTTATTGCGCAAGAAAGAAAGTGTGCATTTTTCCGGCACTATCACTGTCAGTGAGCTACAACAAGCAGAGTTAGTTCTTAAATACATACAAACTGCATCCGTTGGGTCTACTCAAGCCAAAACCAGCTCAGGCTTAAACCCCATTAGGATGAAAACAGGCAACTCCTTTGAGTGGGAGGCAGACTAACAAATGTTCATTTCAAAGCTAAACATCTAGTGATTCTACCTAACAATCATCATGTCACCCAGCTGTTCAGACACTACCATCTTCATTTGGGTCATGCAGGTCTAGAGCAAGAGTTTGCAGAAATTTGTTTCTGGACCTTAAAGGGATGTGCTGTCATTAACAGAGTTCTCAAATAATTTCTGCAGTGCTGCAAACTAAAAGCTCAGCTGCAGAACCAGCAAATGGCAGACTTGCCTGACTCTAGAATGACCCCATGTGATCCTCGATTCATTCTTGGTGAAGGGCATGTGTGGGCATTCTTGGTGAAGAAGGCACACAAAGAGTTCAAGAGGTATGGATGTTTGTTTAAATGTCTCACTTTGAGAGCTATGTGGAACTTTCACACACTCTTGATACTGACTTCATCAACGCCTTGCAGAGGTTTATCAATAGAAGAGGCCCACCTTCTTGGATACAATCAGATAAAGGGACAAATTTTAATTTTAATCAGAAAGCGATCAGGCATTAGAATCAACAAAATATTTCAGATTACCTGCTACAGAACAATGTAAGATGGATCTTTAATCCACTTGCCACTTCACGCATGACTGGTTTTCGGTAGCGACATTAGCACCATTCGTTCCATTCTTAACATTGTCTTGTCACAGCAGGTACCAGATAATGACAGTTTGGCAACACTGTTTTGCTGCGCTTCATTGTCAATGGTAGACCAACCACTAAACCTTACACCATATTATCTATTGCTTCTACATTCTGGTCCAACTGTCTCCAGGATCCTTCGTGAAACAATACCTTTACCGATGCAGATAACATCAACATTTCATGCCTGACCCCATTTAGAGTCCCCAGTATCTTGGTATCTTGTTTTCTGCATGGCACAAGACAGCTGAGTCCCCTGTCTAAGGGAACAAGGTTACATATGTAACCTGAGATGTTTTGTCTGCAACAGATTATGAGCTGGCGAATTGTCAGTACATCTTTGCAGGTTCAGTGGATCTGTTTTTGATTTTGGTTTAGACAGCCAGGTCATAAATAAAATGATAATTATTCACTTAATCAGAATCAGAAAACAACTGAGATTTGTTTATGAATATACTGCAAGTTGGATATCTCACCCCTACTTCTTTTGATTAAAATAATAGCAAATACAACGTTTGCTGTAATCTGCAAAATTAAACACCTACACTGATTGTACATACACAATTCATTTTTTTATATTGATATATTCATAAGCAAAACTTAAGAAAATGTTTGGCAAAAATGCAACAAGAAAAAACCAGACAGCATCAGATTTTATCTATCTGTTTTATCAGTTAATTTGGTCATAAAACATGGGTTTCATACCAGAGTTTGAAGTCAGTTGTGAAGGACTATTAAAGTACTTCCCTCCTGCTGTACTTTACATGCATTGCTAAATCGTTCACAGTGTGACTGTGAATGCGTATTAGGAAAGTAAACAGACCTCTAACAGACCTAAACTATAAGTAAAGCTAATTCAGATTCCAAAATATTGACCTCACCCATGTAGTATTTGGCTTCAGATCTAGACGGCACTCAAATACCATTTTCTCATAATTAAACAAGTAAATTATGAAGGCATCAAATATGCAGAGGTAAACTTGTACAAGTATTCACAATAGCATCAGGCGCATGTCTGTTTATCATCCAGGAGAAACTAAACTCAGTCCAACTAAATTCAGTTTATTTAGACAAATACCAAAAGAATAACTAATGGATTGTTTATAAATACTATGAATTCTTTCTTTCCTAGACACATCAAGTTGTATCTCACTAAAAGACTATCCCATGTAAATGGAATATGTGCACAATTTTGTCTAATCACAGCAATCAAGGTGAAAATTTAAGGCTGAGTTCTGTTCTATATGTAATAATTTCAGATCACACCACAAAGTTCACTGAAACAGAATGTCACACAAGTTTCTCTCCTTAATTTTTTCTCTTCAAACAAATATACATATGAGAACATGCAGACAGTTTAATTAAACAACCTTGAATGCACTGTTAGTAATCTGCCAAATGCATTAATGTAACAAAAAATTTGTTGTGACGCCCAAAACTTTGCAGTTTACATGGCCCAAACAAATACCTGATACACACAGACTCAGTGTGAGCTATAATTTATGCTTTCATTTTTCTTGCCTTTCCAACATAACAACATGATAAAATCAGCTGACTGCCAAGGATGAAAGAGAGGAAGATGAATTTAAGAGCACATTCTCTGTGATTCATACCAATGGCACAAGCACCACTCACATTTTGACAAAATTTAAATTCTAGTTTGAATTTTAGTTCAAGCAAAAACATTTAAATGAGTGGTCATTGTGGGCCACACTGTCATTTAACACAATCACAGTTTCTACATTTAACCCTCACCTCAGGTAAAGATATATGAGCATCTTTGCAAACAAACAAAGACACACACACGCAAAGCTCTCTGTAAGAAGTTTTGATATATTTAGAACATATAAATCAGTGGTTTCTTAAATGGTTTTGCATTGGGACCGATATCTACAAAAGTAAACAAAAAGTCCTTAAAATGCTACCATGAGCTGTATAAGCCCAGTAAAATTAACACCACATAATATAGGAAGAATTTCAATTCTTTTAAGAAATTACAGTATTATTACTGTAAACACATACAGTAACTTATTGGCATTCAATATATTTACAGCAATCTTTTTTAACCAACAACATAAACTAAAATATTATAGCCTTTGCACATGAGCAGGCGATCTGTATGATGCTTCATTTTGCTTAGTGTGTCAAAGTTGTATTATCTGCATTTTTGTTTGTATTTATTTTATTTTTATTGTAATATTTATTTTATTATCTAAATTTTGCATTATTTTATCCCGTTGCCCATGACCCTATCAGACTGAACCTGCAACCCATTTGTAACCCTGTTTTTGGGATTGCCTTACAACGGAAATACAGTTTGGTCAATCTTTCTGTTTATGTCTAGCATCTATGATGTCTTTGGTTTTAAACCAGAGCCAAGGAAACCACATACAAACACACACACATATAGACACAAACACTCTTCTATGCCTGGACACTTTGAAGCAAAGCAGTATGAGTTAAGACTATAAGACAGAGAGAAGATGACTTGGGAAAGAGAGAGCTAAATGTGTAAGTGTGAGGCTGGCTCTGTGGTTCAGTGTTTCTCTGCATGTAAGAAAAATATTCAGTATATATAAATGTAAGAATATAGGCTACTTCAAATTTATTTTATATTTCTTTTTTTTTTAATTATATTTCACAATAATTTAAAAACTGTGTGTCCAACTGTGTGTGGCTTGTGATACAAAGTTCTACCTGAACCCACCCTGTAGAGCAGGAGAAGCTTAAAGCTAAGGTATGACAGGTGTTTGTCTGTGTATTGTGGTTTTAATGTATGCTCATTCAAGTCTGTCTGCATGTACATCTCCTTATGTGACTCAGTGTATTTTATTTCATTGTTTTGATTTATCCAATTTATACTTGTTTAAATTGTTATTAAGAGTGTGGAAAAATGCCAGAAAAGCCCAACCAGAAATGAACTGCATCCTCTCCACACCATAAATGCTCTACATTTTGAAAACCCTAAATCCTGTGTCATCATTAGTTGAGTACTATAATTCAGTAATTCATACTATAATATATAAAAAATACAAAGATACATTTCAGTTCATTCTGAAAGAATGTCACAGTGTAAAGTGTAAAGAAATATTTTTAAATTTTGCCTAATGTATGCCAAAGTGGTTGTTTGCTAAAATATTTTTTTAATATGTATCGCCAATTACTCTCAAATACTGTGCCATATTTAGATATAACGTAATTTCATACCACTAATGTTAATGTAAATCACAAATGCTCAACACCCACATTTGAAACAACATAACACAACTAAAAAAGTGTACTTGAGCAGTATTGCTACTTCCCAAAAACTAGCCTTCATTAAACCTTGCATAATTTGCATTTTTAATATGTAGGATGTTGTAGATGATGCAGCATGCTGCATGTTAATAATTTGCTAGACTAAAGTTTCCCAGCCATGGTGGACATGTTGCACCAATAGAAATTCGCATATGGGACTGATAAAGACTTTATAAACATGGGCAAAAACTGCCAACAAGCGCGCACACACACATGCACAAACAACCCTGCACAAACACAAAAGAATATGTACACACCACCATGCACAGATGAATATATGTGCATGTAGACACACTTTAAAGTACAAATAAAGACACTTAGTAATGTATGTGAGGACCACATTTACACAGGCTGCAAACAACTCAGATGTCAGTATCGCTGCTGATGTGTCACCTCCTGAAACTAGTTTTCATTCCTGTGTGACTATCACAGCTGCTTTTATTATGTGTGCATTTTTTAAGTCTACAAATGCACAAATCCATGGAGATCTAAATGTGTCCTTTATTACATTTACATTTATTCATTTAGCAGATGCTTTTATCCAAAACGACTTACAAAAGACGAGAACATTAAACATTTTGCCTTAAGGACCAACAAGCCAAGTCTACAAAGCTACATTTAAAAGTGGATATTTTATTCTGCTTCTAGAGACAAGATGAACAGAAGGGTTTTTTATATGTTATTTGTTATTATTTATATTTTTTATATGTAGGAAAAAATATCAGAGCATTAGGGATTAGTCAGGTGTCTGCGAAACAGGTGTGTTTTGAGGTGTTTTTTAAAGGTTGTGATGGTCTTAGTCGATTGGGTGGAGGCTGGGAGTTCTTTCCAACACAAAGGAATAGAATAGATACATTTTAGAGAGTGATCTGGTACCGTGAGGAACAATCAGATGTTGCTCATTAACAGACCGTAGCTGGCGGTAGAGGACGTATGTCTGAAGGGGTGAGTTGAGGTAGGAGGATGAGGTTCCGGTGACTGTCCTAAAGGCAAGGGAGCTGTGTTGCGTGCTCGGACAGGAAAGGTCTGATTTTCCTGATGTTTTAAAGCACATACCTGCATGACCGAGAGATTGTTGCAATGTGTGAAGTGAATTTCAGCTGGTCATCAAACACCACCCCGAGATTTCTAACGGACCGAATAGGTGTAAAAGTGGATGATGGGTTGTCTGGGATTATCAGATATTCTGTTGCTGAGATTAAGCTGAAAGTGCCATTTCTTCATCCAGGCTGAGATGTCTAAAAGGCAAGCTGAGATCCGGGCAACAATGGTGGGGTCGTCCGGCTGAAATGAAGAGTAAAGCTGTGTGTCATCTGCATAGCAGTGGTATGAGAAGCCATGTGCTGTAATGACTGCACCCTGAGAAGCTGTGTATATTGAGAAAAGGGGCAAGAACTGATCCCTGTGGGACTCCGGTAGTCAACTGATGTGACACTGACTTCCCACCTCTCCAAGATAGAAATATGAGCTGAACCAGTTGAGTGCAGGTCCAGAGATGCCCTGGCTAGAGAGTGAAGATAACAGGATTTGGTGGTTCACTGTGTCAAAAGCAGCAGAGAGGTCAAGACAAATTAGTACAGATGACATGGAGTTGGCTCTTAGCTGCCATAGGCTTTCAACCACAGACAAGAGGGCAGTGACAGGAAGACAACTGATTATTAGATTTTGTCATGTATTTTTAGAATATTCAACACACACTATTGCTACAATCAGACCCTTACAAAAGGTTTATTATTAAAAAAGTACAAGTGTAGTAACCATGTTTTTTGGCTCATTGATTTCCATCTATAACCTTGGTTCCCTGAGAGATGGAAACGAGACATTGCTGTTGCTTTGGGATATCCCTTTCACCTTTCCTGAAGCCTTGTTAAATTTGAGTGGCATCAGCTCATAATCTTTTTACTGAATAGCCATAACTGATATACATTTACATTTAGACATTTAGCAGATGCTTTTATCAAAGGTGAGGAAAACAACAAAGCGATAAATCGTGAAAGTGACATATTTGTCAGATATTGTAACCCATACCTGAAATGTGACCTCTGCATTTAACACATTACTGGTGAGGAGTGAACACACACACTGCAAGCTATGAACACACACACACACGAGCAGTGGGAAGCACACTATTGCCCGCAGGGAACAATCAGGAGTTGGGTGTCTTGCTCAAGGGCACTTAAGTTGCTACCTGTCAACGCTGGAATTGAACCAGCAACCTACTGATAATAAGCCCAACTCACTTACCAGTAGACCACAACTGCCCCTGCCCCACATCAGCTGTACATAGTTTCAGTTTTTACAGAGAGTACAATATCTCAATGCTTGAGAGAGTGTTGGGAGAGATGAGAAAGATGAGTTAGTAATTTTTTATTTATGTTTTTTTTTCTCATGCTTATGTCAGGTATTCATGGAAGAGACAAGTTTGTAGCTGTTTTTTGAATGTAGTGAGAGATGTATCAGACCAAACAGAGTTTGGGAGATTATTCCACCAGGAAGGGATAGTGAAGATGAACCTGCAAGCAAGTGATTGAGGGTATTACCAGGCAGCGTTATTTTGCTATGAGCAGATATGAGCAGAAAGCACAGCAGCGTATGCAATGTGTTTTTCCATCTCTCAGGGAACCAGGGTTATGATAGTAACCAGAGATGTTCCATTTCAAGAACGGTTCACTCAACATTGCATCAGAATATGATCGATAGATGTTTGACCAAAATTCTCAAACCAGAACACCACAATTCTCAACCAAACAGTGTGAGCCAAGTACAAGGTCAAAGTATTGGACACCACGTATGTAATGACCACTTTGCACCATGTGACCAAGCCAACTGGACGCCCTGCCAATACAGGCTGGGGTCCCACCACAGTTTCAGCATGACCAGTTGTCTGACCTTAGCCAAATCTGAAGCGGCTGCATATAAATGAGGCCTAGGTTTCAGACCGGCAAGGCTGCCACCATAAGCCGTAAAAGCCTCTGAAACTCTTTCAACACAACCGAGCAACCTGGGCTGAAGAAATCCAAGACAGACATCAGATCTCGAATGTGCACCTGACACAGGCATACTCTCATCGAGACCAAATGCACCCACAGATATGTGATCAACTGGCTGGGACAGAGCACGCTCTTTTGAATGCTGACACAGAGCCTCAAGCTCTCTAAGTGAATGTGACTAGCTGTTTAGCACATCCGTAAATGATCTAAGACCAGCAAATTGTCCAGATAATTAAAAATGTGCTTTCCACTCACTCTCAGAGAGGAAAACGCTGCATTCACCATTTCGTGAGTGTGTGAGGAGCAAGTGCCAGACCGTACGGTAGCACCATGAACTGATACGCTCTCCTCGAATGCAAACAAACCAGTTACCAGGCCAAATCTGTGCAAGGATCTATTTAAAAGTAGTCATTTTGATGGGGCATCTGTACAGAGCCCTGTTGATGGGTCTCAAGTCTAAAAGGCCACCATCCTTCTTGGGAATGACAAAATAATGGCTGTAAAAGCTGGGCAGATACACCTCTAATGCATTCTTCCAAGAGCATTATGAATCTCTTGCCTTAGTACTGGTGCACTGTGTGCTAGCATTGACGACATAATAATCCTGTTGAATTGGAATGGTCTGCATCAAAACTGTAGTGAGTAGCTGTTCCTTCCTACATTTAAAACCCATTCAGAAATGTGCATAATGGACTGTCAAGCGTTGATAATCTGGCACAATGAGCAAAGTACCATACCATTTGTATTTTAACTGACACCGTCTAGCTGGGGGGCACATTGAGATCAGCCTGGGTAAGTGGCGGCACGATGGTCAACATGGCAACAAAAGCATCATTGGGTGTGAGGGTATGCTGTAATTCTACATTTGTTCTTAACCAAAAGACCTAAGGCTACTTTTTGATTGACCCATGTCAGATTCTCCATAGGGCGCAGGTCTTTGTTGATAGAATATCTACATTGTTTTTACATTCTGACCTCATGGGATTGGATAATTCCCAGCCATTCTCAATTAATCTCTTTCTCACATAAAAGCTATTTAGTTAACCTGGTAGGTTACTGCAACAGATTATCCCTGTTATATTAAAGTAGAACTGCAAGGTTTTAGGTTTCACACCTTGAAAGGATTTTTTGTAAGGATACAACATTTCTTTCATTTAGGAACATGGACTGGATAGACCAGATACAGTTTTACTTACAGCAGTAGTCAAACGACTGAGGACAAGCTTTATACTGTCTACACCAAACACGGGCGGCACGATGCAATGCAACAAAAGCAAATAGAACCAATTATCAGTGGTGGATGTGGTATGGTGCATAAACAATGCATTTCATTGTTTTCCCTGTTTTCTATTTTAAAGCCCTGACACTTTATTACTGATAAACCCAAATTAACTCAAATTCACTTAGTGGTATCATTATTACATGCTTTGAGAGTTGAATTTTCCATTTTTATCTAAGCTGTGATACTTACCTGATGAGCCGCCATTGCTAATGCTTTGGCCATTGCTAATGCTAAAATCACTCTGTGTTCTCTCTTGCATCATATAATTGCAAGTTATGGTAAGTAATTGAAACCATCTTTTAAGACTCAAAATGATTACTGTAATAAAATATAATGGAAAGACAAGATTACCTTGAATATATATAGTGAGTGTAAAACATTTTATGAAACATTTCATAAAACATTTTACATCTGATTACTACAGACTCTGGAGATCTTATGTGAAACAAAAAAGCTGGACGACAGACAAGTTTAAATAAAGACAGGCATCAAAGATAACCAGTTGAATTATTAAATCTTGAAATCATTAGTTTTCTTTTTATTCTTCTTCTTCCGCTCTTGAAGTCTATGGCAGCCCATAGAACCATAAATATGAAAGTTGTGAAATTAAACCAACCGTTTTCAAATAATGTGCAAACGAATTTGAAGAAGATCACGCAAAAATGGATGTGAGGCTGTATTTTTGGAAAGCTTAGGCATATTGACACCAAACCTGGCATGTGTCATCACAGGCATGACTTGGGGGTGCATGCACAGTTTTGGCACAGCGCCACCTACTGGTGCTGAGATAGGTAAACATTGGCTAACTTTTGCGTCCTAAACATGAAGCTCAATTAATTCCTTTTGAATATCCTTTGGCAAATTTTAAATTTTGTCATAAAATGCTGTATTTTACAAACTTATAAACGTATCATTACAAAACTCGACTTGGTTCATTGTGGTCATGTCCTGAGTGAACTTGTAAAGTTTTAGGTCAGTGCCCCCTAGTGGTCAAGAAATATCACAAAATTTATGAAAATGAACATAACATGAAAAATTCAAAATTCAAATTCAAGTCCTATGATACCAAATTTGCATACCATACTGCACCTACGATACCATATTGCACCTTGTTTCCTGTCCACCATATTAAATTTTATTCAAAACCTTCTTTTACAAACTCTTTCCACAAAATTTGTCAGATTTGTACAAAATTTGGTATGTAGTATCTAGAGACACCCCTGAACATGTTATTAAAAATTTGATTGATCAAACGGTTCTCATATACTGCGACAACAGTTTTGACAGCGAGCCTGCCTATAGGACTTGAGGCTATATATTTGCAAAACGCATCAATACAAAACTTGGTGGGAATTATAACTAGCTTATCGTCTTTACCTCACAGAAATTTGGTAACAGTGCCACCTGCTGGTCACTAAATTATAAACAGTTTTAAACTACCTTTATTTTTTAAGATGATTTCCAAAAACTTCACAAATGTTCACAAATATTTCCCTTGGTGCCATTGAAGGGCTTGACCCTATGTCAGTTTTCATCCAAACCCTCATTTTAATTGAGATTAAAATTTCAATGTTTAAAGTATGTGAATCAGCATTGAAAATTTGATGCACATCAAAACCACACATGAGTGACTACAGTGGGATTAAACTAACAATAGGTTTAACCTTGCCTCGCCTGAAATCAAACAAGAATAGTTGCAGTGAGTGAGGTCTTCTCATGTCCTAAAATCCATACCCGACCCGAATCGTCCCAAATCACTTCTTACCCAAACCTGACATGCATAAATTATTTTTTAAAAAGAAAAACCCAATCTGAGACAGACCTGATGCCATTTATTTTCTAACACGACTGTAACTGAATGGAGGAAGATAAGTTGGTCGGTCCCGTCAAAAGTCCCGTCACATGCCTTACGCGCTACACCAATATGGCATATGACGTCTTTTGTATTGTTGTGTGTTATAAACATCATTGGTTCACTGGGTTAGTGGGGTTAAAGCCTCTGCCAACAAGGTGGGCTGTTTATTTTTACATTCACACTGCATTAAAGCTGGGAAGCGTTTTAAACCACATTGAAGGAATTTCCATCTATGCTGGACTTTTATTGGCTGCTTGTTATTCATTATTTGGCCCATGTTAATTAATATGTTGGCACAATTATATTTTTGTCTACAAAAGTAATTTCAAACATTGAAACGTACATCTTCAGATTAAAAGATTTCAGATCATGAGAAACATTTTTGTCAAGTGATCCAAAATTTTTACCAGTAGTAATCTTTAACAATAAATCAATTCTGACATTTTCTGTATACAGGCCACCAGGGCACCATACAGACTTTATAAAATAATTTGCTGATTTTCTATCAGAAATAGTACTGGCCACAGATAAAGTTCTAATTGTTGGTGATTTTAACATTCATGTAGATAATGTAAAGATTAATATTCTGCAGCAGAGTGAAGACATTTTAGATCACTATCCAATGTCTTGTATACTACATTTACCTGAGGTTGCAAAAGCAACTCCTCATTACAGATATGCTAGAAATATAACTTCAGCCTGAATATTCAGTATTCAGCCTAAATACTGCTTTATCAATAAACTACCCGAACTACCTGAACCATACCAAATAACTTTAACTTGATATTGCAGCTCAAAGTGTTAACTCTTTGTTTTCTAGCAATTTAGACACAGTTGCTCCTCTGCCTAAAGAATATAAAGGATAGCAGCCTGACAGCATGATATAATAAGCATACTTACTCCTTAAAGCAGCCTGGAAAATGGGGCGTAGCTGGAACAAAACTAGACTTCCACTTTGCATGGAAGAATAGCGTCTTGGCCTACAGGAAGGCCTTACAAAACTTTAGATCAACCTATTTCCCAAACCTTTTAGAAGAAAACCAATACAACCCTAGATTTTTAAGATTTTTAAGACTAAAAAATGCAGCTTGATTCCAGCGAACTAGTAAATAACATAATCTACCTAACAACTCAAATCTACATTTTATTTTAAAAAAATGATTAGTGGTTTCTAATAGGCTTGAAAATTACGCTGGCATTATAGTATTGTCAGTGGCTACACACTGACAATACTCAGTTGTATTTCTTTAAGGTCAGATGAAACACATTTACCAAACTGAAAGACAAAACTGAAGTTTTACTTATTGGACCAAAAACTTCTGCATGTAGAAATATAGAATACTGTCATACATGGTCATTGTGTCAATGTCTGTTCTGACAGTTATTTGTAATATGAGCTGTGTGAGTCTCCTTCCGTAATATTCACACAAAGGTATGTAATGAAACAGATGACTTTATTTAACAGAGAACCACACCGGAGAAGGCACAGGAGGTAAGTACAGGGGAATGCAATAGAGTTGGCTTTCGTTATGAACTGGCGTATCATGGAGAGAGTCTGCTTTGTATAAACCATAGACAGACAAACCTATAGACCAGACACTGGAGTGATTTGAGGTGTGTGCTTAAGAAGCCACCTTGATGAGGATGCAGATGAGGTGCATGTGCATGTGATTAGTACTCTGGTGACGTGTGCGCTGGGATTGGATGTGCGAGAGCCTGGTAGATCTGTGACAGTGAATGTGTAATTTATGTAGTAATTTTTGAGCTGTACACTCTCTCTTTATCTATCAAAAAGGTATGTTGCTTTTGTGTTTATTCTGTCATAAATGTTCATTAATATTATGGTTGTGGCATTTATTTATTTATGTTCTGTTTTCCTGTCTTTATTTACAACCCCAAATCAGAAAAAGTTGGGACAGTATGGAAAACACAAATAAAAAAAGAAAGTAGTGATTTCTAAATTTACTTTGACTTGTATTTCATTGCAAACAATACAACAGCACATTATTTAATGTGTTCCTCATGATTTTTATAGTTTTTTCTTCAAAAAAACAAAATTCCTATTTTGGTTCTTGCAACACATTTCAAAAAAAGTTGGAACAGGAGCAATTTAGGGCTAGTAATCAGGTAAATTGGTTAAATAATGATGTGATTTAAAACGGGTGATGTCAACAGGTGATTGTAATTATGATTTGGTACAAAAGCAGTATCCAAGAACGGTCTAGTCCTTTAGGAGCAAAGATGGGCCGAGGATTGCCAGTTTGCCAACAAATGCGTGAGAAAATTATTGAAATGTTTAAAACCAATGTTCCTCAAAGAAAGATAGGAAGACATTTGCTTATTTCACCTTCAACAGTGCATAACATAATTAAAAGATTCAAGGAATGTGGAGGAATTTCAGTGCGTAAAGGACAAGGGCGCAAGCCTAAGCTGAACAACCGTGCTCTCCAATCCCTCAGGCGGCACTGCATCAAGAATCGTTATTTATCTATAAGTAATATCACCACATGGGCTCAGGACTACTTTGGCAAACCTTTGTCAAGTACCACAATACGTAGTTACATCCACAAATGCCAGTTAAAACTGTACTGTGCCAAAAGGAAGCCCTATGTTAACAGTGTCCAGAGGCGCCGTCGACTTCTCTGGGCTCGGAGGCATCTGGGATGGACCATCACACAGTGGAAATGTGTACTGTGGTCAGATGAATCAGTATTTCAGGTATTTTTTGGGAGAAATGGACGCCGTGTGCTCCGGACCAAAGAAGAAAAGGATCATCCAGACTGTTACCAGCAACAAGTCCAAAAGCCAGGGTCTGTCATGGTATGGGGTTGTGTCAGTGCTCTTGGTAAAGGTAACTTGCACTTCTGTGATGGCACCATTAATGCTGAAAAGTACATAGAGATTTTGGAGCACAATATGCTGCCTTCAAGAAGACATCTTTTCCAGCGACGTCCATGCATATTTCAAAATAATGCAAAACCACATTCTGCACACATTACAAAGTCATGGCTGCGGAGGAAGAGGATACAGGTACTTGACTGGCCTGCCTGCAGTCCCGACCTGTCTCCAATAGAGAATGTGTGGTGCATTTTGAAGTGCAAAATGTGTCAACGAAGACCCCGTACTGTTGCCCACCTTAAGACTTGTTTGCAGCAAGAATAGGACAAAATTACACCTGAAACACTTCTTCACTTGGTGTCTTCAGTCCCTAAACGTCTTTTAAGTGTTGTGAAAAGGAATGGCAACATTACAAAGTGGTAAATGCTTTACTGTTCCAACTTTTTTTGAAATGTGTTGCAAGAACCAAAATAGGAATTGTTTTTGTTCTTCAAAAAAACAAATAAAAATCATGAGGAACACATTAAATAATGTGCTGTTGTATTGTCTGCAATGAAATACAAGTCAAAGTAAATTTAGAAATCACTACTTTTTTTTTTTTTATGCGTTTTCCATATGTCCCAACTTTTTCTGATTTGGGGTTGTACAATTTATTGTGTTGTACTAGTGCATTGTGTTACCAATTACAGGTACAGGTTTTCACACTTTATATTGTCACCATGTGACTTTGTGACCATGTGATTCTGGCTATAATGCAGCTGTTTTTTGTGTGTGATTTATGAATGACTGCAGTAATTTACTAGCCAACCTGATCTGTACACTCTCTTTGTCTATCAAAAAGATAAATTGAAGTTGAAGGAACCCCTTGTGTAAGTGGGTCCATATTAACAATACCTAGAATTTCAAACTCAAGTGTGGGTGGTAGATAATTTTTCTGCTTAGCACCCAAACTCTGGAACTCTGAAACTCACATTTATTTGTACAGCACTTTTGACAACAGATATGTTGTAAATTGTAAATTGACAGGTGGTTTGTTAAAAGTGATTTTAGAATTTTACAGGTGCAGATTATGCAGTTGTATAGTAAATGCTTTAAGCAGAAGTAATGATCATTTAAAGTAATCACCTAGGTTGAGGTCATCTCTAAACAGTGTTGGGTCATCTGAAGTCATCTTACATTGCTGGATCCATACTAGAGCTGGACCATACTACTTGAGCTGGTACAATCTGTAGCTACCCCGAGATAGGTATCCTGAGGTTGAAACTGGAGGCTAAAAGACTAATTAGCAAGCTGACATTCAAAACAATAATAGCACAAGATAATATTTAGTTAATATTTGTAGGTAATATTAAAAATAAAAGTTTAGTTAAAAAATAAATCTGATGTATTTAAAATACAAGGTTATGGGATTATGTGAATGCTAGTGTTGGAGGTTGTTGTGAGGGGCACCAGCTCATATTCCAGTCCGACTACAGTCTCCTTCAAGCCCTGAGAGTCAGCCTCAGAAGAGCTCTGTTATTTCTGATAACATCAATTAAGAGGGTAGGGGATTTGCAAACCCTGTAAGTAGCCTTCACTTGTCTAGACTTTGCCCCTGTCATGGTCAAAGCTTACTTTGCAAATTTATCCACCCTAGACTGGACTATATTTCTAAGGTTCCTTCAATGACTGGTAGCCTGTCATTTCAGGCCTTTGACCCTGTGTCACATGATTCACTGGAGCAGGGAAAGCTACACTGTGTCCAATTAAGGCTTTGAGGATCTGTGTACACCACCTATGCTAGTGGCACTCAGCTTTTGGTCTGCTTTACCTCAAGTATGGCAGCGTGTGTACATTGCAAGGCTCAGTGTCTCCCCAGAGTTTACAAATTGCAGTGATTCAGACTGTATTTCATACAGCCGACAAGAATTATTAGACATCAGCCACAGTTGCACGAAGGCCCTTTAACAAACCTATATCGGCAGAACACCACGGACTGCTGATCTAGCTTGCCCGGCAGAGAGAGCCCATCTTCATCGTTGAGACTGTAAACAAAAACAGGGGAAGCGAGCTGGCATTAGAGCTGGGCTAACGCTAAACCCACATCGACCATTGTTCCCTAGCATCTTTTCTGCCAACGTACAGTCTCTGGTGAACAAAATTGATGAATTGCAGCTCCGGCCAACAACACACAAACAGATTTAGAAATGTAACATCATGATTTTTATGGAAACAAGGCATAACCACAACATTCCAATTAACGTCACTGTGTTCAAGAATCACTGTTTTTTGTGCAGACAGATCAGCGGAGGACTCGGGTAGGCGCAAGGGTGGGGGGTCTGTAAATTTATGTTAACAATTTGTGATGCACAGATTCTACTGTTAATAAAAGTCATTGCTTGGCTCACTTAGAGTATTTGATGATTAAGTGCAGACCTTTCTACTTACCAAGAGAATTCTCTTCTATCACTGTAATAGCCGAATACCTGCCCCTGGATGCTAATTCTGTCTTGGAAGAACTGCACACAGCGCTCAGCAAACACCAGACTGAACACCCCAATTGAGTTTTTGTTGTTGCTGGAGACTTCAACCACTCCAACCTAAAAACTGTTTTTCCAAAATCAGCACGTCTCTTGCCGGGACACATCTCTGGATCATGTATACACTAACATTGCTGAGGCATACAAGGCCATTACCCTTCCCCATTTGGGTCCAGGAAACTGACTGGAACATGTTTGCCTCACAGGGCACTATGGACTCACACACATTGGACCATATTAACTCATGTATTACCAATGTTATCATTGTCAAACACATTAAGAACATTTCTAATTAGAAGCCATAAATGAACTCTGAGGTCTGCCTCCTGCTGAAAGCAAGAGATGCTGCTTTTAAGTCCAACGATGCAGAGGCCTATAGCAGAGCCAAGGATAACCTGAAAAGGGGCATCAAGGTAGCAAAGCATTTCTACAAACTCCAGTTAGAAGCATTTCCACAACAACTCCGATCCAAGAAAAATGTGAAAAGGCATTTAAACTATCATAGACTACAAACCTGCAAGAGCCTCCCTCCCAGACAAGCTTAACCACTGTGTTCAAACCTAGTGTGGTGGTGAAAGACCCTAGGCTGTAGAGAGTCTGGAGGCAAACGTCTCTTCCATGTGGCTATCAGCACCTCTGACACCAACAGGACAGTTTATGACACCCTGCACAAGCTGCAAAAGAATTCCGTGGTCACCACATGGAATTCCAGTAACACCACATGGCCCAAGAGAGACTACTCCAATCCACCAAAGGAAGAACTCTCTTTAACTTACTAACTAAACTGCCCTAAACTGTAGATATTTGTATATATTCCCATTGCTGGCTACCATACTATGTATCTTAACTGTAACTCTGTAGATAGTTATGCAAGTTTGGATTGATGTTCGGTTTGTATTCATGCATTAGGATGAATCACAACTGAAAATGTATTTCAAACTTTGTCATATTTAATATCTAACAGATCATTTTCTAATTTCCCATCAGACTATATATTATGTAACCATAACAGGCATGATAGTCTTTCTACAATAACCTGAATTAATATTTGCAAATGTGCCATCCATAAAAAATGCAAATAAGGTGTTGAGTTAGACAAAGAAATTTTTGCCTGTTTAACACCTATTGGTTGTTTTGGTTTCACTGGGCGTGCAATAAAGAAGCATTTTGTCTGTGTGAGCTAGCAGTAGCTGTAGTGTACTTGCTGTGTTTACGTGGTGCTGGATTTGTAGCTGTTTGCTAAAAGGAAGTTTGAACTACTCTGCACAAGGTAAGCTCTGTTAATTTGCTGTTAGTGTGTAGCCATCTGGGTGGAGTTTCAGTTAACACCTCCAGACATTTTTGAGCCTTGAACCTGTTAATTGAGTAGGTGGGCTCAGCTGTGAAGCAATCAGTGAGCCACATATTAGTCAACATTTAAACTGGAGCGGCAGCGGAAGCGGCAGCCCTCGTGTGTAGCCCTCCTCGTGTGAAGACATACAAATAGAAAGACCTACGACTCAACCTGTGTGACTCCACCAAGCAGCGACACCAACAGGGCGTCGCAAGCATGCTAAGAATCCATTGCTTGTTCACTTTCTTTTTTATGCTCCACTTTGTCTCATTACTAAGATGTGCTCCCAGCCTATCCCCTCTGCGTCTTGCAGGCACATTATCACACACTCAAGGCGACGACGTAACCCACACCTTCTACGCTCCCTCAGTAGCACCTCTACTCAGCCACTATCTCTATCTATTGGGTGGATCTGCCAGTCAGTGGTCAACAAAGCTGACTTCATCCCCGCCTTCGCCAGCCAGTCAAATCTCAGTGACCTGGCTCTAATAGAAACATGGATCAACAAGGAAAACACTGCAACTCCATCAGCCCTCTCATCCAACTTCACTTTCACACACCCCCCGCCCCACAGGCTGCAGAGGGTGGACAGGTTTGCTTTTATCTAACACATGGAACTTTACTCCACTGCCCTCTCTCTGCAATAATGCATCATTCAAGTATCATGCAATAACAGTCTCTTCTCCAGTAAAAATCCACCTGGATGTCATCTATCGCCCCCCAGGTCAACTGGGCAACTTCATTGAAGAACTCGACATGCTACTATCATCCTTTCCAGAAGATGGCACCCCAATGGTAGTTCTTGGTAACTTTAACATCCACCTAGACAGATCACAAGCAGTTGACCTCTTAGCTCTTCTGCCCTCCTTCGACCTCCTACTAACTAATACTCCTCCCACCCACATTGGAGGGAAACAACTAGACCTGATCTTTTCTCGTAACTGCACCTCAAATAATGTCCTTGTTACACCTCTACATGTGTCTGATCATTTCTTCATACAATTCACTGTTACCCTCCCTCCATGCTCACCACCCATCCCCACCCATGTCTCTGTGCGTCGTAACCTCCGCTTACTCTCATCCATTCGCTTTTTATCAAAGGTCTCCACTTCCAGCCCATCAGTAACCCAGTTCTCATCACTCAGAGCAGAGGCAGCAACTGATACTCTCTGCACAACTTTAACATCCTGTTTTGACGATATCTGCCCTCTAACCTCCAGGCCAACACCCTCAAGTCCCTGGCTGTCTGAGACCCTCCGCAGCCACCGGATCACGCTCAGAGCCATGGAGAGAAAATGGCGCAAGTCAAAAGACCCTGCGGATCTCAACAAGTATCAATCCCTCCTCTCTTCCTTTTCCGAAAGCGTCTCCACTGCCAAAGCTGCCTACTTTCAAAATAGGATCAGCACACAAAACTAACAGCTGTCAACTATTCTCAACCATCTCATCTCTCCTTAATGCCCCCCCACCTCCCCCCACTACATCTCTGACTGCCAATGACTTTGCCAATTTTTTCACAGACAAAGTAGCTACCATCAGCAACCAATTATCTGCCCCCCCACACCCCTAACCCCCCTTTACCACTAAGCCACCCAACACTCTCCTCTTTCTCTCCTCTCTCTGAGACAGACGTCTCCAAAATTATCCTCTCCAGTCGTCCTACCACCTGCCCCCTTGACCCTATCCCCTCACACCTACTACAAGCAATCTCTCCATCACTCTTGCCTGAACTCACACACATTGTAAACATGTCAGTCTCTACAGGAAATGTTCCCTCTTTGTTCAAGCAGGCTCAGGTAACCCCACTTGGGGGAGGGGGGTTCAGCCTCTGGCTAAATCCCTTTGAGACAGACTCTGGACATTACTTCAGCTAACTTCGTTGATCTCCGGAAGTCAATGAACTTTACATTTGAACCACTCAGGACTCTCCCTCCATATGCGTTTGGAATTGTGTTCTGCACTAGAGCTCAGTGCAAGTATCCATTTTCTATACACACAGAATAGCTGCGCTAAGTTGTGCTCCTTTATTAAGGTGATTCTACAGGTGGTTCATTCAGAAATGCTTAGCTGATTTAACTTTGTACAGGCATCATCGGGCAACATTCTCGGCAACATCGGGAAACATCCTCTCTCTTTCCTTGCTCTCCTTACTTTTGGTTATGTGTTTAATTTCTGTATGTTTATGTCTAGTTATGTTACGTTTCCCCTGTACTGTAGTTTAATAAACACCCATATGTATTCACCCTTGATTGTTGCTGTGTTTAATGCTCACAAATAAGGTTATTTAAACTGTATTCGCTTTTTCTACTTGCTCTAAAGTCCTGTTAAAACAGGGAAATGTTGTTTTCAAGGCCAGACAAATAATGTTTCTTAGATTTAATAAGACCGTGTATGCACTCGCTGGACGAATGCAAAAGCTGATTATTGTAATCACTCCTGGTGATCAGGTACTACAAAATACAGTATGTATATTTAATGACGATAAATTATAGGTATTTTTATAGGTATGTATTACATTGATTAAGAATTCCTCAAATCATTGATTGATCATAATCAATTATTCATATTTTTATGTATGTATTCCCATATGAATGCCACATTCTTTGGATTGATTACTTCCTGTCACACCTGTAGCTCATTACCTCTGGTATATAAACCCCCAGCCACGCTCCAAAAGTCTTGTTTGCCCCGGCTACAATTCTGAGCATTGTTTACTGTGTTTGGGATTACTTAGTTTGACCTTGGATTGTTTATACCTTTTTGCCTGTTTGTTGCCTGCCTCGAACTCTGCCTGTTTATCATTTTGTCTCTGCCTTGCCATTGCTAACCCTGTCTACTGTTACTTGACCCCTGCCTGTTTGATTACGCTTATTAATTGCTGCAAATGGATCCTCGTGTGACTAGCCCTTCATTACAATGCTTTATTTGTGAACAAACCTATTATATATTATCAATAATATATAATCTCCTTTTTACACATTTTTACTACACAGAACTACAAAAATAAAGAAGTACAGTACATAAACGCAGGGTAATGTTAAAATATTGATAAAGTGTTGTCATTCGATGTGCGAAACAATTGCATTAGGCATAGCTGCAGTCATTTTTTGTAATAATTTACCATGGCTCTCCCTTATGAATGATAATATGACTGTTGTAAAAGTATTTCTCAAATCTCAAATTTACCTTTTATTATTTCAAACATTCTTGAAAAGGTGTTGTTCTCAAAGATGTGTTCTTTCCTGGAAAGAGACCGTATCTTGTAATACTTGTAATAAATAAATGTAAAAAATAAATAAATATAAATATATATATATATATTTATATATTTATATATAAATATATATATTATTATATATACAATAATATATATAATATATATAATAATATATATAATATATATATTATTATATATACAATAAATATTTTGTAATAATTTACCATGGCTCTCCCTGTATTATCATCAATATTATGTTAGTTTTACTAATAGTTTTACTAATATACATCTTATAATGAACAATACAATTTGCAGTAATAACATGTTTTATGATTTTCCTATTTTCTTTGTTTTTCTTTTATTATGTTAAGCTGCTTTGAAACAATGCAACATTGTTAAAAGTGGTATATAAATAAAATTTAAATTAATTGAATTAATTAAAATATTATATGTTTATTGAAGTGAATATATCTGAATATATATTTTAATAAATGACGTTCACAGTAAAACCCACAAACGAGACAAAACAAAAGTGATTTGTTTTATATTGAAAAAACGAAGTACAGTACAGTATGTTAAAGGATATAAACAGTTCTTGTTTTATTATTTTTAGGAACTAAAATGCATTGCACAGTTGAAGTGTTTAGTTGCCCAGAGAAAAAAATAATATGTGGTGCTGGATGAAAAGATGCATGAGAGGCAAGGGCTGGTGTATTTTCCCCAGGTTATTATGTCTTCACACTCATCCACATACATGAAGATTGAGCATGAAAATTTCATGATCTCTTACTGACCTAGCCAGCACACACATGCACAGGTCCTCCTACTACCCTGAAACGTATCTTGTGTATTTTATGAGTGACCATTACAGAGACCCCCTGAAAAAATTATCTTTACTCAATCAAATGAATAGTTGCAAATACTCCCCCACATAGATAACAGAATGATATAAGAACTACTGATGTACATGACAGTTTGCTTAGCTCATCTAAACACTTTCCCCAGTGTTACAAAAAATGTGGTAACACTTAGTATAATGTTATAGTGTTAGTCTTACTTAAAAGGTAGTTACGCAGGAACTAATGCAAAACAAATGGTTAGTTCTACATTAACACTATTATCACTACTGACAACTAACAACAAAGATTTGGGGCTGATTGTTTTATTTGAATTTACGTTTTATTACAATTACATTTTTTTTAATCGAGGTGTAGCCATTTTTTGTTGAATGCAGCATCTAACTTCATGGAGATGGATGGCTCTTCTGAGTTGTGCCGGTGGAAATATTGTGACCTGTCACAGAGCATGTCTTAAGCCTGAAACAGTAGACAGACTGGTCCTTCCTTTCAAGAAATCTGTAAGGAAAAACTACTACGTTTATCATGTTTCCACAATGGTCTGCAAAGTGCTATTAGTTATTTTTTTGTTTTACAAACATTTGCAGCTAATAACACTGCTGTTACTTTCAGAAAGTTAGAATTTGCTTGACATGTTGAGTTAAATTTTCTATGTTTGCTTTGATATTTTATTTATATCTTTTCATTCATAACTTTGCGATACAAAAATACAACTTTTCTTAACCAGATGGTTTTTCAAAGTTACTAATAAGGAGAATGTTATTTCAGTCTTGTAGTTATGTTTTATTTTGTCTAGTATAGAATTTGTTTTAAAAAAATTAAATCGTAAATCGGTCAAGCGTTCTGAAAATATCTAGATTTAATTATTTGTTTGCTAAATCGCCCAGCCCTACAAAGAGTGGTTAACTAAACAGTAGGAAATAACATACAAATGTTTGGGGTAAGTAACAATTAATTACTTATTACTTAATAGTCCTTATTAACTACTAAAAGCTTAAATACAATAACTAAGGCTTATTTAAAGTAATTAAGTGAATCTATTGTGCTCCTTCTAGAAAGAAACGTAAGAAATACGCCCATTAATCACTGCATTATCACTTACGCTGTTGTGGTGAAATTGATACATTTTGGGTCAATCCATGTTCATGCAGTGTCACCTTAAGACAGAGGGTATGCACATGATACACATGATGCAGGAGTTGGCTTGGTTAGAAGTTTGAGTTCACAGAGTTCACTGCAATTCACAGAAACTGGATTACAGCCATGAAAATGTAATAGCTAGTAATGGGTTTCTGCAAGACAATGCAATAATTGTATTAAGATTCTTTCTGGTAGAGCACAATAGATTTGATATGACAATATGGAGAATTTATTCTTAACAAGTTTAGTCATAACAGTTTGGAGATAACACACTGGCAACAGGTAACCTAAGGTTCTTTGATCAACCTCCTGAAAGTAAACTTTTTTTTTTTACATTGTATTATTAACTATAAACAGGATCACATATTATTCCATTATTGGCATAATTAATTGTACGTGGTTGTTTAATGAGTAGTTAACATATAGTTATTTCAAATAAGCCTCAGTTAATGCGTAGTTCTGCAGCAGTCATACAGGATGTATATTGGCATCCAGCGTATGTGAATGCAAAAAGATGTCTAGGGAATTGTAAAGAAAACAGAGCAAAGATCAATAACAGTAAAACACTTAGCATCATCAGGTTAAAGGTGACGGTAGTGAGTTGCAACGCTCTTAAAGAAATCCCATCCCCAGGGATATTTTTCCCCTTAGGAATACCCTTACTTAAGGGTTTTCATGCAACTGGACTCTGATCTTCTGTTCATCACATTTCTGTCCTACACGCTAACCACAAAATCGCCAAAATGCGGTCGGCTGTGAGTGACATCACTTACCAACACAAACACACCCCATAGTACAGTCCCACCTCTGAGACTGATTGACAGTTTTGTGAGCAAGGCATCATGAATGCAAATGCAAAGAAAATTGCTATTGCCTTTGAGTTTTGGCAGCCTCAGTACACAACGTCTGAAAATGAAATCGCAAGCAGGTAATTGCTATTGCAATTTAAATATGACTGGGTCGTAACAGGTAAGACATGGGAAATGCAAGTGCAAATGGACTTTGCGTTTTCATTTGAAATTTGGCAGACATTGCATTGTATCAATCATTTGCATTGTATCACAACTTTTATACACAATACTTCACAAATACTTCTTAAAATTCAGCACTACAATTTGTAGTGCTGCTCTTTGTGGGCCCACTATTGTTTGTTGTGAAAATAAAGAAGCTGTCTGTTTTTTTCGTAGCATCTAGCACGTTTCTCAAGTTTCTGTTACTCCTGGGGTCATATATCGTTGTGCAGTAATATTCAGTCTGAGGTACATAGAGTTCTTCGATATGTTCTTTGATTCCAGGTGTTAAACAGATAAGATGTGCAGATGGTTGTTGTAGGGCAGGTGTGGCTGCTGGTACCTGCTGAACAGTGGTATTAGATGCATTTATGCCATCACTGGTGCCATCACTACTGAATGTTCCTCTTCTTTCTCTGTAAATGCACCTTGTTTTTGTTTTCATCTTTTCAGCTGTTTTTGAACATAAGTTTTTGGATTCTCTATCTTTCCTATCTGTTTACATTTTAGGCTTGCAATTTAATATAAGGATATTCAGTTTCACTTGTCAAATTGAGAATATCTGCCAAAGACACATTTTTTGTTGTGTTAGCTTTTATTCCTGCTGCGTCTACATAAATCTCTGTCTAAAAAATATTGCTAATTCCCTTAGTCTCCAATAATATTTATGCAGCTCTTTGTCTCTCTTGTAATAGGAATGTACTCCTCTCAGTTTGTTCTCTAGTATTACTCAAATGAAAAGTTAGACTGGCAATTTTTGATTCTACTACCAATTCACACTAAAAAAGGTTAGAAATTGAAATAAGGGCTGATGCTCATTTTAACAGCTTCTCCCTGGCATATTCCCCTAAGAAAGGGCCTTTTTTCTTGGGGCAGGGCACGATTTGGCCAGACCTGTGGAACCTCCATGTCTAGTCTGTGGAAGGGACACAGAAGACCTAGGTGATTTGCACCGGCGATGCTAAACACTATCACTCAGTGTCCCCTCTACCAGGCAGTTCTACACTTTTGTGGTGTTTTTTCCAAGGGGAAGACCCACAGACATGACCCATTGAATCCGTGCTGACTGCAGGACAGGTTGGAGAGACAGCTGTCTCCCTCCACCCTTAAGGTGTCCATGGCTTCTATCACAGCACATCACGTTACACTGGATAAGAAATCCTTCGAAAGACATCAGTTTCCTCAGAAGCAATAGGGGGTTGAATCCTCCAAGAATGCACCCCTAACACCCTCTTGGGATCTCTCCTTGGTCCTTACATCCTTTTGAGCCTCTACAGTCAGTCAAGCTTAGTGCCTTCTCTCAGAAGATGGCCCTCATGCCTGTGCTCACATCACTCAAAATGGTGGGGATCTGCAGGCACTGTCTGTGTCCAACAAGTCTGTTTTCTTACATTATTCTGATGCCTCATCCAGGCTATGTGCTTAGCTGGGCCACACCCAATACTATTGCAAGGTTTTATAACCTTTATAACTATGTGCCTGCTACACCTTTCCCATTAAAATGAGTTCTCTTTTAACCCTATGACTTCCCCTTTGGTAAACCCTGCATTTTGTTTATTTTGGCCTAGAGCCCAGCAGATGGACTCAGCAACTGTATCTACCATTTGTGGCTACCTGATTGTTTAGCTTGCTGACAGTTTGTAATATGTAGTGTTTTGCTTTGGTAATCACATATGAGTATCTTTTCATAGTACAGTTTCCCTGTTGGTAAACCTGTGTCTTCCCCTAGACAGTACTTTCCGTTATGGCCTATAATCTGGGAGTAAACAATAAGTTCAAGTTTACATTTAGATCATATTCTGGCTGAACTCACAACAAACAACAGTGCTTTTTGTAGAATTTTATTCCTTTAATTATTTATAAAATCATCGCTTTTTTATGTAATTATAGGATTATACTTTCACTGACAAACATTTTGTATAATACCTCATGCCCACCCACTCAGCCCTCCCTCGGCCCCCGCCCTGCAACAACCCACCCAGCCTCAGCAAGCTTTTAATAAAGGTAAAAATTCTTTGCCGATATGTGATCTGATTCTGCATTATGTAATGCTTCATGTACAGGAACAGTGACGAGCAGAGAAGCATGAAGGGTGAGGCATGCCAGGGTCCACACACTCATCACAGTCAGTTAATCTCCAGTAACATCATCAAACAAAGAGATTAACAGGTTAAGATGAAAACTGAGGACAGTGTGCTTTTTTAAATCACACATAGGTTGTCTATCATACAGTTTTGACATCACAATGGCTCAGTTACCGTCTATGACCAGACGTCTATGACCAGACGGCTAACTACCTTCACAACCAGGGGTTGTTTGGCATATACCAGATTTAATTGATCAATCATGCTGTCACTTTAATGTAAAGTCCAATCATGCTGATTTTAGCTGCTGTCATGTAATGCAATGGCAGATTTAAAGGATAAAGCTAAAGCACAATTTCATTCAACTGTGAGATAAGCTTGGAGGATTAATAACATCCACAAACACTCGTTTTGATAACTTAAAAACTCATACTGATATTTCTGTCACATCTCGCTATCTTTATGTCATGTGCTAGTTTCTGTTTCCCTGACAGTTTTTTGGCCCTTTATGCCGTGTACAGACATTAAGCATTGAGACCTGAATTTACTGCAGGTCAGTGGTTCTCTAAGGTACCAGGAGATCAGGTCTCTGAAAGAGCTCAGAAATGAAAGAATGCAGAGAATTACACAATAGACTGACTATGCTGATCGATTCAAAAAATGTATATTGCACATTTAAAAGAACCCCTTAATTAGTGTTATAGTCAGGCAAATATAAAGACCAATGTTATGAAATCGCACCAGTTAATTTTAATATCTTATTACTCTATTTCAGTAAGGAAATTTAGTTAATAATTGTGTTATGAATTAAATTAATATAATTAAGTCATCATATTTAAAATACATTTTGTTCAAAACTGACTGTAATGATGATAATGTGCATTAAATAATTTGCTAAATAAACTAATAAATGAAACTCCAAAGAGTTAATGATGATGCAAAAGAAACAAATAAACAAACATGGTATTTCCACAGTAATGGGAAATAAATTTAACAAATTAACAGCAGCTAAATTACATGCTGCCCACCACTGTTAGTGGCCAAGTGCGCCCCCTCCTGGTTTTATTTTCAACAGCAGCATTTTAAACAGCATAGGCTGACTTCGTCTTAATAGCATGACTTGACAGCAACAAGATGTTCTGATACAAATTCACACCTGAAACCCCATTCACCTGGGAAACCACCCAATAGACCAACAGACATAGATTTAAAGCATCACAATTCAAAATATATACTATATACTTCCAGTGTATTTTTACTGTAAATTTTAACGTATTCAAATGAATTCCAGGGAAAGTCTCTACTTAACATTCACAGTTCTTATGTGCTGCATGATTATTTTCAAGTTAACAAACACTGACACTGGATGGACTTCTCACGGTCATATAGCAGGTGATTTTCTTTACTTTTATTGATAAAATACAGCTACTGAGGGATAGTAAATTCACCGCAAGATCACAGAAACAAACATTTGTCAGCTAAGAAAAAGCAGGAAAGGGTAAATAAATTATTGGGTGAAAAACATAGAGAGCATTAGAGGTGCAGTGCACAACTCTGTTCCAGCTCTATCGATATACAAGGTGAGATATGGTGCTGGATTTAAAATTGAGTTGGTGATTGGGCACAAAGTTATGGTGAGGGCTCTTGCGTGTACATGCATCGTTGGCATAAAGGCTCATGCACGTGTTGCAAGACACCTTGGAGCAGTTTACACAGGTGTAAGAGGCCCCCGGCTTGTTGCAAAAGCCACAGCGGGACCCACCCACACTTAGCCGCTCACCGCCCCCACTGCCTGAGCTGACCACTGAACCGGTACTCATAGCCACAGGTTTACTGGAAAACAGCTTGACGCTCATCACAGTTTTGTCCAACAAGAGCGAGTGGGATTGAGCATGGGGAAGAGGATGGGAGTGAGGGTGCAAGTGAGTGTGAGAGTGGGCGTTGGAGTAGACAGACAGCTTTTCCTTCATGGACACGTAGCCATCCAGAGGCCGGGAAGTTTTAGTGTAATCTTGGAAGCCGCAACAAGGTGCCGGTTCGACTGTGTGGCAGGATGAACACAAAATCATGTCGCACTTCTGGCAAGAGGACAGCGAAGGGCAGCTGACACCACAGCCCTGACACTTCATCACGTGCCCCTTCAGAACCCAACTGTCTCGTGGCCCCCGGCTTGGTGGCCTGGAGGGTGTCTGATGACCCCCCAAACCTCGCTCGGTGTACAGGTCCACCTCATCGAGAGAGGACAAGTGGTAGGAATATGGCTCGGATGGAGGTGACTGAATCGGGAAGAAATCAGCCACTGGGCTGTAAGAGGGTGGAGCCACCACGGTATAAAGCGAGGGGTTAGGCCGTATGATTTCATCCTTTACGTCCTCTTCAGTGTCGACAAACAATGGTTCTTTGCGAAGACTGAGCGAGGCCTTTAGCACTGGCTTGCTGGCTTGGTGCCAGTGTCCTGCACTGTCAGTAACATCCACTGACTTGGATGGCCGACCGCTTCGCCTAAGGTGGGCGCGTTCAATGTCTACTGGCCGCACTGACAGGCGGGACAAGTCACCTGTAAGGCTGTCCTGTCTGTGGAGGGCATTAACACACCCAGCTGCATCCTCCCTGGATCTCCTCCTCACCTCCACTGCCTCCAGCTCCGAAGCAGAACCCCGAGACATGGACACTACTTCAGCAAGGAGACGGCACTCAGCCTGGGCGAGAAGCAGTTCAAAGGCCAGCTGCTGAAGGTGGGTGGCTCCACCTGGATGGTCCCGAACATTGTACTGCAGTTCTTGCTCTCTTGAGTAGCCCATGGAACGCAGCAGTGAACGGAGGTCTGTGTCGCATATCACAGACTGCAGCTGGTAGACATACGGCCCTGTAAAAGTCTGTGAGAACCAAAAAAAGAGTAATAGTAAGACCATATCAAATATCATCAAGGAATTATTATCATGAAATCACAGTGAAATTAATGATTGAAATTGAACTTTGACGCTGCTAATCTCATAATTAGATTGAGACTTTGGTCTGGATTTCAGGCAGGGTCACAGTTTTGTTAAATGTCAGCCACTAAATCTTCATATACCTGTTAATGTGATATCAAATTACATATATGCATACCATAAAATATGAAATAATATTAAATGATTTAATTCAGGTAATACCACCCTTCCTGTTCCTGAATAAACCTGGTCAGGAAAATTCAAGTTTTGCTAGCCAGACTTAGTAATGTTATTTACACAGTGAAGCTTCATTAAACTTTCCTTAATTTTCTGTCCTATGTATTGTTCACTCACCTTTATGCAACGGAATTCTTTCTTCCACGGAAAGAGCAGCAAGTTGGTACAAATAGTTTCCAGTGTTGCAAATGCAGTCTCCAATGTCTGCAGGTTTGCACCCCTCTGAGTCCGTAGTGAATTTTCTACAGTGTCATAGAACCGAACCATGCGGAAGCGCTGGCCTGGATCCGGCTGGTATGAGCCTAACAGTGTGGTTGCAGTAGAAATCAGTGCATCCTCAGTTGTAGCTCCTTGCTTGTCTCCACCTCCTCCCTCATTAAGCAGGTTTTCCAGAGACACCACATACCTACGAAACAGGTCTTCTCGCAACTTTGCATCCATTGGTTGCTTTGGGCTGCGTAGTTTGCAACCTCTTATCTCACCCCAAAATCCAGACGCTTCCCTAAATGTCACCCCTTGCCATCTTAAGACCTCTCTTCCACTAGATGCCAGAAAACCAAGAGTGGTGCAGTCTTGTGGGAAAGATCAGCAATCTGCAATCATTCTCTAAAACTGTGGCAGTACAGGGAGTGAATACTGAACATGAAAATGTGCTTAGTTTAATGTGGGTGCATGCCTTGCCCTGGGCTGTTTCTTGCAGTGGTGGACATCTCTGGATGCCTCATGACAAACATGACGAGATGAAGGTGAAACTGGGTGCTGAATACAGACTCTTCAGTTCTCTGTTTTCTCTCTGCCAAGCCTTTGCAACTGAATTGGGTTGAAGGTCAGGGTTTGTGGAAAGGGATGTGTATAAGGAAGGCCATGTTCAATGTTGCCAGCTGTTGACAGAACAACAATACATCTTAGAAGAACAAAAGGGTCTAACAGCACAATGCTGGAAATGTCTCATCACAAAAAATAAGGAAATAAATTAAATAATGTATTGTTGTAATTACATAAGAGTACCAGTCAATTAGTCCATAACTGGTCATGCACACATTTTACACAAGACTGTGTTAACATAGCACACTAAGCATGGGGCTCAAAGCCAGTTAAATCACCATAAATGTGGACCGTGCAATGTTACAAATTAAGGCTTTTCACTTTTCCCCTTCTCTTTCTGGGCGTGAAAACACTGAACATTGACCGCAATTACTAACATATAGCATTACATCAGATGCAGCAGTCCAAAGGGCAAGTCTTTGAACATCCACATTTCACATAAACTTTCTTTAATAGACACAAAACAGATGTGCTGCCATCTCAAGCACCTGCAAGAATAACAACACAAGCACCTCATCACCATCACCACTATGGAGATCATCATGAGGTTATTAACCTCTCCCAATCTCAGCATCCAACTGAAGAGGACAAAGATGTCATCTACACTCGACATGTTTTGTAGAGAAACAGTGAAGGGCTGAATACACATTGTTTTCTGTTTACGCTGATATAAACAGTGACGTGTGTTAGCCACAGAGCTAATCTGACACTTCTCTGTTCTTACAGTAAATATCGCTGTCAAAGCATCTGTTACTCCCATCAGATTGGTTAAACAGTGATAAATTAAGGGAAAGACATTAATTAAGTCTCTGTTCTTATCTAAATCCTTTACACATCATCTCCTCTAACATCTGATACAGTTAGCACAGTACTGCTAATATTAGCGCAGCTGCCAGACCCTTTAAACACAAACTAACCAAATTAATCATACACCACACTACAGATACTTCTATAGTCACCTGAATTAAAACAAGACGTTGCTGTAAATTCGCCTGTTCCGTGTCAGCATTAACGATGCCGCCATCCTGCACATCATCCAGCGCCTCTTACCTTCATGTTCCGCTGGAAATCCCCACATCTGCACTGCGCATGCGCCACGCTATCCTTCTCCGCTCGCTCCTGCAGTATGAGCTTTGCGAATCAGAATCGTTTTAGAGTCGATTCGAATAAATAATTCGGGTTTGGGGTCGTGATGGGGCTTTTCAATTTTCAAGTGACAGCCAGCAGTTTCCAGACTTCAGTCACCCAAAGCGAGAAGTTGCTGACCAGACATCAAATAATCAAATAAGGGTCATAAAATAAATCAAGTAGGTATTGAAACCATAATGTTGTTGTGAACAGGGTAGAGGGTAAACAAAAGGAATACAAATACAAAATATGTGTGAAATACAGAAAAGTTGTATCCTAGAATTTTCTAAAATTATTTGTTTATAAATAGTCAGATGGTAGCACAAGCTAAAGTGTGAGTGGGTTATAAGGATGGTCATCGCAATACTTTTTTAAATTTTCCTCAGGAAAAACATTATAATAACTGTGTATAAAACAGCAGGACATTGAATACAATTTCATAAATATTACTTACACATGAATACATATTCATATGCTTTTTTATTATTGTAGTGGAAAGGAAAGATGAACATTCTATGGAATGGAAGATTAATGTTCTATGGTAAAGGAAAAATCAAAGCTGTGATTCCAATACAGCCAGAAGATTCAGAAGTAAAGGACAGTGAAAATGATACCGTGGAGGATCCTAATTATGTTACAGGGCATGTGGGTTGCACTGATGATCATAATGCACCTGAAGAGAAGGGCTTAGTGACACAGAAATTGTTTGTGGCCACAGGAAGTATGTCTCAGGTCAGAATTCAAATACTCCAATACACCTTAGGCAAACGTAATCTATTGAAAAAGGTGGACATTGCACAATGACATTGTTCCCACAGAAATCAGAAATCAAAGTTCTCCTTTCTCATACTTTAGTAAGATATTCACTGTTGAAATGGTCAAACCAAGTGAATGGATACCCCATACTGACAAATCCAAAAGAGATCCAAGAGTTTATTGCCATATTTCTCTATATTGGGGTTTATCATTTTCCAGCATTGAATGATTAATGGGATTCAAATAGCTGATTTTACCTAACTGCAACTATCACAAGCAGATAGAGATATCTGGCCCTGCGCAGATTTATTCACTTATTATTTTATTCACTTACTCACTTATGCAGATAACAGTATCAGAGAAGCTAACAGAACAGATTCTACATGGAAGAAAAAGTAGTCACAGCACTGCATAGAACTGTTAAATGCCCCAATTTTGCAGCTGTCTTTTATTTTTTATTTTCAGTGTATGTAAAGCTCCTTTGAAACAATGCATGCAACATTGTAGAAATGCGCTGTATAAATAAAACTGAATTGAACTGAATATGTGTAGTACTAACACAGTATCAATAATCATGGTTACACATATCTGAGTTATTGACAATTATTATTGACAGTTATATTGTGACACCCCTATTTTGTAAGTGTACGTGCTCCAGTTCTTACTGCCCCTCTAATCATAACAATGACTATGCTTGTAAGACCATAATTATTTTTCTGGCAGGTAATGCTCTTACCTGATCAAAGACAAGATTATGTCAAATGTATACCAAATGATTCACGCACGCCTTCTGAATGCTCGAATATGTAAAGGAACCGATTCAAACGAACGAAGCACTTGCGGTGAGTCTCTCATCACTATCCATAACGCGCTCTAAATACTATCTTCACAGACAACATACGCTATAAATGTGCTTTATCTGTATATTTCCTACTCATATTTCCCTTTTGCACACGAGCACGCCTATGAATTAGCCAGGTAATGGTGTTTTAATGCCATTTCCCATGTAGCGTGTGTGTACAGGGAGTGAAGTGTTGTCAGATGAGTAATTGCTCCTCCCATCCGCTTCAGTGTTACAGTGAATCTCACCGGAGTTCAAGAACAACACGGAGACATGGCTATGCTCAAAACTGCCCATCAAAAAGATGCAAACGATGCTGGAGATGAGGAACTCGTGTGTCCTGTGTGTCTGGAAATATTTATCTCTCCGATGACCACGCAATGTGGACATACGTGAGTGTTTGTGAGGTTTACAGTAGGAAGTTTTCGATTGACCTACTCGTTGACATACTCATTCGACTTAGTTCAGTGATTAAGTGAAATAGATGCAAGGCTTGCATGTTGTCATTTCGCCTTAGCATTTTTGTCGAACAACTATAAGAAATGCATTTATCACACGCGTTTGGTAGCAGGAAACAGAACTGGCCACTTTCAGTTTTGTTTCTCGTATAGAAAAACTTCGCCATGTGGAATTCTGGGAGTTGTAGTGCTCGGTCAATTATTCAGCCAAACTGAATTTTTTGGCTTGTGATACTTACAGCTATTACATCATACTTCTGGTTTCTGACTACAGTGTATTGTTAATGGCTCTATCACTAAATGCCAAAATAAATTTGTCTTTCATTTCCTGGTCAGATTCTGCCAAACTTGTCTAAAAGAGTGTCTGCGACCTCAGAAGCCGGTGTGTGCAGTATGCAGATCTGATCTGCATAAGTGGACTAAAGCAGATCATTTAGAAGACTTGATTCAAAGATCAGTTGGAAAATGCAAAGGCTGTAGAAATGAGGTGTGTGGGTGCATAAGCAAATTAATTTATGTTATGGTAACATAACAGTAACTCTTATAATTGCATATCCGAACCATTGATTGTTGGGGAAAGGTCTGGTCCACTTCTCTTTGTACAACCCCAAATCAGAAAAAGTTGGGACAGTATGGAAAACACAAATAAAAAAGAAAGTAGTGATTTCTAAATTTAATTTGACTTGTATTTCATTGCAGACAATATAGCAGCACATTATTTAATGTGTTCCTCATGATTTTTATTGTTTTTTCTTCAAAAAAACAAAATTCCTATTTTGGTTCTTGCAACACATTTCAAAAAAAGTTGGAACAGGAGCAATTTAGGGCTAGTAATCAGGTAAATTGTTTAAATAATGATAGGCAGAGGATCGCCAGTTTGCCAACAAATATGTGAGAAAATTATTGAAATGAGGAACATTGTTTTTAAACAAAGAAAGATAGGAAGACATTTGCTTATTTCACCTTCAACAGGGCATAACATAATTAAAAGATTGCACTTCTGTGATGGCACCATTAATGCTGAAAAGTACATGAAGATTTTGGAGCACAATATGCTGTCTTCAAGAAGACATCTTTTCCAGGGACGTCCATGCATATTTCAACAAGATAATGCAAAACCACATTCTGCACACATTACAAAGTCCTGGCTGCGGAGGAAGAGGATTCAGGTACTTGACTGGCCTGCCTGCAGTCCCGACCTGTCTCCAATAGAGAATGTGTGGCGCATTTTGCACTTCAAAGAAGACCCCGTATTGTTGCCCACCTTAAGACTTGTTTGCGGCAAGAATGGGACAAAATTACACCTGAAACACTTCTTCACTTGGTGTCTTCAGTCCCTAAACGTCTTTTAAGTGTTGTGAAAAGGAATGGCAACATTGCAAAGTGGTAAATGCTTTACTGTTCCAACTTTTTTTAGAAATGTGTTGCAAGAACCAAAATAGGAATTGTTTTTTTGAAGAAAAAACAATAAAAATCATGAGGAACACATTAAATAATGTGCTGTTGTATTGTCTGCAATGAAATACAAGTCAAAGTAAATTTAGAAATCACTACTTTTTGTTTGTTTTCTATACTGTCCCAACTTTTTCTGATTTGGGGTTGTATTTTAAAGGATCAGTTCACGCAAAAATGTTTTTAAAGATAAAACAGAAATTTTTAATAGTTATGCAAATCCTGCTGTACAAGTAAAGTTGATAGTTAAACACACAAAAAACAAATGCAGTCCATATAATTTTTGTACTTTGTGTGAAAGACACACCACAGTTTGTTATTCTCTAATCACCTATGTGTCTGCAATTCGAAAATTAACATGTTGATGTTATTCATGTCAAAACAGCATTGGTCCTCATATATGTAGTAATTAAACGCGATACACTTGAGTTCAAAGTTTTCTAATGTAAAAATATCCATTACTCTTTGGCAGGTTCGTTTGTCCCAGATGAGAACTCATACAGGGACATGCCCCAAATATCAAGATTACATAAAGGAGGGTATGAAGGCCATTTTACAGAACCAACCTTCTGTTGTCAGGTATCACAGCATTTTTCATATTGTTAAAAATGTATATATATGTATATATGTGTATATGTGTATATATATATATATATATATATATATATATATATATATATATATATGTGTGTGTGTGTGAAAAATGTATATATATATATATATATGTGTGTGTGTATATATATATATATATACACACACATATTTGTATATACATATATGTATATAACACCCAGTTTCACACCACAGTAATTATTTTGGTGGTGTAGGGCCTTCTTTTGTAGCCAATACAGCATCTGGAAATGAAGGATAAGTCCGGCACAGTGGCCACAGTAAGTCGTTTGGGTCTTCTCCACACCGTAACTCTTCTGCGTGTGGTAAAGACATTAAAGGTGGACACTGACAGCAATAAATGTTACATGTCCACATCCCAAAATTTGCACTGCTGGCACCACTGAAACCAACATGTGACCAAAACATTTAGCTATAGCAGCCCGACCATGAATATTGACCTCCAACACTATATTGGGCAACACTTTATATCCAACCCCTCTATATAACTTCTAAATATCTTAATATCTAAAACCAGCTGTGATGTTTCTTAATCCTTTTTTTCCTCTAGTTCAGTGCCAAACCGCTTCACATTCACTTGTCCCTACTGTGACCTGCCTAACTTTGACCAGGGTGGTCTTGTGGAACACTGCACCTCACAACACGTACAGGACCCGCGTCCAGTGGTGAGGATTTCTAGACTGAACTTTATTACTGCAGTACAGTCTTGATTAATGCCACACTTATGTCTGTTTTACCTCTCTAGGCTTTTGCTTGTAGCTTATGTATCAACTCAGTGCAGCTTTGATTTAACATAACATCCACAGTTAATAATCAGTAAGTAAGGGATAACATACCAATAAATGGTCTTTGTTGCAAGAAGACTTTACCTGATTTTTGCTATTTTATTTATTTTATTTTTAACAATGATAAACATCAAAACTAAACAAAAAACATTTAGAAAATTAAAAAAACATAAAACACCAGATTGAATGCAACGGTTGAAAATAGCACTTGTAAATGTAGTATAAATTAAACTATTGACTCAGTTACCAACTAGTTTGGGACTAAATGTTAGTTAATGTTAATGTAGTTAACTAAACTAAATGCAAAGTATTTCAATTGTTTCAACTGTATGCAGTTGAAAATTGAGACCTAAGGAAGGACAGACTAAAATTATCATTTTAAATCGAACGTACTTACCAAAGTGTACTGTACATGTGTAAAGTTCCAGTAATACTTCTAGAACAAAATATGTTAAAAATCATTTATTTTATATTACATTATTTTTAATGACATTATGGGTCATTGTAAGTTTACAATTATTTGACCAGTATTTCACAGAATGGAAGAACTGACCAATTGCAATTGAAGTGTTTCAGAGAGCTATGTTGTAAGAATGTTATGATGTTGTGTAAACCTATTTAAATTGAATTGGATTTTTTTACTGAATGTTGAGTTGAGACGTGAAACAAATGATTTTAGAACTACTTTTAATTCTGTCCCCACAGTATTTCAGAAGCTAAACCTGTACAGTTTGTGTAATCAGACTACATGGTAATCTGTGACCTCCTCTCCACTCCTGCAGGTGTGTCCAATTTGTGCCTCAATGCCCTGGGGTGACCCCAGTTACCGAAGCGCTGACTTCTTCCAACACATCAGAATAAGACATGCCTTTTCTTATGATACTTTTGTGGTAAGGAGATTAAAGTGTTTCCACAATCTGGTTCTCTTCCTGTGACAACACTAGGGGTTCGCCGTTGGGAGAATACCCACCTCTGATCTTTTTAGAAAAGGCCAATGAAAATGCAAAGGGATGGCACCCTCACCCCACAGAAAGGCACCGCGACCACTCATCAGGGCACAGCTAAGAACCTCTTTATGCTGAGGCTGGGCAGACATTCCCCTGCCTCCTTTGCTGGCCTCTCTTCTGTGCCAGCACCTACCTACTCAGCAAAAAGAGCAGTTTTCTCATTCTCTGGGTCATACTTCATGCAGCTGCTTGTCTCGCCCGCTCAGGCCGAAGGCGCTTAGTTGGGCAGGAGACAAAAGGGACCGCCCCTCCATTACCCATCACTTAGGGGAGGGAAATGCCCAGGTAAGTATGCCCAGGTAAGTATGGTACTGCCTGGAGATGCACTGCCACTGTGCCGGCTACCACAAACTGACAGAGCATTCCCAGCTTGGATGTGGTCTTTCCATCTCAGCAACTGCTATGCCATCTAGCAACGAGGTATCCACCTCGGGTACAGTGAAGCCAGTTGTTCCTCTGGTGCCCTTAGCATTGTTTCTGGGTGCATGATCGTTTCTCCCCAGCCTGTTGCATTGGCTTCTAAGGACAATCAGTCTCACCTATGCCACCTAGTTCCCCAGGCACATGCCCAGATTTAGAGGTGTTCTGTGCACCTCGGTCAGCACAACAAGTCTTTGAGGTCCAAGTCAAGTTGCTCATCAGGTTCCTAAGAGGTGCTAGGACATGCAATTCAATCTCCTAAGGTAGCTTCTAAGGTTCGCTGTGGTCCTGAGACCCAGCATAGAGTCCCAGAACCCCTAGAACAGCCTTTCTGTGGTGCTCTCCAAGTGAGAACTGGATCTGCAAGTGCATTCTATCATCAGTGAGTGCTTGCAGTTTGGACTGAGTAGTATCACATTGTCCTGAGACCCCAGCCCAGCTACGTACCCAATGCTCCCACCAAGATTTCAAGATTTTTGTCATATACATAATTATATGCAGGATACAACCAGCAGTGAAATGTTAGACTGGTCTGCTCCAAAAACAGTGCAAAATATTTTTTATAAAAAAAAATATATATTTTTTTTTGTACAAGGAATATAAACAACAAAAAATAATTAGCATAACTTAAGCAAAAGTGACCTTGGCAGTGCAAGAGATAATATGCAGGAAGTGTGTAAGATGGAGAATGTGCAAAAATTGTGCAAATAAATTACAAGGATGTTTATGTTATAAATACTTATAGCATAGTAAAGTGCAGTGTGCAGATGACAATATAAATTAATATACAGAGTATGGGGATAAAACATGAAATGTCCATGATAGAAAACTGTGTTTGAGTTTAAGAGTCTGATGGCCTGGGGAAGAAGCTCTTCCTAAGTCTTTTAGTCTTTGTCAGCAGACTGCCGTACCCTTTCCCAGATGGCAACAGGTAGATATAGGCAGTTAGCAGGGTAAGTGGAGTCTTTAATAATTTTAGCAGCTCTGCTCCTACATCGCCTGAGGTAGATGTCATGCAAAAAGGGGAGTGCAGACCCTGAGATGCCCTCAGCTAAGCACACCGTTCTCTGCCACACTCTGTATTTTCTAAGTTGTCGTAGATGGTACAGTCGCTGTCTGGCTTTGTTCACTTGCAGATGTTCTTGCCGATTTTTGTTCACTTGAATCAGTCCTGCTGATTAAGAGTGGGGAGTAGATCCGCTGTTGGCGTTTCATGAAATTTACAAACTGTTCCTTTGTTTTGCTGACATTCAGGGAGAGACAGTTAACTTTATCAAAGTATGCAATCTCGTTGTTGGTAATGAGACCTAGAACCACTGTATCATCAGAAAATTTGACAATAGAAGTAGAGCTGTGGGAGGATACACAGTGTATAGCGAGTAGAGCAAGGTACCCAGAATGCAACCCTGTGAAGCTCCTACACTCAGGGTGATGAAGCTGGAGGTGAACTGGCCTACTTTTACTAGCTGGGGTCTGCCAGTGAGAATGTCCTGAACCCAGTTACAGAAAGAAGAATTTAGTCAGAGATCTTTTAGTTTGGAGGTCAGCTGGTGAGGGCCTATTGTATAAGTTATAGCAGCCTCACATAGTTTCCATTATTTTTGTCAATGTGAGTACGAGAAGTGTGCAGGACATTAGCTGGAGTTCCAGTTTAGCTGGAAATAAGACCACCTGTTTTTTGTATAGGAATTTAGTGGCCCTTACTGCACATTAGAGAGCATAGCGTGAAGCTTTGTAATCGTTTATGTTCCCTGACAAGAGACCCACGTTGTAAGCTGCTATTCGTGCATTCACAGGAGAAGGACAGTTTTATCCACCCACAGTTTCTGACTGGAGAATGCTTTTATTGTGGTTGTTATAGTTGCTTCTTGTTGTTGAGTTGGTTAGTATGCTAACAAAGCTCAATGCTTCACCAGCGTTTCACCACCCTACACTCCAGGGGTTGTTGTACAACCCTTTATATTCCAGTGTGAGGAAAATGGTGGAATGGTCTGATTTACCAAAAGCCAGTACCGAGTGGCCAGTACCAAGCGAGCCTTGTAATCATGCCTAAACAGAGAATAGAAGTGGTTGAGTGTGTGTGCTTCTTTGGTAGAAAAGGATACATGTTGATACATGTTTGGCATGAAAAGCCTGAGGTTGGCTTTGTTAAAGTCCCCTACCACGATAACAGCAGAATCTGGATGTTTGTTTATTGAGATTCTGAGCACATCATGAAGCTCAGACAGAGCCAAATTAGTGTCTGTCTAAGGTGGAATGTATACAGCCGTAATGATGATTGATGTATACTCCTGAGGCAGATAGAAATGGTGGCAGATAATGGTTAGACGTACCAGATGAGGCAAGATTTACCAGCCTCCACTGTTCTGTCCATCCGTAGGACAGAGAAGTTACAGCTGAGTCCAGCACCAAAGGCATCAGCCATGTTTCAGAGTATGTTACAGTCCCTGATGTTCATTTAAAATTTTATCCTTGCTCTGAGATCATCCATCTTATTCTCCACAGATTGGACATTGAGCAGAGTTTTTGACAAAGGAGGACTGTGTGCTCTTTACTCAGTCCGTTGTGAATTCCAGCATGTTCCCTCTGTGTTACATTTCGTGACTGGGAATTACTAGAATGACCATAGTCCACCTCTGTGTCACGAAGTAACTCAGGTGGCCACCATGGGTTTAAGGATAAAACATCCCAAAATAGGTCAGTGAAGTGTTGACCAATGTTCAAAAGTGTTCCTTTGTGGTAGGTAATAAATAAAAACACAATGTAAGCAGAGTACAGCGTCTGAATGCAGCAGCGTCGTCTTGGTTCTCTTAGGGATCAGGTGGTAAACTTGCAAGCCCTCTTTACTTTACTTTGCCCAGTATGTAGGTTTCCATGTTCCTGGCTTGCACTATGACCTGTAGGCAGTCAAAACAGGTTTTTGTTTGCTTTGGAGGTCAGAAGAAGGGGAAGGCTGTCTTCAAACATAGATAGGTGCACTGAATACCTTTAATTTGGTTTACCAGTCTTAGGATTCTTTCCCTTGGGTGTCCATGCACACTCCACTAGAGGAAGGGCATTGCCCTGGGTTCTGGCTTATGGCACCTCACTAACAGGCATCTCTAGAGCTGCAAGCTACACCCAATACATTTTCATGTATACAGTTTTTTAACACACGCCAGTGTCATCCAGAGTCTTGCTAGGACCTAAAATCTAATCTCAAAGAGCCAGTATGGTATAGAGCTTGCTAATCACCATTGCCCCTGTACTGGGGGTCAGGTGCTTTTTGGCATGCACCTTTCGGTGGTAAGTTTGACTCCTGTGCTAGGCTTGGTTTTCATGCATCTGGTTTCACAGTTGGTAATTTAGTATGAGTACTTTCCATTGTTTGGTTGCACTGTTAGTAAACCCTCTGTCTTGCACTTGGCATAAATATTCTCTGTTTACACTCCTGTGCTTGTTGGTCGATGGTACACCTCACAAGAGATCCGCCTGTGAATGCTGCCCTGGTAAGCCCATAGTGTTTCACCTTTCATGTAGGATGTGGTCCATCCTTTCAGTAGAGGGAAGAATGCTTGCCAGTGCCTTTTTTTAATTATTAGGTATCCACCAGCTACAGTATGGTAAAGGGCACATTAAAAACACTCAAAATGAGTACTGTCCTCCCCATCTGTGAGGGGAGTTGAAATGCCTTATCTGGCACGCTGGAAGATTACATTGTTGCAGACGGCTCACTGTGAGGCAGGAAGTTGCTTGCCTGTGTTCACTCTGCAGTACCTCGTGACATGTTCCAGCAATGGTGATTCATATAAGGACCCTTAGTGTCATCATGAACACAACATTGAGTGACTGACAGAAAGGGGAAACACTAGGAGTTCACCCTTGGGAGCCCAATCACCTCTGATCTTCTTAGAAAAGCCCAAAATTGGTGAATGGAATTTGCAAGCCAGTCTCTGACAGTCTCATATATTTGGGTAAATGGAGCTGGCTTGCATTCATTCACACTTGTTCTGAGGAGCTGAAAGAAGGAACCGGCTTTGGTAAATAAATCAATGACTGGGAGAAACAATCTGCTCATAGTTCATTATAATAATAGTGATCGTAGCAGCGCAACAGGAAGTAGACTTTCATTACGTCTGGATTCTGTCACCATTTATGAAATAGGCCTGTATTATCCTGAGCAGGGATTATTATTCATTAAAAAGCAGAGGCAACAGTGTGGGTTCAGGTGTACAGGAATGTGCAAAATGCATTGTGTTACATAGTAGTAGTGCTGTGTGCAAAATATCACTTAAAGGATCTCTGAGTGTTTACTGATTTTGACAGCTGCAACGACTACTGTATCATGCAGCCCCTGTAATCCGATCAGATAAGCGCACCACTCTTTCGGGATTTTGCAGTCTTGGTTTTTGTACCACACTGTGATACGCTGAGTTTGGATGCATTCTTATAGAACCTATATAGAAAGTTTTCAAGATATGCTTGGGATTTTTGTTTAAAATGTTGATTTCTGATCTATTTAGTGTTATTATTGACCTCCAGTCAAAGCAGGTTAGATCTGGCCCTGTGCTTGAATGGTTATCAAAACATAGATGGAGAAGCTGATTTATTTATGAGTAGGTTACCCTAAAACCTTCTTCATCGGCAATGTTAAAGGTAAAGGTGCTGCTTGCTTTACTTAATACCAAACCTTATGCAGATTCATTATAGATCTCATTGTGAAATCACCCTCTCTCTCTTTATTTTTAGAATTACGCTACAGATGAACAAACCATGATCCAGGAAGCTCTACAGCGCTCTCTTCTGGACAACTGATGCATATTCAACACAACCAAAAATGATTACAGAGATTCAGGGCTGTTCTGCTACAAAACGCCTTTGTTTCTCATACCTGTAGTACATATTATGAAAATGGTGTTTATTTGGGTGATTTCTCTTTAAAAATTGATGAGTCATATGTCATATAACAGTCCTATATTGCATAGTTTCATATAGATTCTCAGTTGTCAAAATGCGTTGGCCAATCTATAAATTATATAATTACATTTATCATTACAAATAAGTTTATAATAAATCACTGTCTGTATCACTGTAACACAGCAGATCACCTTATAAAATATATAGTATATTTTTCCATTTTAATCATTTAAAATGAGGTTAGTTGAGTTGAGAGCCTCTTTGACGTTTTTAGTGACTAATTAAGAGCAAGTTCAGCAAAACAAAGAAATAAGCTCACAAAATTGTATTAGTTTGTATATTATGTTATTTAGAGTTTTTTTGAGAAATGTACCTAAATATGTTTGTATGGAAACCAGAAGGGGGCAGTGTTGTATCAGTAGTCCATAATATCTGCTTTCTGTCCGTTCTTTGCTTGGTCTGACTAACCATGGCCATTGTGAGCCAAGTTCATTGTAGAGACCATTGGTGCAACGATATACTTAGGCTTACATTGCTTTTGAGAAACGCAGCTCAGACCGATAATGATAGACTCCTATAAGCTCCTAACACTTCATTAGTACAAGTTGAACAGTTATAATTTTAAGGCCTATGAAGCACAACTTTGTTGCATGAAGTTTGATGCCGAAGCCTCACATGCAGATAAACTGGAGATATTTATAATAACCACGTCAAATGCCTGTCGAGTTAATGTGGTATTTATGCTTAATGGCACTGATTAATTGTTGGTTGTGCACATTGCTTGTGTTAATAAACCATTTTTCCCCATTTAAAGTCTTTCAGATGCAGTGTAGTTTTATTGTGTGACATAAACATGTTAAAAACAGTTACTTTTTTCCAACTGCTGTTTTTTTCTCTGTTCAAAGCTTTCAGTTGTGTTACAGTGTGAATATTTGTTACTGTTCGTCATTTCCTGTCAGCTCTCATGTCTGAAGGTGCTAAATCCTGATAAATTAAATCTCTTGAATTATTTAAACACTGGATGCTGAAATTACTCTGAGTGATTTATACTGGTGTATTAGACATGCTGGGCCAGAAACAACAGCCACCTCTCTGATGGATGAGGTGTGAGAGGGGAGCAAACACTACACATGCTTACAGTAGAGACAGCCCACCCCTCTTCCCAGAAACCTTTTTAAAAAGATGCCAACCTCAAATACAGTATATTAAAAATATAAAGTTTTCAAAAAAAGATTAGGGCTGATGACATTGAGAACCTATGATTCTTTGGAAACTATCTATACTGAGTCTTTAAAAAAATGTGTTTTTTTGTGAGGAACCTGATCGTTTGTTTATCTCATTTACATTTACATTTATTCATTTAGCAGACACTTTTATCCAAAGCGACTTACAAGTGCAGAATACAACAAGCAAGTCAACCTGAAGAGGCAACAATAAGTGCTCACAATACAAGTTTCAGACAGTGCTCAGAGTATCATATTCTACAACAATGGAAAGATTTAAAGGGAAGAGGGATAGGAAATGAAGGGAAAGGATGTTTTAAGTGCTAACGTTAAGTGCTCACGAAAGAGATGTGTTTTCAGATGTGTGACTGCTTATCTCAACTCAGATAAGCAGTCACCTACCTAATGTGAACCCAGAGGTGTGTTTTCCGCTGACCTCTAGAACCAGGGCGTTGAATAACCTATAATGTACCATCAAGAATGTGAAAAATCTCAGAACCAAATCCAGCTTGAGAACCACACAAAGTCAGTATGACTGTTGATAAGGCTGATTCTTTGCTGAATCTGTAACGATTACTATTTGTTTGGGATTTGTGCAGATAGTGTTAACGGTAATGTTAGTGTGCTTTTTTATTATTTACAAGGGTCTTTATGACGAAACTCTGCCCAGAAATCAGAGTTGAGCAGCAAGATTATTTACACAGTCTACAGGGACAGGAGATGCTTCACTTTGTTTTGCTTTCACGTTTGTTGTCTTTCCTTCCCACACACTGTTTCAGTAATTGGTTTCCATCAGGACTTCTGCTTGGCTGCACAGTAATTCTCTCTAACCTGCTTGATGTTGTTCAGTTCTTTAAGAATTCTCCTTTCTTCTTTCTCTCCTTGTGTTTTTCTATAATTTAGCTTCTGGCAGCTGTAAAGTTGTGTAAGTTTCATCTAATTACTGTAGTTACTGTAGGGCTTCCATGCAGAAAGGAAATGGTCCTGCAAAAATTTCTCCCTTCCCCTACTTGGTGTCATTTGTTTTAAGGGAAGATAGAGGGAGAAGGATTTTTTTAAAAAAAGTGAACATACCGAATGAAAATTTAATAAAGTTTATCTTCAAAAGTTTAGTTTTATTTGATGAATGAAAAATGAAATGCTGTTCAATTTCATGGCCATGCAGGGGAGAACATTAGACATTCCTCCAAATTAGCACGACATTTCAATAATTTTCAAATTCCATAGGTATGACTTCTGTCTCTAACTGATTGACTGTTATAATTAAACTTCTGTTATCTTTGTAAACAGGGCTATTCATTTTCATTTGACTTTCATAGAGAACATTCTGGCACATCCACTATACCAGCAACAAACCAGCACTAACCAGCCTGTATACTCACCTGGAAAAAAATGTAAGAATATTTTATATGTAAAACATAAGACATGTTCTGCAGTGGCCAACCTCCCCTAAAGGACCCTCACAGCTTTCTGACTCATTGATGGCAGTTCTAATGGCTGAGGGGTTAATATGTGATCAGATTAACATGGTATTTACTTGCGGCTGTGTACTGCTTATATTTGTGCCTGTAAAGTGTAAGGCCTCTCCCCTTCATGTTTTGCTGATGCAGGTATATATGAGCATTTTGATCATAGCATGGGGAGTTCGCTCACCATGAAAATTCCTCAACGTCAGGAAAAACAGGAAGCCCGAAACAGGAATCCCCTCATCCTGTCCTGATGATGTGCATGCAGGTTAATCCTTACAAATGTTTGAACAGAAATGGCCGCTGGGCATCCCCAACTTCAAGACCAAATCTTCACCAACTCCTCTTCCGTCCAACTTCCAGCTGCTCCTGTGTGGCTGACTGTAAGTGGGTAGCAGTCTTAGCTTTGATTTTTAGAATGCCTGAAACCAACCTGGCACTGAAACAGTTCCTACTACTACCACTCATCAACTTCCTGTGCCCCATAAAGTCTTAAAATACATAAAAGACAGATAATCTGTGTCTTAATATCATAAAAAAGTTTTCCACACTTTATTTAGGACAAGTAATAACTGTGGCAGTGACCTTCACATAAATTAACTGCATGCCTAGGACAGAAAAATTACAGATGAGATCTCAATTATTATTTTTTTCTGGGCAGTGAAAAAGACAGAGAACTTTATCTTATTTCTTGTGCTTCTCAGATGTTTATCGTGAGAATCAGATTCTAATCTCACATATTTCTTCTAGAGTTTTGGAAAAGATCCAGCAATGTCTTAAATTATGTTCAAATATGCCGAGATGCAACAGTTTTTCTATTTTTACATTTTATCTATTCATTTTAATTTTACATCTTAATATTATACTGTATCTTATTTCTGTTTTTTTTCTACAGCAAATACATTTAAAAAATCTAAAGCAAATTAGTGTAAGGTGAAAGTAATGATCACACAGGAGCTGATAAATTCATCTGGTCTCATATAACAATTTTATTAATGTGTGCAAAAAAGGTTGTCACTTACACCTGTACATAAATGTGTTCTTACACTTATTTTAATATTGATAATCCAGATTATTCCCAATGAGGGAACATGTGGCTGCCATTAGTAATTAGCAAAATACAGATCTATTTAAGCATAACCTTATGCCTAAGGATGCGCTTCTATGTATGTGTAGTTTAAGTTGGTTTTAAATTTTATCCTAAATTTTGACATAAAAAGTGCAAATTTATTGTAAAATCGTGTTCTCTGTAACAGGGATTTCATTGTACAGTATATCACCAACGAGTATAAAATCCACTCTCAGTCTGAGGGTCATGCCATTTGGCACACAAATGATCAGCTTGATTGTAATTACAGTTTTTGTCTTTGCCATTTGTGGCAGTGGTTACTGAAAATGTCATAGTGGCTTGTGTGGCAGATTCCCCGGCCAGGAAAGAGAGGGAGGGATAAAACCAGAAGGATGATAATATTAGAGATTAAGACGGTCAAACGGACAGTAAACCCGCTTAGTCACCTCACTAAGTATTAGGTCACTGTAATCTGGAAATTTTGTACACTTTGTAGGCAACACTCCATCTTTCTCAAGTCATTTTTCCAGCCTGTATTTTACTGTGGTACAATTTCAAGTGCTAAGATCACTGTAAGCTTGTTTGGTCCAGACAACCATACTAGCCCTGTCTGAATGGACTTTCACCATTTTCCGTAAGCTCAACATAGAAACAGGATTTATAAAATCTAATGAAGTCCTTTCTTATGTTTGTCATGTATCTTGTAAAACTCAGTGGGTTCACAAATCCTTTTACACCTGTTACAGGTAGGTGTAAAAGGATTTTGGTGTATATATATTTTTATATATATATATATATGTATATATTTGTCTTTTAAAATCTTCTAAAAGGTAAAGTGTCTGCACTAGAAGTGTCACCAAACAGGACTGCATGAATGATAATTGCAGTTAAGAAAAGGTGTCCTAACATGGCTTCCGTCCTCTTTTAGTCCACAAAGCAGATACTCACACTCTCATCTAGATTTGACATCTAACAGAAAAGGACTTTCTGCTAAACTCTACTGCTAAACTCCTAGTGAACAGATTTTGAACAATTTATTTTTGTCAATTAAAACAAAATGTTTGCTCTGTTCTTTTAATAATATTTAAGAATTAAAACTCTTATATGTGAGAGGGAGTTGGCGTTTTTGTGTATCTTTGAAGAAAAACATGTTGTATACTGACTTATAAGTTTAAAAGAAAAACAGCCCATCAATATGAAATAGTTGGCCAAGATGTGAATGAAAGCTGATTTCTGTTCGCCTCCCTCCTCTAGAATAAGACAGGAACATATGAAAGCATTTCAGCGTGGTGAGCCCCAGGGCTATTATTCCCACATTAATTTTTCTATTTGAATTCAAGCCTCACTGGAAAAAATTCAGGGAGGTGCTGATGGGACACAGGGAATATCAGCTTTCTGTGATGGGGGCTGCAGAGACTTCAATGCCCAACAGAGGAGGCAATTTCACTTCCCAAAACCCCATCTAACTATGTCTTACATATCTGCCTCCTTCTACAAACTGATTTGAGGATAATTTTTTCCCCCACCCCCTCTAGTGCTCCTTGCAGCCATCTCTAACTTCCGCACTGCCTCTGGACGTGTTCCTGTTAATTAGGAACCATCTACATCTCAGAACACCTTTTTAATTAAAATATTTGTGCTTTCTTTCACACACAGCGTCCTGCTGTTCTGATACAAGGTAGAATTAAGGCTTGGTTTCATATACAACACTTAAGTCTAGATCCAGACTAAAATACATGTTTGACCTATCTTCACTGAAAGCAACTTGAACTGACATGTCTTAAAATACATATCTGTGCCACTGTTTTGTGCCTAACTGTAACTAAAGCCTTAATCTAAGCCCTGTCTCTGAAACAGGGCCTAGGAGTTTAATGATTATGGTTCTGATTTTCAAGTACTTTAATAATTTTCAAATAATGAATTGTACCAATAATGTTACTTGAAGATAAAGTGATTAGATAGTTTGTACTTAAAGGTAACATGAAGTTTTTATTGAATACTGTTCCTGTCTTCTATTAGTTGGACAAACGGTTCACTCCAAAATCACTCTATTAATTAAATCAATGTGACTGCATTGAATGGAGATGTGCAAACATATTAGAGTTAATTCATCCAAAATGTTTTGATAGAGCTACAGTTTCTACAGTTCTCTGTAAACAAAACAACATTACGTTTAGTTTGTTTTACTTTAAAGTAAAAGAGTAACATTACTTTTGTATTTTAATGTTTTTTTTCTGTAATTATAGCACCATTTATTATGACAAAACTTGCTTCTAAATGGCTTCAATTACACTTTGTAAAATGACCAGCTATTTAGTAATTGCATTAATGTCTCACAAGACATAACACTTGAACTGTTGTTTGGTTTTGAGTTGGGCTTTGGACAAATTCAAACAGATAACTCATTAGTTAGACTGATTAGATTAGACTGATTTCTGAGTCTTACAATCTGTGTATCAGACTTCACTATTTGTGCTATATGGTTGTTGTTCCATTAAGCCAGCATGGTGCTGTCTGTTAATTATCTTTATCTTTAGTGGCAGTGCAGAAATCACTGTTAGTCTAGATTGGTACTCCATTGTGAAGAATCTGTTTTCTGTTCTCAACCTTCACCCTGATAAATCTACAGCTCTGACAGGAATTTCTGGCATGTGTGATGTGTGAAAGGACAGTTTGGAAATAGAGAGCAAATCAATCACCAGCTTTATAAAACAGGTTTGTATAGTGTAATGTTGTTCTGGGTGTCATAAACCAGGTTAACATGGACACACAGCAACCAGTGATTGATGACACATGGGTCCTGCAACTTATGCTCTCTTAGGCAGCTGCATCAGAATCATGTGATATCTCTTCCCCTTCATCACAGACAAGAGGCAAAAAGCCTTGATATACCTTAAGTCAGGTCGAAGAACGCATGGGTGTGACATCACCTTGGGCCCTGTATTGATGGAAACACCTTTTCTGCATTATTTACATGTTGATTTTTTTGCCATTTGATTGTTTGCCATCAGTTGTTTTGATCTGTTTTATTTTACCCCTGAGAGAAGAACGAAGAAGAACCCTTAAACTAGGACTTTAAGAAAGGAAGTTGCTTACAATGCTTTGAGAACACACAGCACACAATAAGTAACTCATCTGAACACACACAAATACTCTCTCATCATTTTTGTTTAGACCTCCCATTTCCTTTCTGATTCCAATCATTGGTGTCTCCTGCCTGTGATTTAGTCTTTAGGAAAAACGTCGCAGTTAGCTCATCTGTCAATCAACCATATAAGTTGCCTGTTCCACTCCATACACCTCCACAAGCCTGTGGCTCAATTATTAACGGGCAGGTACTAAGGCGAACTGCTGACGGGACGCCCCCTCTTGACAGCTCATTTAAAAGACAATAGCCCCATACCCCACCCACCCCCACTTAACTTGTCAAAGCACTGAAAGCACCTTGAATCTGCCTAGTCTGACATCAATTACCAAGCCATTTAAGAGCAGGATATCACCGTATAAGAGGAAGATTTTGAAATCATCAGCTGAAAGTTTACTTCTTGAACTACAACTTTTTAAAAAACACTTGCAGTATTACTGTTAAAAGCAGGGATATACTGGGGGACATGGATTTCTCTGATAATGGTTTAATGGAAATTATTGAAAATGCTACAGTAAAAAATGCTACCTCAATTAAAAAATAAACAATTTAGTACAGAGGACGAACTCAAATGAACTTTTTAATTAGGTCAATTTGTTTTATTTAGATTTTATCATGTAAGACCTGAGTGACAGCTATGACATGCTAATGAAGAATTGTGATATATAACTATATATACTATACTATACTGTCCAACTGTGATCATTCTGTGAACAAATCCTTAAAATATATCAACCTTAAAAGAAATAGAATCAAAGCAGAAATCCTCTATATTATTGTTACACATAGTTTGTCAAAGAGCCAAATGGTGCGATTGTACGACTGCAGCATATTCAACAATTAAAACTTTCTTTGCAACATTTTACTTCCACAGTGAATGCTTTACATTATGATGGGAGATGCGAAGTGGTGGTATAATCAAGAATGTCCCTCAAGGCCATAAATCGTGAAACAAACTGTCACATCATGGTACTCCCCAGAGGTCTTTGACTGAACAACTTCATCCTCATCCTCAGATAGTTCAACTGTCTACAGAGTTTCTTTCCTGACTTTTGAGAAAGACTACGCAGGCAGATGTGTCAGTCTTTCTTTTACTGCTGCCACACACTTTCCTCCTCTCTGATCTGCTCAAGAATTAAGCAGGCAGGTAGCAGATTGTTAAAATGAAGCGAGGGTGGCCCAGGGTAGACAGCTTCGAAGAAAGCTAGAATGATGATGGTTGAGTATTGGTTTTTGATTGAAGTATGGCAGGACGGTTTGACAGCGTTGTCATTGAAAAGATTAACATGGGTGTTCCTATGCATTATCAGTGAGCATCATTTTAGCAGATTTATAACATCCGATGGGGTTAAAAAAGGAATGGTTTATAGATAAAAAGAAGTTTATAAAAGTTTAGATAAAAGAAGTTCTTTATAAAAGAAGTTATTTCACTCCAGATAGGGCACCCAGCTAAACATTAATGCCACCTCTGTGCCTCCTGGGTGGACACCCTTACTCAGGTGGAGGGGCAATAACAGTGAGCACCTCGACTGCCTTGCATGTATTTGTACCATCAGCAAATTCTTTCCTTTCTTTGACATCTTTATGGTACTGCTTTTCAGCCCTCCATTGCTGGATTATTTCTCTTATATCTTTCTTACCCAAAGTGACTGCACATCTTTGACATTCCCTATCATGAGTTTCTCAGGCAGAGTTCTACAAGAGTGAAAAACAAGAGTGACTTCCTTGGAATTGAGTAGGTCGAGGGGAAGCATGCTCTCAGACACAGAAAAAGGAAGGAGGTTAGAGAGCAGTGGAAAACAGTCAGGACATCATGTAATGACACACATACCATGCCACAATCATGGAGTCACCTGTAAACTCTTATTACACATATAACTGAATTGTTTTTCATTTATTCATTAATGTGCACAGTAATTATTAGTGTCACAGTTTAGTAGAGTTGTTGACTGCCTTTGTAACTCAAAACCAGAAAATTAACCATAGGGCTGTGATCTGCCCCTGCAAAAAATTAATAAATTAATAATAATAATATTAATAATATTAATGTGGTGAGCAGTGCTGCCCACTGCTCTGGGTGTGTGTTTACAACTCACTACACCAATGTGTATGCACTAACTGGTTAATTGCAGAGGACAAATTCTGAGTATGGGTCACTATACTTGGACTGCACATCACTTTAGTTCACTTTTGAATATAAGTTTTGTATGACTTGTCATTCTCTGTCTATATTCTGCATGGCTTTATGTTGTCAAACACACACCTTCTCTCTTTTACTTATCTTCTATTGAATTATTAACTCCAGCTTACAGACTGAATGCTTTGTGCTGAGTGGACAGAGATCAGATCCAGCTCTACGCCACCTCAGTTTAGTAAGTCCAAGCATTCTGGGGAGTATTACATGGAGCATCCTCCATTAGTGACCCCTGCCTGCAATCACACCTCTCTCACTCTGTATCCCTCTCTCTGTTTGTTTGTCTGTCTGTTTATAAATCTGTACTTTGTCTTGCTTTTACATGTTCCCTCTGATGTTGTCAGGCTGTTAGTTGCAGGAAGGTAAAATACATTGTCTGTGTAGTTTTCTTTCCCTCTACACAAATAGCAGGACGATTGTTCTGTATGCTTCTAGCATTACTTTTGGCAGATCAGACAAATCATACAGTACACTTTTATATTCAGAAAAGGCTTCAAAATTAAAAATTAAACACATCATAACAACAAATTTTCATTACCATAACAAAAAAACTCATTATTAAAATAAAGCATCTATATAATGCACAAAATATACCCACAATTCCACAGTGTACTAACAGAGCTACCAGGGGCCCTCCTACCCCCTCACTGGTCTGAGGGGATCCCCATGGAGGTCCCCCCCCATTCAATCAATGATTAACCCTGGCAGTAATCAATGATTCTGCTGACTGTGAGACATTACTGGAGTCTTGCAGCTGCCATGTGTAGGAAGCTACTCTTTGCATGAAGTGACGAAGAACATCCTATTCAGACACACACACACATTTACTGCCCCCTCCCACCTCTGTGTACCTGAATGCCACCATGTTTAGTGACAAGGGTCTTCCCTCTGTACGAAACAGCTAAAGCCAAGGACAGTGTGGGCATCTGAATCATTCCTTCTTTAGAAAAAAAAGCAATAGAAAAACATTTCTTAAAAATCAACAGAAGACTGAAAATTTCCTCACTATTGTTATATTTTCTCTGCAGTTAAGTGATTTTTCTCAGTGATAAACAAAATTAAACTAAAATAATTATTTAAAATACATTAATATGTTTATTGTGTAAAACAAAAGTATAAATGTCTGTTTACTATTTGTTTATTTTTTTGTAAAAAAAACAGTTAATAAGTGCTCAGCATACACAGGAACAAAATTCACTGTAATTCACAAAATGTTCACTGCAATCTCAAATCTCAGTGATTCCTGGCCAGTTGACAATACCAAGAATTTAAAAATAGTGTGCAGGTACACTCTGTCAGTTTAAATCTACATAAAAGATCCATCTCTTTAATCTAGCCTGCACGTAGTCCTATAGTTTCATGATTCAAATCCCTTTGTTAGGCTGCATTAATAAGGTAAACTTGAACAAGGGACACTCCAGTTCCACCTAACACTGTCTCAGTTCACTTCTGCATCACGCAGAAGCAGTGGGAATCTGATGGACTTCTTTATTAATCTTCCCATAATCTATTTACCTAACTCCAGCTTAGTTAGATTCTACAAGTTTTATTCCCTGCCTAGTCCCAGCAGTGTGATGTTATAGGTGCAATTAGTAACATTATGCCTCTGTCGCTATCTCTGTTTGTAACGTTTCTCCGTGCCTGACATTTCTTTCAAAATCAGACCTGATAGTTTTCAATCAATATAAAATGATTAATCATTATTAAAAGCATTATTATAAACTCTCTTTTTAACCAAAAAGTTACAGATCACTGCTTTAATGTGCCAGAGAAGAACTGGCCTGGTTTCTATGAAAGGCTTTTTTCCTTGTACATTATTGGCGTTTTAGTTCCTTGCCACTGTTGCCCTGTTGGCTTGCTTATTGAAAGATGTTTAGCTTACATTTATCTTGGCTTAGGGTTTTGTAAATTGTTAATATTGATTTTAATATAATTATCTAACTACAGTCTTAAAGACTTTACTATTTCACTACATTTGTTTCTCGCATTCTCTTTTTATTATGCAGTGTCCAGATATTTTATGGTATTATTTCAAATTACTTCTGTATTTGAATCTTCTTTTTAAGGGCCATTACCATGTAAGCTGGAAAGGCATATCTTGCTTAATATGATACCTGTCATCTGTTATGTTAACTGTCTAAATGTCCTATAGTCTCAGAAAAAGAACATACCATTTTAGTAATGAACAATTCAATTTACAATAATACTATGTATTCTGTATTCATTGTAAAAAATGCTATATAAATAAATTTGAATTTAATTAAATTGAATTGAACTGTAAGTAGCTCACTCACTTTGGGGGCTAAAGGTCAGCTGAACTCTGTCCAATAATTTGAGAGCAAGATTTGAGGACTTTTTCAGTGGGCACATAGGCTTTTAAGAATATAATGGGTTTGCCTGTAATTGTCCCGGTGGAGTTTGTGGAAATGTAGGAGAGCTACTATTACCAATATAAACTAGAGTTCCAATGAAATCAGTTAATTATATATGTTCATCTTCTTCTGATAAAAACAACACACATTTGCTAGTATTCAGCAGATGCAATGCTAAAATGATTCTCAGAAGAGGTTAGAATATGACTCTTAAACGGGTAAAGCTTAACTTTAGCTTATGTAATGATGTTGTAAGTGGAGGTAATTGATAATGTTTTCCATGACTTCCTTTCTTTCACCCTCAGCTGTGAGTGCTGAATCATTAACCTGCTCTGCTCTGTGTGCTGTATGGATGGCTGGTGAAACCATTGTGTGTCCTGTCATCTACAGGAAGTGAAGATTTCCCCCTGCTGTCAGAGAAATGATGTGTCATGCTTTCTCTCTCTCGATCTCTCTGTGTTCATCTATCCTTTCATTTTTCATTGTATGTAATGGAATGTTCAAATTATATTTAAGCTAAATAAATCATTTAATATAAAACGACAAACTAAATAAAAAATGCATTTAGAATAAATATATGCTAACATTAATAAAGGCTGAATACATAAATAAAGGCTGAATTAGAAACGTTTTGTTAAATAAATGGAAATACTGTCTTCAAAAATATATAAAAAATTATTTTATATTTTATAAAACTTATTACTTAATAAATACATGAACAGCAGTTATGTGCTTTATTTTAAATGCATTTAAACAATACTAAAATTCAAATTATATATTAAAGCATTGGCCATTTGTATTTTAAATATTTAAATATGGTGGGTTTTCATGCTGCCCATGGTTGATTTTCTCTCATACCAGGCTTTTCTCTTATCTCAAAACCTTGTTCATTCTACTAAACCGACTTCTACAGGAGTGTCACACATCCTCTGTTGGATCTGTGTGTTACTGTATGCTGTGGAATGCTGCATTGATTGAGATGCAGATCTCCAAGGGCTGAGAGATCCCCGGCCATCCCATGCTGTGCGATGGTTAAAGTATTAACCCAGACCCATTAGTCAATATTGCTGACTGCAGTGTAAGGCACAGGGGATCAAAGTTATCATGTTAGGGGGATGAAGCCCCATTCAGGGTTTTCCATATAACCTGTCCACTCCGTCATGTTCACTCTATTCAAAAAAGCTGACTAGAGCGGCTCTCATCCCCACTCACCCACCCACTCCTCCACACCCCTCTCCTACACCCATTTCTCATCTTACTCTTCCTCTTGCCTTCATCTGTTTGCCCCTCTGTCTTCTCTTTCAGACATGACGTTTTTTTGTGGCTGCTAGGAATTCTTCAAGATTTTTTCCTTTCACTCAGCCCACATTGTGTCTATTTCATGTGTGTGGGGCTATAGGCGTAACACCATCAAAATAAAAACCAAAACAGATTGACACATTTAGTTTTACTAAAGTGATTGACAAAATGCCCTGTTGTTCTGTAGTGCTGGGACAGCTTTTTGATGATGAATAAAAATAAATAGTCTGTCTAATAAAAATAAATTAAGCTTTATGTAACAATATCTCCTCAGTGGAAAAAATATTGTCAGAAAAACTGGGAAGTTCTTCTGTATGAATGTTTTCTATTGGAAGGTGGTGGGAGTGGACGATCTCCACCAAAATGAGGTTGACACATGTGCAATCTACATTACAGGGAAGGGAGTCAGTTATTGCAGGGACCTCCTGGATATGTGGGCCCATAGAAATAGTACCATTAGTACTTTGACTTCATTAGAGGAAAAATGTGGTTAATGTGGCAAAAAGAAAATGCTGGATCCTACATGGAAATCTGATTAAATTAGTTGAACAGCACAATTTTGACATAAGAGCCCAAAACACAATGTATACTGATGACCAATGGTGCTCAAGAAGAAGGTTTTTCCAGGTGATTCCTCATTCATGAATTTGTTCTGTTGTACTTTCACCAGGATGACCCATTACAGCGTCCACAGCTCACACACTAAACTCAAAACGCCTGTTGATGCTAGCAGACATCTGTACAGTTGCAGCACCAGAGTGAAATACTTGAACAGGTTCTCACACCTGGATGCCGAACTGCACAGCAAGGTGTGAAATATCCACTTCCCAGCATTGCTGAAATGAGCAAAGCTGGTAACCATGTTTTGGAGGCTTGCTCCCATGGAATGCAGGTGTGCCGAATCGTCCTTCTTAACTACAGTATCTTAACCAGCAAGGCTTTCTTAGTCATCTAGTTTCTGAAATACCATACTGGTGAATTAGTTTTTTACGATCTAAGTACTTAGATATAAAAGATATAATGATATAAATACTGGTCCATCAGCTAGACCAACACCAAAACTTTAAAGCCCTTAGTACAGTAACCCCTCTTCAGAGAGAAATGCTTTTTAATTTTATATTTACTTATATTAATAGTGATCTTATTATCAACTGATCTGTATTAATGTGAAGATATATTTGGGTTGTTGACTAAAGATTGCAGTATGCTCGTGGTGATGGAGACTTATGGGTTGGAGAGGGGGGACATTCATGGGAAATCTACAGATGGGATGGTGTACTAGGAGTGTGTGTGTGTAGGCGTGGATGGTGATAAATTGGCCTGGGAGAGTGGGGATGCAGATCTACTCATCAAGATTGATGTTCTGCCATTCTGCTTTAAGTGCAATTAAAAACTGGGCCTGCATTTGAAACCACATCTCATTTTATAGAACCAGGTGGGGGGTTGGATTATAAAGAATTTACCTCTGTGTTTTGGGCAGCCACACGTTAGAGACCTCGTCAGCACCCATATCCATCTCCAACCCCTGCTTTAACCTCCTCATCTGAACCCATTCTCAGTGGCACATATCAATTAGCATATTTCAATGGAAACAAATGTCCTTTCAATGCAAAAGAAGACTTGATCACTTGCTTATTGCTTGTGGCCAGTGTTTGTGTGGAGGCCAGAATTCTACTTGTTTATTTTTAGATAGATTACCGCTTTACCTCGCCCTTTCTTCGGTCTGCAGCCATGCCTGACTAGCTGTCAGTGTCAAGTTGTTAACCTCACGTCAACAATGGCGCGAGCTGTATTTTGGTCCGCTTGATGGATGAGTCTACATGGATTTGCCCCACACAGGGCACATTTTTCATAGGAAAGCAAAAGGGGTTTGTGGGTATTTCTTTTTACCTCTTTTTTACACTCTTCCACTCCCCACAAGTCCTCTGGGCACAAACACAACATCTGAGCAACACTTTCCAGTTGACCCCTGCCCAAGAGGCTGTATGCAAGTATGGGTTTTAAAAACAGGGGAAGAAATTTTAATATATTTAGACCATACAAATATAAAGTGTAGAAATTTATGACCCAATTTTATTTTATAAAAGTATTTTTAGCATAATTTGTTTACCAAGGACAGCGTCAGTAAAGAGCATGCTTGAGACATCAAAGTATATGAATAGTTTAAGTGTGAATCATTGGCAAGCTGCAATTTTGTCAAATTAAACAACACATATGAAAACATTGTTTAATCCTATTTAAGATACAGTAAATGCAATTAAATTAGTGTTAGCATGACATATGAGCCTGCCATTTTATTTCAGATATCTACCACATAATGTTATCAAACACAATGGGAAAATGACCCAAGAATCTCAGAACCTGCACAAGTGTCAACTGACAAAAAGTCACAACATGCACCACCTGGCAGTCCAGGTCCCTGCTTACTGCAGAAACATTCTATGTAGTTTCATCATGGTAAATTGCTAGTCCTTTCTTTTCACATATTAGAGCTTCTTATTGGACAAGCTACTTCCTCTTATTTCACATTCTGTCAAGGCAACATTCCATTTTTGTCCTTCATTTACGTGTCATGTTTTTGGAGGTCATCATAGCATTCCACTCACTTATCAAGCCTACACAAGAATGTCAGATTAAGGCTCTGTCCCCACTGAGCCCCAGAACCTCTACTGACAGAGGCTATCCATCATGGCCACCTTAAACAGAGGGTTCGGGAATCACAGCTGAAAGGGCCTGGTTAAATTTTAACCCATTGGCTTCCTCCTCATTGGCAGAGAGTGAGTGAGGACTGCTTCAGCCATTCCTACCTTCACCCACTCACCTGTCAATGCTTTGACTGCACCCATCTGTTGGTGAACAGGAGTAGTGTGGGTGGAGATCATGGCCCTTTTAACATGTCAAAACGAAAAGCAGCATGTTAAGAGCAGAAGAAACAAGGATGGAGTCTGACACGTGGCAGTTTGGGAGTTAAGCAGACATAATGCTTTGATTAGAAAGCCAAATTTCACTTTCCAGTCAATTCCTGGTGGATAACATCAAGCCCTGCTTTTGCCCTTAATTTTCTGTTTTGCTCATAAATATAGAAATAATAAAACTGGTTTTAAATACTGTTTCATGGTGACTTGAAAATTAAGTGTAGTTTTACTGTGGTCAAGGTCAAGCTGCATATGATGCAGCTTTAGCTTTAAGCAATAAAGCTGCATATGATGCTATGGTATTTGGCTACTCTGTTCTAGCTACTGCAGATGAATAAAGCTAAATATAAGCTATTCAGATAACTTAAATGAGTAAGTTATAAGCATCAAGGCATTTGTTCTTTTACAAAGTTGCTTGTCCAAAAACACACTCCAATAAAAGAATACTTGAAAGGGCAAATATAATTATCTAGGTTACAATTCTGTACAAATTTCTGTACACTTCTAGATTCATGTGTTATTAAGGTCATCAACGCTTACACTCATTCCTGAGCTTAAACACTTCAGGCTTAGTGATGTAATCAGTGAAGCGATTGATCAAGTGTGGATGCTTAAAAACTGAGGAACCTTAACCTGTTCATAACCCTAATTGGGCCAAATTCCTGAAAAATGTAGGCTGTGTGGAGAGGGGACGTATAAGTGTATTCCTACCCAGAGTCCCCTGCACATGTCCGTTCTCAGAATTGTTGAAATCATACATGCCCCGCCTGACTTGATTAGCCATGATGAGGTGACCTGACCTCTTCTGGTGAGTTAATAATGTATTAATTTTTGCCCGTTTGACACAGAGATGGTGGGGGTGTGAGTTGATGTTTGGAAGGGTCTGAGTTTGTGGGGGTGTGGAAGCTGTCTGATTGCACAAACCCAAGAATCTATCATCTGTCAACCTGCATTTTCTGGCTCTGAGCTGAGTCTTCATGACAGGTCTGGGGTTTTGCTTCACTTTGGCAAATGACATTAGAGAAATTGTGTTTGCTTGATCTCTGTGGTGATCTCCCAGGAGCATGTTGGGTAGGGCAGGTCAGCAGTAGCCACGAGTGATGGCTCACTGTCTGCATTTTTATGAAGCTTTAGTGTCTTCTAGCATGTGTGGTGGAGGTTCAATAAGAACATGCCTCTCCTGAGTTCCTCTGGCTCGAATGGTACTAGCAAAGCCAAGGTCATAGGTTAGATTGCATGGACTGATAAGATGTTTTGGAACAGAATGCTTACTAAATGCATATATGTAAATTTAGTATAGAACGTAACAGAATCCAGTAAACCTGCTAAATTAAAGAAGCAGAGATGTCTACTTCTAGTGGCTACAGGAGTATTAGAGAGGCTCTTCAATATTTCAGTGGAAATGAACTATGGTCTCCTAGGACCAATCCAGCATGGAATGGCTACGATTCACTCTTTATGACCTTTTTGTTCTAATGTTTAAGCTATATCCTGGAGGGTGGGAACGAGTACCAGGGGAGCTCTCTAGTCAAATTTGAGACATAAAGAATAATTAAAAATAAATGCAGGGATTTTGTGTTTTCATATGTGCCTGATTTTCTCTTCTTTTTCATTTTATTATAGCCCCTCAATCTATTTTTAATGAGCCATTGAATATTAACTGGATTTTCAGTAAAGTGCCATCTCCCTTGAAAGAGATGGATCACAAGCCTTGGCCCAAACTGGGGTGGGGCTGGTCTACAGAAGCTTCACATGTAAAGAATTGTTCTAGTCAATTACAGTTACAATCAGCCACAGCAGGGGACGTATCAGCTACAATTGCTATTTATGCACCTCCCCTTAGAACCTCATGTCACTGCATGATAATAAAAAACAGAGGTACAAACACAAAAAGAGAAGAAAGATTAATATGATGAATTTAATAATTTAAGAAGAGACACCGTAAAGAATTTAAGCTCACAATGGGCCACTAAAGCATGTTATTATAGGTACAAAACCATTTTTGTATATTGCAGCCCCACATGCCCAAAGGGCAGCCCCGGGCCGGTGCTTAGAACACAGGCAAATTTCTGGAGCTCTCCCCCCTGCAGAGCTACTGATCTGCTCCCCCTTCCATCTCTTTGTCAAGGGGCTTCTTTGGAAGTAGTGATTAATGAGACATCGTCCTGCTGTCCCAAAAAGCTCACTAAAAATTTCAATTCGCTGTCCCTTGTTTTCGTCAGCAGTGGTCAAGACGAAGTGGATGGGGTAGTGAGAGATGTATCAACAAAGAGTTGTGACCTGAGTTTTCGGGATGAGGAGGAGGCCAGGGAGGGAAACATGGGCCTTTTGAAAGCGAACACATTTACGGCTACTTAGAGAAAATTGATTTGATTGTGCTGGAAACATATATGTTAACATGTCTGGCATTTTTATGGGCTATTTGTCTTTGAAGTCACAGCAGGGGAAATATGTGCTTACACCGGCCTCTGTGCTCAGTTATGTGTGTGGAGGTGTTAGGGTGTATATTTGCATATCATGTGTGTACTTATGTTTAGATTTATTTATTCCTGGATGGGTCATCATGGGCAGTGCTCTGGGTGTGCACTTTAACTCCAGCTCAATAAAAGTCATGCAATGATTAACAGTGTATTATGTGCAGCACTCAATGGATGTGTGACTATAAAGTACATTGGACTGAAAAATTACAACTTGCAATTGATGCTGACATTTGCTTACAGTTTTCCCAACAGAACTATGCAGTTTATGAACAATCAAATTTTCATATTCCTCTAACAAATGTGTTTTATGTTCCTTTATGTTGTGTCTGACAAAGTCACTGATTCAGGCATGTTTACATGTTTGCTTGTGTTTTGGAACACATGCATGACAACTACAGTATGGCTATATTTGGAATACGTGAATGTTTCACTATAGTACATATTGTTTTTTTTAAATGGTATGTGAAACTATATGTAACAATACATTTCCTATATATAGGTAACAACATATAATTTATTTACATATAAATATTTTAAGAAAGAGTTCTATAAATAAAATGTTATAAAACATTTTTCAATGTATAATCATTTTAGAAGGAAAAACATTTCCTTCACAAGTCAGTCTTTGTCATCTCACTATTTTGAATTTGTTATTCTTACCTGCCAAGCTCTTAAACCTCATATGCATTTGGGTTTTATGTCATTGATGGCAAACAAAAGTTCTTTTGTATTGCGACAAATTTAAAAACACAAACATAATTAAATTTAAGAACTGAGAAGATTATCTCTGAATAATTACTTACACAAAACATCTCTCAGTTAAGTATGTAACCTCAGTTCCCTGAGAAAGGTGCCCATTTCGCCTGGCAACAAAACACAGTGTCTTCTTTCCATTCTCAGGGAACCGAGGTTACATACGTAACACTGCATCTAGTTTGACACTACAGGGAATGCAATACCAAGTGTGCCATGCTGAGGGGAGCGGCTGCCACATGGTCTGTGTTGAAGTACAATCACCATAGGCATAATACAAACACCCTACTAATGCACTGCTGGTGACAAAAAAACCTTTCTCAGGCCACTGCTCAAACACAAGGACCTGTAACTCTACACCAAACATGTAGAGTGGTGAACTTCAGTCTCCCGTGCTAGTGTCAAGGCACTAACAACACATGCCACTGAGCCAGCTGCATAAGGGCTTGGCAATATTGGCTCTGACACTGCCTTTGTTGGCCAAATTTAAGCGACTTTTAAGGGGACTACTCTGCACACAACCCAGAGAAACAAAAGTTCCAGGAGGAGCTTAAGAATGGTTGGCCACCCATCTTACCCACCCAACTTACGTCTTCTTTTCCCTTCCTGAGGACCCTCTGTGGAGCGAGTTCTACTCTATTTATACCCCAGAGTACTGGAATTCCAAGAGGAGCTAGTAATGACTAGCTGCCACGACTATCTTCTCTGATGAGCTCTGCGGTTAGTACAGGGTGCTACTCCACACTCGCCCTAGGACGAGAAATAAAAGGGGAACTAGCGGTTAGTTATCCATAGCAACTTGAAACTACTGGCCCTTAATGGAGCTCTGGGGGAGGGGACCTGCTCTATGCTTGACCCACGCCTCAGGAAGGTGCACATCCAACACCACCCGAAAGACAGCAGTCAAACAGGAGCAGTCTGGGAAAGCTCACCCACAATCTCGCCTCCCCCAGCCACATTCTGCATATCTTTGCTCGATGGCAACAGGATGATATCAAAGAATGACAAATCAGAGAACACTGATGAGAGCTTCCTTTGATTCCTTTGATTCGGAGCGTGCACCCCTTCAGCAAGGAAGTGAGAATGCCTCCTGTGAACCCCGCCTCCGCCAAGCCTCAGCAATGGTGAGACTCAATCTGTGGGGCGTCTGCCAAGGTGCACCCAGACAGTCAGCAAGGCGAGAGCAAAGCTTCTTCAGCGAGAAGCCCTCGCAATGTACATACTCAGCTCCCTCAAGCACGCCTGTTCTTCACCCCAACAAACAACACAGAACATCTTCAGGTGTCAGAAACCTCTGACACAGAGACACACACTTTCTGAAGTTAGGTTCATTGCTACTTTGACATGAGAACAACAGACAATTGGCTCCTGAAGACTCCTGAAGCATGTCATCAGCTTTGAAAAAAGCTGATGACATGCTCTACAGGTACCCAAATATACTTGCAGGTGCACCTGATGTGCATCAAGCACTGCCATGGGCCAGTTATATTGCCGTGATTAGACCTAAGATTTAGACACCAGTCACACTGGAGGCGTTCCCCATAGTGTCAAACCAGACACAGTGTCAAGTTCCCTTGAAAGGGAACTATTATATATCTTTAGAAGACTTTTAGAAGAATACTTTGATAGATTTTTTTATATTGATGGTGCTTATAATTACTTTCTCAAGCTTGATTACCCTTAATTTCTGTTGTGGGGAAAACAGAAGCTTGAATTGTCTGACTAACATTTCATCTTGTGTTATTGTAGAAAAAACATTTTTTGGACGGGGTAGTTAACTGTTCCTTTAAAAAACATGTAAAAACATTTGATTATGAGAAAACATTTGATCTGTCTGTGACAGAGAAGGACAACAAAGAAAAGCTTTCTTATAAAAACTCTTATAAAAAAACACTATCAACTGGTAATTAACTTATTTCCATGCAGGACGTTGTTTGACTATAACAATTCAGTCCAATCATATCACACCTGCCATATGATTAAGGAGCTGATTTATGTATGTTTCCAGATCTAGAGATGTATGTCATGGATATTTTTGTGTGTTCATGCATTTCTCTGTGTACAGTGCTGGAGAGCTTTCAAGAACAAGATGAAACACTGCTCATCAACAACATCAGCAAACATAGTTCAGTCAAGCAAATATCATAATTACTTCAATTTTGTAATTGAAGGCTTATGTAATATCATCATCAAAATAAATTGATAAAAAATGCATTAATATTTTATTATATTAATATAAATAAATTCTTAATATGTTGGATTTAATTGTCCTGCTAGCAAAAGATTTCAGAGACCGGATAAAGGGCAGTCCATGGATAGTTTTCACACTTTTTAGTCCAGTAAATATTTCTCAAGGTGAATTTGTTTATATGTGAAGTCCTATATATACATATACCATATACATATATTGCCATACTCTCATACTCTCATGTGGTAAGTTGTCACAATGGGAGCCTGGCATTAATTATCCTATTAAAGAATGTTCTGTCAAATTAATAATCAAACATAAAATAGTTGTAATTTGTACAAAACGACAGTATATAAAACGTGGCAACATGCCCCAACTTGACATAATAAAACCCTTATCCTGGGAACACAGTTGATCCTGTCAGTTAAAAATCTACCATTATTAGTTGAGCCTTATCTTATTGTATGACAGTGTGCTTTTATTGTGTTTGCTTGTTTACAGAACAACTATAGCAAAAATATCATGATCTGTTTGCAATTAGTCCATGTCTACCCTACATATATTAGCAAAAGAAAAATGTTGCCCTGTTTGATTTGAGCTTCTTGCTGTGTTATCATGTGAATCAATAGAGATGCACATCTCCAGGACATGGCTGCTTGTGAATATTACATTAATGGAAACTAAGCACGCTTTTTGAATATTGAATAGTGAATAGGTCATGACATAACTCAATAAGCTTAACCTGATACCCTGCTGCTTTTCCAAACAATCTTTAACAAACACTCAGTGATTGCATGGTTAGTTACGGAGGGCACTAATGTTGACGTTATCACCACGTGCCACTTGGGATAGACGATTGCTGCTGGATTATGATGTCATGACAGGTCTGAGGTTAGTGAAGAGTCAGGAATCGCACAAGTCCATGTAAAACAACCCAGAATAACTGGAGAGATGATTAACTGACCTGATTTAGTTATTGGAAATTAGAGAGATGGCACTATGATGTCATCACAGGATTAGTTGTGGTAGTAACCATAGTCATATGGACAGAGAGTTAGTGATTTTGTACAGTTATTAGTATTTTTGTGTTAGATTACTGTCACATTTCTCTGTTTGTTTGTCGAATTTTAAATGTCACTGAAATAAATAACTTGGATTACATTTAAGAAATGAGAAAAGAACATTTTTAATTATGAGATATTTATGTCAGTACAACGTCGATATGTATGTCTTTCTTGTTGTGCAACATAGGATGTATAACTATGCATATTATATAATATAATATTACACGCTTCTTCTTTGGTGAAACTACATTGTATGCAAAATGGTAATGCAGACTATACCATTGCTAGCTATCCCAGAGATCTCTGTAAATTATGATTGATATGGGCCATGGCCATAAATTGCTTTGCCTATTTTCACAGTAGTTTATTACTGGGCATGACTAAACGCTTTGAAAGCATTGATTTGTATGAATTAAAACATGGTATCAACTCATCTCTTGGCCAAGAGGTGACCCACTTGGGTATGTCTATATATTACAATGTTCATCCATTAATTTCTCTGTCATGTATATCCCCCACCCCCACACACATCAACGGACAATCGATTCCTCTGCATAAAAGGTGTTTAATTCAATCAAAGACACAGAGATGATGTATTGCTAGGTCTCTGTCAATAGTCATTAAATGACTAACTGACTAAATTACTGAAGTTCAGTATCTATATATGAATACACTGGGCTAGATAGAACCATTAACATTAACCATGTGTAAATGTTCTTGTAAATCCATGTAAGAGCTGCTTTATATGAAAATAGCATGTTGCATTTTATTCATTATTAAGTTTATTAATTATTAAGCCATCTAAGCATCCATATGAACTTTTCAAAATCTCATTTTCTTCCACTTTTGTTCATGCATTCTTCACTTTTTTGCTGAAGACCTCAGAGTTTAGAAGCTAGGGTGTCCTATTAAGATGAGCTGTTTTGAGTTATTTGAACAAGCACATACCGATCTCAATCTTTCCATGTTTTTAAGCACCACCCAGCCCAAGTCAAACCCCCTGGTGCTGAGTCTCTCAGCACAAGACAATAAATGTATGATGAAATAAAAACATGTGATTCATCAAAATCAACTCCAAACTCTGCTGCCCAACAAATTAAACAATATTTCATAATCACTCTACAATGCTGACAACGGACGCCAATTTGTAGCTGAGGGCACCTCCATACTGGGAGTGTTGTCTTAAACGCACAACTGGGTGGTTTGTAGTTAATTACCCAGTCTGGACAGGCTCTAGTGGTCTCAGACACTCCCGGCATAACTGTCCAATCAACTGCTCTGCAGCCAGGCACCCACCAAGACTTCATTTATCTTGTCTGGGTGTAAGGGGGCTAATTACTGCAATGCTAACGCCCCTCCACATACGTACACACACACACATACACACAAACAGAGTCCCATTGCTTGTCTCTTTTCTGTAACGCCATGGCACTGGTCTATGACAGAGGAGTTGGCTAATTAGTGTTCTACTAGGGGCATCACAGCTCTGTAGAAATCCTCCCATCAGCTCTGGGCATGGGTGTACTGAAGGGCCTAATAATCTTTTATATGGCTCTGCTGCTTCGGTTAATCTTTGGGGAGGGATGGAAAAGGAGGAGAGGTCAGGAAATATATTTTTACTGCCACTAATGGAAAGTGTCAAGAACCACAATGGTAAGGGTCAGCTAAAGACATCCTCCACTTCCCCCTGAAGACCAAAACCAAGGAGGGGACTTACTATCTCTTCATAACTTAAATTGTGATTAACAGTGCATTATGGACTTAAAACATGCATAGTTTACAGGTTGTAAAGTCTGTGTAGAGTGTGCCATGTGGGACCACTGCAGATCACAAAGGGCCAATTTCACTAAACAGTTGTGGTACTTTTGCATGCAGTATTTTAGTGCAAAAATGTGCATTTTATTCCCCACCTACAATCTAGTTTACCCAGGCACTAAATGTGGTACATAAATAATGCTGCATTGTGGGTATGTAAGTAATTCCTTTCATAGTAAATTTAGTAGTAAATCCTTTCATAGTATTTTTATGGATTATTCACAAAACACAGTGTAGGTTACCTGGCACAATTAATGTCACACTAATACTGCCCATAAATCGTAGGTAGTAAACTGAATTTTTAGAAGATGTTTCTATTTACTTTCTGTTGATCATGGCAGCAGTAATTTATCAATGGATAAGAGCATTATACTGAGCACAGTATGTCCAGACACCCTGTGCAGTCAGGTGCCGTTTTGCTATATTAAAGAGCCAATAGGATGTCTGGATACAAGTGCACATACAAGTGCAGTGAAGTTGTACAGTCCCAATAAAGAATACCGTAATAGTAATAGTAAATAAAGTATTGGTCTGCTTCATCCCCTATAACAGCACCCCTATCACTGACTCACAACAATTATGGCATGTAAATTGCATTTTTGGGGTGTGTTTCTTCCCTTAGATGATTTACATAATTCCCAATTAAATTCCTTTAGTGAACTTGGTGCTAAAACAACACAGACAGCATGTTTAAAAAGCAGTTCTAGCAGTGGGTGCTATGCATTATTTGTAAATCCCCACTAAAATGTTCACGTTTTTCATTAGTTCAGTTATTACACTGATTTAATTTAATTATATAAAGATTCTCTAATCATGTGTAGTTTGCATATTTTTATAATTGACTTCAGTAACTGATTACTGTGGGATATAGTGTTAATCTATCTGTGATGAAAATATTGTACACAGAATTGCAACTAGTGTATTAAAAACATAAATAATCTTACACTGTGGTACATCAGAGACATGCAAGAGCAATTTATCTGCGGTCTATCTAGTTTGGGTTATTTAGAAAAGAAGGGGTGGGCTCTGATGGTTGGATTAATAAAGAAGAGCCCTGCCAAAAAAATTACCCAATTCTAGGCCTGATGCAGCTGTTGGTGAGAGGTGTGTAATTGCGTCAGTGGTGTCTTGGCCATCCCCTGAAGCTCACCCCTAAAGCTGTTAGATCTTAGGCTACGCTTGGGCGTCATCATTTTCTAGTACCCATCCATCTTCCAACTCCGATTAATTCTTTTCATTCTGGCACCTCTCTCATAAATCCTGGCACACTTAATTAATTTCACCGACAACGCAGGGACCGCCGTAAAGTGGAACTGTTCACACAAAACCCCATATTAATTATGCTATTTTACAGCAATCTCATTGAAGGCTGTGTTTCATCTTACATAATTACATTTTCAACAACAATGGGGGCAACAAAAGAGTCTAATTATGGATTTGGCACGCTGTTACTTTACAATAAGTCAAAAGCGAGCAGTGCTGGAAAGCAGCAGAGTTTACAGCAGACGATCAATGACTCGCTTTTATTATTGCTTTTATTGTTGTTATTATTTTTTAGCACTGGGAAGAAGATTGTGATGCCACGTGTACATGGCCATTTTGGCTCACCCGTGCAATAAATCTCATTAACAAAATAGCAAGCATTGTTGCCCTCCTCTTTGCATTAGTGGCTAGTTGGATAATGGTTCTGCAGATTTGTATGAATAAATCAGAGACTTTCAAAGACTTTGGTAAAGGAGTTTGATGCATGAACAAAATTATCATGGAAGTTTTACAAAATAACATTTTTTTTTATTTTTAGATCCCGTTCTGAACTAATCCTGGGCTTGGCCTCAAGATGTTTGAGGTTACCATTCTATTAAGTATTAAGTATGTCATTGGATAGCTGGACATCATGAGTTGGCTTCCTGTTTGCAAAAAAATTTGAAAAATAAAAGTGCTAAAGAGCTTTTTTGCCTTTAGTCCTTTTGAGCATTGTAAAGTCACTTACCCACTTATCCACTGTAACGTGGCTTACCCTCTTACCCCTTTTCCAATGGCTCTATGGTTCTAGGCTGAAAAATTGGCTCTGCAATGACCATTGAACTTGCTGGTCCTAAACCAGGAACAACTAACAGCTAAGAGAGACATCGAAAGAATATCATCAAAACTTCAAAACAAGATAAACCTTGACTGGATTAAAACTAGACGCACACATCATAATCAACTCCCAATACTCAAATGTAATTATTTGCATGTTAAAGTATGTTATTAAAACTTGGAATAAGCCTTGGTTAGACATTTTTTGTAATAAATGAATGGAGGAATCTAAACATGTCCCTTATCGCCCCTTCACCTCTACTTCTTTAATACTCTGAGTCCCAGACTATTTGGATATGAGCAGATAGGTGATGGAAAGAGTACATGTTGAAGAAATTTACTGATCAGCTCTATAGAAGAGGCCTCAACCTTCCTTTTTTTTGTTTTAGTTCTAAAGATGTGGCATCCCAATCACCTTATAGACACATTTGCTTGTACTTCATCTGCCCTGACGATTTTAAGAGGCTGATCCAAGAACCATCTGAAACCTCTGACCTGAGACCATCTGTATGGGCTTCACTTTGCAGATCAGTTGCAAATATTGTATTTTATTTACACTTTTAAACAAGAATAAAACAGTATGACGTTTCATAGTACACTTTGTTATATTTAGTGCCACTTATGTATATTTACAGCTGTGTATAAATGCACTCCATGTATGTTTACTGAGTTTCACATGTGCATTTGTACTTTTTTGCAACAGTTGTAAATGTTCTGCTCTCCAATGGAAACATGAAGTAGCTAAAATAATTACAGTGAATAAACACAACTATTCATCTTGTCAACAAGGGTGTCTAATTATAGCATGGAAACCTAATTAATGGAGACCTATTTTCCATTGTGGCTAGTTCTGGAAAGGCGTGTAACTCTGGTTCTTGACTGGTTCCACATCTGTGTTTGACTTTACTGTGTATGTGCTTCCACGTGCCCCCAGTTTTTCCCTCTGGAGGCCAACAGTGATCAGTAGAGGTTAAAAATTACATATCATGTCTCTGCGCCCATTGGTCTCTCAGCTGCTCTGTGATTGGCTCCACGGGCCTCATGGGTCAGCCTCTCATTCCTGCTCCTCACTCGCCAGTCTTCTGAGGCTCTGCTAGGATCCAGGACAATTACCCATCTCATTTAATTGGCATTATCATTTTAGCATGCTGACAGAGATGGATCACCACGCTTGACCAGACTACTAGAGTCTTCAAAAAAGGAAGAGAGTGAGAAAGAGAGCGCGTAAGAGAGAGGTGAAGTTAAAGAATGCAAAACAGAGGATACAATGACAATAATTTGTTTTGCGTTAACTTGCAACTCTCTAACTTACCATGTTTGAAAATCATTGTTTTGTGCATGTATACATGCATACAACTATTTCAGTCCAAGTGTTCATCAATTCCTGCAAGAATAAATAACATTTTAAGCAGGTTAAAGATTTAAACAAACAGCTGAGACAAAAGAAATAAGAAATAGAATAGAAATAGGGAAGAAAAGAATTTATAGAAAGTTGGAAAATTCTACTTTATTGAGTAGAGTTTTGCTGCTACCTTTTTAAGTAATTTAACTGAAATTTGTGTTAAATTTATCTCTTACACTATAGGAGGAACCCAAGCCATATATGGGCATGAATATCATTCTTTGGGTGGGCATTCTTGGTTTTGTGGCAATAAGTAATCACCCAAAACATCTCAGCAATAGCCTAGCAATGTTCAAAAAACACTCAAAAATACTCTAGCCATGGCATTGGAACACAATGGCAACCATCAACAGCACCAGCATTGTGGGAGGTTTTGCATTGGCATGCACCACCAAATAAATATATTAACAATATTATCTTGTCACATAAACAATACACCACAATTTGGTTCTGTAATAAAAGAATTACTTAGAATTACCTTGGTTCTGCTTTTGGTCCGTCCCTGCGATGGCTGCACAAACATGCGAATGGTCTTATTTTCATTTCATATGAATGAAAATAGAGCAAATGGGATTAAAGAAATTAGGGTAAGAAGTGCACATTACCCTAACCCAGCGTGAGGCCTCAGTGGGTCCTAACGAGTGAACATGCTGCACTGCTATAACTTACCACTGCTAAACCTGTCATCCAAAATAAGTAGCCCCATTAGATAAAGCCTGCACTAAATTAACGCATGTGAAATACTGTAGATCCCCAGGGGCATGAACACGTATATAACCTGAATGACTTTGTGAATCATTGGCCTTAGGAATTGGCTTATTTTGAGGGGATTTGCACACCTAAACTGCACAAACCTATATTTATGTTGTTATTTTTTATAACCTCTCTCACATATCTGTCTACACACTGATACACATTTGCATATGTATGCATTATGTCAGTTATACATTTTTGGAACATCTATTGGTTACATTTTAGCATTAGCATTTGCTCTGAGCAGTCTCTAATAGTATAGCTTCCTAGCAGCATGTAAAGTGCCTTGTTCTTTTGACATATCAGCACCAAATTATCATTCACACACTGCAGTAGTAATGCTATGACTTTATTTTCAATATTCTTATTCTATATTTTCATTTTTTATTTTATGACTTTATTCATAAAATTCTTGATGTTGACTAAAGAAGTTATTATTATTATTATTATTAATATTACACGTCTGGAACTGAATGTGCTTTAAAATGTTGACAGCATGCAGGCTGTGTACAACTACTGAGAAAGCTGTCTCCAGGTAAAACATAAACCAAAAACTACCTGGTGCACCTTTAAAACACTTTCAGACATTTGAACACAAAACAAATAAACAAATGTGGTGCTTAAATGGATGCTTTCCCAACAAGGCATTTTTTCACAGTGTCTCGGTAGTGTAGTCATACATGTGTGGCTATCACCATTCAGACCACATATGAAACACCAGACTGATGGTGACATTAGGAAATAAAGCCAGACATGCCGAGACATGGTCACCCAGCATCTCCTGTGCTGTGCACTGTCATCCAGCCCACGCTGTATGAGAAATGAAAAGCATAAGAGTGACACTAATAAAAATAGCTTTGAGAGTGGACAGAAAGCAGTACTTCATTACTCACCTTGCCTTCCCTTGCCCACTGTAGTACAAATGCGCTACATCCTGCACAGCCATGCATCACCATTGGCTAAAAAATGAATGGGCTGTCGGCCCTATATTTACCTGCAATTGTTCATGCACTCTCATGTACACTTGTGTGAGATGTAAATATCTTCCAGACAGGTCCATCTTCTGTTCCTTGCGCTGAAAGCAGGCAGGTCAAAATAATTCACTGGGAATAGGCTTATTGTTGTAATTGCAAAGTTAAAGTTTCAGACCTTCATGTTCTCCAGCATCTCTGAGCTAAATAAAATCTTGGTTGGTATGTAACATTTCAGCAGTTTTACAAAGCTATGGTGCTCATGCAAGTAATGCAGATGTAACATCAACAGTCAAAACAGCAAACCTTTAAGCTTAAGTATTAAAAAGCTATGCTATCCTAATTCCTCACTATTTGTGTTTATTTTAGGAGATCGGAACCACTTAACTCTAGCATCATGAAGGTTTTTTATAGACAAGCATTGCTCACAATTTCTTCAGAAAATGTAAAATGCTGTTGCTTTGCTACATTTACATCATTGTTAAAGAGAGCAGGTTGTAAGACCTGAACAATGTTTGTTTGGTCTCAGCTGTAATATCCACAAACTGTTGGCTAAATGTCTGATGCATAAGACACAAAATGTCTAATGCATGTCAAATTCTTTAAAGGTCTGAACAAAACAAACAGTCTGATTGGTCAATCAGACTTGGATGGTCCTTGGCAAATAAAAACTGATCAGTTGTCAACCTGAAGGTCTGGTTGTGAAAGACTAGTGTTTGTATGAATGGTACCCTTGAGCTAGTCTCAGAGGTACAAGTGATGTGCAGCTAAAAGTGGCTACTGCACTTTATTACTCAGATCAAAGTATATGAGCAGTCCATTACCATGGGAAGTGCCTCTTAGAGGGAGAGTGGGGTGATAATATACAAAAGTTTGTGCTCTCTAATCAAATAAATCAATCAATCACTAATCAAATAAATATCATACCTTCTGTTCTCTTCTTTTTTAAGAATGTCAAAAACTGCACTTGGACTCAACTCTTGGCCATTGTGAAATACATGAAAAATGACAAAAACTTGCATGAGCTTGTGCACTGCTCCTCCTCCAGTTCTGATTCGCCAATCATCATTATTTATAGTTTGTAAATTATCACTATTATCAATTTTAATATTGTATTTGCATGATAAGTTTTACATAATACACAACATTGATTATCTAAAGGGGATGTAAGGGGGTGGTGGTTTTACAGAGGGGATACTTTTTGTCATTTTTATAAACAAGGGGAATGCCTTCGCCCCGCATCCCCCCTCAATTCAAGTCCTGGGCATCAGAACATCATAGAGACAGGTGGGTGACTTCTTTTAACTCACACTGGCAAGTAGTCTTTAATTATCACAATAAAAACTGTCCAGTCATGCCCTAGCAACCATTTAAAGCACCCTAGCAACCAACATGAATTAGCCATATCTTATCACCAGAAGATCTTATAGGCATGGGAGTTGGCTCTTTTGATTTAGACACACATCTGTCTCTGTTTACCCTGTTAACTGTCTAGCTACACCCTAGCAACAATTTACAGTACCCTAGAAACCATGTAATTAAATTAATAAGCCATGTCTTAGTATTACAACATTGTAGAGACATGGGTGGGCTTATTTGACTTGGGCTATCACTGGGCTTTAGCTAATATCATGGTAAATCATGCTAGCATCATGCTAAAGCATGTTAGCATATTGTCATTACTGTACTGTGCCCATGGAGTTGCGTGAATTTTGTAATTCATATTATTCTGCTTAATGGTTTTCATTGCTATAACACAGTAAATACCATTTACATTTATGCATTTGGCAGAGACTTTTATCCAAAGCGACTTACAGTACATTCAAGTTATATGTTTTGTAAGTATGTGTGCTCCCCTGGGAATCTAACTCACAACCGCTACTAATGCAATGCTCCTGATCAACTGGGCTACGGGAGCATTTATTACCATAAAATAAAGGCAGTAACAAATACCATGTAATATACATGCTTATAATGGCTTTATCACCACATTACAGTGAGAACTGTAATGAACCATCATGAAAATAGTTCTATAACTATTTCAACTGCAAATCTATGCAAAAATTCCCAACATTGCTTTCATTTATAAGACAATGTGTTGTAGAATCTACAGGCACAAATGACAAGGAGAGTGAGGATCAGGAGAAAAATGCAAAATTTTTAACTATGGCACTTTGTGGCACAATGACTGCTGTTTCTGTATAGCGGAGTGTGTGGATGCAGAAATGGAGCCAGGAGTGGTGGGATCGTGACATGAATAAATTTATTGAAACAGATTTCATGCACAATTTCAGGATGTTAAAGCCTACTTTAAATTGTATTTGCCAGTGCCTCTCCAATTTACACTTATGGCAAGGCACTTATGGCAAGGCAATCCTGCGAAAGTGCGTAGGAGTTGCTTTGTATTGCCTGGCAACAGAGGAAGGTTACTACCTTCAAGTTTTGCTTTTATAGAGCTGTCACCCCAAATGCTGATTAACTCTAACACTTCACTGTCCCCCAGCTGACTGATTTCACTGTTGTCCTCCATGTTGTGACAATTAAACACCTACGCGGTAGTATGTGTCAGTGCAGAATTGTGACGTGTCGATCTAGAATGACGTAAAAATTGCATGAATTCTGATATGCCTGTTCAGGCTGAGGTTTCATTAAGAAACATCAAACCTGTATCTGTTTTAGAACCATCTATTGAAATGTCAAATCAGAATAAAAAACAAATCAGATTCTATGTCGTTCTGTTCACACTGTCATGCAAAAAACAGATCTGGGTCACATGTAAGCAAAAACTAATCTGAATTTGATGGCAGTGTTAGCATAGTCTAAAAAATGGGCTTAAAAAAATCCTTAATTATTTATTATTAATCCTTTGATAGGCATCAAAGAGTGTCTACTTTTCCTATCAGATCTTTAATATCCTCTAAATTTATGGTATGTCAATGATGCAGAGTTATAATGCACTCTATTCTGCAGTAGACTAAATGAATGTGTGTCAAGCTTTGGCCATATGAAGCATCTTTCTTATTTGAGTATGTTCAATCCAATATACCAGCAAGACTTTTAAATGGTCACCGGTGGTACTTGTTTATAAAAGCCATGGTGTGCAGTCATTACTTAGAGCTACACACACCCACACACCTTCCTCATAATCACTGAAACCATTTAAGAGAGAGAAAAATCACATTTCATTTATAAAACCAATAAACAACCCCCATGATCCAACCCCCTGAACCCCCTAGTTTCCATTTGATTTGACAAATAAATAAATAAATAAGAATAAAAATGATGGAATAAATAAGTGGAAGAAAGAGCAGTGGATGAGGAGGTGTAGGATGTGGAGGTTCATGAGCAGGCAGAGAGGAGGGGTGCTTAGGGAATGTTGTGATTCGTATCCCAGATGGATGGCTCTTATAAAGCCACGTATTTATTTTTCCTGCGTGGGAAGATTTGTTATTCCCTGGCGTTCCCTAGTTTTTCACATTGCTCTACATCCTGGGTCCCATATTTCATCCGAACACCCCCAATTCCCAAACAGATTTATTTACAAGCTATATTCACTCCCGCCACAAACCCCCCTTTATCCACCACCCCCCACCCCCACGGCTCTTTCTTTGAAATCATTCCTCTGTCGTACACAAGTTAGTTCTGAAAGTCTTAAATATTTGTACCTGTTTGGTTAAGTGTTTAAATTGATTTTGAATTTGTGTGTGATGGTGAGCTGTTAAATAAATATGCACTATATTCTGTCATATGCATTCAAATGCTTATATATTAGATCACTTATCATGGCCTACAGATCCTGGAAGCAACTGTATACTGTTCTGTAAACTGTAAACTATACTGTGGGCTACAGTGGGCTACAGATGAGTATAATGAACTGGTAAAAAAATTTATTTACATGAAATAGTTGAATGTAGTAGTAATAGTTGCATGTAATTGTAGCATGTTGCCTAAAACAGTTGTCACAATAAATGAAGCATGCTTATATGTTATAAACAGACAGCAATTTGAATTTAATTATATATGGTAAAGATACAGAACTACTTAATACTATGTCTATTCATTACTAAGCCTGTTAACTGGTCTAACTAATATTGTACCAACATACCAGGCATGACAGAGGATGAGGACTTGCATGCACTATTCATTTATATATGTAAGTGTGTGTGTGTGTGTGTCTGTGTGTGTGTGTGTGTGTGTGTGTGTGTGTGTGTGAGAGAGAGAGAGAGAGAGAGAGAGAGAAAGAGAGACCTCACTCTGTGTGCTCTTCTCAAAAGAATCTCCTATTAATATGGGTGCACTATACATTCAGATGATAAAGACAAAGAGAAATGGTAAAGATGCATTTACAAAATGAGAAGATGTTTAGCCAACATCAGTACTATGCTGACAAAAGGAGAAAAGCACATAATTTCTATAATTAAAACAATGTGTAACTTCCAAGGTGGACGTAGTGAAGTGAAATAAACTGGTTTAATGGTATAGTCCACATAAACATGGTGTATTTAGAAATGGAGTGAACCATTTGAAAGTGTGGAAGGAGAGTAGAAGGCATTTATACACCAATATATCAAAGCTAAACGGCCTTGTCTTACAGTAAGAGGAGAGGAAATCTTGTTCTCTTTCTTGCTTCCTTATTCTCTCTTTCCACAGTAAGCAGATAGGAGGTACAGCATGTCATCTCATATTCCAAAGGATTTCTTGATAATTCATTAGATTATCACAGCCCTGGCAATGCATTCAACAAATAAATCAACAAAAAGAGAAGTAAAGCAAAAAGACAATTCTAAGAGCAAACAAACAAATAAATAAAGGGTGTTTTTACATGCCTAAACTTAAGATGTTATTAACCCTTTATTTCTAATAATAGTAATAATTAATAATAATTAATAATAATAACAATAATGCTTATTATCTTATTAATTATTATCTTTTAACTCCCTACCTCTGTCCACTCTTAAAAAATAAAAACTTAAAATCCCTGATTATACGTCCCAGGTCTGTTTACACCCCCTCTGGCCACCCTCCTGTCGGGCTCAGGGTCATTCATCACGGGGCAGGAGTAGAGCCCTGGGCCTGCGGGCTGCTGTCAGGTGCTCACATCGGCCCTTTGTGCCGGCCCGCAAACAAGTGTCGGATCAGCAAAAGTCTATTAAAGGCTGGTGGGCTTTTCACAAGCAATTGGCAGCGGGTCACTGACTTCACTGCTCCCGATCTCTGGACCCTCTTTGTGTCGCCGGCGTGCCGTGACAGATCCCCGCAAGATTAATGATTTTTAGCAACCATTTCATTTTTCACCTCTCCTCCTTTCTGCTCATCTGCCTTCGTCACTTCTCTCTATCTTCGAGTAACTCATAATTATTCACGTAGAAGAGTTTCTTATCGCTTCCACTTTTCATCGCTTTGTTAATGTTGGTACACTGGATTATGTGTGACATATAACCATATTCTTGTCATGTGATAAAGTCGGACAAAGTGAAATGCCAGACATCTAAGTCACCCTATATTTAGTTTGCGCACCTCAGCCTAAATGTCTATTGCTTACCATCTATAATGACCTACCCTAAATATCTATTTCCAAAACGCAAAATAAAGTATAGTCGCATATTTCTCTATATTTGGGCAGTCGTTGTTCAGTTTTGGTAACACAAATAAAAATACAGTTTATTAAACTTGAGCACATAAATAATAACTAATTTTGCACCATATTTAATTAATCATTTAGCGCCTTTTTGTGCTTTTGAAGAATACATTAAAGTTATTTGCACTAAAGGTACTTGCACTTTCGTTTTTTTATATTAATCTTGTAGATTATGTCCATTAATATGTCCGTACACAACGATGATTAATGAAAATAGGTTGATGATTATCATGTAGGTCAAATGTAATCCCTAAATTAGGTATAAACCATAATTTTGTATCCAATGACGACTTTTTCTTAGTCACGTTAAAATCTTCATTTGACAGTGCTGACTTGTAGAAGCTTCTTCAGTTTTCTGAGAGAATAATGTTCAAATTCATTGATATTACACATGCATTGTTTGCTAACTTTTATTAAGTAGTTAACATTTTCGTCACTTTTATTTGCAAAAGGTGTTAAGTGATTCTGCAACAAAAATGTTAATATCGGCAATAAATACAACTTTTGGATTGTCTTGAATGAATAGCAATGTTCATTTATTATCATATAACAGAGGACAGAATGTCGCAATTTGTTCACCCAACCCCTGTTGTGTTTCTATAAATACATTATTTATATATTTACTTGCTTATTTAATAAAGCTGGCTTGGCATCGGCTTTAGAACGATATCTACTAAGCTACGTGACAAGCTTGATTTGCTTTGCACAGGTGTGTCTTCAGATTTTGTCCGCTAGGGGCGCCACACGCCAGTAAATGTTTCTGTTGCTGTTAAGAAAGTTTATGCATTTATGAAAGTTTATCCCACTTTACTGTCCAACTTTGTCTTGCACCATATTACTATACAATGTAAGCTTCTGTCTTCTTTTCTCCGTTATTTCAGCACGTGGTAGAGTATAGAAGAAAGTGTATCTGTATGTCTGTATGCCGTATGCTGATCTCCATTTATTTAGTGACATTTCTATTTTTATAAGGCATATGTTCTCTTATTCTGCGGCTTGTTCTTAAGACACTTTTATGTATAGCTTTTTACACGCGTTGTACAGTTTAAAAGCTTATTTCTGTTTATTAAACAAACATAAATGGCTTGGTCAGTACGTTTTCAGTCTTAAACGTTATGACTTGATATTTTTAAACCCAACGTTTTCCCTGAATAATTTAAATTCTAAATTATGTTACTTTAAATGACAGTCTATTTTTTCCGAAATTGATTGCCTTTAAAGCATTTGCAAGCTCCATGTGCACTTTACTTTTGAAGTGTTGTGTATATAACCAGCATCCGATTGTATTGAAAATAGCCCACATAAGCATTAACAGATTTGGATATATTATAAGAAGATAACAGAGCTATATTAGCATTAAGCGTTTCATTTCAAAAAAAGACAAAGGATCACCGGCAATAATAAGAATCTCCCGGAGAGGTTGGTGTATCGCTGATGAAATTAGTTCTGTTAAATTAGTTCCTTCCAATGACCAAAGCCTGTTAAATATTGATAACCATCTCACCTAATAGATTATATATTCGTTTTTCCACTTCTCTCTCTTAGAAAGAACAAATTTTACGCTATTGCTTATTATGTGTGTTTCAACAGGCGGATGAAAAGGGACAGGACACAATATTCTTTCTCTCTTTGAGGCACACACATACGCAGCATGTACAATACACTGTAAGGATGGTGACACCGGAATTGCAGTAATCTTTTAAATGTTCTTCGTTAAAGAAATATTGCATATTGCAATATATTGCAATATGGCATTTGTCTTGCCAAAGTATCAATGTCATATTATGAGCTAAGACTAATCTGGTATTTCACCACAATACTTGCAAAAATGCAGCTGTTAGTTATAATGAACCGAGAGTGAGCAGTCAATTATATCCTTACCTTAATGTCCATGTTTAAATGTACCATGTCCTTATAGCAAAAACCTGGTACTCAAGGTAGCATCCTTTCCATTTTCAGCTCAGGCCCAGGACACGCGGTCCACAGTCTCTCTTTGACAACTGCTCTATGAAACATTTCTGGGCTGATTTCATTTCTCTTATTCATTCCTAAAAATCGTAGGATGGGAATCTCATTAGACCAAATAAGCGTGCATCAACAGTTTTTCCGCTGTCCATAAGCAAGAGGATCACTTAATAGATCATTAACCACCAATATGCTGCTGACATGAGAGTTTTTGAACATCTCTTCTCCATTAGAGTGAGGGAGAAACCAGCAGCGGCGGCTCTGCGGGAATCAGAGCGTATGACTGCACGATAACGGGCCCGTTACCGTCAGGGTAAACTGAGATCTCTGAACACGATTCCACGCTTGATTTATTATCTATGGACACTTACGTAATTTCCATGGTCTGTAATTCTAGTTATCAATGTTTAAATGTCCGACGGGTGGCGTGCATGCGGTGTAGTGACAGATTATTCTGGGTGCGAATTTTAGTCCGGAACTGATTGTTTACCCTGAAAATAAGAAATATTATTCTGAAGGAAAAACACAAGCTAAATACTTATGAACGTATTTATTGAAATATGGATAAATGGCGGGATAATAACTTACAAATGCCGAATGACCAAACTTTGAGTTTGATAATGATATATATATATATATATATATCGTATTCTAGTGAAGAAAGTGGTCGGATTGTCGACATTTAAATTTAGCAAGATGTGGGACCTTACAAAATACATTCAAATGATTTCAACACGGGGGTATAACATTAAAATTAAATTATTTAAAAATAAATTAAATTATTTAAATAAAATTAAAATTTGTTCATGCAATTTGTGTAAGTAGCAAAAAATAGCATTAGGGAAAGGAGAACAGAAAACAACATTTACTGTGTTTTGTAATGCCAGATATTGATACGAGGATAAACAAAGAAATTACCACCTTTAGGTATTTAGAGGAAAAGTCTGTTCTGATCTAGATACCATCCAATAATAGCACCAGGAATCTAAAAATAGTTCTTAAAGTGTGGTGAGAAGCTCTAATCTTACATATATTTATTTTTTTTTAAATAAATATTTAATGTGCTTGTGTACAGTGCCTGACACAGATACTAAATTATCCTAAACACAACGCTTTACAATCAAATGACTCGTCAATGAATGAGGTTATATGTATTTTCTGTTCTTTTACAGAAGTTTGGGCCTCAGCTTCCAAATTCGGGGATGTGTAAAATATTTATTTATTCAAATTAATCCTATTTTTCACAGATGCACTCTGTTATCTTATACTCGTATCTTCCTACGTGATGTAAGACTAGCAGCTCTATAACAGATGAGCGCGCGTCAGGTGAATGCGTCAGTGATCAGATACACCACATGGGGGCAGCGTTGGGTGAGTTTTCACAAATCCACTGAGACCCACTGCGAATATTATCAAGTCACCAACCCTTCTCTTTAGTTCGTAGTTTTAAAAATTAGGAAAACAAATAAAAACACGCCGCAGCTTTACACCTAATGGGTCTTTAGCTTCCTTATTTATAAAATCGCCAAAAGCAACAACAAAAAGAATATTAAACTTGAAAAAACAAGAGATATATTAATCTTGTTATGTACAGTAATATTAAAGTATGATATTGGATTTAAAAATAGAAATGTATGAACGTATATTGAAAAGTTAGCTTAGTAGATGATTAGTAGTATGATTAGTAGATAGTTCAAAATTTAGCCTAAATACTTGACTACTGTATTATTGAATGATTGCTAATATGGGGATTAATTCATGAAAGCCTGCTGCGGCGTATAGTTTAAAATTCCCTAAATTAAACGTGTGGTAGCATGTGTTTTCCATAAACAGCTGGATAAAGAGTATGAATTGTGCAAAACTTTTCAAAAGAAAAAGACGTGCTACAAACTTTACCTAATTCAGTCAGTTACATATCTTGTTTTTTTCATATAGCACAGAACACCCATCTTCTCAGTCGCACATATCTAATCTGTCAATACAATGAAGTGAGTTTTCTCTGGTTGTTAGCGCAACCACTCTCTCTTTCTTCAGTTCGTCAGCTGACTACACACGCTCTCACACGATCATTATGCTAATTCTACATGTCTGATTGGACGCCAGCTTCATCTGACGTCACAAGAACGAAGACTATAATAAGTACAGAGTGGTCTCGCGTCCTGCTACAGTCTGAATACTCAGGAGCCAGAGTGAGATCAATTCTCTGCAGCGCAGAGCTGGAAAACACAGCACCCATTCACCTCAACGCTGCTGTACTGACTTAAGGACATATTTTTAGAGTATCCGGGATCGGGACGGGAGCCCTCCACCGGTACTCATTTTTGTTCTTTATTTATGCTTTTAGTTCCAGTCTAAAGAAAGGACACGTACTTGAGCACCGAGACTTTCTACAGTCCTGTGAGTAGACACGAAAGACTGCAGTTAACAAGGTCTGTGTACCCTTACGATGCAAATGTGTTTTGCAGTGCATTAGTGCAAAAGTTTTTTCTTTGCTTGTTTTAATATTTCGACTGAACACTATATGATCCAGCGCTCTAGTGCGTTACGTTTGGACGCTCTTCCAGAATATTGCATGCGCAAAGAGGGGAAAGAAAAACAAAAGTCCGTTTTTGCGACGTTGGTAAACACTTTGTTGAAGAACAGGGACACGATGAGCGCTGATCTCGCCATGGGGCCCGAGTTGCCCACCAGCCCGCTGGCGTTGGAATATGTCAATGACTTTGATTTAATGAAATTTGAGGTGAAAAAAGAGGCCATGGCGGTGCACGACCGTTCAAACATACGTCAGTGTAATCGCCTCCAGGCACAGGGTTCTGTATCCTCAACCCCGATCAGCACACCGTGCAGTTCTGTCCCGTCTTCCCCGAGTTTTAGCCCCACGGAACAGAAGAACCATCTCGAGGAGCTTTACTGGATGCCCAGCGGCGCCTACCCTCAGCAGATTGATCCTCAGTCCTTAAGCCTGACGCCTGAAGATGCGGTGGAAGCTCTAATCGGTGCCACGGCCCACGGGCACCCTCCGCCCCCTCATGTGCAGCAGCAGCTGCAGGCGGGAGGATTTGAAGGGTACAGGGGAGCACATCATCACCACGGCCATGCGCAGCAACACCACCACCACCAATACGGCGGGATCGCCCATCACCAGGACGACCTGCCGGGTCACCCAGGCGCGCACGCCCATCACCACCATCACCATCATAATCAGGACCCCGACAGCCCTTCTTCTACCTCCCCAGGGTCCCACCAGCAGCTCCACCATCGTCATCATCATCATCACCACCCGCACGCCCATCCGGGCCAGCAGGGTCATCACGGTGTAGGGACCAGCCTGAACGTGGAAGACCGCTTCTCCGATGAGCAGTTGGTGTCTATGTCTGTACGGGAGCTCAACCGGCACCTGCGGGGCTTCACTAAGGATGAGGTGATCCGTCTGAAGCAGAAGCGCAGGACCCTGAAGAACAGGGGCTACGCACAGTCCTGTCGCTTCAAGCGTGTGCAGCAGAAACACGTACTGGAAAACGAAAAGACCCAGCTCATCAACCAGGTAGAGCAACTCAAGCAAGAGATCAACCGGCTGGCCCGAGAGAGAGACGCCTACAAACTGAAGTGCGAGAAATTGACCGGGGCGAACGGGTTCCGTGAGGCAGGATCCACGAGCGACAACCCGTCCTCTCCAGAGTTCTTTATGTGAGTGTCCTCATGCCTGAGAGACAATACTATTACGATAATTCTAATAACATCAAATGTACTCATAGAATAACCAACGAGAAATAATAACCCCATATGTAATCATCGACACCAACCCTGTCAACTAAAATACGAAGAACGTGTTAGAATGTTTTCTGGAAAAATATAGATTAGTTGCTTGTTGTACTTTAACCCCATTTCTTAGAGATATCACCAACAAAAGAAAATCGAGGAGCTGAGTTTTACATTTAGGATAACGTGAGATAAAACTTTCCATTTTGTTTGTTCTTGGTTGTTCAGGAAAAAGAAAGTAATGAAACTTTGTTTGTACTAAGAGAGGAACTTTGGACATTTTCCACTTTACCAAGAATAAAAAGTACGAGTTGAGAGCACCAGAATATGCAAAACCTTAAACTTCTCCTGTTTTCTGCCTGAGTTTGGCGACAGGGGCAACTTTATGCAACATCTCATTGGTTTATTGCCTGCTTGGTTATATATAGATATATTAAAAAAAGGAAAAACAACAAAAACAAACAAATAAATTGCATTAAGATATTAATCCTGCATGCTGGACATGTATGGTAATAATTTCTATTTTATACACACACTTTCTTTCTTTCTTTCTTTCTTTCTTTCTTTCTTTCTTTCTTTCTTTCCATTGTGTATCACAAAGAGCATGTTTTTGATCTTTAGCTCTTTTAGGGGGATGAGACTGGCTCATTGTCCAGTCGCTCATTGTATATGGGTTCATTTGGACTTGTAAATATATGCAACAGAAAACCTACAAACCGAAAACGAGCTGATTGTTTTCCAACTTCTATTATTTTGTTCCATGTTTTGGAATTGGGCATTTTTCCAGTTGCATTTAAAGCAAGCAAACTTTCTCAAAGAAGCGCACTTTTTGGTAATGATTTTGGTATTGGCAGTTTTTTTTATTTTTGTTTTTGGTTGTTTATTTGCTTGTTTTAGCAGAAACCGCCTTCAAGGAAGACATACTGCGCAGATACATTAAGTAATAGGCAAATTTAAAGCACGCGTTTGAATTGGTGCTCAAAGTCTCACTTCTGATTAGCAAGGAGTACTGCTTTCATGCAGGCTGTTGCATAATCTATTGCTATTATATAATGTAAGCAATACTTATAGGTAGTATCTTTTAATTTTTGATGGATATGATTTCGGCACACTTTCATCAACATTTTTTAGTTATATGAGCTGCCAGTTTTATAAAGCAACATTTCAAAGTGTAGTTATACTTCAGCTCGATGGTGTAGGCTTCCTAAATCAGGGGTTTGTGTATTATTGTCTAACATGAAAACTACGCATGTATTTCAATGAGAGTTCCAACGATCAATGTTAAATGGTTTCCTTTATTTTTTTTTCTGCCGGTCAGTAAAAATAAGGGATTCAGGTTCTGCATAATCTCAAAATGAAAATTATATGTCTCATGTTATTGTTCTGTTTATTGTTTGTTTTATTATTAAGTTGAGATTCTGGTTCTGCTGGCCAGATGCATAGTTTTTATTTTAATGATTAAATTAACAAACTGTCAGATCATATTGAATAAGCATGGTGCTTGCATCTAAGAAATATTGTTAAAAAGTCATGCATTTAACAATCTTTTTGGTTTGTTACTGATTCAACTGTGTTGATATCAAATGTAAACTGCAGCAGCGGGTTGTTGTTTTGTTTGTTAATTTCATGTATTATAAGGGGATCAGTTTTTCAAATCTGTTTATATAAATGAAAAATGAATAGAGTTCAATTCGGACTGTTCCATTCAGGCTGGTTTCTGTTTCGTTTTTGCTGTTTTTGGAAGAAATGGTTTCCTATTTTGCTTATTAAAGTCAGTGAAATGGCATTGATTGAGTAGCCGGTTGTTTTATGTGTCAGTTTCTGTCTCTGGGTTACGCAATCTTTAGAAATACTGCATGTTGAATTATTATTACTAGCATAGAGTTGTTAATAACCTAAATGCATATTTCGACGGCAAAATTATTTCCGTCGGTTTGTTTGATAGCTTGTCTTTTTTGCAGACTTTTTCTTTTTGCTGTTCTGAACTTTGCGCTCAAACGGGCAGATGCATAAAATTCACGTTTAATGACTCAGTATGTTAGGATAGCACACTTTTAAACGTATTGCTTTATTCGGACAGACTATATATGCATATTATATATAATGTTCTACATATTATATACATTCATAGAAAATATTAGACAACACTACATACACTATATGCATAAAAGGAACATGACTCAAACTTTCTGTAAAAGCTCAAAACCTTTACATTCTCAATGAACACGTAATATCGTTTATGATATAGTGACGCTTCATGTAATTAAAAAGTCTGTATGAGTGTTAGTTCAGGCCTTCAGTTGTGCCGCGACCTCCAGGATTTGCAGCGCCTCGCGTGCTGACTCTAGCAGAAATCTAGCGCGCACGTGCGCTCGGTAAAATGAGATCTTTGACCTTGTGCGCAAAAGCCCAGACTGTGGGAACGGGACATTTAACCCTTCAGTCGCCTAATACAACAAACAAAGTAGTTTTCGAACTATTTTGACAAGTTGTTTAAATGTGTCGGTTATAAAGCCTGTGTTTTTTTGTGCCTGTGTTTTTTAAGTCAGCCCGATCCCGCACAGCAAGATCTACACAAACTCATACACAGTACTAATCTTTACGATTACATACGTATTGTGTAAAACTGCCGTTATTGGGGAGGATAAAGGTACAGATCAGTAAGCCCATGTTGACCTTTTATCACAGTACATGTGTGAGCCATATTTAAACAATACAATTATTTTGTAACACAAAACACCCAATGAAACTGTTAACATAAAAGATAACATACATACACAAATTATTGTTTTGGCTAACAGATAATGTAGCCTATAATTTATCAATTATAACCTAAAGCATATGACAGCTTGCCCCAAACAGGGATTTATCAGAAATATCTTTGTCCTGAGATCATTTATTAAAACCAATCATTATAGTTGATCCACCACAATGTATGTAGTTAACTATTACAATATGATATGGTATTTTATTTAGAAGGAATTTACCAAAATTATTGTCATTTAATACAGTTTATGAAACATGCAAAACCACTTCTAGAAGTATTTGTGCATGTAGACTGTTGATTAAAACTATTTTTAGTCCTTAGGACAACCTCCTATTTGCCAGCTAAGTTGGCAGATAAATGCTTGTAGCCTAATTGCTTTTGTTATTAAAATAATTAATTTAATAATTAATCATTTTGTATAGCACGAGTACGATATAAATTGTATCCCTGACATTAGGCTGTAAAATACAATTTTCCCCTAAAATAAAACACACTGCAGCATTTCTTATTACAATAGTTCCACTGTATTATTCAGCACTGATTTTAAAAGTCAGTGAAATTAAAATCATTCAGGGATTCAGAAGTGTATGTACAGAGGCATTTAGCTGTCATTGGGGCTGTGGCAATATGTTAAGTCTGTTTTGAGAGCTGTGCCACTGTTCTTCGGAGCACTAGAGAAGGACGAGGGAATGTGTTGTTAGGATTTCCTGATGGTTTTCAGTTTCTAGTGTCAGAACATTATCTGCTGCGTGTCTGCACAATCTCAAGGGCAAAGAAAAAGTATGAGCCAAACGCCTCACTGGGCCAAGAACAGTGAACTCCCACAACAACCTATAAGAGAGACAACATTAAAGGCTCAAAAACAATAATAATAATAATAATAATAATCAAATTAATAACAGCAACAGAAATTTCAATGGCAAAAATCATTAAAGCACTCCAGACTGTTTCCGTTGCAAACAGTTTATGAAGTAATTCTTATAATTCTTCCACATTAATTACACTGGAAGCACCTTTGCTATCAGCTATATCCTTTAAAGTCTTGTAAACACTGACAGACAAAGCCACACAGTAAAAGGAACATTCAAAACCAACATTGTATATTTTCTATTGGATTAAATGTTCAATTATTATGAAATTTTTGTGTCAATAAAAAAAATCAATTACACTCACTGTTGCTTTTGTTCAATAAGCACTCAAATTGTTATTGATCCTTATCATTACACTCATCTTTGGAATGCAGAGCGATTTTCTTGACTTTTATGCATTTTATCATAGATTTTATTTTCTTATGTCTATCTTATGTTATGTAAGAGATAAGATGCATAAAATATGAATATTAAGAAAGGTACTGCCATTGAAGGTACTGCCAAAGAGTGCCAGAAAAACAACAGCATACAAATGCACAGTCATAAAATACAGGCAGGCACACATAGAGACATCAAAGACTAAACACAACCAAACTGATATTTCAATATCTCCTTTAGTGTGTACCTGCTCATTCAGATGATTACAGGGCAACTCCATAAATACATAAAAGCTCAGCATAGATTTCCCTGTGAATGTAAATATTCTCCAGTCAGATGAAATTTTACTAATAAAAGCTAACCAGAGCGAACATTTACCATAATTGAGTAAAATCCTGACATCTCTATTGCAGTAACCATGGACCACTGCGAATGGCCTAAAACCCCATCTTTGAATAGCTTTTGTTTTCCTTTTCAACTTTACACCAAACTGTCTGTCACAACATGCTGTGTTAATAAGTTATATTAAATATAATAGAGAGAATTTTTTTTATTCTTTTTTTAAAAAAAGTTTTTAAACACTGTTAGATAAGGTTTGTGATTTTGTTTTGTTATGCAACAAAAACTTGACAGATGGGTCAATTATGCTCAATACATTTCTTCAATAATACCACTACATTGGATTACTATCTCTTTACTTAACCTTATTAAAGTCAGACCATATTATTTTCTAAATTCCAAACAATGGTCAGTTCACCAGGGAAAAATCACTTTCCCATCACTATCGCACAAAATAATCCCTACCTCTAGTTTGACTTGCAAAACAAAACATAATTATAATTGTGTTATATACAAATGAGACTATAATTTGGCAGGTTGCCCTGACACTGTGTAAGCTCAGTAACATCTCATGATAACATTGGAAGTCCTTGTCTGAGCCGCAGTGCAGTGGTTGTGAACATATATCATATCAGGGTGCTCCCATAGGGATCCAGGCTTGAGTCTATACTGCATCATTTCAAGAACACATAAGATGTCTTCACTCATTTCCTGTTAGATGTCACTGTCCTATTGGGAAAATAAAAATAAAAATAATCTATTTCTCTGCATTGGTTCAGTTGTATTATCTTTTCATATAAATATATATGACTGCTATGTGATTTATATAATTGCATAACCTTTTTTAACATTGTAATTATCTATAAATTTGCATCACTATCCTGAATTTACTCATAATAACATTTTAAGATACCAAGTTCTACCTTTGTCTAAAATTAAAACTGTTGTTATTTCTATATTCTCACTTGATGTAGTATTTTTTTAATTGCATTATTTATATTAATTTATTAGCAAACCAATTTTTGCCAAATCCCTTAACATAGTTGCCCAAAAAATTCCAGAAAATAAATGGCCCTTAGATCTACTTCTACAGCTCTTTGATTATATGTGCCCCAGCTGTACCTATTGATATATGGTGGTTTACAGTTGGGGAAACTAAAATCAGGTGAATATAGACCCCTAAAGCAGACCTTTAATTGAGTGTATAGCAGAGATAAGTAGGAAAGCAGTGGGAGAGGAAGGGGGAGTGGAAATGGGACATGATACAGGCCAGACTCAAACTCTGTCCCCATGGGAGCAGCACAGCTCATATTTGTGTGTTACAACACAAATCCCCCCTGGTTTTCTTCTACTGTGGCCCCACCCAGAAGTCATCTGCTATCAGAGTTATACCAGTCACATAAACTACTAACCCTTCAACAGTCTGTATGATCACTACACCACCTGCAGTCTAATTAGGATTTTGTTTCTGGATATGGTCATAAACTACTGAGACATTTCTCAAAATATCTACTTTTGTGTTCCACAGAAGAATAAAATTCATACATGTTTGGAATGAGATTAGAGTGAGTAAATGATGAAACACTTTGTATTTTTTGATGAACTATACCTTTAACCATTACCATCAAATATACAGTTGGCAGTTTTCTATTTGTGTATATTTTCATTTGTCATCTATACTAACAGCAATATACACATACAGCCCTAAGCTCAGAATTAACCTCTGTTGCATCCGGTAGCAGATAAACAATTTGCAGACTTTCCTGCACATAAGAGGCATTTAAGAATCTAAACCAATAAATGTTGATATATTCCAAGCTGTTTACTAATTACCCTCTCTGGGTTACATTAGACAACATTTGTGTTTTGTGCTAATCTACAGATCAGTTAGATTATAAAAACGCAGTGTTTATTTATTCAGTCTTGTATTCAAGTTTTGACTCCAGCAAACTTTGTTTTCTAGATTACTTACACTTACAGGAAGAGCAGACATTCATCAGAGGAAAATCACATTTTTCCTTAGTGGAGAAAGTTTCCTTTTGGCATAAGAATGGGTTGTGTCAGGGCCTGGAATGCCATTAGTAAAGCCGTAAATGTTTTTATCACCTTGTGTTTCCCGCTAAGTTTTAATGTCTCGTAATTGTTATGACAAATTTAGACCATTCATAGATTCTTCTTTGCACTTCATATGCAGTTAAACAGGCCAGACTTCAGACTATTGGCATAAAGTCCGCTGCATATTGCAGTTTACTTTGTGTGACATTCAAATTATGGCAAGATGATCTATTCTGCAGATAACAGAATAAATTAGAGGAAACTGTGTGTTGACTTTGGTCAGAAATTCCCTCCATCAAAATATTATTTACAATGTAATATTATGTACAATTATTCTAGAGACATAAATCTGAAAACAGAGTGGAATATACAGTTACAGCCACATACACAGTGCCTAGATACATTTTTTTCCAGACTTTAAGACACAAACCACTTGCGGTTCTTGCAAAGAGAAATGATGTCATGAACCTCGCAAACTTTGATAAATACTTTAAATATAAATATTTTTCTTAGAAGTACTCATTGTAACAGCCTCTTCTAAACAAACCTAAAAACTATGTTATGCATGTGAATGTGATGCTGTTTACAGTATAAAATTACATTACAGTCGTTTTAGTTTTAGCTGCATTAAAGCTACAATTTTAATAAAAAAACAGAATCCGATTTAAATCATATTTAAAGTTGCAAAAATAATTTGCAGCATATTACAATATTATATTCAACCATATATTCACCCTAGATGAATCCTTGTCTATCCACTAATTCACACATTCATTCAGTCATGTGCTCAATATTCATTATCCAACATGTAATGATCTGTCCTAAACATTTAGGGCTAATGAAGACCATAAACATCTGCAAGGGCTTTGAGAATAACAAGAATGAGAAAACAACAGCAGAACACAGAGACAAAAAACACACAGACACAGATCTGCAGGAGTAAACCTCTACAACTCCCAAAGATGAAAACTCAAGCCTGAGACTGGACTCGCACCACACTTTCATTACAAAAAACAATCTCTTAAAAAGTGTTATAGGCAATTGGGTTATAATCTTGGGTCTACAAGGAGAAATATTTTGTTTAAATGTAGCAATTTACTGGGACTGTTCGGAAATAGAATGTGCACTCAGTTGCACTGTATGTATGAATATGTGCCCAGTTAAAACCCTGATTATCATCATTGATAAATTATTGCTGACTTGATCACAAAAAATGAATTGGGCCAGAATATTTTCACATTAACTCTTCCTCTAAATGTCATGTAAAAGCTAAAATCTGTGGTCAGATCTTTCTGTTTAAATTCCCTTGATCTTTTGACATAAGATGTCCTGGCATCATTACATGACATTTATGCATTTGGCAGACTTTTATCCAAAAACGACTTTCGGTACATTCAAGTTATACATTTTGTCAGTACATGTGCTCCCTGGAAGTCAAACCCATGACCTTTGCGCTGCTAACGCAATGCTCTACCAACTGAGCTACATGAACACTCATCCTTAATAAAGCCTGCAAGTTTCATAACTTAAAATCAATAACGAACTAAATAGCTTATTGACAATGAAAGCATTTATGTAATTTTCTTGAAAATAAACAAATGACTGGATTTGTGACGTTACAAGGTAGATTCATTTTCATTAATCTGCCCCAGAGCAATTGTGTCACAACTTTTTTTTTTACACCCACAAGTAGAAAACACAATTGCAAATGCAATTTGCAATTACTTTTTAAAATTTTCTGCAAAAACGCTCCATACTTTTACATCTACACATCAATAGCTCTGTCCACTACTGTTCAGTCGCAAAGAAGTGTAAACAGTCCTTGAACAACATCACATCAGCTTCCTCTTTGTTTGGGATTAATAAACTATGACATCATGCAACAGGCTGAAGAGAATACTTTGGAGGAGCAAGTGGACCTGAAAGCCTTGTTACACTCACAATTACAATTAATACAGATACAATTGTGATAGCAGTAAGATGCCAGTCAGATGCTGTGCTGTTTATTGGCTAATTAATGCACAACATGACATTCTGTACTTTTGCCTCATATTTACCTTTAAATTATAAAAGATTTGTTGACTCCACGACCAACTGAGTAGTAGTTATTAAAGGGAAATTTATTTAAAATATACTTGATTTAATATTCATGATTTAAAAGCCCCCCAACAAATAATAAGCACAAATAATAAGCACAACTTCAAAATCAACATTTTATTTGTCACATACACAGTTTAATAAGAATACAACCTGTATTTAAATGTAAATCTGGTCAGCTTTGCAGACCAAAAACACCCAGAACACTGAATTAAAGCTAAAATTTAAAAACTAAAATATAGACTAAAAGAATAAAGAACAAAAACAAAAAATGTGCAGACATGCAGAGTATTGACTATGCATGTTAAAGTTAATTTAAAAAATAAAGGGAATTGTGAATAGTATATTCTGGAAGCACTACACCACCAGAGTCCTTATGGTGTGGAATGTTGAGGAGTCTGATGGTCTGAGGGAGAAAGGTGAGCCTGTCAGTTTTGGCCATCAGGCTACAGAAGTGTTTGCCAGATTGCAGCAGGCAGAAAAGTGAATTTGCAGGGTGGTGGAGTTTTAATGATCTTGTCAGCTCTCAATCTGTATCGCTTGGTGTAGATATCATGCAGATAGGGGAGAGCAGTCCAGGAGATGCACTCAGCTCACCACTCTCTTTAGGGCTTTGCGGTCCTAAGACGACCAGTTCCTGTACCACACTTAGATGGTCTGAGTCAATATACTCCCTATGGCCCTCATATAGAATGTTTTCAGGATCGCTGGGGGATGTCTCAGGTGATAGAGCTGTTTCCTGCCATTTTTCACCAGGGCATTAGTGTGATGAGCCCAAGTCAGGTCCTCAGAAATGTGCACTCAGATGTACTTGGAACTGCTAACTCTTTGCACTGGCATCCCGTCTGTCATAGATGGGGTGTAAGTCTGCTGCTGCCTCCTGAAGTTGACAATCATCTCCTTGGTTTTGTGGACTTTCAGGGAGAGACCATTTGATTGACAGCATGATGTTAGCTTCTCTACATCATCAAAGTAGGCTGCTTTACTGTTGTTGGAGATGAGGCTCAACACCACCATATCATCAGCAAACTTGATGATAGAAGTGGTGCTGTGGGAAGACAGACGTATGTATAGAGAGAGTAAAGCAGAGGACTCAGAATGCATCCATGTGGGGCTCCTGTACAGGATGACGATGTTGGAGGCTTTCTGGCCCACTCTCACAACCTGGGGTCTGTCTGAGAGAAAGTCCAGAACCCAGTTGTAGAGGGGAGCATTTAGTCTGAGGTATCTTCCACTGCACCAATCAACAGGCTGGCGTTCTTGTGGTCTGCCTCAATTGTGGGTAAAATGTGTTCAGCTCACCTGCCTGAGAAGAGTCAGTTCTTGCATTGGTGGAAGGTTTCCCTCTGAAAGTGCTGATAGTCCTCAGTCCCTGCCACATGCATGAGTGAGACTCATTCTCTGTACCATGTTTAGCAGCTTTGACTGCTCGTCAGATGGCAAAACATGCTGCTTTATTGCTCATATCTCCTAACATAAGTCCTGATTTATATGAAGCTGTGTGCTCTTTCACTGCTACTTGGTTTTATCCACCCATGGTTTCTGGTTAGAGAAAGTTTCTGATTTCTTGTTTTTATTGTAATGATGTGTGTAACTTCCTCCATCAGCATACCATCAAAGCTAACGGCTACATCTGCACACTCACTGACATCAGCAGAGATAGACCAGAACATGTCCCAGTCCATGTCGTCAAGCGTGTCCTGTAACATAGCTTTTGATTGGGCAGACCAGCGCTTCACCACCTGCATCTCCAGGGCTTCTTACACAAACCTTTGTTTGTATTCTGGTATGAGGAAAATGATGGCATGGTCAGATTTACCAAAGGCTGGCAGCTGCTTTGCATCTATTCTTGAAATGTGAACATTAGGTATCCAGTGTGTTTTCCACTCTGGTTGGACAGAAAATGTGTTGGTAAAAGTTTTTATTAAAAAGTTTTTATCTTTATTAAAGTCTCCAGCCACAATGATATCAGTGTCCTGACGTCTGTTTATATAGACACTCAGCACATCATGTAGTTTAGACAGAGCCATACCTGTGTCTGCCAACATGAACATTGTTCATGTTACAATCTTTGTAACAATGACCAACATGAACTCACAAGGCAAATATTACTGACGGCACATGATCATTAAATGCTCCAGATTCAGTGAACAGGAATGCAACAGCGTAGTCATGTTCAGTGTACAAAGGTCACACCACTTATTGTTAACCATGAAGCAAATACCTCCACTTGTGTTACAGCTACATCTGATACAGAGCGTATTTGCCTTGTTTTAGTCAAGCAGAGAATGTTTCAGTCCCTTATGTCCCGCTGACATTTTATCCTAGCTCTGAGACATTTAACTTGTTCTCAAGAAAATGTATGTTGGCCAGCAGGGTACTAGGCAGAGTATGAAATGTGTTCATGCCAAGAGATATTTTCTAATTCATTTGGCCTCTATTTCGGTCGTTATGTACACTTGCAAATTCAGCCTGATCCAAAGTTTTAAGTGGTTGAAATATCTTTTTAATAGAATTGCTTTCTGCTTTTTTACAAAGTAGTAGCTTATTAGCCAAGTTCACTTTGACCATTTTTCAGGTTTTCATAAACATTTGTTTATGGAAAAACCAAGACAAAAACTGATGAAGAGTATTTTTGCTGTCCAGAAGTGATGTCTTTGTTCCTGAATTAGGTGTGTTCTGGATGTGAGAGGATCTGATAAAGATATGCATCTGCAGGAGTTAAAGGAAGTAGGTGTTCTTTTCTCACATCCAGTATCTCTCCATTCTCTCCAGGGAGGAGGAAAAAGGAGGGAAAATCTCATGAATAAGTGTGTCTGCCAGAGGCCAGCAGTGCACTAATCAAACAGGGCTGGCTTTGCGCAAAAACCGTGGGGTAAAAATATCCACCTATTTATACACAGTTGGGAAGTGCTCCCCTCTCTAAACTTCCAGAGAACAACTCTACTGCACGATCTATCCCCAATCTATCGAACCCTGGATGATGTTCAACTTAATACACTGTGGTTACATGATCATATATTGAATGTGTTAGAAACATTTATAACATGCCATCGTACCTCACTGTGTTCTGTTCTTGTATTGAATGTTCTGTTGAGATTGACTTTATAATTTATTGGTATCCTGAAAAGCACTGTTCTGAACTTGAATTTTGGTGTTTATCTAACACTTTGTTCTCTAAATGCTTATGATACATTCAGGATATTTTTACTACAAAACAGGACAAAGATGCCTAAGAGAAGGGTTTTGTCAGTACACCAATCAGAAAATCTTAACAGTAAAATTCACTGCATTTCTTTACGGTTTGTTTCTGGGTCTTTAAATAGTATGTAGCAAGATGTAGTTAGACTTTGAGCAGGGAGTAACTTATTGTTTATATCTGCTAGTTGCTCCAAAGAGGCCAACTGATGTCACAAAAACATACTCATATGTTGTATATTTGTGTTGAATATGCAGTTGTAGTTTGTATTCAGAGTCTCACATTGACTCTGCACAATCACAGAAGGACTATGTCATGAAACTGTTTGCTTGAGCATTGCTTGAACAATTATTAAAAAATGAAAAACTGGCTAACACAGGCTACATATATGATCTGTATCAGTATATACAGCCAATGGAAATACACACTACAGTACAGAACAGATATATACAGATAAATATGTACTTTGAGCAAATGGAGACCAACTCGTTGTTTGCAGTGCTTCATAGCAGTGGGCAGTTGCTGCAAAACTCTTTCAATGTGTTTGTTTTCTTTGATTCTGTGATTGGTCACACACAATTTTAAAAAATAAAGGTGTAATAATACAGACTCATGGCGTCAAATCAGTTTTACTATGGAAAAAAATATTGCGTTTCTAACTTATGCAATCTGACTATGACTTGCTTTAGATCTTTACACAGGCTACGTGAGATTTATGTGTGTGTGCTTCCTTTTCCTGTTCTGGGCTGTAGTGTGCTCTCTGCTCAGTCAGAGGACGGACACGGGAAATAGTTGTGGCAGAACTGTGGTCAAAAAGAGAGAGAGAACGAGTGGGAGGAAGAGAAAGTAAAAGAAAGAGGAAAATGAGGGAGGACTTTGGAAAAGAGAGGAGAAAGAGGGAGCGTCCCTGTTTTATAATGAAGGTGTGTGTTTGAATGTGTGTCCACACACATCCTTTTTCTAACCGCAGTCTCTAGAGTATAGGGTTGTATTACTAGGATTCAGCTATATTACCATTCAGACAACATGTCTAGTGCTTCCAGCTCCTCAGTCCTGAAAAGGGAAACTTCACAAAAACAACTTTTTACTTATTATTTAATAATATAATATAATATAATATAATATAATATAATATAATATAATATAATATAATATAATATAATATAATATAATATAATATAATATAATATAATATAAATGTTATGGTGGTGTATATAATCCAAGGAAGCTCATAAAAAAGGTAACAGAACAAAAGGCACATGAAAGAAAAGAAACAAATAACAGCACATGAATGTGTCATTACCTTCCACCCCCCAAGGTGCGTAGTGCAAGACACAGTCCAACAATTATGGAAGGGAGGAGGACTGGGAGGAGGGTGGTGAATGGATGAGCCCTGAGATGGAGCCAACAGAGGGAGGAGCCAAGGTGGAGCCTTCCTGGGCAGACCTCAGGGAGCTTTGGGAGGAGCCCCCCCAGGGTGGAATGAAGGAAGACAACCCATAGTGACATCCATGCCCAAGAAGACCAAGGAGGAGCCACCAGCTTGTGGACCCGAGGTAGAGACAGGGGTCTGGCAGAATGAGGGGATGCTGAAGGATTGAGGACCAAGGTGGAGCTGGAGGGAGGAACCTGGTGAAGCCAAATGGGTGAAGGGTCAAGACACAGTCAGAGAGGTCTGTGGTGAAGGCAGAGACGCCCGACCGAAATGGAGCCAAGGGGATGCAGAGAGCAAAAAGGGAGCACAGAGCCAAGGCGGATCTGCAAGGCTGACAGAGGGAGGTGGAGCTATGATGCAGGAGGAGATGATGCCAGGGAATCCACCTGACACAGTCGGGTTGGTGTAGAGGGAGTTCAAAGCAGAGCTGAAGAGCTGGAGGGGGTCTGCAGTGAGGGTTGAACCAAGGAGCAGGGAATCTGGAAGGGAAGAAGGAGTCAATCAGCTGGGTGGAACAAGAAAAGACTGGGCAGGTAAGTTCTGTATACAACTCTGAGCCAAAAGGGAGTCCAGGAGTGAGGGTGTGGGCAGGATTCAGGGTAAGAAGAGGTCCTCCAGCAGGCCCATTATGGCACATTATGCCACTTCAGGGGTGGGAATGAGTGTGGGAGCTGGCTCTGTAGTGAAGTCAATAAGCAAAAGGTCATCAACTGGCTCAGAGATGGACTGATCTGATGGCTGGGAACTTGTGATCAGCTCCGGCCTCGCAAAGCAATGGAATCCGGCTCTGGCCAGGAGGAGGACAGAAAGACTGGCTCTGGCCTTGGTTGGAGTTGTCTCTGGCTTGTGGTTTGTGATGGGCCCTGGCTCAGGCTGTAGTTTATAGTGTGCTCAGAGATTACAGGTTCTGTGGCAGATGACCTCTCTGGCATACCAGGGCTCTCCAGAATGGGGCGATGAGTTCAGTATAAAGCAGGCAACAAGATGGCTGCTGAAGATGGAGAGGACATTCCTACGGTGAAGGAGGAACCACATACCAATAGCACAAAGTCAATGAACTCAATGAAGGGTAGGTGTTCCTCCTTAATCAGCGCCATCTGGGCAAGAATGTCATCCAATCTACTCCAAAAACCAGTTTAAGAAACTCATCATCCCAATGCATCTCATAGTACAGCCTCAGGTATTTCTCCACATACTCCTCCAGCAATCGTCCATAAAATGTTTTTGGTCAGTTCTTTTGTCATGGTGGTGTGTATAATTCAAGGACGTGCACAAAGAAGGTAATATCAAAAAGTACTTTAACAGAAAATCTTAGGAACAACAGAGAAAAACTCAAAAGCATACACACATAACCAAAGGCGAGAAAGATGAGATGAGCTGAACAGGGAGCTTAAACACACAAAGAACTAAACAAGCCACAGGTGGGAACTAATCAGTAACTAAGGAGACTAACTAGAACTAATTAACAAGATGATTAATTCAAATTAATAAAAAAAACACAAAGAACAGCACATGAATGTAATATTTTATATATGTTAATGTTCATGTCTGTCAATATAAGATGTTGCAATCACAGCACATTTCCTTATTGCATGTAAAACTTTGAACAGGTTTATCAGATAAAAAAAGGAATAAAATGTAATTAGTAAATAATTAGTAAAACTTTAGTTAGTAACATATTTAACAATATCTATTTTTTTTCCTGGAACAGGCTACACATTGTAATTGTTTCATTGTGATGCAGTGTAAGTAATATAGATGCTTTAGTATAAAATGAGTCCAAATACATTTTACAGAAAGAGTGTAGGACAGCCTCCTGATTGTGACAAAATGTAAAATCCAACTCAGTATATATCTAATGGATTATTTACACACTTAAAACCGAATAAAATGAGAAAAAAAATCGAAACATTGGACCAACACACGTCTGTTGCCGATGAGACGGTGTGTGTAATAACACACTGGTGGGAATCTGCCTCCGCAAGTTAATTCTTCCTTCACGCTTGCCTTGACGAAGACAGAGCTTTTAATTGATGCTAAACAAACTGCTGACCCAGAGCACAGCTCAAGGTCCTGTCTACACACACACACACATATGCATATGCACCATCCTGTACACGCATTTTTCTACATATGCATGCACCACTGTTGCATACACTAAACATCTGCATGCATAAATACAGATATGCAGAATCTCTGGCTGGGCTGTAGAGAGAGTTTTGTAATTGGTCTTTGATTTCACCAAGAATGCATGCTCACACATGCATGCACATACTATACACACATGCACCAGCCTGCAAAGGTTTTCACATGCACGCACAAATTCAGATGCAGAACTTGCTGGGTGACACAGGTGCAATAAATATGTGTAGTTCACACATAGGTTCACTTATTTTTTAACATTTCTGCCCTCACTTATTAACTTAAAACGGTCCTGCAGTGTATTATACACATATTTATAAGCAAATATTTAATGTAGTGTGTTAATAAATATGTGGTCAAGAATGATAAAATAATGAGCAAAATCTTTTTTCAAATGGAGCACAACACCACAACATCCCAAACATGTTTCAGGTCAACTAACCATGTGCAGAGACTTAACAGTAAAAGACGTACTATATATGTGCTCTGGAAAAAAGTGTATATTTGAGGTTATTAGTGCCATTGCTTTGACTAATGTAGTTCCAGAGTGTCTATACGAAACACAAGGACACTTTTGTGTCATCCGCCCTGTGGATCTCTGCCGCGACCCACAGATTATTTCACTGTGCTTCACTTCAGGAAGGGCAAGTGCATGCACGCATGTGCTGATCGCATGCCAGAGGCAGACAGGCATGAGGGAGGGAGAGCCGCACATGTTTAGTACTTGTTTTCTTGTTCTTTCTCCTTGGAGAACTAGAGCTCTTTGAAGGTGATCTGAAGTAGTGTTGTCTCTATGCCGTGCTGCTGTTCTACCCTCTTCACCTGGGCTCCCAGGGGCCTGAACCCAAACCAGTGCTGGCTCCAAATCCAGGCCCAGCTTTCAGAAGCCTCAAGCATCAGGAGCTAGACAGACACATTCCTACTGTAATCTAAGAGACTGGTGCAAGATGAATAAGAAGCTGCTGCAGTGAACTGCAGAGTCTGTGAAATTAAAACATATTTTTAAAGGATGTCATATGCTTTGTGCATGTATATTTGAGTAATTCATTTTATAGGTTACATGAACATGACAGAACATGATAAAAGAAGTCAAAATGAACGAGAGAGAGGTATTTATTGTGACTCATCCTAATAAGCCATCCTTTTTATCTCTTAAATTACTTTACTCATTTTTAAAAGGTTGTTTCTGTTGAATAAAATTCAGTCAAAAAAGAAAAAATTCTTTTTGAAATGGTTGACATTATCCCAGCTAACAGAGAATATTTTCAGAACATAACATTCACTAAATATTCTCTTAAACTTATCAAAAGTTCTTGCAGTAACGTTAGTAGAATGTTTTCTAACATCATATGTTATATATATCAAAAATGTTATTCTTAAGTACTTAGTGGAATGTTTTAAAAACATTACAGAATTAAAAATGTTTAAAGACTGTTCTTATAACTGAGCAATAATGTTAATAAACGTTTAAAAAACCTGGATATTTTGAATGTTAATAAAACATTTTGAAAAAAGTTTTTGTTACTTAATGTAAATGTTTTGGAAACAACCTAAAATTGCTAGCTGTGATTGAGTTTAAATCTGACATGATGCACTATATTTAAACTGAATACAATTTAAAATTGACAGCAAATAATAAATAAATAAATGATTTAGATGTTGGTCTGTTTATCACACAAAGTGAATTAAGATGTTTTGGAATATAGTCCTGTCTGAGAGACCACATTATGAAACAGAGCAATGTGAATGACATGGGGGTGAGTAAATGCTGACTAATGGGTTTTATTTTTGGGTGAATGATTCCTTAAGGAAATTAAGGTTGATTTCCAGCAAGGATCAGTCAGAATTGTGCTGCTAACGTACGCAAATTAAAGATAAACAGTCAAAACTCATTTAACTAAGGTGTTAGTAATCCTCAAATTTCCTATTTAAAGAAAGAAAATAAAAGCATCTGCCTGCAACATCTGTCTGTGTTAAATAGCTCATTATCCTGCTATTAAGACATTAAATGCTTGATCTTAATGGGCCCAGTAACAACAATATGCTCACAGCAGTTTAAGTTTACACTGCAGGGTGTTAGCAAACTTTTGCTCCATGATTATGTGTAAAAATCTACACCCACTTTAACACCTGCATCCCATTTGTTCTTTAGCTTTCTCTCTCTAATGTTTATTTTCCATTCTTCCCTCCATTCTTTTATTCCTCTGCATCACTCTATCTCTTGTTTTACCCTTTTTGGGTCGCACCTGTTCTCAGTAACCTGCCCAACCTGCTGTCAGTCTGATGTAGACACATGCTTTAAACATACACAAATCATGCGCATGAAGGCCTATATGAATCTTGTAAATTAGACAGATAAAGAGAGGGAAAAAGAGAGAATGATATGCATTCCTGTGGTTCAAAGGCCAAGGAATCTTAGATGGGTTTTTCCTATGGTGAAGTTTAACCCATGACAAATAGGAATAAGAAATAAGGAAAAGAGAAACTTTTATATTTTGAACGTCAATAGAATTGAAGAACCATGCAGCCAGAAATGTTGGTAAAAACAATAGGATCGACATTCCCTCATATTTGAATTTAGTGCTTCAGAAGACATTTGTTAACCCACTGGAGTTGTATGGATTGTTTTTGAAAATCTCAGGCACTATTCAATGTCATTACAATGCTGGGATGAGCCAGGATATTATTGTATATAACTGTGATTAAGTTCAGCTGAACAAAGAAAGTCATATATGCTGAGGATGGCATAAGGGTGAGTAAATTAAGAAAAGTTTCATTTTGGGTAAACTATTCCTTGCAGTGAGTTTTATAATCAACTTAATTTGACGGGTACATACCTGAGCATCTGATACACCTAACTTATTTTTGATAATAATATAATAATAATAATAATATAATATAATAATATTCTTGATAATAATAACTTTGTTATTATTATTTTATAAGCAAATATAGGGGGCATAATTACAGTACAAAGCAATAATAATACAGTACAAAGAGTATTTTTTAATAAATACACTGGAAACAAGGTAAGACTGGAAAAACACAAAGATAAAGAACATACATGTAACATCAGTGAGGTATTGTGATCACACTGAAGACCCCTGAGAAAAGATTCCTGCAGTGCCTTTCCTTAGTCACTCTGGACACTTTGTCTCCAGTTATTAAGTTATTATACTATAATCACCTCTTGTTGCTCTTTGTCATGTTTTATTTGGCTGTTGCATCTCTCATTCCTTTGATATCTCTCCCTCTCTCTGTCTCTCTCTCTTTCTCTCTGTGTATGTATCTATTATTAGTTTTCCTTGGGAGTTCAGTCGCTAAACTCTATATTCATGATGCATCACTTGTAGGATTAGCACAGAATTATCTGTGCAGAATCCAGTTGGAAATCTGCCACTAACATGCCCACACACACACACACACACACACACACACACACACACACACACACACACACACACACACACACACACTCATACACACGATCACTGCACACCTGCCTGCATGTTCTTATTCACGAACAACATGCATACAAGCATATAAGAGAGACATTCCATTTTTCTACATTTCTATTTATTTATTAACTTTATTATTTATGGTGTAGTAATGTGGTTTCATGATTACACACATCAAATAATTAATTACTTTCATTTGTTACTGCTCATTTGTTACTGCTCATTTGTTACTGCTCAATTATTGTTCATTAGTTATGTTTCTCCCAATATACTTTTTTAATTTCAAATTTATTACAAACATGCCGATCTAGCTGAAGTATTTCAGTATCCATATTAATGCGTCAAATGACCTGTACTTATACATGTAAAATGTTTTGGGTCTTATTTTATGTGAGGTTTTGTTCCTCTTTCAGGCATCTTGCCAAAAACACACTTCATTTAAGTTTTTCACTTCACCATACCCTCTTGTTGTCTTCTGTCCTGTCCTCTCGTATCATTTTCTCTTTTTCTCCTCTCAGCTCTTTCTTGTCCGCAGACTCGGACTGGACTCCTCTTTTGCCTCTCACATGGTTTCAGTATATTTCTGGTTTAAACATTGAGCAAACCTGTACTGCCTGTACTCTCTGAACTGGATTATAATGTGTAAAATTGGTTTGATCACATCATTAGAAACAAGTGTGAACAGTTTTGACATTTACAACTGTGTTGTGTTTAACAGTTGCTGCCTATGTTTACTGTGTCGTACCACAAGTGCATCACAGTGTGAAATGTGTTTAGAATTTTGCAAAAAGAGTTATTCATTTGACAAATAGGTTTAGGCCAGAAAGTGTTTCAGCAATTCAAAAACTGTAAATAAACTTTGTAAAAGTCAACAGGGTCTTTGTGTTTTCCAGAGGTGACCTGGTAGCATGTGATTGTTTTTGATGGGACGTAGATTCTTCTACATGAACAATGAGAGAAAGAGAAAGCAGGAGAATGAATGGGGAAAAGAGAATGCACATCCTCACAGCATCCTGTTTCCTGCATGGCCTTTATGGGACTTCCTGTTTCATTGTCAACAGAAAATCTCAACTGTTTTTTAGAAAGGCAGTGTGTGTTTGTGTGTGTGGGTTTAATTCACCATATGTTGATAAATTTGTACCCAAAAGTCAGCAAAACCTGACAAATCTGAGCAAAACCATCTTTTGAGGACATCCTCACTTTGTAAAAATGCTATAAAAATATAGCAAATTAACTTTTTTTTATATTGTAAAAATTCAGAAAGTTTTCTGTTAGGGTTAGAGTATGGATTAGGTTATATTGATTATAAGTAGCTGTGTATAAAACAATAGAAGTCCAGGGATTGTTCCCATTTAGATAGATAAGTAAATGTGTGTGTGAACAGAAAAATGTGTGTGAAAAAAACTGTGAAAACATTAGAAAAATATCATCATCTAGTTCATCAATTAAAACTTTAAATTAAGAAAAATAATGAAAATATTTGAAATGCTGAAATATTTGACATGCTAACCAATCAAAGTTGCCAATAATAAAGATTAACTTGCAGGCAGAGCAAATAAAGTTTCAGGACCATCACTTAAGCTGAAAGCAAGTGGGGTTTCACTACCCACTGTCTGTATCAATCCAACTTTAAATATTACAATTCAGTCATTATTTCTACAATTTAATCATTATCATCTTAATAATGCAATGACATTTAATTTTTTTATTAAAGTAATTCATGCTATTATGTACCTAAATAACGTGGAATATGTATTTTTGAACACATGCTTGTCAGAGGGGGAACTCACACACCTGAATTATTATCTTAGTTTTCCTTGTCACAGTCCTTTCTGTGTTTCTCACTGGGGAATTTGTAAGACCCTCTGGAGAGCTGCTTTGAAACTAACTATTTGTATTGTGCTGTTCAAATAAAACTGACATAATGGCCTTTTTAAAGCATGTAAATGAGTGATCTTTTTCACAGATACATATTATTGAGATGAAATAGTAAAAGGGCTGGAAGAAGGAAATAAAGAGGTCTAGCAGAAGGGAGATCGTCTCTGTGGAGCTCTGGGCAGATGTTTCCACATTCAACTCTTCCGCTAGGTCATTCCCAGCTCTTTTTAAAAAGGAAGGAAAAGACAGACACAGAGAGAGAGATAGAGAGAGAGAGATGGTGGAGGGGTTGGTTGAGTGAGAGGGCGCATTACCCCGTCTTCACAAAACACTTGGTCTGGTTCACTGGGCAATGAAAACATAGCGGACTGCCCGCCCTCTTAAAACACCCATCCACCCACACACATACATGCACATGCACTTTCTAAAACCACACACATCTTTCAGAGTTTTGTGTTGGCTGAGTGACTCTGTCAGATAAATCACTGTGACAGGCTCAACCAGTCTTTAAGTCAGATCATATTGTGAACAGACTGGCTATAATCATACACAAGCAAGTTAGTGGAACATTTTAAAACCATTACAGAATTAATAAAAAATTTTAATAAGACTCTTATAACCAAGCAATAATGTTAATACAATGTCTAAAGTAACTGGACGTTTTAGCTATTTGTCTATTGGTTACCATTAACTAATGGCACGTGTGGCCTATCTGATAATTAATCTGACAAGGTAAAATTGTTTTATGGGTAAGGTTATGGTATTATAATTTCCAAAGGCAAATTGTTTATTTCATAATACAGACACTGACGAATCATGCACAATAACACCAGAAATGGGATTACTGCATAACAAACAATGTGTTTATTATTTCATAAATTATTGTGAGTAAGATAATAAACCAAACATAGATTAGACATGTTTAATGTAAAGAATGCAATATGCTACTAATCTGCATATACCTAATAAATATGTCATAACTGTAGTGTGATTGGGAGGGATTATAAGGGATTTATTCTATTTATTCTATTCTACAAACAATTCTATCATTATTCACAGTTAGGGTTAAGTTAGTTAATCTTTAATCAAAAAGATATTTTGTTAGTTTTATTGCAAGAGAAAAGAGAGAGAAAAAAGGAAGTTTTGCTGTCTCATCAGTAGAGAGATGCAATTGTGAGATTGCGACAGCAGGTAATCATATGAACACACATTATGAAAAAATCCAGACAGAGAGATCTCATGCTTGTGTAGGAGTGAAGTGCAGTGATTATGGAGGTGTGTAATAGGTGTGTAATTAAAGGTAAACAGTAAGACACAGATTACACTCTTGATTATTGCCAAGGCCTGTGTGTGTGAGTGGTTGTTTAATGCTACATCTTTTTCAGCTTTTCTACAGCTTTGTCTAGGTGTTTGCAAAGGAGAGTGAGAGTGTGTGTGGATTGAGGGAGGGTGTAGACTCATCTGTGTTGACCAGCTAGTGGTGACATACTAAATGTTTTAATTAAAATCTAAAAATACAAAACATTTTATTCAAGGAGTAGAATTACAATAAAAATAATGGTTATTAGAAATTTGTGTACAACATCAATAACTTAAATCATATACGTTTGCACACAGCTAGAGTGCATGTGGTATTTCTTATCGGTGTTCACACAAAATGTTAGGCATGCAAATGACTTTGGAGATGCAGAATGGAGTGTGACCAGCCCTTTAGTGTTTGATTAGAAAAAGTGTTTGTACAAGCACAGGACCAGCAAGTGTTGCTGCATGGGGCCGTTGGGATGTTCTGAAAGGACCACAGAAAGTATTTACATGTTTTAGAAAGTCGACATATGAATGGCTAACCACCATTTGTAAAAACACTATAAAAATATAGTAAACAAGGTTCCCTTTTCAGGGAACTCAATGCTGCATCATGGCTTGACACTATGGGGAAAATCACACCTATTTATAGTCATGTCAAGGTCATGTGACGTAGTGTTGCACGCCACAAAACCATTAAAAGGCGCCTGCAACATACGTCACCAGCTTCTTGTCTTCATGAAGCCCATTTCACGTGGGGGTTACAACTTGATTTGGCATCAGAGCAGTGGGGGATGGGCTCTACCTTTTCTCTCATTCTCCGTCGAATCAGATGAGCTTGTGCTGGCTTCAGAAGCCCTTCTGTGGTTTCTTCTAAGCCATGTGATAGGCTCATGCTGTCAATGTCATATCTGATGACTGTCAGCCAGGCAGGCTCTTCTTTTATGGCATCATCGTGGAGGAAATCTGCCTTGCCCTCCAAACTGTGTAGGGTCACACCTAGTTTGGTGGACAAGGCCTATGCAGCAACACACAATGGCGGTTTAGGACTGGTTTGTCACGATAGATCTAAAAGACATATAGATGCAGGCACAATTGTCTCATGCACGTGTGGAGTCAGTTCTTGCCCCTGTGAGCAGTGTTTGGCTAGGCCAGCATCTAACAGTCCTCCAGATTCAGAACTGTTAGGCCTCATGGCAACAGAGGGCAATGTAATTCTATTGGGCCTGTTGCATATGAGATCGTTTCAGTTCTGGCTAAAGAAAAACAGCATCAAAGCACTTCAACATCTCAATAGCCAACTTTTCAGTTCGTATGGACAACACCAAAGCAGTCTCTTATATAAATTAGGCTGGTGCAGCAGATCCTTTTTTGAGAAGAGACCAGACTGCTCTCTGTCATAACAATGTGCAGCCCAGTGTATGCAAATCTGGGAGCAGATATCCTGTTGAGGCAGAGACTGAGACCCGGGGAGTGGTGGCTCCATCCATGAATGGTGAAGTCCATTTGGCCTTGGTCCCCACTGGTTCAGCCTCACTATTCCAGCTCCATTGGAGCTGGAAGCCATGGTACAGACATGGAAGAGGCTGCATATGTATGCCTTTTCACTGACAGCCTTGCTCCCAGGAGTCCTTGTGAGGGTTTGCCAGGAATAAGTCCGTCTACTCTTGGTGGCGCTGTTTTGGTTAACTGGAATGTGGTTTTCAGACCTATATTATCTTACCTGAATGTAGTCCTTTGGGAGCTTCTAGTCTGGAGGGATCTTCTGTTTCAGGCTCAATGTTCAATATTTCACCCTGAGGGGAGCCACCTCAGTCATTTAACCATATATAGCAGGTGCAGTACATAGTGGAATGAAACAACGCTCCTCCAGGACCATGGTGCCATATAAGACATATACTACATAAACAAAAAGGAACCAGGTACAATCGCACAGTTCCACATAAGTGCATGTGTGCAGACTTGTGCAGAAATATCGCAAAGTCACAAAGTGAAGACAGTAGATATAAGTGCAAAAGCAAGCTGTACAAAACAACCTGTACATAACACTACAAAACTGACAGTACACCACAAAAACACTACACTGCAGTACAGCTGAGCACAGAGAGCAGTGGTGATCAATATACAGTCATGTGAAAAAATTAGGACACCCTGTGAAAACATGTGTATTTTGTAATATATGGTTATTTAGTCTCAATTTTAACAATACAGAGAGATTAAAGTAATATAACTAAACAATTAAAACTGAAGAAAAGTCTTTTCAAGATCTTATGTAAGGCATTTTTGTAGAATTGCATTATTTTAACTGAGGAAAAAGATAGGACACCCTAGCCCCTAATAGCTAGTGTTACCTCCTTTGGCTGAAATAACTGCAGTGAGACGCTTCTTGTAATCATCTACCAGTCTCTGACATCGGTCTGAGGAAATTGTTCCCCACTCCTCAATGCAGAATTTTTCCAGCTGTGAGATGTTTGAGGGGTTTCTTGCATGTACAGCCCTTTTCAAGTCACCCCACAGCATCTCAATGGGATTCAGATCTGGACTTTGACTCTGCCATTCCAGGACTCTCCATTTCTGCCTTTTCAGTCAGTCTTTGGGTGATTTACTAGTATGTTCTGGGTCATTGTCATGTTGCATGGTCCAGTTCCGCTTCAGCTTTAATTTTCTAACAGATGGTCTCACATGTTCTTCAAGCACCTTCTGATACACAATAGAATTCATGGTGGATTCTATGATGGTGAGCTGTCCAGGTCCTGCTGCAGCAAAGCAGCCCCAAGCCATGACACTTCCACCTCCATGCTTCACAGTTGGTTCCTTTTCCTGGAATGCTGTATTTGGTTTACGCCAAACATGTCCTGTGCTCTGGTGTCCAAATAATTCAATTTTGGACTCATCTGTCCAAATAACATTATTCCAGAAGTCCTGGTCTCTGTCAACATTCTCTCTGGCAAATGTCAGTCTTGATGTTTCTCTCAGAGAGCAAAGGTTTCCTCCTTGCACATGCAAGTTAAACTTGTGCAGTCTCTTTCTGATTGTAGAGGCATGCACTTTTACATCAACAGTAGCCAGAGCCTGCTGTAGGTCCTGAGATGACATTTTGGGGGTTTTGGAGACCTCTTTTAGCATCTTGTGGTTGCTCTTGGGGTGAACTTGCTGGGGCGAACAGACCTGGACATGTTGGCAGTTGTTTTGAAAGCCCTCCACTTGTAGACGATCTTCCGGACAGTGGAATGGCTGATTAAAAAATCTTTTGAGATCTTTTTAAATCCCTTACCAGACTAACAGGATGCTACAATGTTTTTTCTGAAGGCCTCTGACAGCTCTTTCCCTCACACCATGGTGTTCACTCTCACTTCAACAGTCAGGAGCCCACAAACTAAATGTCTGAGGTTTAGATAGGGCAAGGTTTATGTGGTCGCTGTTTTTGCTAGCTATGAACCTACTGATGGAGCTTCTGTTGGGAGACACCCTATGGTGTCTTGCTTTCTTTGTGGTGCCAGACGGCTGAGGCTTTTCTGTCGCTCACAGGTCCCCTCTTGGCATCTTTCTGTAGCTTGAAGGAGCTTATCTTCACCTCCATTTGAGCCTCTAAAGGCAGCCTTGGCTTTGTTTCCTAGACCAGACTATATCCCCAAGGTGTCACTGAAACAGACAAGGCTTCACTTATTGTGTCCAGTTAGAGGTTTAAGAATCTAAGTTCACTGCTAAGCCAGTGGGTAAGACCTCTCAGCTCTTTTGATGGTCCCAAACAAGATAATGCAGTCACAAAACAGCACTTATCTTTGGATACTGGATCACAGACCCTGGCTTATGAGGCCTGTGACTTAGGGTCACCACTGGCCATTAGATCCCATTCTACCAAGAGTGTAGCATCATCTAAGACACTGTCTAGGGGGGCATCTCTAAGTGATGTTTGTGCTGATTTTACACATGCGACTCGGGTGCACCTGAAGTGCGTTTCCCATAGCGCCAAGCCACAATGCCGCGTCTCCTCTGTCTCAGTGAACCAGGTTACATACGTAACCCAAGACATTTTTTAATTGCAAAAATGCAGCAAGTTTTCTGTTATAGATAGAGTTAGAGTGTGGCTTACGGTAATATTACATTGTTTATAACTATCTGTGTATAAAAACAACAAAGTCTATAGAATGTCCCCATTTGGATAGACAAAGGTGTATGTGTATATAAAAACTGCTGAAAAAAGTTTCTATATTTTTATGTGTTTTTACAAATGAGGATATCCCCAAAATGAGGTTTTACTAATTTTTTTGTAAACATTGTCCCCAATATATGGTTAAGTAAACCCACACACTCCTTGAGGCTCATACACACAAATGTGAAAAGGGCAGACAGCATTGAGATGAATATAAGTATACATGGTGTTAGGTATATACCTGCAGACAGCACAGACTCACACACACTCAGACTCCAGACAGAATAATGATGTGCTGGAGGTTTGGCTGCTCTCATTGAGTGTGTGTTTGTGTCAGCAGAAGTCAAGACCAGAGACTTTCAATTTACACAGTAAAAAAACCATGATGTTATAATATAGGAGTCCCACCTATATACATTCACACATAGTGTGAACAAAATGTTATAATAAGAAAATAAGTTCATGTTCAAATCATGCAGTAAATAATACATATATATATATATAGTGTGTGTGTGTGTGTGTGTGTGTGTGTGTGTGTGTGTGTGTTTGATCAGAAGGCTTTCGAAATCACTCTTTTGGCCGCCTACAATCATAAAGTGGTTTGGTACTGTTTACATCTACAATGATATGATAATCACCTTTTGAGTGCTGTTTTGTATAAAGCTTCTTAAATCCTTAGACTTACATCAAATCAGGGACCTAATTAAAATATCCATGAAACACAACAAAGTGATTCCTGTTTCTGATATACATCTATGCACATTGTCACTGCAGATTGTGAACTCATGACCTCATATTCCACATCTCCAAAATCCAACTTTAATCCTTGCCTATAACCCCAAGCAGCAAAGCATATAACTACTTGCACTTTAATTGCAAAAAATAAATAAAAAAGACATGCTTAATTAAGTAGCATTCAGTTAAATTATTGTTTTTAATTATATAATTTTAATCTTTTAATTCTTAAATCTGTTGTGACAGAGCAACAGAGTTATCTTTATTTCTGTCACAGTATTCCATGCTGCTGTCAGATGGTCCATTTCATTTGTGTGACGGGTCCTTTTGTTTAGGCATTCACATGAGCACTTTGATAAACCGTCGCTCAATCCAACCGCTGCAGTTGGATTGAGCGTTCCATATCTCAGCAATCGGAGGTCTAATTTGGTCTCTCTTTTCCCGATTTACGAGCACAGACATTAATTTAGGAGCTATTGTTCTCTGCTAACGGACCCCCCCTCCCCCAACTGCCTTCCCGCTGCTTCCCTGCCATGTTCGCTCTCTTCTGGAGCGCTGCTAACCATCAGTCAAGGAAGAGTCAGAGTGATTGTTATCTCAGTCACAGTATTAACCTTCCCAACCGATTGCTGTCTCTGCAGGCACAGAGAGAGAGAAAGAGAGAGGTAATTCATTAAACCTGTTTTAATGTTACAATGGGTTGGCAATTTTGAGACAAATGGGTTTTACGAAGGTGACCATTTATAATAATAGGCAGCGTAGAAGCCAACCCCCATCATAACACACATACATTTGTTTGACTATATTAGTGAGGTTATTCCCTAGACTTCCTTTGATTTTTTTTATCAGAATAATGATATTTCCTATTCCCCAACTATAACCCTCTCCCTAAACCTAACCCTCACACAAACATGTGCATGACATCATATTTAAAGAAAACATTGATTTGACCGATTTATGGGCCTTTATATTTAGTAAGGACCAGTAAAACGTCCTCAGAATTTGGTTATCATATTTCACTATGCAAGTGAGGACATTTGGCCCTCACAAATATAGCTAAACCTGTACACACACACTAACCCTAACCCACACTCTAACACTAAGAAAACATTCTGCATTTTTATAATCAAAAATATATATTTACTATTTTTTATAGCATTTTTACAAATGATGTCCCCAAAAGGTTTTGATCCAATTTGTCTGGTTTCGCTGATTATTGGGTACAAGTTTGTCACCAATATATCAAGTAATGGCGCCCACACACACTAACCTGTGTGTGCTGGCCAGTTCATCCTGTTTCTCTTGTTAAGGTTACAGCACTCATAATTATACACCCATGAGGAAATGTTATTGCTATGAGGTTGTTCTTTCACAGAGATCTTTGGATATGTTTCATGTTTAGGTTTTATTTGTTTTGTCTGAGATGATCTCTGAAGGGGCACATCTGAGATTGCTGGGGTATGTTTTTAAAGGAAAAATAATTTAAAAAGCAGGCGATTTTTGCTCTATCTATCTCATTTTGATTTTTCTTTCCTGTAGGAAATGCTATACCCATTATGTCCTTGTACAGGGCACTTAACCCCAGGTTTCTCCATGGGAAGTTCCCCTGTAATAACTTCAGGACAACATTATGTGGAATTTGTGAAAAAAGTCTTAGTTGTGCCAAATAATACTTGTCCATTTCTTCAGAGCAATGCTAGCTTGTGTACAGTATGTGTACTGATTCTATAAAAAATGCAACATTTGTTAAAAGTTTGGGCAGATTTCCTGTCTTTCAGCAGGCAGGCAGGCAGAAGGTCACATCTACAGATGATTCCAGGATGTCCTGCAGGACACAGCACCTAACGGTTGTGTGTGGCCTGCTTTAAAGGTTCACCAGTTTACCATTATAAAGCCTTTTGTCAGAATCTGTTCCCTTTGGACCTCAGCGGTTCAAGCTTTTGAGAGAACGGCAAGCTGCAACACAAACCTGTAAATATCATATATCATTATTTGAATACCATTTTGTGAGAATTTTGGTTTTCATTAACTTGGGAATGCCTTAAGGATGATTATGAGGCATTTAAGTTAATGATTTTACATTATAAACATTTCACATTATAGAGAGAATTTTTACTGTTAAATCAACTTTTTATGTCTGTTGATTTGTCCAAAAACACACCAAGAACACTCTATATTCTTTTAGAGGCACATCACTCTGTTGAAAACATATCACAATAAACATGTTGACACATACCACACTCTCACACAGTCTTTCACATATGGAATAATATTATTACAAATATTCTAATGGAATATTTGAAAGAGAATTAACCTACAGCTGGTCTTTCAGCTATAATTACTATACAGTTACATTCTAGGACTGGACTGTATAAAATACAGTTAGACTGAAGAAGCCTAAAGTAAAAGTTTTTTGCAGTCATTCATCAGGCAACCTTCATTTTATGAATTTGCATAAAATAATCTGGATGGAAACGCCAAATGTAAAAGATGTAAAAAAAATGTAAAAATGTGCATATATAAACTTATGTGTTTAATCTCTGTGGATCAGTTGTTTATTTGATAAGAAGAAGAAACACATTTACTGAACAAATTTCTCGATGCACATCAAAAACTCTGTGACTCTGTGACTTCACCTCAATAACTGTTGTAAAGCATCTGGAATGTTGTTTGGTCATTCTGAAATCCCTAAGCCAAAGTCTGTCAAAATGGTTCAGTATAATTACCTCCCAGAACTGTCTTACACAACTGCATTCCTAAAGAGCAGGCATCTGCTTCTGAAAGCAAAGTATGTCCCCCAAAAACATTGAAAAACCCTTATAAATCTGAGCAAACCTCCTTTTGGGGGCATCCTCTTTTGTAAAAACACTATAAAAAATAGTAAACACATTTTTTTAATTGTAAAAATGCAGAAAGTTTTAGAGTTTAGAGAGGGTTAGAGTGTGGGTTATGGTTTGGTTATAATGTTTATAACTAGCCGTGTATGATAATAGTCTACAGAATGTCCCCATATAGATAAATAAGTAAACGTGTGTGTGTTAAATAATCTGCAAATCTGGACTGTCATGTGTTACTTTCTATGGTGATGAGCATGTATTAAAGGGAAAACATGATCTAACTTTAGTTCAAACACTCCAGATTGCATGTGAATGCCAAGGCCATTTCTCAAGCCACTTCATCACTATAAAGCTGGTCTAATGCTATAATGAATGAACTAACAAGACAAGTGTGGAAAGCAGGGCATGGTTTCGTCAGCGGAGAGACAGGTTTGGAGACGAAATGGTTAAGGGGAACACCTCCCTCGTAATGATCTAACAGCTGTTCCCGTTTTGCAATGAGTCAAAAGACAGGTTAAAACGGGGCTGCAGCAGAAGGTCGGGGTCAAGGAATGGAGCACAGACGGGACGGAGAGACACAAAGGTTTATTTACTGGACGCAAATGTGTTTGTTTTTCCATGCATTTTTGGTTGGAAATTAACATACGTTTCTCGTCCTCCGCCCTCTGTCCGTCTATTATCGTTCCTGTGTCCAGGGAAGACACACGAAGTGTCACAGTGGTGCCGAAACCCGGGACATTGGTTAAACGCTTCTGCTTACTGACACTCCAGGAATCAGGACAACCCTTTGTTTTTGCCCAGCAGCTCCGGGAGGCATGTCGCCAGTGGCTATGTCCAGACGAGCACAATGCGATCGTGGAGCAGGTGGTGCTGGAGCAGTTCTCCCTCTGCCTACCGAAAAGGATGACGGAATGGGTACAGTGCCATCGCCCTGAGTCCCTCTAGACTGCCATCCAGCTGGCCGAGGACCATCTGGCAGCGTATGGGGGAAACTTACCTCTCTCTTTCCCCCTCTCCCTTTCTGTTTATCCTTTCTCTCCTTCTGTCCCAGCTCCCAGGTCTCGGGATTCCTGACGGCCGGTGCCAGCCCCCAGAACCACACCCAGGGAAGCTCCCAGGAGGACCGATGGTGCAACCCTCTTGAGGTGCCCAGATCAATTACCACCCCGGCAGCCCCTGTATCCTTAACACCTCCCTCTCTCTTGGCTCAGCTGCGGGAGAAGTCTCCCACTGCCAGCAGTGCAGAGGGGAAGCCCGGGCCACTCTGTTGGCACTGCGGGGAACCAGGGCACTTCCGGGATCAGTTCCGGGATCAACCTCCATGGAAGTGGAAAAACTGATACGTGTCCCCGAAGTGCCACGGAGTGCCCCTGATCAAGCTGGGAAGTTTAACATACCCGTAAGTGTTGGGTGGAAAACTTATCAGGCTTTGGTGGATACGGGTGTAACCAAACCTCTATTCATCAATGCCTGATGCAAACCAGGGATTTGGATATGAGCCGCACGGTAAAGGTGGGGTGTATTCACGGGGACATCCGTTTGTACCCTATGGTTGTGGTCACAATTCAATTGGGGGCCCAGAAGCATATAGTCGAGGCGGTGGTTAATCCCCACCTGAGCCACATGCTTATTTTGGGGATGAATTAGCCATTATTTACTTATTTTTTAGAGGGAATCTGCAGAGGTGGCTCCTGCAGAAACTGAACTTAGTTTTGGTTTGAGAATAGTTTTGGTTCCTAAGATGGACGGCTCGATCAAGTTCTGTGTTGACTATCGTAAAGTGAACACAGTGTCGAAATTCGATGCCTACCCAATGCCCCGGGTTGACGAGTTGCTCGATTGGTTAGGCACAGCTCGATTTTATTTAAATTCACGACACTAGATTTAACAAAGGGATATTGGCAAATCCACCTAACGCCAATGTCTTGAGAAAAACAGCCTTTATCACAATTGGTTTACACCAATTTGTCACGCTTCCATTTGGGCTATTCAGAGCCCCAGCCACGTTTCAGCGTCTCATGGACTGGGTCCTACAACCCATCAGGCATATGCCGCTGCATACCTTGATGATATCATCATATAAAGTAATGACTGGCAGCGACATATGCAACATCTATGGGCGGTCCTGAAGTCTTACTTACGGCTAACCCAAAAAATTGGACGGGTGGAGGTGCGGTATCTGGGCTTCCACTTGGGACATGGACAGGTGTAGCCCCAAATTGATAAAACCGCAGCTATTGCAACCTGTCCAAAAAGGAGGTTCTTTGGTCTTGCTGGCTATTATAGATGCTTTGTGCCAAATTATTCGGACGTCACCAGCCCCTTGACTGATCTCACTAAAAAGGCAGCTCCAGACCCGGTCCAGTGGACGGAGCTGTGCCAACGGGCTTTAACCCTAGTGAATGCTGCATTGTGTGGCGGGCCATTATTACACTCTCCTAACTTTTCTCTCCCTTTCATCCTGCAGACTGATGCATCGGACGGAGTATTAGTTGTAAGCTCTCCATGAGAGAGACTAAATACAGCACCATTGAGAAGGAATGCTTAGTCATCAAGTGGGCGGTCCTTACTCTTAGATACTACCTGTTGGGGCGGGCTTTTACCCTCTGTTCAGACCACGCGCCACTTCAGTGGCTACAGCACATGAAAGATACCAATGCCCGGATCACCCGTTGGTATCTAGCATTACAACCCTTTAAATTCCAGGTGATCCACAGGCCAGGGGCGCAGATGACTGTGGCGGACTTCCTCTCCAGAAATGGTGGGGAGTGGGCACAGGCCGGATGGCTCCCCAGCCTGGGTCGGGTGGGGGGGGTATGTGGAAAGCGGGCCGTTGTTTCGTCGTCGCTGCCAGTGGAGAGACAGCTTTGGAGACAAAATGGTTAAGAGAAACGCCTCCCTCGTAATGATCTAACAGCTGTTCCCGTTTTGCAGTGAGTCAAGAGACAGGTTAAAACGAGGCTGCAGCAGAAGGTCGGGGTCAAGGAACGGAGCACGGATGGGACGGAGAGACACAAAGGTTTATTTACTGGACGCTTGTGGAACACTGAAAAGCCCATGGATTAATTTGTTTGTTTTTCCATGCATGGGAAGACACACGAAGTGTCACAACAAGTTAGACAATAGACATATGTTTCTGTTCTACATTGCCAGGCTGATGGCAACAAAATAAATAAAACAGGCAAAACAACTTCTAAACTGAGCACTGCCAAACAAAAATGCAACTTCACTACAGATCTCAGTTCCACAGTTAACATTTGCAGCCATCTAAAATTACAGAAAAAATAACCTTTGCATAACACTGGTATAATTTGGTGGGAATGTGATTAAAAGTCTTGGTGTCTCTTTGTTTCTAGATGGTTGATGCTAATCATTTGCTGCTCCAAGCAGGTTTAAGTGGTTGATCAGCAGGAGTATTAGCCAGCCGGGGTGAGGTCACCTTAGTGAACCATGGTAGACCAAAGGCAGGGTAGGTGCCATAATTTAATTGACATGAAAAACAAACAAACCAGAAGAACAAGTGAAGTTTTTTCAATATTTTTTGACAGATCTTTTATCCCTCACAGCCTTGTCATGTTCACGTCAGCTGCATCTACCAAGGCACCAAAGGTCCATTTTCCAACATCAGATCTGAACCATCTTTTACAAATGGATAATGAAGGTCAGATGCTTTTTAAGAAAATTATGCCTGACATTTCATAATTACTTTGATTGCAGAAACCCGTATGGAGATGCTGGTCAGTCTACTGGACAAACATCCAGACTCTCTGCCAGTTTCCCACAGTCATACTGTCAGTTGTTTGCTTAGAATGTTACTTAGGTGAAGGGGAGGGGAAACTCCCTGAGGGCAGGTACTCCCTGAGGCTAGTAGTACCACTAATTGCATAAATTAAACTGTCATCATCTCCACAAACCTATGGAGAAAAGTCCTGTATTTGTCAGTAAGTAACTCACTTGACAAAGGAGAAATCCAAAAGTTTGATTTTATTCAAGATTTAGTTTATTATGTTTAGAATTTAGTCTAAGAAGTGGCAAATTTTCAAACAAACCTTATCTTTCTAGCATAATCTAGATGCTGGTTTTCCTTGTCTGTTGCTCGATATGATTGGTTGATGACAGCGTCGTGACCTGTCAAGAGCAGTTGTCTTTAGCTTCTAAATGCCTGATTGATGCTGTGAAAGTCATTATGAAGCAAGTTTGTTTTTTCACTCTTCCCTTTTTTGTACCCAGTGCATGACAAAGAGTCAGACGTCAGGACCCTACAGTTTTTGCTGTCTCTCTGTGCCTGAGGCCAAGTGCTGAGTCAACAGACAGAGAAGGTGTCTGCTTTAGTGTGGCGTCAGCCTGGCTTGGACACCAGGCCCCCACCACCACACAGAATCCCCCCCCAACCACCCCACCCCCCCCCCCCCCGGTCACCTCCACTCCAAACCAACATATACAGTCATTATATTCCTTCACACAGCACCCCCCCCCCCAAACCCCCCCAAATTCCCCAAAAAAGCTTACAATCTTAGTCGGTTATTTTAAAGAGTACCCAATTTTTATTATGTCCGTTAAAAATCTAAACTTAGGGATGATATTTGCCTTTCAGAAACATACAAAAACATGTTATTAGTATTAAATTAACTGACGTTTATGCATTTAAACGCTTAACGTTAAAGAACAATTAAACAATTTGAAACATATTTAAAACATAACGTATTGAAACCTATTTTATTTAAAACGTAATTGTTTCACATTGGCAAATGGCTTACATGTTCAGAACATTGTTGAAATGGCCTTCAATCTTAGATTGATTTATTTTTTCATGGTTTTTAATGTTTTTAAAATGTTCTTAATGAACATTAAAAATGTCTGAAAAATTGACAAAATCGAGTAGTTCTTCTTAAGAAGTATTCATTCAGTTCATTCTAGGAGTCTGATAAACAAAGAAAGCAGACCTAGAATTGTGTATAAGAGCCAAAGTAGGCCAAACTTTGTCCTCCATCCTAGGGTTAAATGCCATTTTTGGGTGTAGTGTACTAGTAAGAGCAGATTTCAGTAACCATTAAATGTTTGGTCAAATGCCACTTCTAAGCCTTAAAAACCCACAATCTTTCAGCTTGCATGCCCCTCATATTTACTGTACTCTCACTGTGCCCTGTTCAGTTCATACAGAGAAACCTTTACAAATAGTCTGCTCTATGTAAACAATCCTTTAAACACAAGCACAAGACAACATATTAACTGTTAGATGTGTTCCCTCGAGACTTCAGATAATCTGTCAATACAAACAGTAATAAGAAAATTTATGTTGTCACTGATGTAATTCTTGTGCTAAATGAGCCTAAGTTGAATGTAAAGATTTACTTATACTCACAAATTCACAGATCAAGCACAGAACAGTTTGTCCACACTGATGGACACACTATACAATCAGCAGATATTTGATGTTTAATATAAAGTTAAGTAAAGGGATGATTTTGGACCAATAAAATTTCAGTACATATTGAGCCTACATATCATCATAACAGTGAAGAGAAAAAAATTGTATGGTCTTGCATGGTCCCAGTAAATTTCATTAAGATAAAATCTGATAACGTGAGGTTTTTAGGATTGCGTTTAAAAAAACAAAAAATCTTTGTTTAATCTTACTGCGGTCTAGGAGAAATAATTGTAAAATTAATGCGATCTTTAAAAGGCTTCTCCTTTAACTTCAGCTAGCTTTAAGAGTTTGTAAGCTGATGGTGAATTCTAAGCTTCAAAAGGTGACAGAGATGTAATAAAGGAAAGAGTAAGGATCAATAATACAGTGTGTGAGGTGGGATATGAATTAAAGGTAAGGGATATTCAAGGCAAGGTTAGCCCCCTAGCTGTAGCAGTTAGAGTCCTCGTAGTGGTTATTCTGAGATTTTGCTTAGAAGGCACAGCTAAGCACATTCCCCAACTGAAACTTTTTATATTCAAATGCCTTTTATTGGAGGGTGTGGCTGCACAAGGTGAGACATTGTACAAGGTTAGGCTGTTGTTACATTTTATTGGCCGCGGGATAATGATAATTATAACCACACACACTCCCCCAGGGGATTGTAATGAGCTTCTCCCTATGGAAAACATTGTTACTGTACAGTAGGTGCCCTGGTTTAAAAACATCATGCCAGAACGTAATGTACAGCTTGGCTTGCCTCAGACTGAGATGCTGGTACTGAAAATCTGTCCAGAATCTGTCTTAGAAGATAATTATTCTATAGTGCCTGTGTTTGGTTTTAGTATTTCCATGGTCTTATACTCAGATGACTTTAATTTCCAATTCTTCACATTGTGGCCTGGAAAAACACGACCAAAAAGTATGGAGATTTCGCTCAAGTAGCACTGTGGTGAGGCAACTGTGTTTGCTGTATTTACAGAAGGGTTTAGTTACACTTGAATGACATGTTAAATTCTTCTATATCTGTTTGTTTCTCTCTTGCTCTATATCTGTGTTTTTCCTCTCCTCACATCCATCATTTAAAAAAACAACCAGGCCTGTACATTTAATGCCACATGCAGCCAGATTATTAGCACGGTTCAGCTGGGGAATGTTGAAGCATGTCTGGTTTCTTCTTTAAGAAGACAATGTTCCTTAGAAGAAAGGTCCAACTTTGACCATAACCTACAGGTTATCATAGAAAACCAAATACATTTCAATAAATACGTGTGCATCCAACTCAATAAACTCTAAACATTCACTGTTGAAAAGATGACATTTGTTTTTGACAGTGTATGACAGTGTAAGTTTGAAAGTGAAAGGTAGAGAATATTTTAATATGTTGAATATTACTATTTGTAATATTGACGTGAACACTGTACTCTGTCATGTTCGATTAGCAGGATATTGTGGAGCCTGTCTGTCATCATTTGCTCAGCCTCATACTGTTCCAAACCCATATGACTGACTTTCTTCTGTGGAACATGAAAGGAGATATTTGAAGACGAATGTTCTGGCTTTATTTTACATACAATGGAATTAATGTTAGTAAAGTTTTAAAAAAGACATAACAGCAGTGTAAAAGTAATCATGTAACCCCACAGTTATATTCCAAGTGGCAACATGTCAATAACATTAAACCTCATGGGTTCTTGTACATTTTGAGACCAAACATCATAGTGTCATGACAAGAACTAGTGGTTTTCTACTATTGATGTGTTGCTATATTTGTTTATTTCTTAGATGAGCATAAATAGAAACACCAACAAAAGTAATTTTTCAGGTTAAGATCAGGCAGAAAGAGCTTTAAGCTTACAACTGTTATCCATATGTGATTCTAGGAATATGCTAAAATGGGAAGACCATGGGAGGAAAAGGAGACCACTGCAAACACACACAGGGACATTATGCATGGAAGAGTCCATATGACATCATTCTGATATTGTGAGTGAATGCCTCATCTGTTCTGTTATGTCAACATGTTCCTCATATTTACTGTTCTTTCACTGTGCCCTTCAATTCATATAGAGAAACCTTTGCAAATAGTCTACTCCATGTAAACAATCCTTTAGTTTCCCTCTCACAGCAATCAAACTTTAAAAACCTGTGACTCCTCTATGATGTATTCTGATTAATGTCAATATGTCACTTATCCTGAGGGGTCATATTCAACATTTTGTAGAATTTCTTTGCAGTAAATGTTACCTAAGGACCACCTATACTGTTACTTAAGAGTAACTCTGGTTTTCACTACTATAACATTTTCTTTGACCCTTAAAATTTGACAGGCTGCTTGCTTCTGTTCCTTTAAGTTGTCTATAGCCCCTTTCAACATATAGTCTTTACTGGTACATTACAGCTAAATTACCATTAAGAGATAATATGTGAGCAGGACCTTTTAAAAATGTACCAATTTTACCAATTTTACTAGCAATTTACCAATAAGAAAAGTTGTAACATTAACAGTAAATTACTGGTATGGTGCAATGAGTGACGGGATTACTGGTATGATCACAGAAAACGTTGAATGTAAAAGACTGGTTTGGGCCAATCAGAACAATCTGTTCTTTGAGTTTAGAGAAACCTGAAACCACTTTACATTTATTTTAGAATTGTTCTCACACAGTGACATTTTTGTGTTACATTCTTGGTTTTATTAAGTTTTATGTAAATTCTAATTCTAAATTTACATATAAAAATATAAAATAACATTTTTAGCATCCAAAATAGGATGTCATGATTGTAAAAGGAGGGACTAAGCTTATTTTATCAACCTCATTTTTTCTGTTAGCTAAATATTACATTCATTAATGTAAATTTTCTAAAAGCAAATTGAACTTTAAAATTGAATACAAAGCATATTGAATCTATTAAATTCTTTTTCAATTCTTTGATATGACAATGATGAATGTGTAACTTGTTTTCTAAGCTTTCAATAAAAAATTCTGACGTGGATGATGCATTTACTCCATACAGTCAAAACCCTAGTCAAACCCTATCATGTTTTCAAACAAAACTAGTTAATTAAGATACAGTGAAAAACTACTATTCTGAAAAGTACAAGTTACTATCAAACAGTAGCTAGCTACATTGAAACTAATTTGAATATTTTTTTATATGACATTGTATATTACAAATAACTGAATAATCACCCCATCTGATTGTTGCCCCTAAATATATTGTTAAAAACGACACTGTATATTGTAAATAATATAAGGATATATACTTAAATACGATAATCCAATGTTTAAACTGATAGAAGGTTAATATTGTAGATATATCATTGTGTTGGGTTTGGCAGATCAGTGAGCTTGCTGCAGTTAAATATTTATATAAGATGTCCTCTGTCCCAGACTAAACCTAAAATACTGTGTGGAGGATGCGAGATAAATTAATAATTATATTACCGCATGGTGAACCTATGAACCCAACTCATATTTAAACAACTATTGCTTTGTGTTATAGGCCAGATAAAATGACAGATAAAAGATAAATGGGCATAAGATTATTTTATCAATGCACCTAAACACATCAAGTACAAAAAGTCCCCATATTAAGGTAATTTGTCCTTTAGTAAGTTAAAAGGTTTGTCAAGGTGCAAAATGGAATGTAGCTTTTGATCGCACTTCACCACTGTTTGCTGGAAAATGTATTAGCTCCTGGAAAAGCTACACTGTTTTAAAAGTAACTGAGTTACTGAAAAATGTAGTTAGGTTAGTAGCATTGCTACTTTATGTTAGCTCTTCCTCAACACTGTTAATGACATCACAAAGTTTACTTGTGTTTTTAGGTACTGGTGTGTTAATGAAACTTTACGGGTAAAAAGATAAAAGCTGTTGCTTGTGTGAACATCTCACTGCATCAAACACATCGTAGGTGATGTATTGGACATGGGCGTGGCTTCTGACATCACATTTGGATGTGGGTGAGGCTGAATGAACATCCAGTGCAATTACCCTACTTGTATAATTTACTGGTAATTTACCAGGATTGCTATGTGAAAGGGACTTATGTAAATAAAATGTTATAACTAGCTAATCACCAAGTAGTATGATACAGTATGACAGATACATTAAACATTTACCAAAAGTGCTTTAAAATGAATGAAATAAATCGAAAATAGAATAGTCTGTCTGCTAAGAAATATTTTCAATTTTATCAGGGGTGGCATATTTTTGTGTGTGTGTTTTTGCAGTTTGTTTCAATCAATCATCAGGTTGATTGGGGAGGAGCTCTGTTGTAAATGTTGGTTAAACTCTTTCAGTCCAGAAACAAAACAAGAAAAATATAAATGTCATATTTTTAAATCCTACAAAAATATATTTTTTATTTATTACTAATGTAAAATTTCCTGTTCTTGTTTGTTGCATTTTAATCAGGAATTCTGTTTTTCAATCAGTGAAGAAATGCTTCTTCATTAAAGATTTTCCAAATTGCACCTCTTTTTATCATCACATTCATATCCGGTGATATCTTTACGTCTAGCCATCCGCACCTCATCTGCTTTAATTGCTTTCGTTCAACCTGCCTGTCTCTGTCTATAGGAGTGAGACTGTGTGTGGGTAATTACTGTGTTCTCTAAACTTAAAATAACAAGCATGCCCTAATTACAGCTTACTGTTGATTACGCCATCTTCAGCCATAGTGAGGGGGAGAGACACTGCTGCATTTACAGTCTCTTATTCTTGGTTTACGTCATAGTTAGTTTATATATTTAACTAGCTTTATTCAGTATGATCACCCTTACTGTCAGCACTTTTGTGATTGTGAACTACTGTGAATTACTGTACAAAGGTAAACAGTCACAAAAGATTATTTTATAACTTTGCTTGACCAACTGTTAGAATTCAGACAAAATATACATGTATAATTATAATTATTGCCTATGTTTAGAATAATTTCTACAGTATATTTTCTGTGTTCTATACATGGAATACCTACTATATTTATTCAAATCTGCAATATATAACCACAGCACCCTGCTTGATGAAATGTAACCCACAATGCAATGTGTTTGATCAAAGTTAACATGGTTAATGCTGCAAATTTCCTTATTTGATTAAATTAGATTTTGAATCCCAGATTTTCAATGTGGACCCAGAATGGCACTGAATTATTTTGAATTGCACTGTATTGTAATAATTTCTGTAATGAATGGCATCACAATACTGTACAATTACGCACTTTCAACGTTTGCAAATTATTGTAAATGTCACCCCAACACTTCAGACCAACCAATAGGACTTTATCACACGCAAACCAGTTTGACTCTATCAGTCTCAGCCTCAGATGTCACATCCACAGACCACTGGCTGAACGTCTACTGAATATAGTACACTTTACTGGAAACACTTCAGGCATTTCAAAGTCATTATCTGATTGGTTGAATTGTAAAGATATTTAGAAGGTGTGGGTGTTGCTTTCTTTAACCGTCCACCATAACCTGGAAGCTGAACAATATGAATTGTAATTGGTTACTTTACATGTTGGTCAAATGGCCTATTCAGTGGTTCTTAGACAGTGAAAGCTGTGATGGAGTCCAGACCTTTAGACTGACGGCAGAAGACAAAGAATCTATTAATGTTCACATTATGTAATTGCTTCTGATGTAATAAAAATTTCAGAAAAAAATAGATGTCCAGCAACACCTAGTGACCCAGTTGGCCCTAATTCATCATCACTCACCCTATTGGTGTGGACAAATGCTTGACAGTTATTAGTAACATTTACAATGAAGTACTGTAATTAATCACAACATAGCACTGGAAGCAATGTGGGACCATGTGTACATTTTGTATTACAAAATACACTTACCCACAGTAATGCTGTAATATAAAAAGAAATCAAATTTAAAGGAAATCAAGAGCAATAAGAGCAATCAAGAGCAAGAGCAATAGTAACATGACTGTTATTTCAGTTACAATCACAGCTGAGACACATCAGCAAGTTTCTTCCAGGAAATGTCTGAGTCATTGTGTGTGTGTGCGTGCACGCTTGCGTGTGTGTTTGTGTCCTGGTATTTGCTATATTATGGGGACTCAATGTCCCCAAAAGGTATAGTAATATCAGTAAATTTTGAGCTTGTGAAGACTCCATGAGGAAACAAGCTTTTAAATCATACGGGATGGTCTTTTTGAAAATATAAAATAGCAGAAAGTTTTGTACACAGTTTGTACAGTTTAAAAACCATTACATTTATGGAATGTCTGATGTTTTTTTTGAAAATGTAAAAATACCAAAAAGGTTTCTGTGAGGGTTAGGTTTTGGGGTACAGTATGGGTCTTATGGAAAGTCTCCACAAAGCATAGAAACCTAATGTCTGTGTGTGTGTATGTGTGCAAACATTAGCTTCATAAATATAATAGCAAGCAATGATGAGAAAGACATTTCAGATTATTTTAATTCTGTATATTAAATGCAAAAGCTTTTGGTTTGTTACTTAGATCTACTCTGCTGAGAGGACTGAGGAAGTATCCTCACATCATTAGCTTAATTAGTAGGACATCTGTGCCCACTGTGCTTCACAAAACAACAAGTTTCAGTAATGAACACAGCTGCACTGGTCCACTTTCATCACCAAACCAGGACTAGCATAACCAACTTTGACCATCATGGTCTTTGTGGATCTTTTCAACAGGACAGTGAGTTTTTGCCCTGAAGATTAAACTCTGTGAGGATCCTGGCAGGTCTGGTTTCTGGCAGAACATTGGAGACAAGTCTTGTTAGCAAACAGTGGGATGCCTTATTAACTGTTTTACCAGCACAATCTAGTACATGCCATTAGCAACACAGAAGCCCTGCCATACTGCTAATACACGTGCATACATTTTGATGACGTATACACTTAATATGTCAGACATAATTATTGCCCGCCTGGAAATGACATGCATTCATGATAGAAAGATATATGTTGCCTAATGAATTAATAAATAAATAAATTAATTAATTAATGTTTTTCTCTTACAGAGTCACATAAGGACATTTCTGGTGAACAACTGACTAGCGATGTATGATTTGTGAATTATTATATTTTTTAGTTGGATCTGTGCAATGAATTGTCTGAATTGGTTCGCAAAACCATGAATTATTTGTTCATAAATCAATAAAAGGGCATAAACACTGCACGTAAAATAAAAAAAATACACTTTTAATGCACTTATTATTTATAGATTTAAGTTTGTTTGCTTATTTTTTAAAACTTATTGTAATATAAATAATAATAATAACTAGATTAGGTACTAGGTACATTTTCTGAAGAAAAAAGTGGTGCTTGCTGTGGCAAAACTCAGGAATATTTAAACAATGTTAACATGATGCTAACATCATTGCACATTATGCTAACATGTTTTATGCTAACATTATGCTAGCATAAAGTAACATGATGCTAACATGACTAAGCATGATGTTAGCATGACTTAGCATGATTCTAACATGACTTAGCATGATGTTGGCATGATAGATATACTGAAATATGGCATATTCATGATGTTAGGAGGTTGCAAGGGTGATCTAAATGGTTGCTAGGGTGTGGTCAGGAAGTTGTCAGGGGAATACCTAAAGCCCACTGACAGCCTGAGTCAAATAAACCCACCCACACATCTGTACTCTGTTCTAATGCTGAGATATGGCTTATTCATTTTATTATATGGTTGCTAGGGTACAGTAAATGGTTGCTGGGGTGTAGCTAGACAATTAACAGGATAACACCAATAGCCAGATATGTATGTCCATGTCTCTATGATGTTCTGGTGCTGAGATATAGCTAATTCATGTTGGTTGCTAGGGTGCTCTAAATGGTTGCTAGGTCATGGCTGGACAGTTTCCATGGTAATAATTAAAGACTACTTGGCAGCCTGAGTCAAAAGAGGCCACCCACTTGTCTCTATGATGCTCTAATGCCTATTTCTAGACAACACTGATGATGGGTTTAGAAAAATGGGCTTAAGAAACATAAGTAAAATCACTTACAGTAATACGAAATGACTTATATTTTTTGATCAACAGTTAGTGCTGTCACCAGATTGTTATAAGACAGTCAGGGTGTGGTCACAATGTTACATGCAAAGTTTTATGTCAATTCGGCAAAGCATTGTTGAGACACAGACACAGGCCTGAGATCCTTTCTGGCATCTTGTCATTGAATATCTTGTTGCGTTACTCAAGAACCATTTGATTTATCAAAAAGATTTTAATAACTTTTGTCAAAAGTGTCCCTAGAAGGACCTCGGTGGAGTTAAAAAAATGTAGCTTTTCAAAAGAACTGAAAATGGCAGACAGGAAGTACGGTCGCCTATGACAAATTCAGTATCGTAGCACTTGACATAAGCCAGGGAATCTAAAAAGATAAGTCTCATGACAATAAGGCAAATTAATCAAAAGTTATAAGCAGTTTTAAGTTTTTTAAATGTTGTTATAACTTTTGACCACTGGGGACGCTGGCTCCAAACTTTTTAAGTACCCTCAGACAATGAGGATAATGAACAAAGTTCGTAAAGATACACAATTGGGTTCGTAAGATATTTATGACAAAAATTCAAAATGGCCGATGCCCAAAATGGCCAACCAAACAACATTGGATATTGTCTGACTCAGCATGATTCAAAGAATCTGAAGCGACCACTCTCATGATTTAGGCCAAAGTTTCCAACGTTATAAGCAAAAATAGCCATTTCTCATATCAGTGGACCAATAGGTGCTGCTGTGACGAAACTGTGCATGCTTCCTCGGGTCATGCGTGTGATGACGTACCTAGTTTCATGTCATATCCATATCCTCATATCCATTTGGCGTGCTTGCCGTGAAATTCATTAAAGTGGTATACGGGAACGGTTGGGTGTATTGAAAAACATTCAGAAGAAATTAAAAAAAGGATTTTTGGGGAAAATTGAAAGTATCTTAAAAAAAGTATGTGTCAAAAGTAATGAGCATAAACATGAGAGAAACGTTGAACTGATGGTGGCGCCAGAGGGTTTGAGATAGAAACGCTCAAACATTTCACATATTAAAAATTATCAAAATAAAATCACTTCATATACTGTCATAATTAAGATCTACATGCATAGATATATATGCATAGATAAATATATAAATATAAATATACTTTTTATACTATGCACAAAATATATCTAAAGATATTGATTTTGATTTATCAACAAAAAGTATTGCACATTAATTAAAAAACTATGAGATGTGTGTGTGACTTGCTAACTGTCTGTCTACACGCTCACACGCGATCTCTCCTTCTCACAGTTTGAATCCCTCATCTTCTCATCTGTTTTTAGTTGCTTCCCTTTTCTGGCTGACTCACACAGATGTGGAAGAAATGGTTAAGGAGAGTTACGAAATTTTGAGTCTTCGTTCATTGTTTCTGTGGAAAAAGAGTTCAGCATTTTGTGTAAGTGTTCTCACTGACTACGAGCAGTGCAGTTTTGCCACAACTCGGGGTGAGAGTGTTTCTTTATGTCAAACGTTGGAAAGAATGACCATGCAAAAAGGGGTTTACAGCAGAGGGTCATGACAATGACCACATTCAAGCAGCTCATAGAGGAACAGAAGCTTAATTTGTCTAGTTAAAGGGTCATAATGCAGATCTTAATTATTGTATGCAGGTGGTATGCTTTCCTAGTGTAAAAAAAAGTCATAGACTGTGTGTGTGTGGTTGGTTTATTGGGCAGGTATCCATACCCCTGCAGACAGTGTGAGGTTATGCACATGGAAAAGGCACCAGTGGAGAAATGGAAGGTTCTCAGTTAAGTATCAGCTTTGTATCAAATGTTTCTCCTACAATTTCTTTTAAAACAAATGGACAATGTGTCAATTGTTTATATACAGTAACAATATAGAGGTGTAAAATCTATGTGGAGAACATACTTTAGCTCTTGTTCTAGGAAAAAACATTGAGATATTCAAGGTTTACATTGAAAACTCCTTGATTTTTGTCAGACGGAACCTGTATTGACCAGCTCTGAGACACATGATAGCAATTCTATGGCCTGTAAAAGCCGGCTTTAACTAGACCAAGTGGGTGACTTTATTTCATGGTAACCATAACCAAACTGTCCTAAAAATTCAGAATACACACACACTCACATGAGCAACTGAAGCCACTGCTCAGAGGAAGGGGCAGGAAGTTCCTTTTTTCACTTCCAGATAGTCGTGTTGCATGTATGTGTGTGTCGGCAGGGTGGAGTTATGGAGCAGCATTGACTGCGGTCAGAACAGGATATCAGTTGCCGTCTGCATGTAGACAGGAGGAGGTAATCGAGAAGGGAGAAGATGGTTTGACAGCAAAGCTTCCACCCCACCCACCCCAAACACACATCCAAAATAAAAAAAAATGCAAATTTACCTAAACAATTATAAGTTTATTATCATCTGCAAATATTGTAATTTCCAACCAGCAGGACCACCAATTTACACTAAATTAACCCCACTTCCCTCATTGGTGAATGAACAAGTGGAAGTAACAATTCATGATATCAGATGACTATTTAAATTGACCATCACTGGTATCACATAGACCAGTTACATTTTATTACATATTTCTTTTGAGTGTGCTGAAGTTATCTAGCCTGCATGATTTTAGACCGCATTATTTTAAAAAACAAACTTTATAAAGGACAATGTGTACATGTTTGCATTGTGGCATATATAAGTTGGAAAACAGTCAATGCATGTGAAAGTTAGAAGGTATATGTATGGTTATGAAACAGATTGTGTCTATGTGTGTGTGTGTGCTGCAGTGGCCAGCTTGTGGCGGAACAGAAGGTCTCTGCATGGTGGGCAGTGTGGGCGGACTTCGGGATTCACCGTGAAAAACAACAGTGAGCCAAGGACACTTCCCAAGCAGGGGTTCAGAGGTGTGTGAGTGTTTGTGAGAGATTGCATGTGAAAGTTTTCACATATATTTTGTTTTTATTCAGTCACCAAAAATGCTCTCTGTACTACTACCCTCTCTCTAAAGCTTTGGATGAATGCCATCTGAAGTGGGGACAATGGTGCATTGTGCTATGGTGTGTGCCCTGTGCTGGCATTAACCTGCTTGTTGTCCCAAGTGCATACTGGTGCTTGAAAGTCATGGACCAAACCTGGGGCCTAGATCATTGTTTTAGCAATGTTTTATTCTGCTCAGATCCACTCAGTGCAAATGAACCCTGTAAAATGCTTTTAACACACATTCACAGTCTTCAAACTGTTTGACTGTAGTGAATACAAGTTTGGGATGGCACATAGGGTGGCCAGCAAGATGTCAGGAGTGTCCAGTGCTCCACCACTGGCTGGCGATGACTTTGTATATTGCCTATATCCAAAAGCTTAGGCATCTGACTTGCCTCGCTGCCCTATTAAGCAATGACATCCTCCAACTGCTTTCTTGAACGCTATTTTCATTTTTAGAGCTTGTCCCTGCTCAACCAATCACCTTTCCCGTGGATGCAGAATATGATAAAGGTATCTCTGGAGACACAAGGTGAAGAAAAGGTTTGGAATCATACTTTGATGCCTTCCTACCTTGGAATGCATCTTCCAGAGGCAGCATTTTACAGCTGTCAGACGCAGCCATTGTTGTTGTTGTTTTTTTTAAATAAACTTCCTTGTTCATTTGAAATCGAAGTAGAAAAGACTGAAAACTGAAAATATTTGATGATATTTTATGTATTTATAAATACTTGTACTTATAAATATTTATACCTATAAATATTTATGTTTCAATTAGTTTTTAACTGTACATATTAGTTTTAGTTTAAGTGTTTTCGAAAATTTTTGTTTTGTTTTAATTTTTAGGAAGTTTCATTTTACGTTCAGTTTCAGTTTTATTTAACTGTAATAACCTCATTCTGTTCCAGAGTCCAGAGGGCAAACTCTGAGTACAAAGCTCAAAACAGATTAGTCAAGACCACTGAAGACTGGAGTTGTATATGTCAGCTGATGATTAAGTGAGAGAAAAAGTGGAGAAAAAGAACTATTTAATTCCAAGCTCCTACTAGGATGCTTTTCATAGCCCCTTCCTGGTATTTTTCCACATCAAATACACTGTGCATGTGTACTTTCATGTGTGTGTATTATATTTATGGGCATTCATGTAGGCATACATGTGTGGTCACCCTCTGTCGTATGCTCAGAACCTCAATATGATATTTACTCGCTCACCTATGCTGCCAACTCCATGGTGTCATTCTTTGGAACGGGGCAACACTCCTTCCTTACACCTTATCTCTGGGCCAATTCAGACTAGGCTTGGTGCTTTGGCAATGCCAGCCAGGACTGACCTCACTGCAGCACACTTAAATGAGATCACTTACATTCTAGTTTGACCAATTGTACTATACAGAAAAGAATCAGACTGGGTCTAGGTGACTTGATATACTGATTATTTTAATAACTGCTCAGAATTCAATGTATACCGTGTAAGCAACCTGGTTAGATCCTGAACACAAGCCTATCAGTGTTGTCAGGAGATCATTTGCTTATGGCTCCAAGGTGATGGAATTTGGCACGTAAAACTCAGAGGCCGTATTACACAAAAATTATAACTTAGAATCCGAGCTTATCTGTTTAGTAACCATGGTGATTTCAGCCCATGTAGAACACTGAACTTGTAATATCATAATTCAGAACTTAAAATAGGAAGTTTCAATAATACGGCCTTAGGTGAATAGTTCAAACCAACCAAGCATCTGCCATTAAGATAAATGAGAAAAGCAATAAACAAACAAACAGATAAACAAGCAGTTCTTTTCAGGTATTCCCTTGAATAGGTAAAATATGAAATAGCCTCTTGGAAATATCTAAGGGAATTACAAAACATGCAGACATACATGGTACAACATAAGAAGGTGGGTTAAAAAGACAGAGAATTGTTATGATGCAATGCCATCTAGACAAATCAAGACACTCTGTCAAGAGGCAATATGACACTAAGCACAGGTTCCTAATAAATGGGGTCTTCCAGTTAACTTCTGGTCTTGCCTTTACAACTTAGTCAGGAGGCACAAGTCTAAATGGTTTAAGTCTTCTCTTGGCCATTCTCCCACATCTCTTTCAGATGAGAAGTGCTGGGAACTTTCTATGTGCTGGTCAGCCATCATCAATCCTTAAAAGTCAGATCACTCTTTTGAGGTTTTTTTAATCTACAAACCAAGACAGGCTTTTTCAGCACTACTTCAGAAAAAATGAAGTACAAAGGATGTGCATTAAGTATGTAACTGATGGGTATACTGACTACTGCAGAGATTTTTAATTTTGCTGTACAAGCCTGTTACCACAAAGCCGCCTGAAAGAGAATTATATTTGGTAAGATTTACAGCTCTTTAACAATAACCATTCATACAGGCTAAATGGTAGTCAACAATAACAATTTCAGCTATTCTGTTTTTTATTGCTTCTGAGAAACACAAAAGACATTTTAAGTATGTTGGTAACCAAACAACAGTGACATCCATTGTATGACTCAAAAACCACTGAGACATTTCTCAAAATATTATTTTTTGTTTTTCTTGATGAAAACACAATGCTACGCTTGAGTCCAATTTCATTTATCTTATAAGTACAATAATGATTCAGATTATACTCAACAACAACTCAACAAAAGGGTAGAACATTGCCTCTTAGTGGATTCTGGTAGCTATTCTAGAAGCATGGAGTCTGGGCTAGTTTTACACTAGAAAGGCAATCCCCTTATCACGTCACACCCCTGCTGATCTCACTCCATGTGGGGCTCTCAAATCAACTGTGGCACTTCCCTCTCGCTTTCAGGGTTTGTTTTGACAAAGTTTGGCTTATGTACATAATGGGTTTTGTGTATGTGTTACATAGGCATTAATAAATGTGCTTAATAGAAGGATCATAGCCATAGCAAGTCATAGACATAGATAAAACAAGGAAGAGCAAGTGCATTAAGAGAACAACAAATGTCAGAACTGTGTGATAGTTGGAAATACAGTAATGATAAATGACAGTACATGAATTATGTATATGGCTGTTTCTCAGAACCTAATGTGTTGAATACATAAACAACATATAACCCAAATATAACTTATAACTAATCTAACTCTTCATGCTTAACAAGCTAATAACTACCCACATTCACCTCACACACGTTCTATTGATTCTTTTTCTATAAAATTAGCATCTACAAATGTGATAATATAATATATAACATAAAAATTGCATAACATTTATTATTTAGTTAATATTTATAGTATTTTTCTCCATCTAGCTCCATCTAGCTACATCTTTCATCTATGAAGTAATTTTTCATGGCAAATTCCGGGAATGTCTTATCTATAAAATATTTAATGTTGATAAAGATACTCACCCTAAATGCTAATTTTAAACCAACACACTTATGCAAACTACAGATGCTGATAAGTCATTAAATTCCATTGCTAGCTTTGTGCCAAATATGCCTAATGGCCATGGCAGTAACTGTGAAAACCACATGTTATTGCCTGTTGAGGCAGTCCAACTATGAGGCAACAGCTGAGAACAGTTTTACATTACTGACCACATATATTCATTAAATACATCAGCTATGAAAGAAGCTATGCTATGGCTACATTCATTAAATTTTTGTTAGCATGAAATACAGTGTAATAAAATAATTTCAATTTATTATTTGCGTTATTTCTGCATAGCTGGCATCTGTCAGTTGCTTATTGTTTTCCCCTTATGGTGTTGTTTTGCTGAGTGCTTGCTGAATGCATCCCTAGAGAGTCTTTAGGGTATTTGTTGTGCCTGTGGAGTATTTACACAGAGACCTGCTCTGTTGTGTGACCACACACCCTTGAAGTTGTCAGAGATACAGTACTTGCAACATTAGCATACGGAAGTGAAATCATCTCACTTAAATACCACTGAGATGTGGAGTCAATGTGGCCCAATTAAAGACAGTGAGTCTCTTAAAAGGCTTGTGCTTTTACTTGTTCACTTTATGTTTCCCTTCAGGGGAGACTAACTGATTGCATGCGTGTGCATGCTTCATAGACTCATAGTGGTTTCTACATTTGTAATATGTTTTTTTGTGCAGGTCTCTCAAGAAAAATATTAGGTCCACTTCAGGAAACTTCAGATATGGCTTAAAGCTTCTTCAAGAGGCCATAATCATCCCCTGAGGGAGCCTATATGTCCATCATAATGTGACTTTGAAACTATTGGCACCTTTCACACTCTCATGTCAACACAGCTAAAGGTGATTTAAAGATATATTTACAGATATATTTAGTGTTGGGAAAGCTTCTTTAAAACTGTAGTTTACCAAGCTACAAGCTCCTCAATTTTATTTTTTGCTAAACCACAATCAAGCTATCCGAGCTATCTCCCAAACCCCAAATCCTCTTCTTTTGTATTTTTAAACAAATATATGGTAAATAAATTTGACACTTCATACATTTATGTTAATGCAACTAATGAAAGTAGAAACTCTAATGTAACGTTAAAAACAAATAAAAAATGTTAAATGTTGCACAAGCACTCTGTAAATATTTTGAATCAGTTTAGTTTCAAATGAACCAATTCACTAAAATGAATAAGACTTCACAATATGAACCAGAGACAGAGTGGACATTTTAAAAAGGCATTTTGTGAAGCTGTATGCATAATAACAATCAGGATTGTAACATTCTGTCATCCTAAACTCCTGCCTATTAAAAAGGAACTTTTAACTGAAAAGTTAAGTTTTTAGAACATACATTGCAGAAAAATTTGGTTTATTTTGTAACATTACTACTTTTAGTTAGTTGCTTCTCAACACTGCAGATATGACAGCTTGTTATCTCTCTTTCATTGTCCCTATGGATGCCTTATAGTTGCCTCTGCATATTAAATAAGATAATATAAATTATATTAACATTCAAATAATAACACACTTAGTGGTAGATTGTTGCATGTGTTTCTTATAGGTTGTCAGGACATATGGCCTTGTTTATGTGTTCTGTTTGTCATTTCTTATAAATGCTGTTTGTCATGCTTATATAACATGTTAATAAAGTTTAATATAAATATGGACCACCACATGGAGAAAGAAAAGCCTTCCGTCACAGGTGGGCCTATATTGTTATACATTTTACTGTAGTGGTTAACCTCAGTCGAACCTCTGGCTCGCAAGGATTGCTAACAGATGGTACTTATGCGAGTACTCACGCCCAACAGAAAACTCATAAATACTTAAGAATTAATTTATCATATATGGGGTAATTTACTTTCATGTTGTGTAATGACCATTCATAAATAAAACTTACACTGTTCATGAATACTTTATGTTTTCGGACACATTGAAAACGAAAGTATAAATCTTTATTGATTGAGTGAAAAGACTTTGGTTTACCTCAAAGTAGCCATGTCTGGTGTCGGCTCCTTTCCTGACTGAGGTAGAGGAATTCTTCAGGAAAGCAACTCTGCAGGCTGGATCAGCCTCAAACCACTTTCATTACGCAGTCTAGACAAGACCTCCAGAAACCCCATGACAGGCTCCTTCCTCCCCAAACCTCACCCCACTTTCTTCCCTGATGACATCTCCCTCCAATTACATTGAACACTGAATAGCCCAGCACCTTTAAACACATGGTAATGCAATGCTTCCATATGCAACCATGCTCAACACACTGTCTCGCTGAATAGGGTTCATACAAATAGTTTGCATTAAGTCTTAAACTCAAATGGCAAAACTAGAGTTGATGAAGCTGAAAGTCTGACTTCAAGTGGCATTCTATTGCATTTTTCCAAATAGCAAGTTGGAAATTTAAACTTTCCAGGATAATTGGAGAACAGCATTAAATCAGTAATTCTCAAATCCAAATCACCTTTATTATTCTTCTGTACACATACATACGCTATGCTTTTTTATTATTATAAGATTATTAAATTTAGAAAATATTTAGTCGAAATTATGCAGAGGCATTTTTATTAATAATGATTTAGAAATTCTGACTGTGGATGTATCAAATTCATTATGAATAGTCATATTTTGGTTAATGACTAATTATTATTATTAATGATTATTTTAATAATAATGATTCATTATTAGTTATAATTATGTAACTTAGTAGTTAATAAAAATTGTCAATATATATATATATATATATATATATAAATTAGCATCAAGTCATCTAGTGACCTTCTCAGAAATGTAAATCCAATAACACATCATATGTGACATTTCAGACATTTTTATCTTTCTCTTGTAATTTTATTATCTTAATTTTCCGAACAAAAACACATATCAGAATTAGTATTATCCAAACATGGAGAACATCACCTCATTTCAATATCCATCTACAGTCTACGTATGAACTAAACTGCTTTATCAGTAACACCAGATGTACATTAGCTTCACCATCCATACAATTTGTTGATCCTCAGGATGTCAGTTTCAGACATTTCCTGCCTCTGACCAATTTTGACTGTTGGATCAGGAATGGGGGTGATGGTTTCCTTCCTGGGCTGAGTGGGGAAAGCCGTTCTTCCACAGTGTTTTGATTGTTGGTGTTCAGTTTTTGGAAGTTGTAGGCCAAATCAGGAGAGATGTATTCCCATTTGATCTTGACGTACTGGTCACGGTCACTCCTGGTTTGTTCATGGTAGAAGCCCAGGGCATGATTAAGCTCATGTTGAACGATGCCATGGTACACACAACTGTACCTGGTGAGGGAGACCACCTGTTTGCCACCTGTTTTACCAAGAGATCCATCATTGTTCTCAATACTAAGGTAATCAGTCTGAGATGATCTGGGGATGAAGATGATGCAGGTTTTGATATTGAAGGTTGTCATGGCTTTCTCAATAACTGAACGGTCATAATTGAATTACTGTTTAATAATTTAATTACTGGAGAATTACTGTTTAAGGGACCTAAACTGAGATTTTCTTCCAGGAACAGTTGTTGTTAAAGCAGAAGATAGCATTTCTGGTTTTGAAAAACACCATGTCTCCTTCAATCAAGAGTTCAGATGATTCATTGTTGGAGTTCAAAACCTTTGAAGTGATATCCACATTTTCTGACATGGGTTCAGACACATCTTCAGAGCTTCTCTCTGTGAGAGGAGATGCCTGTGAAAAGCCAACCAACAGCAGAAGAATAGAGACGGAGGCTCTTGTGTCCATGCTGCCTCTGTGTGTGGAGTTGTTCAGAATCATAGAACAATTTCAAAAGTTATATTTAATGAGAAAGAACAGTGTAGCACAGTAAGAGAAGGATCCTTGAGGAAAAGAATATTGAACTCAAATTCAAATTCCATTTATTTGTCACTTATTATATCAGTTCACTATGTTCACTATATCAGTTCATTATGTCCCATGTGCCATTTGATATGGCACTGTTATATATGTGCACATTGGTCCAGCACCTCTAGTAAGGTGTCTACCTTAGCATAATTTGGTGCTATGTTTTCTCCAATAAGAAAGAAAAATCACAGAAGATATCTTTTTTTAACATATCAATCATTTCCCCTAAACAATGAGATTAAATGGAGAGAAAATTTAAACTTTTTGGAAAAGTCTGTGTCTCAGATATGTGTCTTAGATATGTTTCTTGAGAAAAAGACCAAACAATTTCATAAATACCTCCATTAAAGTTTTGGAGGAAATCTCAACAATGCCAGTCAAAAGTCTGCAATCAAAAGTCAATATTATTGAAGATTTCAATATGAACTATACTCATCAATTTTACACAGAATACAGATTTTAGCTACAATCTACATTTATTTTACAGTTCCATACTCTGTACTTTATCAATTGTCTCATTTGTTAAACAATTTTAAGAATTTTAAGAGAAACATCTGAGACAAAGTTGATACTTAAATGAAACACAGCTGAAATCTCCAGATCTCCTGAGGTATTAAAGAGTACCGCCTGAGAAACAAATATTTCCTGGGGGATTTCTTATAGTCAGATTTGAGTAAAGCATTGCATGTATCATATGCCAAGAATGCAATTCCCTACAATGCCTGTGACGATCCCAGCAAAAAAAAAAAAAACGAAATGGTAGGCTAAAAAAAATTAATCATTCAATACAGAAAAGTATTGTTAAAAAGTGTAATAATAAATGTTGGTGCCCTACATGCTAATGCCTAACTTCACATAAATGCTTTTCTTGTGAGAAGCACTAGTTTATGACACATGGAGTTGGTGCCTATGTAGAGTGTTCCAAATCGATCACCTAATGAGGTCTCATTTCAGTTTGAATGGGGTTTAGAAGGCTGATGCATATGTAGGCAGTAAAAAACACAGCAGCTTACTAGGTTTGAAGTGACAGTACTGTGCATATATTTGCATACATCTGTGAGTATTCTTTATGAGATTGAATGTAACACTGTATTAAATGTGCAGTGTCAAAAAGCTGTACATAATTTGTTTAGCAACCACACTATTCACACACATATGAATAATCAAAATGTCAGAAAATAAAAGAACACCATTAACAGCATTAAGTGATAATGGTTATAGTTTGTGTATAGTTGTGTATATAACTCCTCCCATTAAATCACACACAGCTTTCCATTTAATTTATATATCCATGTTTGTTTCCAGAATGCTACATGTGCACATATGTGAGATTGCTGCTTTCCACAGTTTATGGACTATTCTGTGGAAGATATCATGGGAAATCTACACCAAAATATCTTCTAGAGATATTATAGACAGAAAGAGGGTAGAGGTGCAATAAACAAGAGAAACAGAAAAGAGTAAGCGAGAGAGAGAGAGAGAGAGAGAGAGAGAGTGAGAGAGTAAATACTGACAATGATAACAAATAACAGCTGTTGGCATCTCTTCAGCGCCTCTGTACTCTACATGAGTTTGTGTACTTGAGTATGATTGAAGCTGTGGAAAATATTACACACACATAGTAAAAAAAGTATTATGTAACAATTCCAGTGTAGTTATGGTCTAATAGAAACTACCTTAAAAGTCACCATTCTGACAAAAACGACAAAACAAAAATTGAATGAATTGGCTCAGTAATTGTATATTAAATGTCTGTTAATAAAAGCAAGACACATTGTTATGCATAAAGCGTTACACTTTATTTTGATGGTCCTCTTTACACATTCTGTTGACTACAAGTAACATTGCACCTACATGTTAACCAAGGGTGTGCAGTGGAGCCAGTGTTTGTATCTGTAGCCATCTCAAAATTATTCATATCTAGATTGGCAGAACATTGGAGAACATGAACATGAAAATATTGAATGAAAATATTCAGCAGTTCAAAATAGCTAAACAACTTTATCTATCTTTATCTTTATCTATAGGTCTGTCCCTAACAATATAAACCGAGTAGAACTAATAAATGTGGGTCAGATCAGGCCCATACATTATAAACTGTGTAGAACCAATTGGTTAGGACCACATCTGGCTCGCACACTCTCAACTGAATAGAACCAATGGATGCAGGTCACCTATGGTCCATACTCAGTTGCAAACAGAAATGATGAGTGTGGCCCAAATTTGGCCCAGAAATCATTAAATGAGTAAATGGTGGTGGTCCAAATTTGGCCCATTGTGTAATTTAAAGGAGAAACTGGTGCAGACCACTGCTGGACTTTTTGCCATAAAAAGCTGTCTTATTCAAAAAGAACAATACAACAGTATAAATGAACAATTAATTTTTTATTTGTAATACAAATTTAAATTACATTAAATTTAAATGATATAATTCAAATGACACTTTTTCCATTTAAACTCAATTCAGAAAATAAAACAAATAGAAAGTTAGAACAACACTTCACGCTGAAGGTCAGCCATGGATTTTAAAAACTCACAGATGAAATGGTTAGACATATCAAATAGTAGAAATGTGTATGATTCAGTGTCTTAGTTAATATTACTACATATAAGCTCTGATTTATAACAGTAGCAAAGAGAGCTGTTATCCAGTTTACACAAGTGACTACTAACAAACTATCATTAGTGTATTAGTAGAGTATTAATAGGCTGATAGGGGTAGGGTTAATAGAATAAGGGGTTACAATTAGTAGAATAAGTTGACATGTATTTGCAAAGTTACTTATAGGCAGTAGAATCTCTATTAGGGGACCATTGTTAGCAGATATTAAGACAGGTCTCTGTCTTAATATTCAACAGAATGTCAAAAGGAATCATCAAAATAAAGTGATATTGGTTAAAATTGAAGTCTGTTGAGCTTTATTCTGTTTTTAACTTTTTGGCTTATTATTTACAAGGCATATTTGGTTGGGACATGTTTTGTGACATGATCAGGCCTCTGCTGTTAAATTTCTTTATCAAATCAAGGCCCTGAGCATTTGGAACACACCTGTTATGCTGGTTATCCTTCATTTAACAGACAGCCTAAAGCAACCAACAGTATGATTTAACTGCAAAAACAATCATCCTTTAGCAACCTGAGGTTAAGTGTTTTGCTCAAGGGTGCAATGACGTGGTCTTCACCCACTTCTCCAGTGCCTACTGTCTAGATGGATTTGACAAGTTCTTGTCCATATACACAACTGGGGGCTGTTAATCTTTTATCACCATTCAGTGGTTTGAAAGATGATCACACTTTTTATCTCACTTAGAGAAGATATCTTTTGGGTTTTTTCATGAATTAAATTGCAAAGTGTGATGGAAGGAAATTGATGAACTTTACTATATCAGCCTTCTTCATGACCAGGAGCACCTTGCAGTGATGTTACTGTGTCCAAGTTATCCAGTCCTTGTATGGGCACTCAGTACTGATTTAGATTTCAGACCCAGACACTTAGTTCACTAAGACACTTGATTTTTCATAGGGTACTGTTACCAATACAGATATGACTGGAAAATTAACTCAGAAATCATGGAGGGTCCAAGATAATATACTTCCAGTGTCTAGAGCCTACCTGAAGTTAGCAGTCTGAGCCTGCTAAATGTGGGATTTCTGTGACAAGCATTAATTGCCTACGGATGATAAGCTAGTTAGACTCCATTTTTTAAGCATGTCAGGACTTGATGCTTTTTATTTGTTTAACGGCTGTTATGGCTACAGTAGGTAACACTGTTCAGCTGTTTATTTGTAGGTATTGGTCGACTATGGCTTGCACCTTGTTACAATCTCATGTCTAAAGCTCAGGTCTTATAACCAGATGGTTGCTGATTCAAGCTCTTCAAGGGGCAAGCCATGCAACATCACCACTGTGTCCTTTAAGCAGAGTTCTTAGAAATAAAAAGGACTTGAAAAGGATGAATGGCAGCTTTATGTCAGTTCCATACATTAGCTCATAGTAGACTATTTCCACTTTTTCCTAATTGTTATTGATGATATAAATGTTCAGAAAACTAAATAGCTGTTAATGTGAACATTTTCTCTTTTGTACTGGGTATGCTGCTGGATTTGTGGAAATGGACATACTTTTTTGCTTATTACATGTATTACATGTAATGTATTGCTTCTCATGCTCTGTACAAGTTTGCCTGAGATGTTTCCCATTTTCTGTATCTGTTTACATTCTAATTTTGTTGACTTGCTGTTTTTTCAGGTTTCTTGTTTTGCTTTGTATGTCTGGATTTCTTTTCTGTTGCCTGCACATCTCTGCTTTGATCTCTCGTGGCCTGCCCCTGTGTTTTGGCTGTCTCAGCTGCTCTTCAGATATCAATGACTTCCTCTACTGTGAGATCGGATACACTTAAAACCTCTGATTTCAAATGCTGATCATTAATCCACAATTTAGTTCCCGATCATGCCATTCTCTGCATTGCTAAATGTAGTCTTTTTTTTCTTTTATTAGCTCAGTCACATCCAGAGCCTGTGAGATATTCCTATTTGATATCTCAGACTCCTGACCAAAGTGGATTTCTGTTGTCTGATGCTATGAAGATTACATTTTAGAAAATGTGTTAAAATGTGTTTTTGTAGGCATACAGTAATCAACAGATTTCATTTAGATTCAGATCATCAGATTTACACATTCACCTTCAAAATTTCAAAATCCATCTCTCAATATGCAAAAGTCCTCTGGTGACTTTCCGAAGTACATCACTGGTTATATTTCAGAAACATTTTTAGTAGTTTTCAATAGTATTTTAATTAGCTTCATTTTACTGACACAATCACACATATCAGAATTGGTACCAACAAAAGACAGAGAACATCACCTCAATTTCAATATCCATCTACAGTCTACATAAGAACTAAATTGATTTATCAGTAACACCAGATGTACATTAGCATCAGCATCCATATAGTAAAGTGAAGTGAGTATGGTAACCCATACCTGAAATGTGACATCTGCATTTAACCCATCACTGGTGAGGAGTGAACACACAGTGGGCAGCACGCTACTGCTCCTAGGGAAAACCTTCTGATTACAAGCCTCACTAACCAGTAGGCCACAACTGTCCCCTATACAGCTTGTTGATCCTCATGATGTCAGTTTTAGACATTTCCTGCCTCTGACCAATTTCCACTGTTGGAACAGGAATGGGGGTGATGGTTTCCTTCCTGGGCTGAGTGGAGAAAGCCGTTCTTCCATAGTGCATGACGGACCCATACTCATATGGAGTGTTTTGATTGTTGGTGTTCTGATTGACTGACATATTGGTCACGGTCACTCCTGGTGTACTCATGGTAGAAGCCAAGGGCATGATTGAGCTCATGCTGAATGATGCCATAGTACGCACAACCGTACCTGTTGAGGGAGACAACCTGTTTGCCACCTATTCTACCAAGAGAAGAGTAACACCCATCTTTGTTCTCAATACTGATGTAATCAGTCTGAGATGATCTAGGGATGAAGCGTATGCAGGTTCTGTTCTTAAAGGTCATCATGGCTTTCTCAATAACTGAATGGTCATAACAGGAGAATTCAATGCTCACTGTGTAAGGGAGCTCAGCTAAGATGCTAGAGTTTTTTTTCCAGAAACAGTTGTTGTTAAAGCAGTATTTCTGGTTTTGGGAAACACCAGGTCTCCACATGATGTCCACATTTTCTGGCATGGGTAAAAACACATCTTCAGGGCTTCTCTCCATGAGAGGATATGCCTGTGAGCAGCAGAACAATGGAGAAGGAGGCTTTTGTGTCCATTTTGCTTTAGTGTGTAGAGTATTTTTCTGTGTCGTGGTTTGGTGTCTGTGTGCTGTCATACCTAGGCTTTATATTCATCTATGTTAATGGGACCACAGGGGATTATAGGTAGGTCTTAGTGTCTAGGGCCCTAAAGGGAGGGAACTCTGACCTCGCCGGTTTATCCAAAAGCTTACTGATTTAGAGATGCTATGTAATGAAATCATTTAATGGTAGAACAACATATTCAACTGTAAATATGGCAAATAACTTTAGAATGGTGTTTTGTGGTATGAGTGAAACAGTTATAATGCTTTTCAAATCTGTGTTATGAAGAGATGTGCATAAGGTAAAAGTCTTTGAGAGTTTGTGTAATGATATATCAGTGTGAGTTAATGTGCTCTCTGTGACACCACAGGCATCTGGCTCTTGTACAGACATTCATCCTGCCACCCCTCCCTCTCTCTCTTTCTCTGTCTGTCTCCCTTATTTTTCACATATGCATTTTTCTTATGACTCTTATTCAGTCTCTATATTGTCTAATGTTTATTTTTATATGTTAAGGGGTCTACAAAACTTTTAATGTATATCAAAGGCCCAAACAAGATGAAGTTATTTGAGATAACTAATTTAAACAGCATGAAACATTGAAACTCTAATCAAAAATCAGTAACTTCTAATAAAGTCCATCTGAATACTTTACACAGTGTATTGTCACAACGCCTCGCAGTCAGTGCTGTAATTTATTTGCTGCACGTTTTTTTTATTGTGGTGTTGTTCATTTCAAATTCCTGTTAAGACACTAATAGTCAGGCTTACATAAGTTTTTATATTTTTTTTAATTTTTAAAATATTTGTTCTCTGCTAGCTCTCATATTCGTATTCATATGTGATTTGCTCTAAATTCACTTTTTACCTCCCCATTCTCCACCCTCATTTCTCACTCTCTTTCTTTACTGGGATCTCTCTGTCTTTACTGACTCACTTAACCTCTTCCCATCTCTAGACATCCTTCTGAGTCTCTAATGATGTCAGTGGTTCGTTAGTAGCCCAGCACAAACAGTACAAAGTGTCTCTCTCTCTCTCTGTCACATACTCTCAACCTCTTCTATTTTTTCCTGCTGTCTTTACAGCCTTGTGGCACTTCTTAATTTTAACAACACACAGTAGTCAAACTAATTTGAGTTACAGTATGCAGTGTGTGAACACAAATCCATGTTTTCCAAAATCAGTGGGTGGCCCCTGCCAATTTTCCAAACTGCACTCTGGTGGCCGGTCTCATAATGAGCCATACATTGTATCTAAGTGAAAATAAACCAAGTTTTAGGGGTGACACATTGTGTAACCAGGTGCAAAGCAATATATTTTGGTACGTAGCTTCTGATGGTTCCATTTACACTATGACTCCTCCCACAATTAAATGCGATTAGTCTGGAATCCTGCTTTAAAAATAAAGATATCCCGTTTCACATATAGGAAAAAAAAAAAGGTTGTGATAACGTATCAACATTCCAAACCTACCATGAGTAAAGTATCACATTACTTATCACCCTGCAGAAACACCAAAGTCATCACTGTTCACAAGGAAACAAAACTTGATAACAAAAAACAAAAAAAAACAGCAGCAGCCACTTAAACTTATGTTGTATATAATAAGGGTTAATAATATGTACTGGGACAGAGGGAAAATAAACAATTACAGCATTGTGCTACCTGAAAAATGTAAAGAGGACCAAAGAGGACTAACCAGTCCTAAACTCAAATTCATATTACTTAATGCAAATTTCACCATTTAATTTCACCATGTACATTTTTTGCTCTCTTGTTGCTTGCAGTAGCCACATTGTTAAATCTCCCTTCCTTGAAACTGTCTGTAACACTATATACAGTTTAGTCAATGCACGACGTTGTCAGCAAATACACAAAGCAAACAAGAGGCAAGTAATAATGCTGCTGGTTTATTTAACCATAGAAAACAAACAGCAGTAAAACATCAGCAAAGGATTCAGAGTAATCATAATGATAAACATCAACAATGTTTATGAACAGGCAAGTTAACCAAGAGAAGATTAGCTTTGTAGCTACTTGGCTTCAAAATGTTTAGAGTTTTTCTGTGTAACAGGTCCAGGTGCTCAGGAGAGTGTAGGAGATAAACCACAATGAGGAGATCAATACAGAGAATCCCAGGTAAGTAAAGAAGGAGAACCGGGGAAATCTGTATAGCTAGCATGTAGACCAGATGAAGAGGTGAGGAGTGACTGTTGTTTAAATAGAGTTGGTGATTAGCAGAGACAGGTGTAAGTAATTCGTTGGTGCACTGTGGGGTATGCACTGGAAGGGAGTGAGCCCAGTGGTAGATTGTCTGAGGACATTTTGTGCATACTTGACCCATGGGAGGTAACAGTTCCAGCTGTGCTGGTTGTTGTGGCAACAGGTCCACAGATATCTCCCAATTTCCTGGATCGTACGTTCAGTCTGGAAGTGGTAACCGGAGGATAAACTGATGGTGACTCCAAGGTGTATAAAGAAGGATTTCCAGACTTGAGAGATGAACTGGGGCCCACGACCTGAGATGATATCTTCAGGTAAGCCAAAGTTCCAGAAGCTGTGTTGAAATAGTAGTTCTGTAGTTTCAAATGACATGGGAAGACCCTTTAAAGGAATAAGCTTGCAAGCTTGGGCCTCCCAGCGTAGCAGGTTCAGCTTGTGTGGCAATGTGAATCTGTTCAACTAAATCCCACAGAATGGGACTTACCACTATGGCTGGAGGGAGGATGGTTTCAGTGTGAGAAGTGTCATCTGATTGATACATGCATGAAAAGGGAATCAGCTCGAATATTCTTTGGTCCAGGTCAGTAGGTTATGTTAAAGTGGAATCTGGTAAAGAGAGCCCAATGAGCTTGCCGGGGGTTAGCCTTTTTGCATTCTGGATGTATTCGAGATTCTTATGATCGGTGGTAACAGTAAATGGGTGTTGTTCCCCCTTCCAGCCAATGTCTCCATTCTTCTAGGGCTTGCTTGACAGCCAACAGTTCACAATTTCCAATATTGTAGTTCTGCTCCTCTGGGGTTAGCTTCCTAGAGTATTAAGCACATGTAGAGGCTTACCATGGTATTGAGAAAGTACCGCTCCAACCCCTAGGGTAGAAGCATCAATTTCTACTACAAATGGGATTTAATCAGTAGGGTGTCTGAGGATCGGAGCTGTACAGAAGGCTTGTTTGAGGTTTTTAAAGGCTTGGAGGGCTTTGGGGGTCCAGGACAGAGACTTGGGATGTTTACGGAGCAGTGAGTATACTGAAATTTTGAATGAACAATAGAAATTTGCAAAACCAATAAAACGTTGAAGTTCTTTAACAGATGTTAAAGAATGTTTAAAGAATGCCCATCAGGATGTTAAAGAAACAGTGGTTTTGGCCAATGGGACTGATGACATAACTAAGGAAATGGATGGTGGACTTAAAGTACCCCAGGGGCTCTTGTTTTTGGTCTGCAGTGGGCTCTGGTTCCTGGTCTGTGAGGGGTGCAGCATGGTGTGGATTTGACTCTGGGGCTGGCATGTTGTCATTGAAGTCCTCCACCACCTCACCCACGGTGAAAGGGGACCCACGTTTTGAAAGCACCAGCTCTACAAAATCAAATCTCCCTCAAATACCATAAATGAAAGAGGGATTCTTTTAACTGTGAGTCCAGCATAGAAAAACAAAATGAAAGTACTGATATGATAGTGGGTCTGATTTGCAAGGTCCAGAAACTCACAGGTGAGGTCCTCGAGGGAGCGATTATTCTGGGTCAGCAGAAGCAGTCATACAATTTCCAAATCCATTTTAATCACCATTTCAGACTGGTCCTTTTGTCACAGTGTTGTGAGAGTAATCCAATGAAACATGAAGATGATCTTAAAATATACTTTTAATAAGAAACACAGGAACACAGCAGAATTCAAAAACACCACAACCAAAATGAGGACTAACAAAGAACTGAACAAAACCAGGGAGTGTATATACACAAGCGAAACTAAACAAGACACAGGTGAAACTAATCATAACTAAGGACAACTCAATGTGTTACCACAGGAACAGACTACAAACTAATGAATCAACTCAGAGCAACTTGGAATAGAATGCATGGGCAACAAAGGCAAAAACAAAACAAAACAAGAATATGACAGTTATTTAAGTCATATTCTTGTTTTAAGGTTTTAAGATTCTTTTTTAATTCTGTGACATTTTGAAAATGTCTAATAAGGAGCGTGCATGCTTGAAACGTCACAAAACGAAATGTTTGTGAGAAATGTTGTTTTTGGGGCTTTGGTGTGCCAACCTTTCATATTGTTCTGCTAAAATGTTCCACTAACAATAGTATTTTTATGCTGACATTTTTAGAATGTTGGCCAATGACACATAAGACTTTGTAGCTTGTAGCTTGTACTACTGCAGGAAGTAGTTACTTTTATTGATATCTTTGAGAGAACTTTTGAGAACAATCAATATTCTGAGAATGTTCCCTGTTAGCCGGATTTTTAGACCTTTGAGGAGGACCTGGCTTGTTTGTTCGGTTTTCAGGCACTTATGGGCCATGTGAAGGGGCTGATGTACAGGCACCATTGATAATCGGCTCATTTGGTCTGCTGCTTGTGTTTTGTGTAGTCAGAGCAAAAGAGAAGGAGGAGACAAGGATCATGTCCTCTTTGGGAGAAGTGCTAACTTGGACAAGGAGAGGAATTTTTTGTGGTTTATTCAGAGAGCAGCTCCATCTGTGTAAACTGGCGCTTGCCAGGATGTCGACTCCCTCGCCTTTCTGCACATACACACGCTTAACCCCTTCAACACTCTACACTCCCTCGCCTTATAACTATCACACATTAAAAACAATATTATTCCTAACTAACAATATGACTTCTCATAGTTGCAACACATAGAAGTAAAAAACTGACAAAACAACACACATACCAACAAACATCTATCTATTTTTTATTCACTGTGAAAGATTCTAAGTTTGTGTAGACTACTCAAAAATACTAGAACTATAGTTTCCAAATTCAGTTACCTCAGGTAATTCTTACGCTAAAACTGTGCTAACTTGCTATAAGCCACCATTTTAATCACTAAAAATAACAAGAATGCCAGAAAGATTGTTTGAAGGAATATTAAATTGATTGCTATATTAAATGTATTTGTTGGTTATAGAGTCAAGAGAGATACAGAATGTCAGAGCTAATTTTGCAGTGTCTTTACCAAATGGTCAATGGTCAAATGAAGGCAGTTTAAAGAGGTTATGTAAGTATTTGCTAAAGCAGTTTGTGTCCTGCCTGTTGAAAATGTGACTAAGCAGACAGTCAGTCTTTTGTGTGTGTGTGTGTGTGTGTGTGTGTGTGTGTGTGTGTGTGTGTGTGTGTGTGTGTGTGTTATTACTTTCAATATTGTACTGCTGAGAGTGAGTTTCTATATATTTGTGCAATGACATCTGCATACTGAAGTAACTCGGTCACGTCGCTATGAACCACTAGTGTGACTGGGGAAAATAGGCTAACCTCTAAGCAAACACACATGTACACACACGTTGGTCCAGACAGGAACACTTCATCTCCCTCTGCTGGAGACATGTTCTGCAGGAAACTCAAGCAAACTCCTGGAAATAAAAAACTGTGATTTCCAAACGTCTGGAAAGATACTAGACTGAGATTAACTGGGTGTTTTCTTAATATTTACAAAGTTTCAAACAGGCTAACTTTTTCATACATTTGGGTGGGAAAAGAATCTTAAACATTGACAGATGTCTGTGTGTGTTTCTGCTGCATGTGTTTGAGTGTGTACATGAGAGAACGCAACAGTTTGCAAATAAAAGAAACGGACACTACAGCAGATGCATTTTGAGATCTGATGTTTTTAATTAGACTTTTTAATTAGATCTTTAAAGATCTAATATAAGCTCCTACTCAGGAAAACTTTAAACAGATGATCAGTTTGATCAGTATGTACTGTATTATTGCTTTATTTTTTTATAAACCAGGTGTAATTAAAAAAGGATATCTTTAAAACAGCAAAAATGTTACAAATTATGGTTTCGGTCATAGATGACATTTTTACAGCTCAAAACAAAGTGTCAAAAATTTAATAAAAGTGGATAAAAGTGCATTGTAATCGTGTTTAAAATATTATCTTCCACCTCCTTCATAGCCTGTGTTATTGTCATTAGTGTCTTTAAACTCTTTGTCTCTCTCTCTCTCACTCTTTCTCAATGTCGGTCTTCCTCACCTTCTTTGTCTCTGTAGGACTCATGCTCCATGACTCACTGGGCTGTCCCTGGCACACTGACTGGAAGCCTCTGCTTCATGAGTGGAACTGGAACTCTGCCCAGCTCTTCTCTAGTCCCAGAGTTAACCCCTTCCTATATTCACTGCCTCTGGATCAGCTGTGCTCCAAACTTAACCCCTTACTGATATCACTGGATACTGAAACCTGAGTACAGTGCAGTTTTAAGACTTACTAAATCTGTTTTCAAACTTCCAAACTTTCCAATTTACTTCCTAACAAATGCCTATTTTAGACTTCTTGACAAAACACCTTGTGTATGTATATTGTGTATATTGCTAATGTATAGTATGGAAGTATGAAACATTCGCACTACAGCCACAAATGATGGTTGAGAAAAGGTATGTTTTATTTTTCTGAAACAATCTTAAAATATAAAAAAATCTAAATATCTAAATATCAAAAAAAAAAAAATTATATGATGTATATTTACTATACATATATGTAGTGGTTTGAAGTAATTTCAATATAATCCTTTAAATTTATTAAACTTAAATTTTTTAAAACTATTTTTTAAACTTAAAAAATAGGAAATTATTGTATTTAGAAACTCAAAAATGTTCCGAAAAAGTATCAAGGGCTTGGGGATCAGACAAATTAAATAAATATACTTTGTCATTTTCTGAAACCTCCTTAACCTCCTTTTACTATCAGACATCTAATCTTTAAATAAATAATAAAAACACTCTATAATATGATGACACCAAGAAGGGTCATAAAATCAATGGTTGTTAACTTTTCTAGACCATGTTCAGCTATTTATATAGACAAAATTGGTCTTACTTCTCTCTTCCTTCAAAGTCAGAATTCTATAGTCAGAATCTGATAAATAAAATTGAAACTTACAACGTTTCAGATTATTTTATTGTTTCGACTCTTGATATGGTATAACAAATACAACCACAATTCAAAAAAAGTTGGAATGCTGTGTAAAATGTAAATACAGATGTAGATGTTAAAAGAAGAGGGGATGCTACACAATGGTAAACATGCTCCTGTCCCAACTTTTTTGTTTGGGTGTTGCTGTCATCAAATTCAAAATGAGCTAATATTTTGAATGGAATAATTAAAATGTCTTGCTTTTAACATTTGATATGTTGTCAATGTTCTACTGTGAATAAAATATGGGCATATGAGATTTGCAAATCATTAGCATCCCAACTTTTTTGAATTGGGGTTGTACATGATGTCCATCAAGACTCTGTGATGAGTTGTAGACTGACCCAATCCCTTTTGACCACCTCTAGGACACCCAGGTGCAGAGTATACAGGGACACAGCTGCCATGATCCCCGGCAACTTCTGTAAGTGCTTTAGAGTGATGGCATGACCTAACTTGATCCTGAAAACCACTGCCAGGATTGACTAAATATATGCGTGAGGCAGTTGTGCTTTCTGTGAGAAGGATGGATGGATATATGCAAGTACATGTCCTTTAGCTCTATTGTGACAAACCACTCCTCAGATCTGATTTGATTAACCCTCATAGGAATAGTCAGCTTGAACCTGAATCTCCTCAAAGAATGGTTCAATTACTGCATATCTAAGATAGGACGCCCATCCTTCCTTGGAACTATGGGGTGTAGAACCTAGATTCCCAGTCTGGGGGAGGAATACATTCTATGGCCTCCTTCACCAAGAGGGAGTACACTTCTTTTTCCAATACCTGACCCTGCTCCAGGTTTAGAATAGTCCAAGCCACTCCGTTGAACTTCAGTGGGTGAGACCCGAATTGTAGCCTGTAATCTTTCTCTGCATGCAGTACTCTTCCATGCCTTTCCATTCCTTCAAAAATCTTCTAAGGGAATTAGCCTCTCGAAGCCAAGCTGGGGTGTTCTGTTTGGATCAACTACGAAACCCTGAAGTGGAAGACCACCAGAGAATAATCAAAGTCAACAAAGTCGGCAAACAGAAACCCTGGGAAGCTGCAAACTCTTCAGGTGGACACTGCAGGGTTTGTCAAAAACTGATGTGTCCCAAAGCAACCGAGCAGTGGGATGCAAACATACATTTTTCCAAAGACAATGTGGAGGAGTAGATCTCAACCACTTCCCATGTGGGGGCTGCCCTTAGAGGCCTGCAGCTGGCACTGGATTCTCTTTTCCAAAGCCCCTTCAAAAAAATAATAGTCCTCAGATCCGTTTACTGCTCTGAAGGCCTCAGACAGGAGAGCTCCTTTAGTCCCCAAGCCCTTTTGGGGGGAGCCCTGTGAGCAGTGCTCTCCTGCTGTTGTTGTCTGTAAGAGGTGCTCATTGACGGCTGGGGCTGCTCCCTAGAATCGGTCCCATGAGCTTGAGAGTGGCAAGGTAGAAATCTTTAAAAAAGGCTGACCATTTCTTTGCCTCCTAAAACCTCTCAACGACTGTTTACGGCATCACTGAAAAGTCCAGAGGGTGAGAGTGGGGCATCAAGGGAATCAATTGGCCTCTTTCCCAGATGCCTAACAGATTCAACCACAAATGTCTCTCCATGGCCACTAATGCTGTCATGGAGTGACAGATGGCACAGGCCATCTCCTTAGTGGCATGAAGAGACAGATATCACCAGGCTGAGTTATTTTAGGAGGTTAGGCTGATATGCTTGCAAGATGGCCAAAGTGTGCAGACAAGCATCAGCATGACCCACCGCCATATAAGCTACCTAGTACAACAGGATTTTGGGTGAGCGATAACCAGCTAAAGCCTCCTCAAACTGTGCCATCATCCCATAATCATTCTTCCATAATCTACACAATTTATTGTATTCCCTATTGCTATCATACGACACAGAGCAAGTTCCCTTAAAAGGGAACCCTGTTAAATTTTTAAACTAGTTTACATTTTAATGATCTTACTCATTGGTGCACATTATTCAAAAAAAAATCTGTAATCTTACTGTAATAGTATGCTCTGTTGCTAAAAATACATTTCATATCAGCTTACGTCACCACACCTTTATATTTTAAACCTCACCCATCAAGCCTGCTGTCATATGGAGACCACTTTTCACCATCCATTTCTCCATGGATAAATCATGTGCTGTCCTACATATTATGCTTATTAAATACCCTGTTTCACTTGGAAATACAAACCTTTACAAATTCTAACCTTTAACTTTTGTATGGAGTGCTGATGTGAATCCAGGCATCTCTGTGTCCCTGTAAATTAAACATCACCACTTTCTCTGTGTCTCCCTTCATCTTCTGTCCCACACAGCAGTGTCATAAGCTCATACTGGCCATATCAGTGTTTTAGAGACGATTTCACACACACACACACACAGTGCACGAATATTAACTGCACTCATCTGAGTCACCCTTAGTAAGAAGTTGTGCAAGCTAGAACAAGATCCAAAGACTCCCACATAACTGACTAAGTTGGTCCTGCGTGTGTGTCTGTTGGTTTGACCTACATTATGAGACCTCACAACATAGGAAAATCTGACATTTGCTGCATTGTGAACTCAACTGTCCAAAAGTACTAACTAAATCTTGTTTTAATGGAATGGAAACTTAATCATGCAAAAAGGTTACTTTGAGGGTTATTTTTAGAGGAAAGAAAATATAATTAGCTCAGTATAAAACCGTTAAGTCCATGGAAATGCAAAATGCAAAAACCAGTACCAATGTGTGTGTGAAGATTTGGCCTTCTGTTCTACATACTGTGTATACATAGGTCTAAACTTTACAAAAACATACTGTAGTTACTATAATTGTTAAATGCTATCTACAAACATAATGGACATCCAAAAATAAGTTCTTTAGTGTTTATTGGCACATTAAATCATCACATACTGATGTATGGGGTCTTGCATGAGAACCCCATCCCTTCAAGTAGTAGAAAAACACACTAATGAACAATTACCCTGAGAAGAAAGAGCCAATGACTCGACAGGAGTTGCCTGTCGAGTCATGCTTACCCGGAGACTCCCCCACTGGGTCAGTCCCTGTGGACCTCCCAGTCCTCTGCAGAGGGGATCAGAGCTGCTGGATGACAGCGTGGACCTTTCTGGGAGGCCCATGGTGCTCCGGATGAGGAAAGGATGCCACTCACTGCGTCAGAGAGTAGGCTGTTCTCCTCTGATTCCACCTCCATACCACAGCCTGCTCGTCCCCAAGGGCATCCCCCTGTGGTTCCTATACTAGCTCCACTGCAGACTGAGGCTTTTCCTCGTCCCCATTGTAGAGCCAGCTGCAGGAAGTTGACGCCCACTTCTCAGGTCCCTAATAAGCCCTACAGGAGGACGGCTAAGTGATCCTAAGATCAGTGGCCCAGAGCCTGTCCCTCCAGCCAAGATGAAGTCAAGGTTTTATTGCCCATACTTTATCGTGCCCAAAAAAGGAGATGAGCTGTGGTTAGTCTCGGACCTGCGTGTCTTGAATCCATATCTGTACAAGTTACCCTTGCTTCAAGACTTAGAAACGCATCCTCAAGTGTTTATCCCAATGATTTGTTCACAGTAATTGACCTGAAGGACACATACTTCAGGAGACTCACGTCTCAATTCTGCCTTGACACAGGCCGCTCCTTTAACTATCTTTAAATACCTCAATTACTGGCCCATTCTGGCCCACTCTTGAGAGCAGTTGTGCGAACACAGGGACCTGGTGCTCTGGCACCTCAGCCATTTGGGGTTCGGGTCAACTGGGAAAAGAGCAATCTCTTTTCTTGGTATGGTGTTGGACTTGGACACTATGGTGGCGCCCCTCTCAGAAGAACGTGCATGGTCACTGCTGAAATGCCTGAAACTGTTCAGGGGAAAAATGGCGGTCCCTGGGGCATATGGCGTCCATGGCCGAGGTCACTCCACACAGCCTGATGCAAATGAGACCGCTGAGTCCCGAGATTTTTTGGCATGCACTGTGTGGTTGTCATACCGTCCTGCTGTCGAACCTTCAGCCTTTGGTCGGACATTGCCTTTCTATGGGTCGGGATGCCCTTAGAACAAGTGTCCAGACATGTTGTTGTGACAACGCATGCCTCCAAGACGGGCTGGCGTGCTGTGTGCAACAGGGAGGCAGCTTCAGGCTCTTGGTTTACACCTTTATGCCTGTGGCACATCAATTAAAAAGTTGTTGTCAGTGCTTTTGGCCCTGCACAGGTTTCATCCGTTGTTTCGAGGCAGAAACGTGCTAGTTAGCATGGGCAGCACGGTGACTGTAGTGTACATCAACCACAGAGGCGGTTTAGGCTCACGTTGCATATCTCAACTCGTCTGCCATCTCCTCCTCTGGAGTTAGTGGTGAATCACTTCAAGCCACATATGTTCTGGTTGAGTCCAATGCCCAAGTTGAGTCCATGTCTCCTTGGAATGAGGGCTCATTCAACTAGGAATGTTGTCTCCTCCTCTAGCAGACATTTACAACACTTAACACCTTTGCGAAGCTCCACCCTGAGATTGTTGAACCTGTATTCCCATGTGTTGGGGCCCACTAGGTAGTGGGTGGGAGGACGTGTTTGGTGTCTTTGCTTGCTGTGCCCCAACCACAAACAACCCACCCCCCAAACCAACAACCCCCACCCCGAAACCCCCCCAACCCCCCCACACACACACACTTTGGCAGGAGGACATTTGTATGCTTTCACAGCGGATTCCTACTGGCGAACCTTGCAATGAGATTCCTCCAGCACCCATCGGTGAGCAGGTTCAGCAGAGGAGCCTCATGCCTGACCCCGTGCCCAAGGTCTGCCCTTGTACTGGGCTAGGTGCCCCATACCTAGTGATTCCCTATCGGTCATCGCCTATTTGTTTTCTCAATGATACGATTTCCCTGTGAACCTGTGTCTTTCCCTAGGCACTTCAATGCTGCCAGTATCTGTTGACAGTGGTGCTGTCCCTATAGGTAAGACCTGCACAGAGACCTCTTTCAAAAGTAGTACTGCCTAGTCAGTTCATACCTCATCTCCACACATTACCTCTTCAGCAGGGTAGGGCCTCTGCAGTGCCTATTCCCCTGAACAGTGCACTTTCCCCAGTGCTTTCTCATGGCTATATCCAAAGAGGAAGGAGATTTGACCTTTCTGGGGGGGACAGCAATAATCGCTGCAACCTCTCTGCGTCCAGGCTCCGCACCCTGTTTGGGATGTAATGGCCTGCCTGCATTGGGTGCAGGGAAGCTGTTGTACAGAGGCACACCTTGCCTGCCTGCATTTCTAGCCCATAATGTGGGTCGGCTTGTGGAGCTTTCCATAGAGACCCCATACATGGGAACATCTGAGTTACGTATACAACCCGTTTTCCTGAAGGAGGGAAATGAGACATTATGTCCTGCCTGCCACAAGCCTGATTTACCACTGATTGGCTGGGACATATTGCCTCATTTGTGCTGTGGAGTCGATTGCCTCGACTCCACAGCACAAACCTGAATAAAAAGCGAGCTGCAGCCAGATTTATATACCTGCTTCCAGGTAGACGTGACTCGCCCAACACAACTCCTTTGGCCAGTGCTCATTGGCTCTTTTTTTCTCTTGTGCCAATGTTTACTGGCACATTTTTCTGCTACTTAAAGGTGGTAGGGCTCTCAAGTGAGACCCCATACGTCAGTATATTGATGTAACGTCTCTGTTCCATCCTTCAGGGAACAAGGGTTACATACTTAACCAAGACGTTTTGTTTTATGACATCAGTCTGCACAACCCTTGCTCAAATCTTTTTGTTTGGAAATGTGTCTGAAAATTTCCAGACAGTGTTGAGTTTGTGAAGGTGGATGTTGGTTGACTGAACAAGCAACAAAATAATAAAATATTCAGAACTTTGCTGTTAATTGGCTGTAGGCTGTTATAAACAAACAATGCAGACATATGTGTTCCCCACATAATAAGCTCTTTATTATAATTTAAAATTATTATAAAACTTAAAATCACCTTACAAAACTGCCAGTATGACAAATACCTTTAGAAAATAACATTTTCTCAAATAATAAAATCATGCATTACACTTTAGTTACATCAAGAGTCACCTGCACAAAAATAAACCAAGATGAGGTCCTAGAATTCAAGAGAGAAACCCCCATCTTATTTAAACTACCACAGCTTGAACCCACTGCATGTGCCAATGAACGTGGTTTAAGAAAACAATATAAATATATGTGTAAATGAGAAGTGGGGCAAAGGTGACTGTATCAGAATCTTTGTTCCACTTTTTAAACCCTGTGGACCATAAAAACAGATCTCCACAGATTATTTTTCTGCAGCCCATGACATGTTTTAATTCACCATCACCTGAAGATAACAGGATGAAGGACAGGGATAATGAGAAGAAAAGGAAACGTGGGAAACGGCCAGGGAAGACAGATAGATTATGGGTTGAGTCTTTCTTTAATGCTTCCTCTCCATAATTCAATGTGGCCAACCTGGAGCTATTTCTGAAAAAGTAAAATATCAAAACTTAATAATATTTTCTTTTTTGAATAGTGCTGAGTTCAATATTATTTTGTTTTGAACCTTTTTTTTCCTCTGTTCACTGCTGCTTACTCCAGGATACAGTAGAACCTCACACACACACTCACACACATTTGCGCATAAATCACTTTCATTGAAGGGAAGTCCAGCTCAGTTTCTGGGAGGCAGGAAGAACAGAGGTTTGGAAGACAGTTTTTTTATGACTGACTGAAGGGGAATGCTTCAGATAAGGTGGTCTTTCAGACAGCTTTACCACACAGGTGTCCCTCTCCACATCCGGAGCAGATTGGATCATAATTGACCCAAACAGGATGTGGCAAACACCACAGGGTGCTTAAGCTCCAGATTACAACCCCTCATATAATCATCACATATGTTGGGGATAAATGTATTAGTCCCTCAAATACACATTGTACAAGAAACTGAACTTAACCTATGAATGAGCACAATGAATGAACAGCAGAGACATTTGAAAATCATAGTCGCATACAAACACACACACAGTTTCCTACCGTGTATGTACCAATGACCTGTGTATGCTGCCTCCCACTCTGAAGCTTTAGGCATATATATTATTTTAGTAGACATGAAACTAGAACTACAACTATGACAACCTGTTACCTTGAATTACTTTGTAAATTTTGCCGTGAAAATGGCAAGGCATTTCTTAAAATTACAAAATCCAATCTGGTTGACTGACTTTATGAATTTTTTTTGAGTCAAAGTGCACAGGTTTCTACAAGGTAGGAAAGTAAGTGCTTTAGAAAAAATATAAATACATTAAAACTAGTGACAGGATTTTCTTACTGGGAATAATCTACTATGCAGAGCAGACTTTATGCTGTAGTCAAAAGAATAATGCAAGAATAATGAATGCAAAATCTGCAGCTGCAGTCTACACTGTCTACACCTCCTAAATCCAGCCCAAATATGTGACCCAACTCTTACTGTTCCTCTCAGGACATGGATTCAGGGGTCACACCAGGACAGGATTTGAGAGCATGACCTGTCTGTTGTCTTTTTCTGCCTTTCTCTAGCTTAGTCTAGTTAAAAAGACAGGGCAGCAAGCATGCAAATAACTACCTAACAAACACACACACACATAGGGCCTGAGGCATGCTGAAATTCGCCCGCCACCCCGCACGCCCACCCATCAGCAGATGGCTTAGATTACAGCAGAAGCAGTAACGAGATTCCTGCACGATTAATACGCACAGCAGTTTGGGATTTTAATACAAGGGATTGTAGCTAATGCAATTATCAAGAGTGGAGTGGTGTGGGTGGGGGAGAGATGAGGGCCAGAACAGGGTGAAAGGAAGAGATGCTTGTGTGTTCCAGGCATAATGTCATTTTTCGGTTATTGAGAGCTGTTATTAGGCATTCGTTATTGTTTTGCCAGCTGTCCCAAACGCCGATGGCTGTTCACAAGATATATACACACACAGGATTTGGATTCTAGGGAAGATGTGCACAGCAAGTGCGCCCACAGTTCTTTTTATAAGTGAGTGTATGCATGTGCTATTTGCTCAGCTTATGCTGTGAACTTGAAGTGACAGTCATTAAGTGTAATTGGAGGAAAGTTCTCTGGAGAGAAGTATTCAAATCATTTTGCATGATGACTGGAGGGGTTGAAGTCTTTGCCATCAGGAAGTGAAACCCTGCTGATACAAGAGAACATGTCTTTATTTCTCACTGACAGTTAGGGAGAAGAAGAAATGTTTGTTTTACCCATCAAGGTGTATTATGGGTAAAATCAGAAAAGAGATCAGAGGGTTGGAATATGAATTTAATAAAAATTATGAGATATATCGTAATTATGAGATATATCGTAATAGATAAATAATAAGAACTGTGAATATAATTTGATTAGAACGTGTCTTCTGCATAAACACGTTTGTTGCTAAGCCACATATCAGTAATATATAATGGTTTACTGTTATTACTGTTATTATTTGGTTTATACAGAGAAAGACTTGCAGCAAATGTAACATTAAAAACACAGTTTGATTTGAATTTACAGTCCAAATGTCTGAGACCACATTAATAAATATGTGACTAATTCACACATTTTAGGGTTTAAAAATTTTAGGGTTTAAAATTGAAACCTTTTTTTTTACTTTGTAAAAATGCTTCTATTGATAGACACAAGTGAAACTTTCTTAAAGGTTGGAGTCCAACTCAAGTGCATATGAATGTACATTTTTCAGGTTAACTTTCCATTGTAATGCTGGTGTTGATAATATAAACTGTAATAAAAAATGCACAACACAAACATTTTCACTAGTGGTCTGAGACTTTTGGACCCCATCATATTTATGAAACCATCAAACTAATAACAGTGTTGCATTAACTAATAAACAAATACTACCTGAAGACATTGTGCCATCAAACTTTAGTAGTAACGACTTCATGAACTCTTTACAGAGAAAGTTAAAACCATAAGCCATATAATTGAGAATACACAACCTTCAACCTTCAAGATCCACCCTTTTAAAACATTGCCCCTCTAACAACTCCAGTGCTTTACAGCTATAGGCCAGGATGATCTACATAATCTTATCATTATTTCCAAACCAACAATGTGTTTATTAGACTACCGACTAAACTATTGATAGAGCTACTACCAGCAACTGAGGAGCTTCTTCTCAATATTGTAAACTCCTCTCTATCTCTAGGCCATGTACCGAGTCCTTTCAAGTTAGCAGTTATTAAGCCTCTCATAAAGAAATCACTAGATTAACTGAGACTCTGATGAACTGAAAACTTCAGACCCTGTTCAAATATCCTGTTCATGTCTAAAATATTAGAAAAGGTCGTATCCACAAAACTGTGTACCTTCTTACACAGTAGCAATATCTTTGAAAAGTTCCATTTAGGATTTAGACCACATCATAGCACAGAAACTGCCCTGGTCAAAATGACAAATTATTTACTTCTAGCTGCAGACAAGGGTTGCATCTCATTATTAGTTTTACTTGAACTTAGGGCAGCATTTGACACAATAGACCATGTCATCCTGTTCGACTACAAAATTACGTTAGCATTCAAGGTCAAGTTTTTCAGTGGTTCCGCTCCTCTAATTATCAGACATATGTCTTAAAGACATAACAGTGGATGACTCCTAATTTTCTTCTTTTAAATTCAAATAAGACAGAGATATTTACTTATACTTATAAATACTTATATATACTTATTGGACCAAACGTAAGTAAACAGAAGCTCTCTGATTACAGTTCCCTTTTGAGGGAACTCATTCCCTTTGCCTTCGGAGTGACTGGTGTCTTAACTCGTGTCTAATCACGCTAATGAAATTGGCCCACGACAGTGCCTAATGCACATCAGGTGCACACGTGAGTATAATAGGGCACCTGTACAGCATTTTCTCGTTTGTTGCCTGCCATGGCATTTAGAAAATGTGTCCCTTTGTGTCAGAGATATTTGACTCTGGAAGACACACATGATCTTTGTGTTGTTTGTTTGGGAGAGGATCATGCGCACTCAGTTCTCGAGGGAGCAAGAATTGCGAGGGCTTCTCTCTTAAGAAGCTCCGCTCTCGGTTGGCTGTCTGTTCTGGCGAACCCGAGCGGGGCCCAGCAGGGAGGGTCCCACTGTTGCCAAGGCGCAGCGTAAACTTTCTTTTTTGGGGTTTGCATGTGGACTTAGCGGAGGAGAAGAGCCGTCTACCGGGTCACGAGGACCAGGCATCTGGTTTTTCAGACCCATCAGACAGTCTCTTACTGCCGGCGAGCCAAGAGATGCAGGATGTGGCAGAGGAGGCAACGAGCATTGGTGAGACTTCTCAGCCTGCCTGCACCGGGGGGTAACTGGAGGTCATGTCTTGCGCCACAGAGAGATTAGATCTCCCTTGGTGGTGTGAGAAGCCGGTGATCGCTCGTGGCCTACTAGACGAGTGGTTTCTGGCTGCCCATGGCTGACAGCCCCAGGTGAGCCTGCCCTTTCTCCCCGACCTGCATGCGGAGGTCGAGAGATCATGGAGAAAGCCATATTCAGCTTCAGTTTCTTTTCCGGTTCACGCGCAAACTATGTGAACGTGGAGGGAATGAGGGAGCATGGCTATGTGGGGATGCCCTCTGTTGATGAGTGGCTTGCGAGCTATCTCTCAGAAGGGGGGGCATCTTCGCTGCAGGCCCCTACCCTGGCAACTGGGCCGCTCCGGGTCACTTCGCAGCTCAACGGAAGGGCGTATGCAGCAGCAGGTCAAGCGGGTGATGCCTGCACACCATGGCGGTGTTACAGGCATACCAGGCTGACCTGCTTAAGTACCTGGATCAGGGGGAGGGGCTTTCCCCCGACGCGGTGGCTGAGCTGCGCAGTTCCACCAATCTCACCCTCAGAGCCACCAAACAGTGCCGTGGCCATATGGCACTGAGAGGCACCTTTGGTTGAGTCTGGCTGACGTAGGGGAGAAAGAAAGGAACTTTCTCCTCGATTCGGCAGTCTCACCATCTGAACCTTTTGGCACATCCATACAGGCAGTGGTTAAGAAGTTCAGGGTGGCAGACGTCCAGTCCAGGGCCTTCCAGAGGTTTATACTGTGCAGGTTCTCATCTGGCCCCCCCTGCCCGGCCCTTTTACATCTGAGGCCACTCCCCCCTTTCTAGGTCAGGCACGGAGGAGGCATGATGTGAGACGCAGGAGACAGGAGGTGAAGGACACCCGAGCTCGGGCGGGAGTATAGTTTGCTCACACCATCCATTCTCCCCTCCTGCCCCATATCCTTCGTCCTTCACAGTGACACAAGCGTTGACGCTTGTGCATCTTATACTTTAAGGGTCAGAGGTCATTGGGGTCCATCCTGTGTATTTGCCAACTCTAACATAAGACATTAGTTTTACAGTGTCATTACATTTATAAGAACTAAATATTAATTAATTGCACATATTTAATGTTGTCATGATTATAATATTACACTTTATGTAGAGCTATACTTTATTGGTATCACTAGTATTCTGACTCACATGTGGACACTAATATTTCAGGATATGACTATTTTAATCATAAACCACAATCACCTACTCTGATTTTTTTCTTTTTTTCCTGCAACAGGAAAAAATTAAGATACCCTTCTACATTTATGGCAGCCATTACATTCCAGTGTCTTTTGAATTCAAACACAGGCACATCTAATTCTGTTTAATGAAGTACTGATTAAGTGATCACCTGAACCAAATATTATTTAAAAGAAAATAATAGAAAACACGGTTGTGGCCATCACAATCCTTCTGCTATAGGACCAGCTGGATGGCAAAAACAGTGCTAGTAGAACCCCAAAAGTAAGAGGAACCAATTAACTCTTGACCATGTCAAAAGAGTTGAAAAGTTTTGAGTGGGGAAAAGAAGGGCTCAGTTCTGGTTTTACTAGCAGAGGGATATAGTGAGTGTCAGGTTGCTTTTATCCTTAAAATTTCAAAGACATTGGTTCATAAAAACAAGATCAAGCTGCAGACATTGAGGACAACAAAACTACAGACTGGTAGAGTGCGAATACGACTCTCCACAAAACAAGATGACGCCAACTCATTTGAATGTCAATCAAAAACTGTAGCGTGACACCAGGTGACCTACAAAAAAAATGGCAAATGGCATCTGGGGTGAAGTGCACGACAAGGATGGTTCGAAACATGCTCCTAGAGGAAGTTGTGCAAAGCTAGAAAACAGCCTTCATCAATGAGAAGCAAAGAAGAGCCAAGCTGAGGTTTGTTTGATTTTTTTTGTTGTTTTGACCAAAGTTCATTTTCTGCAAATAAATGCTTTAAATGACAATTATCTAGAATTTGGGATAAATGTTGTCAGTAGTTTATAGAATAACACTTCATTTTGTTTAAAAGGAATTCATTTTATTTAAACACATACCAATAAAGAGTACAACCAGAGAAACTGATAATTTTGCAGTGGTCTCTTAATTTCTTCCAGAGCTGTATATTGGGGACAAATTTGTACCTGAAGGTCAGTAAAACCTGACAAATCTGAGCAAAACCTCCTTTCAGGGATGTCCTAATTTGTAAAAACACTACGCAATCTAGTATAAATGATTTAACTTATAGTATATCTAGTATAAATATAACTTTTATTGTAAATTGTAAAAATGCAGAAAGTTTTCCAGAAAAGTGTGGGTAAGGGCTGGGTTAAATTGTTTATAACTAGCTGTGTATAAAAACAATAGAATGTCCAATTTAGATAAGTAAACGTGTGTGCATGCTATGTGTATGCATTTGCACATAAAGGGTCGCTTTGGGTCATTGTGCCTTCCTGTTTATATGAACATATTTTGGGGTCAAAGCCAAAGCTGACCAAAGGTAATAAAGAAGCAAAAACGAAACAGCAAACAAAAGACATCTAGTTGGGGGTCATTCATCTTTGCTGGGATAATTTTCACAGGCTGTACAAAAATTTTACATGTTCTAAACTTATGTTTGTCAATGTGTGGGTCTTACTATTTGTAAAGTGGGGGAAAGTTCCTCAGAGGAGCATTAGGAGATCCTGCCAGCCTTTAACCAACAACATGCATTTGATCAAGTCTATGCATGACTGCTTTGACGGCCCCTGGTCTCTAGGTCCTTGCCAGCAAATGACTTTTTAATGTAACTGACAATAGGCGTTGCTGTTGTAGAGAGAAAGGTGGCCTGACAAAATGAAAAAGTGGTGAGGCAGAGGCCGAAAGCGCTTGTCTGCAGTTTGCACCTTTAAAGTAAATAGTTATTGAGAGGACAGTGATATAGATCCAAGTAAACACACTTCAAGAGACACATGCCATGATACACAAACAATCTAACGGGAACATACAAACACAGTCAAACACATTTGCTGAAAGAGCTCATATGCTGTCCACATACAAACACTAGAGAAAACATGAGAAGAGTGAGAGGGAGGAATAAATGACCAAACTCAGGAGAAAGAGGAGAGGTTCAGAACCTGTCACGCTTCACACAGAACATCTACAGCACTGTCAAAAACAACTGGTGAAATTGCCAGAATTATTAGCTCATGAGCATATATTACATACATCTCAGCTCTGATGGGTCACTATGTAAATTATACTGGCGTGCCATTCCTAAAATCAATGTAAGCCAACTATAGACGCAAGTTCCGTCTTTAGCAGCATAGTTCAATGATTCCGTGTTTTCTGAAACCACAATTCCAATGAACATTCACAAACAGCATTGCAAAGTTGTGTGGTTGAAACTATAGCTCTCAAGCTGTGAAGAGTAGTTCCCTTTCGAGGAAGCTTGATGCTGTATCAAGCTTGACGGTATGGGGAATGCACTTCAGACGCACCCAAGTCTGAACGTGCAATATCAGGCCTATTTTTTGGCAGGTCAAGGTCATGTGACATAGACCCTTTAAAATGCTGCAAAATACGTCATCAGCTTCTTGTCTTCAGGAAAATATGTATTTTGTTTGGAAGCAGAGCATGCAAGATCAGCTCTTGAGAAAGCTGACTGCCCTCAGTGCGAATTTCTTCTCAGCCAGATGATGACCTCATACTGTCAGTGTTGGATGATGATCTGACTGCTGAGGCAGACCAGCTTCCTCTTTCAACTGCATTTAAGGAGCTGGTTGAGGTGGTTACTCGTGCTAGATGATAGATTTTTATCAGCCAACAGAAAACAGCCTCCCTGTCGCAATATTGATGTCAAAGTCATAGAGGAATCCAAATGTGGCTTATGTATTTACCCCCACCATGAATACTTATTTTTCCATCATGTAGTTGCATGAGCACGGATGAGCCCTAGGTGATACCTAGGGTAGAAGAGACGCTTGTGGGCTATTTCTCTCCATCTACGCTGCCATCGTGGAGGAAACCTGCCTTGCTCTCCAAGCCATGTAGAATGACATCTAGTTTGGTGGGCTCACACTATGACAGTCTTGTAGGCATACCAGGATGACCTGCTTAAAGATCTGCACCAAGTTGGTGGTTGGAATGGATGCGGAGCTCATCACAGCAGATGGCCCATTCCGTTGGCCACTCTATGGCTGCTTTGGTGGCAACGGAGGGGAACCTTTGGCTGAACATATTCGGCATACAAGGTATGGATAAGGCCTTCTTATTGGATGCCCTGATTGCCCCTCAGAGTCTGTTTGGTGATGCTGTTAGCTCTGTTATTGACAGATACCGTGAGGCTAAGAAGCAAGGCTAGGAGATGTTCAAGGAGCTCATCCCCCACCAAGGCCAGGCCTCTGCAATGTCAGGTGCTACATCCACCTATTCTTCTTCTTTTAAACCTTTTGTTGTCTATAAGCAGCATCAGCAGGCCAGCCCGGCTGCTCGTGCTCCCTTGCAGAGACCCAAGGGGACTGGGCAGTGCATGCAGGCCTTGCAGCCTAGTAGGAAGTTCGATCTGAGGATCGTACATTCCTCAAAGGCTGCAAAGAAGAAGAGTACCCAACACCAACTGCACATTGCAGGAGGCTGGACAGATAGACAGTATGGTACCTCTCTCGGGTTTTCTGGCAGCATGGAAACTTAGTTCATCCCCACTGCTGTTAAGTACAGTAGAGAGAAGATACAGAATTCAGTTTGCCTCCAGTCATCCTAGCTTCAACTGTGTTTTGCAGACTATAGTAGTAAGAGAGCAGCATTTAGTGTTGTCCAGGTTTCTCAGGTTCACTTTTGGGGGCGAAGCTTACCAATATCGAGTGCTTCCTTCACGAAGTGCGTGGATGCACCTCTGGCTCCCTTGAAACTCCAGGGCATCTGTGTACCAAATTACATAGACGACTGACTACTCATGGCCAGCTCCCAAGAATTGTTGAAAATGTTGTGTTAGCTCATATGAAGTGCTTAGGGCTGAGACTTACCCCAAGAACCCCAAGAAGAACAGCATGCTTTCTCCAGCCCAGAGAAGTACTTTTCTAGGGGAATTTGGGACTTCACTACAATGTGGACACAACTGTCTCCTTCACCTGTGGAGTCAATCTTTGCTGCTGTGGTCAGCATTCAGCTAGGCTGGCACCTGACAGTCCTCCAAGTTCAGAGTCTGTCTGGACTCATGGCAGAAGCAGCCAACATTATTAAGCTGGTCATACTGCATATGAGGCCGTTCTAGTTCTGGCTAAAGAAAAATGGGTTTAATAGACAATATGTAGATAAATACCACTTATAGACAATACCACGGTGGTCTAATTAGAGTACAACTTCAGTTGAAACTGGATCATCCACTCTTACACCCACTCTGTCTATTAGAAACCTTGGGGTGGTGTTTGATGACCAGTTGAAATTCAATGCACATGTTGCAACAATCTCTCAAGCACTTGTAATATCAAGGCTGGACTACTGCAATGCCTCTCTGGCTGGCCTTCCAGCCAATGCTACCTAGCCCCTGCAAATGATCCAGAATGCTGCAGCATGTCTGGTCTTCAAACAACCAAAAACAGCCCATGTCACACCAGTCCTGACCTTACTCCACTGACTTACTTGATTAAATTTAATCAAATTTAAAACTCTGACGCTTGCCTTTAGGATAGTAACCGGAATCTTTCCTACGTACCTCAATTCCTCCAGATGGTCAGTTAATGAGCGACTTCTGATCATTCCCCCACAATGTGGCACCAAATCAATCTGTAAAACGTTCAACTATTCTGTTCCTTTGTGGTGGAATGAACTCCCAGCCTCCACCTGATCTGCTGAGTCCATCACAACCTTCAAAAAACAACTCAAAACACACCTATTTTGCAGACACCTGACTTATCCCTAATGCTCTATCCTATCCTCAAAAAAAAAAAATTTTCTAGTTCATCTTGTCTCAGTAGCAGAATACAATATCCGCTTGTAAATGTAGCTTTGTAGACTTGGCTTGTTCGCTCGCAACGCAAAATGTTCACATGCTCTTGTCCTTTGTAAATCACTTTGGATAAAAGCGTATGCTAAATGACTAAATGTAAAATGTAATCTGACATTAATTTGATAAATTAAGTGGCTTCATTAGCAGACTATATTTTCCACATATTTTTCAGCTATACTGATGAATGACAGATGTATAGCAAAGTTAGTATGCAGTTAAGCAGTGAGATGACATTGTAGGGAAATGGACTCCTGATCACTTATCAGAGGTCATTTATGTATAGAAATGTTCAAAAAGCAGTTCACCTGAAAGCAATGTTTAACAGACCAGAATAATAGCTTGGTGTAATGAACATACTGAAAATGTATTGTTTGATCAGATCTAATATTAGTGACAATATTACCACTAACTGTCATTATACTTACTTTCATCTGCTACACCCCTTGTAGCTGTGTTCTGTGCTACAAAGAAATCATTTGTATTTTAAACAAAGTAGGTGTTTAATAAATTACAAAAGAATTAGAATTTTTTTAAGGGATTGCTACTTGGAGAGATCAGTTAGAAATTACTCATTTGTTAAACTAAACATGCAAGAAACTTTAACTACCATTTATAGAAGGGAAAATTAAAATACTACAAAAGTGCAGCATATAGCCACTTTAGGAGTTTACATTGGGAATTATAATATTCTCATATGAGTGGTGGCGGGTTAGGATTTTACAACAAGCACCACACACGCAAATACACATTATACAAACAAACATAACAACATACTGATTGAATTGGTACGTTATTAAAACTTTATTAAAACTTTCACTAGTCACTAATGCAGATAATATATAATCCTTAACAGATTAGTTGTCCACATGTATTCAAATATGAATATGTATAAAAATGTATAGGTCTACGTTTAGATAGCTTTGATTAATAAACAAACATATACAGCACATTATATATAATACTTAACAGATCAGTAGTGCATTGGAACAGAAATGCTATCACAGCTTTGTGACATTTTCCCATAGACACCGCTGTCAGCTGATAACACACACCTGTGGAGTTCTGTGGAGGTTCAGCTTCATCTACCTCTGTAAATTTAAACCCTTGACCTCTGGTGACCTTTAAGTTGGCTGGGCTAAAGTTGTGCTGTAACTTGGAATCTCTGTTGATTTGGGGGGAAACATCTTATTCATTTTTTTGTCTACAACATTTAATTACAGAAAATTATATAATGTAACATAATATCACAACACTAATGGCAGTGAAGAAGTGAAGTTCTTATTAGCATGAACTTATTTACATACAAACCACACTGTGCACCCTAAATTTGTTCAACAAACTGTATATTTTTTGGAACTACTGTTCCTTCCAAAATAAAGGCCTAATCTAATCAGCATGATATTTTAAAATGTACTTAAAATGTAAATATTATTCCTGTTATAGTCAACAGTGATGTTTTGATGTATAGGTATTTCAACATCATTATGAGTGTGCTGTTTTGACCAATGACTCTATGCCATGAGCCCACAATGTGGGCAGATATGGGAAATGTCTGTGTGGTTCAGGAAACTGGGAAATTCTTTTTCCCCTGCACAACATTTGCAGGGTAGACTTTTCAACTATATCTAGTGTGGATGTAGACTTACATGATATATGGCTTGTTGACATGAAAACTTTTGGTCCTGCTGTGGTTTGAAATGCTCACTTTAGACCTTATGTTTTTAGAAACAAAAAAAGACGAACATGCCAGAGATTTTGAAGAGAAACTTCTAAATCACTGTTTACTTAACAAACAAAACTAATTATACAAAATACAGGTTAAAGTAAATAAGCAGGTTTAGGAGAAAACGGAAGGTACACTGGGAAACTGTAAAGACATGATGTGACTTTTGATTGGTTTAGAAAGTTCCAGAGCAGATGACTTTCTTTTGCAGCTGTCATTAAGGCCAAAGCTCAAAAAAACGTCTAGTTAAGGGATGACAAACATAGAACAGCAATATAAGTAAGCATATTTTCATGAATGTACAGTACACACTGCACTAACATTCATTTTAATATGCAGCGTTCAGGCAAGAGATACTCACATATACACATAGAGCTAGACAGATATTTATATGTTCTCTAAAAGTGGTATTTGAGGTGTAGATATGACTGTCTGTACTAATAAAAGAATAAGAGTTCATATTGTTTAATGAAGTCAGTGTTTTGGGAGGAAATTTACTGCAACATGTCAATGTTTTACCCATCACATTCCTGGTAAAGTGGTCTCAGACCTCTTAAGAAATGTTTTATGGTGCTATACACACACACACACACACACACACACACAAAGTTTGCTGAAATTCCCCTAGTGATTAGAATCAGCTGGCAGACTTTAAAGTAACACACTTGCTTTAGACATGGAAACAAAAAAAGGCCTATAGAAACTTAAAACTCAAATTGTCTTGATCAACCTTCAAATGGATTTGTGGAATAATGTGTGATGGTGTGGATTTTTTATATTGTGTGAGAAGATAATGATATGTGATGTTACAGACAGATCCTGACAATAAAAAAAACATACTACTTCTAACCCTAACACTGCTAAGAGCAAAACTGTATTATTTTACTAAGTTTAAAGTCAGTATATTAGCTTGTGAGCTGGAAATCAAAAGGGATGTGACGTGCCTGATTTTTGGCACACAAATCTATTTCTTCACAGTGGGGCCACATTTTGTGGCACAACAAAAATCATAAGCAACACATTCATTTCATTAAGATCATGTAACTAATCTTACCAAAAAACTTTGCATACGCTTTTGACTAAACTCGCTAGAATTAATTACATTAATTATTCATTAATAAATACTTTTCTGAATTCAAATGCTAAAAGGTTTTATTATGACATTAAACTTATCCTAGCTATCATTTAAATTTGTATTCTTTAGAACTAAATGGGTTTGTGTGTGGAAGCATTTCTTCTTTGTATTAAGGGACAGAAAAAATCCTCCAAAGCAATCCAACACTGGACAGACAAACATATATAATGTTGGCCTGATCTGTTTCCTGTCTCCCCTCATTCACAGTAAAAAAGTTATGAGTCATCTCCTGTCCTCATTCTCTTCTTCCCGTTAGAGTGGTGGAATACGGGCCTGGCAGTCTGTGGAAGGGGGGATTTCCACTGTAACACACACAAGCATGAGCACACAAGGTGAAACAGTACATGGTAAACACATGATGACTGCAGTCTGGTCTGTTTGCAAGTATGTACATGTCTGAGTGAAAACCTTGACCCACTATATGTTAGTATAAGCTGAAGTGTGTCATTTTTCTGGTGCACTAGTGTCACCAAAGTTCTCACCAAAGAACTGTCAAAACAATTTATCAAAAAGGCCCAATAAGCTGTGGCTTAAAGTAAATTTAGAACCAAGGGGCATTGTTAGACAGGACACAGAGCAAACCAAAATGCAACAATAGTGATTAAAAAATGTATTCTTTCTCTATTAATGTGCTTCAGAAATAACAACACACAGTGGTGCAGCAATACTGATGTGAGGTCATGTATATGTTTATAGAGGAATTTACAATGACTTTGAACATGGTTCAAACAATAATAATCAATGACCGGAACTATTCATTTAGTCCTGGCCCCCATGTTCACCAAAAACAGGTAGTCCTGCCACAAACTAACACCATTGTTTAAATCAAAAGCTGAGAGGTTGAAATGCTCAAACAAACAGTAATGTACAGAGAGTAAGAGTACTGTGTTGAAATCATCTCAGTGTTTGCACTCTTTAGGAAGTCAACCTACCCATGGCTGACTTGTAGTTGTCTACTGTTGTATACTTTAGTTGTCTCAGCAAGTCAACCCGCAACAGGAGAAAGTATTTACTTTTAACATTCGTAGGATTATTTACCATAAACTATGCAGTTACTACTGCCTTGCCTAAATGTCTGCTTACACACTAGTTGCCCAGTTTTTTCCATACCTTTCCCAGTTTTCTTCCATACCTTTAAAACCACACCCAAGTGTGTGCAGCATTCCGTCAGTCAGCCTCTCTACAGATGTAGTGTTATGGTAAAGATTGCCATGGTGGATGGAAAGGAGGATGGAAGAGAAAGACTGATGTCTCATTGATCCAGTGCTCATCTTGTGGGGGAGGGTATAGCTCAGCTCTAAACTAAGCAGGTGAATGTGAAGAGCAATATTACTCATTACACATGATATCCTAAAATGGCTAATTATTGTGACCAATTACCAGGCTAATTTACCAATTATCTATGTGAGCAATCTATTGGCTGAGAAAATCAATAGCCGCTCTCAACTGCATAAGATAGATGGAGCTCATGTAGGCGTTTTCTCTGTCTGTCTCTCTCACCGGATCTCTCCAGGCCATGAACCAATCAGTGAGCTAAGTGCCACCATGGCAAATAACACTTGGTGCTGTCTAATGGACCTACAGCCAATTAAAAGGTTTGCAGAACTGCTAGTATAGTTTGCTGTCTAGGGAGGCATCTAAATTTAGAGGAATTGTTCATGTCATGATACACTCCCTCTCATGTCATTCCAAACATGTATGCTGTTATTGTTTTCTGTAGTATTTTTTAAACAGTTTTTAAGCAGCTTTTACTATTACAGTTCATAATGACTAATGAGTAAATCAGACATGTCCTCACAATATGATAACGATTCTCTCATCCTGCGACCTGATATTGGCCGATACCTCAAAAAATTCAGGAATACGATTATAATTTGATTCATCCAGAGGTGTATTGATTGATTTTTCAGTATGTAGATATTATGTGTCTACTTTACACAACCTGTTACATTTTTATTCTCATGAAACTCACAAATGTAACCAAAATATATAACACTAATGTTAATTAAACTCTTTGAAAATTGCACATCCAATACCCCAATTAGGACATTTACACCAAAAAAATACATTTTAGTTTTTTTTTTTTAAAGAAAAATAAATAATAGGCACATGAAATCAGTAAAGCTTATGATGACAGTAAAGTCAATTAATCATCCAGTCTTTTGTGCCAAAATGTGAAAGTGCAAATAATAAGATATTCTAGTTGTAGGAAAAACCTCAAATATTTAGGATGGGTTTTCTTTGTCCGCCTATCTATTTTCCCAAATACAAAATATTTCCATACCCACGATTTGTGTACATCTTTGAGAGCTGCTCCCTGTTCCAAAGACAAGAAAATAAAAATAAAGTAATTAACCAATTAATTGGACAGTTTGTTAATCACTCCATTCCATCTACTTTATGCTTCAGTTCTTTGTTTTGTCTGTCACTGTCTGTCTCCACTGCCTGGTACCGGTTCAATAAAAAGCAATGCAACCAAATGTGTCAAATGTCTACACTGATATGCATGCATATGCACCAGAATCACCACAGATTTTAGCAATAGCAGCTATTGAAATAAATGTAACCATGTTAATGGTTATGACAGGAGAATGTGTTTGGTGTTGCAGACTTACTTTTGCTAATACACACTAATACAAATGATGCTGCTACAATGTTAGGCAAAATATCCTGCAAACAGATCTAGACAGGTGGAGGTGGGGGTGGAGGTAGATAATTGTTAGAGATCTGATAGCATGCAATACAATACTGTTTATAGCATGCAGATGAGACTATAGAAATGTAGAGTTTATTGAGGCATGCATTGGCAATGGCTATAAGTTGCAACCCCAATTAAAAAAAAGTTGGGACAATGTGTAAAATGTAAATAAAAATTGCAAATCTCATATACCCATATTTTATTTACACTAGAACATATAAAACATTTTACTGTTTCATGCAAAATATTAGCTCATTTTGAATTTGATGGCAGAAATACCTCTCAAAAAAGTTGGGACGGGGCAAAAGGCTGAAAAAGTAATTGGTACTAATAAGAAACAGCTGGAGGAGCATGGCAACAGGTCAGTAACATGACTGGGTATAAAAAGAAAGATGTCTCTCAGTCTCTCAGAAGATGGGCAGAGGTTCACCAATCTGCAAAACACTGCGTCTACAATAGAATAATGTTCCTCAACAGAAAATTGCGAAGACTTTATTCCATCATCTACAGTTCATAATATCATCAACAGATTCAGAAAATCTGGAAAAATCTCTGTCCGCAAGGGAAAAGGCCAAAAGTCAATATTGAATGCCTGTAATCTTGGGGTCCTCAGGCGGCACTGCATTAAAAACAGGTATGATTCCGTCTTGGAAATCACTGCATGGATTCAGGAACTCTTCCACAAATCATTGTCTGTGAACGCAGTTCATGATGCCATCCACAAATGCAGGTTAAAGCTCTATCATGCTAAGAAAAAGCCACATTTGAACACAATCTAGAAATGCCGCCGTCTTTTCTGGGCCAAAGTTCATTTAAAATGGATTAAAGTGGAAAACTTCTGTCGTCAGACGAGTCACAATTTGAAATTCTGTTTAGAAATCATGGACATTGCATCCTTTGGACTAAAAAGAAGAGGGACCATCAGGCTTGTTTTCAGCACACAGTTCAAAAGCCTGCATCTCTGATGGTATGGGGTTGCATTAATGCCTATGGCATGGGCAGTTTACACATCTGGAAAGGCACCATCAACACTGAGAGGTGTATACAAGTTTTAGAACAACATATAATGCCATCCAGACATTTCTTTCAGGCAAGGCCTTGCATATTTCAGCAAGACAATGCTACACCACGTACTGCATCCATTACAATAGCAAGGCTTCGTAGAAGAAGAGTCCGGGTGCTGAACTGGCATAAAATGAAAAAATCTGGCAAAGAAGACCTAGGACTGTTGAGCAGCTAGAATCCTACATCAGACAAGAATGGGAACATTCCCCTCCCAAAATTCCAGCAACTGGTCTCCTCAGTTCCCAGATGTTTACAGACTAGTGTGAAAAACCACGAATGAGGTCACAAATAATATGTCAATCATTTCTCCTAGACACAAATGAGAATAAATGGAAACTTTGGCTTAAGCCACCAGCTTCTCACACGTTTCTCCAGAGACTCTACTAATCTCATATATGTCTCTACAGTTTCAGAACATATCTTAACAGAACATAGGAGATCTCAGACTATCAACGTCTTCAGTCTGAAGGCTGTCATCTCATTATGATCTCAAACATTTCTCATCAAAGTCTTCTAAGATCAAACTGTGCAATGCTGTTTGCATTCATTTAATAGATTTCTACTCAACAATAGACTCATTTGTGCTCATTTGTGCTCAGAGTCCCCGAAGTTATGGGAAATTAACCTCTGAACAACAAAACAGTCTGCTGAATAGAAAAGCACAGTTCATTTAAAGCCTAAATCAAAGGCTACTGGCAGGTTCCCTTCTCAAGTCCTGTACCTGAGGGTTTACTAAGGTGACTGTCCTTGTTATTAAAAGTATGTGTGTCTCAGACCCTTTCAGTCCTCAGCCTGAGGCTGCAGCAGTGACCTAATGAACCAGTCTCAGTCAGTTCACACTGTGAGTGGGTTTAGTTTATCCAGCGATCCCTAGGTATCAGATCACATTTACTTTCAGATCAATTCCTGAATTCCTTTATCAAAACATTAATATTAACCTCAATCAGTGACATCATCTCCATGTACCCTATCTCTCCTCTCCTCTCCCTCTCAGAGTCACAGTTCCTTTTTTGTGACATAATACACTGAAGCTTTACACCTTTGAGTTTGGCCCAGACACTGACACTAGCTGTGTTGTTAAATCCAAATACTAACCAACCTCAGACTCAGCTTTAAACATTGGGTTAAAACCACCCATGTACTTTAAATTGGCATACTCTGGTAAATTTGTATTTTCTGGTATCTTGCACTTTGTCCAATGTACACTCATGAGCTTTCAAATTGTTATTAGAAGTTGCTAGAACAGGCTGTTACAATGAGCGCTTTTGAGAAAAAAGTAAGTGTAGTTTCACTTGACAAAATTTGCAATGTTTATGGCATCATGCCTCAAAAAGGAGTTTTGCAAATCACAAAGGCAGTATAAGCTTGAGCCTTACAGTTTGCAGATCCCACAACTGTCTTTAGTTTTACTATCAGCATTGTCTTGACAATATTCAACAATTATAACATCTGGATGGAGGGAAACCACAAAGCACACAAATGCATTATACTAATTTCTGTTATGATATAATTTCATCTTTCCTGTTCTGATATTCTCTGTGTAAACTTATTTAAATTATAAACTGCAATGTGCACCACGTTATGCAAATAAGGTTACATGTTTTATTAGTATGTGTGTTCCCTGGGATTAAACCCACAACCTTGGCATTGTGTCATGCTCTATCAGTTGAGATACAGGAAGGCTGCAGGAATAACAGAACATAATTTAAGCCCTGGATGTTCTTTATTAGAAACAACAAATGACCAGGCAAAAAACTTGCTGAACACAGTAATACAAAAAAGAAAAACATTCAGGGCTTTAAAAAATGCAGTGAATTACATTAAAATATTGTGTCACTCACACAAGAGAGAGAGGAAAAATAGATGCAGGTCTAACTAATACAATGGAATAAACTTCTGAAATGAAATTATTTTTTTCTCCTGCACTTACCGCCCTATTGTAGCAGTCATGCTCTGTGTGTTGTGGAAGTTTAAAGAGATGGTTTTGCGTGTGTAAGGATCTCTGACTCTGCCCAGCTCTATGGCATGTTTGCATGGCAAAATTGAAATGATGCAAAAAGTCAAGAATGACAGTAATGCCACCTGAGAGTTCACCCATCTGTACTTGGACTGAATGTATGATTTTGTCTCCCTCCAACACTCACACAAACACCACACAATTTCAGACACACATTTACTGGATATTTGCATGGTAAATTGCTGTATTCAGTTGTAGTGTTTACACAGACTCAGTGAAGAAGGCTAAGATCTCTGTATGTGTATCTTTCATATTCAGGAATGCTGAATCAACATTATTAACTATTTTGCCATTTTGGATATTTGGGGGTTAAGATAACATGAAGTAATCCTCTAATTAATTAAATTCTGGTTTAATAAACGTGAATTTAGATTTAAAGCTCCAAAAATGACAATTTTATTAGGTTTCTGTGAAAACCAAACAGATACAGTATGGCCCCATAAAAACCTAAAATTATGACACTATTAAAAGATTCCTGTTCTGTTCTTCATACTGAACAGAGTTTGCTGAGATATTGGTGTGTGTCTGGGAGAGAAACAACAGAGACAACAAAAGCTGTACAATGCAAATGCACCATAATTGTCCACTTTTGTCACAACTAAAAACAAACACAATAACTTTTTTGCAATCTGATGCAAATGTAACTTGTAGTTTTTTATATTAAATATGTTTAATTATGAGTAGTTAATCAGCAATTTTTTTTTACTCTGTGGTGTAGTGGCTAAAGTTTTGGGCTGGTAATCAGAAGATTGCATGTTGCAGCCTGTTGTCAGTAAAGAAGTCATAAACCATCATCATTGTGCCCTTGATCAAGACCATAGAGGTCTTAGATAGATTAAACCACGTCACCATATTTACTATTAATTTATAGGCGAGGACACACATGTGTTTAATGTGTCAATACACATTATGATGACTTGTGTATAACATGTGTATAACAATGTAAACATGGTTTATGGGAACACTTTCTGTGTCCTCATAAACTAGACCACTTAAAAACATACTAAATAATAAATATTTTGTTAATAAAAAAACTCCAAGTTTTCTTTGAGGGTTATGTTTAGGGGTAGGATTAGGCAATAGAATATACAGTTTGTGCAGTGTAAAAACCATTATGCCTATGGAGAGTCTTCATAAACCACATATGCCAACGTGTGTGTGGATGGCTGCCCCTCTGGGAGCTATACAGAATGAAACTCAAACTCAATTTGTTTCAGTTTGAGTGTTCTTTTAATCCCCTTTAACTCTGCTAGAGATTTATGAAGAGGGGCAGAATTTAAACTGTATAAATATCATATCGCTTGTCATTTCACACACACACACACACACACACACACACACACACACACACAGCCCCTGTAATGTCTTTTGTTTGCTTAGGGCTGCACTAACATTGCCTGCAGCATGGAAAATCGGCTGGCCCTCAGCGCTGTTTATGGTTATAACAAAAACTTGGTTCTTGTGCTCTCTGGGCTTCTCATACTCTCTTTGTGTAGTGTTATTATGGGCAGTCACAACAGTTTTGATAGTGTGACAGCATCCTTGGCCCACAGGTGTTCAGCACTCACTCACCCCAGCTGTGTAGTGTTAACTGTCAACACCAGTGCAACACATCTTTTAGCAGTAACAGAAATATGAAAACCAAAGCCAATGAAAATGTGCTGACAGGTGAATTATTGGTGTATAATTATTGGTGTAGCAACTAAATGAAGTCCGTTGAGCTTAATTTGCATTGAAAACATAACAGATGTATTTATTTGAACCATAATGTTAAAGTATAGAACACTACATTTTTAAGTCACCCTAAACTAGTATATGAAGGTGATTGCAATAGATAACAAAATATAAAACAAAGTACTTGTTTATTAATCTGTCCCACAAATCCAAATTTGTTAACAAATTTAGCTAAACTTTGAGTTTATTATGGAATGTCAGAAGGCAATAAAATGTATATATGCAATAAATCATTATATTCTGCACAGCTGAACTATTTCAACTATTTTAAATGAGCCTACCCCTAAATGGCATGCTAGAACAAAACTAACTGTAATTAGTCATTTTTATGTCAGTTTGATCTGTCCTGTCTGGGCTGATGTTCTTGGTCAGAAAAATGTATAGTGGACCAGACTGACTTGTGCCTGTGTACAACTCTCTTTATATACCCCTCCTCCAGATGAAATAAACCTGTAGATAACAGTTCATAAATCTTAAGAGACACAATCTCTCACTTCTGTTTGTAGTACAACAATGAACATGAGCAGAAGCATATCAAAATATCATAATACTGTGCTTTAAGCAAGAGCAGTTTGATGCAACCTGTCAGTGAGGATAAAGAATGACTGCTGATTTATTTGCACCCGGCAGAATCTTAGTCGGGTATGTATTTTCATAAATCTCTGTTGGAGTTTCTCTCCAGTTTTACCTGAGATTAAACAAACCAATTCATGCAGGTCCATTTTCCAGTTTCCAGTAGTTTTTGAAAAAAAATTTGGTAAGATTTTAAATACTGAATCAGACAAACAATGTGTACATAATTATATAAAGGTAACAGGGGTGACCATTTTAGTTGACATTATACAAGCCTTGAGGTCAAGCGTGTAAAAAACAGTGCCTCCAGGAAAGATGCCTATTTGCACAAATATACACCCTCCCAATTATTAGTTGTTTACTATACAAAATACTGGAAACAGAATTTACATTTTAAGACCATTCCCTTCTGCCAAACATAACAACATATTAGTAAGTGATAAAAAGACACTAAACTTTGAAGGGTTCACTTTTCTAAGTAATGATACCACACTTGCAATCCTGCCATTGTAATGTATATCAGCACAGCTTTGATTTGACCAAAGGTAATACAACATTATGACAGCAAGTGTGACTTAGATTATACACCTGTTTTATGAACAAATAATTACAGTTAAATGCAGTTAACTTGCATAATTTATGTTTGACAATAATACCATAACTAAAAGAAGTGAAAACATATCACGAAGCACCACAAACTCAACTCACTTCCCCATCCCGAGCATTCTGTCATTGACTCATTGTTACATTGATTTGTTTTTGTTCAAAAAACAGACAAAAAATCATCACCCTCAGAATGCCACTCAATATATATATTACCTTATCCCATGTTTGCGGCTGACTGCAAATGATCATAATTAATGGACAACTATGAAAAGACATCAGCAGTCCAGCACTGAGAAACGAAAAAGAAAAAAGCCCAAGATGAAGCCTGTGCATACAGCAGATTTATTATTGTTGTTGAATGTATTATTGATAACATTTAATCTTTTAAAATGTTTTATTTAATGTGTAATTTTAGTTTGTATTTATTTTGCTGTAGAGTTACAATTGTAATTTGTAAATAATACAATTTAAATATAATTTATTTACTTTTATATTTTATTAAAGTTCTATTTTGACCCCTATAGTAGGTAATTTTTTTTTACTTCCATAATATTTGGGGGAGGAGGCACAACAGTACAATTCTGCTTAGGGCACCCATTTGGCCAGCAGAGGCCCTGGGCTTGATATTTATATGAGGGCAAAATTGGTACCCATTTAGTAGAATTACCCATATACACATACTCCAAACTCACCTTTCTTTCTCCCACTTTTTATTTTTACTGCTTCTGAGTTCACAGGGGTGAAGACTGATGCCATAGATTAATAGCAAACATCTGTATACAGACAGACACACACACACACACTGTTCCCAAACAAACTCATGACTGTCTTATTGCTGATAGGAGAATGAGCTCCTATCTTGAAAAATCTTGGCTGTCCTACAGTAGTTGATAACTTACAGTGTGTAGATGCACAAACACAGTAAAGAAACACACAGGGGCATATAAACACTGTATTGTAAACACTTTATTGATGTGTAAGACAAAAGACCCTCACAAATGTATTTACCAAAATACTGACCTTATTGTTTAAATGAAAAGAGGAAAGTATTGTATTTGGAGTGTTTAAAATATATTCAAAATACATAATTATACTTCTGCTTTAGTGCAAATGAATCTGAGAAGATATCATAAAATTAGTTCCTTTTTAGAAGTAATAAAGTAAACAACTGCATGGAAAAGTCCCTCCATTTCCTGCGCACTTCCTGTCATCTGACTTGATATGTAGTAATGTATAATACACAAAACACCCACAGACACCAATGTGGACATAATAATCCATGACTTCAAAAAAAAGTGAAAGATTATATTTCCTCTCCGGGATTAATGTGTGTAAAAAAAAGACTAAAGCAATGATAGGACAACTTACTAAGAATGAAGTCTCTAAAGAAATATACATACAGTATTGGTTAAACATGCCCAAACATTAGTGCTGAATGCAACCTGCAAAGGGCACTTGCAAGACACTTGCAGGACTGTTCTGACAATGTTGTGGATTGGCCCTCTGGCTTAATTTACCATACAGTAAAATGGAATAAGTATGCTTGACTACACTGTGTGTTTGGATATTTGCCCAGTGACTAATCTTACCAAATCTGTAATCCAAAACTTAAAGTAAACTAGGATATTGAGCTGAAACAAAGCCAAATAGCCAATCCAATTCAAATAATGCTATTGTTATGAATGTATAGCTATAAATGTACACAGAAACTTAGAGCAGGATGTACATAAGAACCACATACAAATGCGCCAATCACAAGACATTACAAATCAACCAATAAATAAAATGAAATGTATCAAAGAAACAAGAACCAGGCAGCACTGTAAGCACATTAGAAATTTTGGCCAAATCAGCTTTTAAAATAAAATACATGATGCAAAACTTGAGACTGTTACAATGTACTGTAGTCTAATTGACCTCAGCTGTGAGATGTGGAAGGTAGGAAACTTTACAGTATCCAAAGCTTGAAGGCAGGATTTGGGCAATATGCTGTTCAAACCGCAGGGTGAGACCATCTAATTGAAGAGGGTGTACACACAGAAAATGCTCTTGCTTTCCATCTGCACTATTTTTTAGATAATTACTACAGTTTTTTAGAAATTGTTTTTTTTCTTTCAAAGCAGGTCTCTCATTCATTTGTTATGTCTTTGTGTTTTTTAATGTAGGAAACGCATAGGTTACAAAAATTGTCATGTCAGGAAATAATTAGATAACGCCTTAAAACATTCTCATTGGTTAAACAAAGATTCTGACCATGCCCTATAACTACAGTTTTGTTTGCAGTTTATTGCTTTCACACTAGTGACATTTCAGGACACATTTTAGACATTTTCTGTGTGCCATTCCAAATAAAGAAAAAAATGCTTACAGCACTTTGAAGCTCACAGTCTTTTCTGCCTGGCCAGCTGTTCTGTTGATGACACCCCATAACATCCAACTAATCTTTAAACTGACTTATTCTTTGGGTCACTGGAAAGCCCCTCGCAGAACATTGTGGTGGGCGTTTCATTATTTCATTGATGTTCTGTAGCATTAACAACAGAGCAGCCTTCCTTTAGAATGAGAAGGTAACACCGCAACAATAGAATTTTATATCAGTGTTGCTGACTTATTTTTGTTCACTTTTTCCCCATATTAAATATACTTAAATATAATTTGTCATATAGTGGACTCAAATGCCATTCATGTGACTCACTACCATGTACCATGTACCATGGGTTAATTGTCAATTCTTTTTACACTATCACAAGTAAGCATATATCCTGAGGAACAACAATCAAACTAACAGTACCTGTAATTAGAAAGTGGAGCCTTCTTATACTGCTACCTCCTGAAGCGAGATGATTCCAAAAAATGACCCCATAGGTTGTTTGTGCACACAGCTTTATCATGAATTACAAGTAAATTTTAAAGTTAAGCACCCTTTAGCTGGTATAAAATAAATGACAGTGTTGTGTTGCAGGTATGACTGTCATTACCATTCAAGATGTAGCTTTGTTTAAATGCAATGTGTGAAGTGTTAACATGACCCTTACCCACCAATAGTTCAATTTCCAATTCACAAAATTTACCAGAAATTTGAACAGAATACAAATTTTTGAAAAACATAGGAGTGGTTCTTACCCCTGTAAAATATGTTCCCATAATGTGTTGTGATTAGTCAGCAAGAGGTGGCAGTAGTGTGTAAATCGTTGCTCAGTTTACCTTGTTTACCTGGTTTATCTTGTTTCTGTTGTGTTGATTATTACTTGTTGATAGTTCAGAGTTGTTTGAACTGTTTTATGTATACTGCTTTACTGTATTTAAAATGTTTGTTTGTGCTGCTACATTAAAAAATAACATAATACTTGCCTTGCTCATTACTACATTTACACTTTTAAAACACTGCACTGCTATATCGTGGTATCGATCTGAGCCATTCACGCACTGTAAGCTTTTGTTTTGCTAATTAAAAAGGTGTGTTGAGCTGTATTCACTCATTACCAAGTAGTTACATACTTAAACACTGCCTCAGCACTGGCCCTGTGAAGACCTATTCTGGTAAAGTCCCGCGACTCTACTTGCACAGGTCTTCCAAACAAGGACACGTCAAGGCACTTAAGTATTTCTTTTTATTTTACTATATCCCCATTTCCCTCCTTTCAATGTTCTATTTATAATATGTGCTCAAGTATATTCTTGTCCTTCACAACAGGCATTGCACCTGCCCAGCATGCAAGAAATGCTGCTCCCACTCCTACCAATGGCCCATCCGTTCTCTTTCCCCTCCAACTGTCTCTCTCTGCAGGTCTCTAGAATTGCCAGTCAGCAGCGAACAAAGCTGACTTCATCTGAGCCTTCACCACCCATTCTGCTATCAACATATTAGGACTTACTGAGACCTGGATTCGTCCAGAGGACTCAGCAACCCCTTCTGCCCTCTCCTTCAATTACTCTTTTTCTCACACTCCTCACCAAACAGGCAGGGGTGGTGGGACAGGTTTGCTTATCTAAAACAACTGAAAATATACTTCACTACCATCACTATACATTAATCACGCTTTTGAATATCATGCTGTGACCATCACTTTTTCTTCACAAATTCATGTTGTTGTAGTTTACTGACCCCCAGGTCCCCTATATAATTTCCTGGAGAAGCTGGACATGCTTTCCTGAGTATTGCAGCCCACTCATAGTTTTTGATGTCTGAGAAACCCCATGCTGGATCCAAAAGCCATCCAAGTGCTTCTCGCCTAATTGGACTTGTCTGTAGTCCTGCGTGAACACCAGACAAAACTCACAGGGATCCCTGAGGGATCAGTCCTACATCATTAGGTCCTATTATAGAGTCACACGCCTTCTCATATCACTGCTATACCGATGACACTAAGATCTTCTTCTTCTTACACCCTGATGATCACACAGTAATAGCATGCATATCAGCCTGTCTGGAAGACGTCTTGGTTTGAATGAGAAAACACCACCTACAACTCAACCTTGCCAAGACTGCCCCATCACCCTACTGCCGCACAGTAGGTCTTGTAGTCCAGCTAGGCTCTACAACCTTAACACCAACAAGAATAGCCTGAAACCTTGGTGTTGTTTTTGATGACCAGCATTCTCTGAGCACATTGCCAAGACAACATGCAGGCAAATCATGTAGATTTGCCTTATACAACATTAGGAAAATCCGGCCTTATCTCACTGAACATGCGACACAGCTCCTTGTTCAGGCCCTTGTGATTTCTAGGCTGGACTACTGCAATGCTCTGTTAGTCGGTCTTCCAGCATAGGCACTCTAACCACTACAACTGATTCAGAATGCAGCAGCTCAACTTGTCTTCAAAGAGCCAAAAAGAGCCCATGTCACATCTCTCCTCATTTCCCTTCACTGGCTACCAGCTGCCGCACGCATCAAATTCAAGTCTTTATTCCTTGTACAACCCCAAATCAGAAAAAGTTGTGACAGTATGGAAAACACAAATAAAAAAGAAAGTAGTGATTTCTAAATTTACTTTGACTTGTATTTCATTGCAGACAATACAACAGCACATTATTTAATTTTTCTTCAATTTTTTCTTCAAAAAAACAAAATTCCTATTTTGGTTCTTGCAACACATTTAAAAAAAAGTTGGAACAGTAAAGCATTTAACACTTTGTAATGTTGCCATTCCTTTTCACAACACTTAAAAGACGTTTAGGGACTGAAGACACCAAGTGAAGAAGTGTTTCAGGTGTAATTTTGTCCCATTCTTGCTGCAAACAAGTCTTAAGGTGGGCAACAGTACGGGGTCTTCGTTGTCGCATTTTGCGCTTCAAAATGCGCCACACATTCTCTGTTGAAGACAGGTCGGGATTGCAGGCAGGCCAGTCAAGTACCTGTATCCTCTTCCTCCGCAGCCAGGACTTTGTAATGTGTGCAGAATGTGGTTTTGCATTATCTTGTTAAAATATGCATGGACGTCCCTGGAAAAGATGTTTTCTTGAAGGCAGCATATTGTGCTCCAAAATCTCTATGTACTTTTCAGCATTAATGGTGCCATCACAGAAGTGCAAGTTACCTTTACCAAGGGCACTGACACAACCCCATACCATGACTGACCCTGGCTTTTGTACTTGTTGCTGGTAAAAGTCTGGATGGTCCTTTTCTTCTTTGGTCTGGAGCACACGGCGTCCATTTCTCCCCAAAAATACCTGAAATACTGAATCATCTGACCACAGTACACGTTTCCACTGTGTGATGGTCCATCCCAGATGCCTCCAAGCCCAGAGAAGCCGACGGCGCTTCTGGACACTGTTAACATTAGGGCTTCCTTTTGGCACAGTACAGTTTTAACTGGCATTTGTGGATGTAACTACGTATTGTGGTACTTGACAAAGGTTTGCCAAAGTAGTCCTGAGCCCATGTGGTGATATTGCTTATAGATGAATGATGATTCTTGATGCAGTGCCGCCTGAGGGATCGGAGAGCACGGTTGTTCAGCTTAGGCTTGCGCCCCGTCCTTTACGCACTGAAATTCCTCCACATTGCTTGAATCTTTTAATTATGTTATGCACTGTTGAAGGTGAAATAAGCAAATGTCTTCCTATCTTTCTTTGAGGAACATTGTTTTTAAACATTTCAATAATTTTCTCACGTATTTGTTGGCAAACTGGCGATCCTCAGCCCATCTTTGCTCCTAAAGGACTAGACCTTTCTTGGATGCTGCTTTTGTACCAAATCATAATTACAATGACCTGTTGACATCACCTGTTTCAAATCACATCATTATTTAACCAATTTACATGATTACTATCCCTAAATTGCTCCTGTTCCAACTTTTTTTGAAATGTGTTGCAAGAACCAAAATAGGAATTTTGTTTTTTTAAAGAAAAAACAATAAAAATCATGAGAAACACATTTAATAATGTGCTGTTGTATTGTCAAAGTAAATTTAGAAATCACTACTTTCATTTTTTATTTGTGTTTTCCATACTGTCCCAACGTTTTCTGATTTGGGGTTGTACAAACTCATACACATCTACACTCCTACACCCCAATGAACTTCGCCTTTCTTTATACTCTCTTTAAAGGGCACACAATCACTTGCTCACAGGTTCATCTTCTCTGTCCGTTGCTGGTGGAATGATCTTCCAAACTCTGTTTGGTCTGCTGCATCCCTCAGTATATTCAAGAAACAGTTAAAAACCTGTCTCTTCCATGAATACCTGACACAAGTTAGATCTAATAAAAAAATACTAACCCTTTCTCCTCTCTTCCAACAGGTATTGCCTCTATCAAGCATTGGGATGTTGTAATATTGGTAACTGTAACTGTGTACAGCTTATGTTTTTGCCTCCTTATAATTTATTGCTTTTTTCTCACTTTTGTTGCTTTGGATAAAAGTGTCCGCCTAAATGTAAATGTAAACTCTGGGTAAATCTCTGAGTAATTTAAAATTTGCTAATCAAATTTAAAAAAGTAAAACAGCAAACAAGCCACATAATTCAAAGTATCATTCAAGTCTATATCACAGACTGAGACACAAACTAGTTATGCACTGAAATGTAATACTTATAGTTAGGGTATAAACAATAGTAACAGTAATACTTAACTTGGCAAAACCAGTAGTTGAGGTAAACTCTGCGCACATGCACTGTATTGTGAGAAAGTTCTGGTGTCTCACACCTTCTTTTTCTCACTAGTGTTTTTATTCTCTCTCTGTCTCAACAGAAATATACACAGATTTTCTCTCTCCTTGGCTTCTTTCTCTCTGCCTGCCTTGTTTTTTGTCTCTCTCTTTCTGTGTCTTTTTCACTATGGTAACATCTGGAATAAAGGTGGGTGGGCGCTGAGCCAGTGCAGTTCAGCTGCAGCCATAAAACCAACAAAAATAAATGTGACTCCAGGATCAGATGCTGTCCAAACTCCACGCCTCAGTTAACCATTTCCCTCACCACACTTACTAACCATTTGTGTCTGTGTGTGATTAACTCTTTACTCCAGGAATCTGTGTTACAACACTGTGGGATGCATTTCAGAACATATAGATAATCACAGTATACTGTATGTCTGTGTGTGTGTGCCTGTGTGTGCTTTGAGGTTGGTTGGGGTGTTACTTAACCATATATTGGGGACAAATTTGTACCCAAAAGTCAGCAAAACCTAAATGAAGTTTTTTTAATTGTAAAAATGTGCAGTGTGGGTTAGGGTTAGGTTATATTGTTTATAACTTGCTGTGTATAAAACAATAGAAGTCTATGGAGTGTGTGTGTGTGTGTGTGTGGGGAGGGGGGGAGGGGTGTGTGTGTGTGTCCTAGATGGAGAAATAACTGGACTACAATGATTAAGATGGTATGGGATAAACATTCAGAAATAAAAAAAAGTACAGAACACACACACACACACACACAGACACACACACACATACACACACACACTGCTATAGTGCCATGCATGTAGTAACCACTTCAATGTTCTATACTACATTAAATATTTTAAATATGGAGTTACATATATCTACCCCTACACAGTCACATTCTTTTGTTGTTTTTGCTCAAGACACATAAAAACGTGTTTGATACTTTCGGAGTGAGACTTCTATAACCAAAGCAAACATAATGCCAAATTAAGCAATTTTATTAAATACCTCAGCAGGCCTATTTATTAGAAATAGGCCTGCTGAGATATTACTTACATTTCAATCCATAATTGTAGGTCTTCCTTGTGCAATATTAGCTATTATGCAATGAATATTTTGTGACTTACATAAAGAAGTGTAAATTACATCCAGTTTGCTGCATCTGAAGCAGCAGACTCAAGTTACCCAGACTGCTGTGCGAAGGCAAAAAGCAATATTACATTATTGCTATTATTATTATTACATATTACAGTTACAACGGTCTCATGACTATGATCTGTCTGAGAGATCACCCCACCTGCTCTGAATCATAGCTGAGGTCTAAGTGACATTGACCTGCATTTTGCAAAATACTAAACTTAAAAAATAGTAAGTAAAAAAGCTATTAATCACTTATTTAGTGAGAATCTTATTCATGAATTAAATCAATGTATACACATTTGAGTAACAATAAATCTCATTGGTTCTTGTCAGACTTGTGACACAATATCATGACATTTGTGAGGCATGTGATGCACAGGTATCAACTACATTAATGAGACTGTCCTCCTCCAAAAAACAACCCCAAAGGTTGCGTGTGCAAGCAGCTTATTATGACCCACAGTAAGGTTTTAAAGTTATCGCTCTCTAGATTTTATATGGTCCCTTACCCACCATTTTTCCCATTTCAAAATGTTTGCAGACGCTTTGGAAGGCCCACGGTGCATTAAAGCAAAATTTTCTCTGGTGTCTTCTGCTGTCCATAGGGGTGCTCATTTAGTAAATACTCTTATGGGTCATTTTTCAGGAAAATGACAAAGAACCTATACAACCTATATGCTGCCATATTTGATTTGTGCAGAGAATATATGATTTGATTTTGAGATCAAAATATAAGTTTATATAACTTATATAAATATAACCTATTTTAAAATATAATACAAAATATATAAAGTATCTTTTATTCACAACTACCAACACACGAGCATGTTGGTAACCATATGTAAGCCGCAGGAGAAAAATGTACAGAACTTCATGAATAGTGTTTAATCAATGATGTTACAATTCACCTTGATTTTGTAGTACTGACTCGCAAGTTATGGTCACTTTCAGTCAAAAGCTTAGCCAAAATGTTGAATATTTTTTGAGGTCTGATGTATTTGAGCTCTGATGTTTGTTGCAACCATTCTATGTTGTTTCTTCCCCATCTACTTTATGCACTACTGTGTCAAATTGTGTGTATTATAAAAAGCGCTATATAAATTCATGAATTAAAACTGAATGTTGATTTTTTTTAAAAAAAGGTCAGCAATAGTTACATTTTAACATTGAAAGCAAACACTGCATATATAACTGCATATGTTAACTGTTTACAGAATTGTTAGTCAAATAAACAGCTGTTTATCATTATGATTAGCATTAACATTAGCATTTAAAGTGTTACCTCAAAAAATATTTTAAGCTTCATAAATAAATTAAAGTGAAGATTGAAGCAGGGAGGTTGTGAGTGGATCAATCTCACAGAACAACCCCACAACCCCAAAGTACATTCAACAGAAAGGCTGAGTCATATCCCAAAGTTTAATCACTGGCGCTTCAAAACAGCACTCATTTGATTTCTGACTCAGTGGTGTGAGTGTGGGCAGAACTATCTGTTTGTCCAATCACTTCCCTAAATGAGCCGTAAGTGGTGTTTGCTAAGGTATCACTAAGTATCACTATAGTCTCACATAGACAGGTCTTTCTTTTGAGCCTAAACTAACAAAGAACTGCCCACTTAGACAGGAATAGCCCTCTGACTGACATGTAAAGTGATAAATCACAATTAGTTTTCTTTATAAGAGTTGGTTAGAGCAGGGGAGATTCTAGGATTTTTTAAAAAATGGTGGGATGGCACAGGGGGCCCATGGAAAAAGTTGCGTTGCATTAAATTACATTAAACTGGCACTGCGCAAGAAAGCGTTTTCTATGTAAAGGGCAATGCAATTATCTTTTCATAAATAAAAACCATTGAGCAGACAATAATTGTTTTTAACTTCTTTTATTGTGGAAGCAAACATATTTACAGGGTGGTGCCACTCTGTGCCACCCCTTTAGACAAGCCTCTGGGTTAGAAACAGGGTTATCAGAGATATATTATAAAACAGTAATAGGCTGGGGCTTATTAAAATACATTAATGGCAAATGCATTTACATAACATACTAAAGAAAACTGAAGTCCTTTATCTATGTAATAAAGCATTTAAAAACATTTTCTGGAAGTGAAACATGTTCACCTTTTTTCTTTACATCTCACAGACTCTCAGCCTCAAAGAAACCATCATGTACACACACATACACAAACATCAGAGCGCTCTTGTACACGTATGTATTGTGCATAAAGATTATTACCAGAATACCTGTAAATACATTTAAAGTATGAGTCCCTGGGGATTTCCAACCATCACTGTCTCTCTCTCTTCCATTCAGTGTCTGGGTAAATAGCAGTTTGTCTGTGCTGTTTTTAGTGCATGAATTTCTTAGACTGCATAAAAAGCTAAAGGTTTCAGGAAGAGTTCTGCTGACAGAGGAAGAACAGATAACCTCAGCACACATACACGTATTGCGCTGATGCAACAGTAACTCAGATAGCCACTCATTATAACTGAAGTATGCAGAAGAGCATCTCTGAACGCACAACACATCAAACCTGGGCTACAGGCAGATGGGCTACTGCAGAAAAATGGGCTGCTGTAGGTATCTTAGATCTGAGTTACTACCGCATCAGCCTGAACCAGTCTAACATTTCACCTCTGACGTTTGCCATCAACAATGCATTTTTGCCCACAAAACTGACACTAACTGTTCTAGTTTCTTTTTCTGGCCATTCTGTGTAAACCTTACGGATGGTTTTGAATGAAAATCCCAATTTCGGAAATACTGAAATCAGCTTGTTTAGCACCAGCAACCATACCATGTTCACAATCACTTGAACCACTTTTCTTCCACATTGCCTGGTTTAACTTTTGCTTAAATGCATGGTTACACACACACACATTGGGTCTGTACATTTCAAGAACCTTCCAAAACATTGCTAAATCATATATTATAATATAATAAAATATTTTAAATATAATTCAATATTTTAACTTAATTACCTAAAATATACCACTACTGAGTGGTCATCAAATATTGGCCATTTGGTTAAGACACTACAAGAAGGCAAAACCCTTACACCACGTGAGTTCATGGCAACCGGTTGACTTTGTCTCTTCATGGCCCAATCCCTGTGTACTTCCATGACCCAGCATTGTAAGGGCACCCATAAACTCAACAATATAATAGATATCTGATTTTTAACAGATTTTCCCAAAATCAAAAATAAACATGAAATAAAAAAAAATAAACATGTCATTTCAAACCTATATGATATGTGGAATAACGTTTTTAGTTAATAGTTAATTAAATACTACTTACATTACTTTAATGATGCTTATATGGTATTTATATAATTTATATAACTTGATAACCTCTGTTCACTGTAACATTCTTCTAAATATAGATTTTAAGGTTCCAGTAAAATTTAAAACAACTTTAGAATGAACTGTTTCGCAGAACAAATTTGGACTTTGGTAGCAGTGGACAGCTGAGCTTTCACAACAAGTGCCCTTATGACCTGAGAGTGTAAAAAAGATAAAGCACTCACATGCATACAAACGACTCACAAGTAGGATGACATGCCAAGGAAAAGACACCAGTGAAGTACCCAGACTAAAGACAGAGTCTAAAGACAAACAGAGCTAGAATGTGACTGCTAAGAAAAAAACGTTGGAGGTTGAGAGAGATTGCCCATAAAAATCCATCTTGTGCAGGCCTGACAGCCACTTTAGCCGCGAAACAGCACATTCGGACAGTGTTTTTTTCACCAAAGCTGCTTCATACATCATCTGTGAGGAAACAGCACACGAGAAGTTCTTAACACAATGTATTTTGTCCAGGAGATTTAACATCTAATACAGAGCTGACAGCTCGCACCATCTTCTTTCTCTTTCTCTCTGTCGATGCGCGATTGATCACTCCATCCTGTCAGCCTTGGTCCTTTCATGTCTGTGCCAGCATCGCTGAGGGCCACCCATGCATCTGATCAGTATTAACCAGGCCTAAAAACACAAAAATAAAAATTCAACACAACTGAACATCTCATGTATGTATCTGATATATGAAAAATTACTCCTTATTGGTTTATTAAAGGAATAGTTCATCTAATATAGTTCACCCAGAATACACACTTTCATTCAGAAAGTGTGTATTTTCATTCAGTTTATGTCTACATTCCCAATAATCGATTGTCTTGACAGTGGATCGATTGTCTCAATGGTGCACAACATATTTGGTGGTGCTTCTGCAACTAAGCGCAACTGCACAGTTGAGCGCAGGGATTGCACCCCTGGGTGCCTCAATAAGAGCTAATTTCCTAAAAGATCAAGCACGGGTAAAGCGCCTGGGTAAAAAGCATGCTGAGGCAGCATTCCTCAATGCTTCATGTCCTATCAGAACATGACAAGCACAATGTTAAAACCGCAACTCACCTCTATTATTACACGTGGCGGCCCCTCTGTTATCCCCTGCCCCTGCTTATCTCAAGTGAAACTCTCCGCCTGGTCCTGAGCCCTTGTTACTGAATGATTGGTTTCTAAGCAGGGGTTTATGCAGGCACTGTGCATGGTGACTGGCCTCACTCTCAGGGCAACTAAAGTCTCTCGGCCAGACAAAATGAAGGAGGCCAACAAAGTATGCTTTCTTGACACTTCCATTTCCCAGGCCAGACACTGTTGAAGACTTTACACAGTAGTTTGTGGTAGTACAAAAGCAAAAGGAGACCATAAAACACATCCTGTCGCAGTGTGGTACCATTACTACCAGGCTGCCGACAACTTCCCCTTTGTCTGCTTATCATTGAGGGCTTCCCAGAGCAGGTATTGCATCAATACCTGCTCTGTTGTGTCCTAAGCAGACAACTGCACCTCAGCTGCAAAGTTGGGGGTCCCCTGACAACTGCCAGATGAAACAACATCCCTGAGATAGGTGATCCAGAGATGGGGATATCTGCTATCACCTGCAGATAGCAGGGGATATTCTCTTATTCAGAAGGTGGTGAACACAACGCTCCTTCCCCCATAGAAGGGCATAGCTACGTATTGCAGTTCATCCGACATTCATCCAGGTTTAATGGCATCCTGTTCACTTAGATGGCAATGCATGTTCTGCTTTTGCAACACAAAAGACCTGGTCCCTCCAGCCAAGATGAGGTTGGGCTACAGCCCATACTTCATCATCCCCAAGAAAGGCAGTTGGCTACAGCCACTCTTGAATCGCCTTGAAGGGTATGTACTTCCACGTCTCGATTTTACCTTGACACAGACCATTTCTTAAGTTAGCCTGTGAGGGCTGTGTGTACCAGTACAAGGTCCTACCCTTCGGGCTGGCCCTGTCTCCCCTGCCTCAAAGTCCCCGAGGGTGCCCTTGCCCCTTAAGGGAAGAAATGCTATGTGAATGCTCACCTGCTTTTTACAGGCTGGAGTGCCCTTAAAACAAGTGTACAGGCACACTGTGGGGTGTTATATGTAATGGACATGTCCTGGCCAGGTCCTTGACTGTTGTGGCATATCAGTTGGCTGTTGCTGGGTGTACTTTCTGCCCTGTGCTGGTTTGGTCCCTTGCTTCAGCATTGCTTCAACTCACCCGCCATCTCCTTCTCTGGAGTCAACAGAGGTTCAGGTTGCTTCAAGCCATTCATATTCCAGTTGAGCTTAGATCACAACATTTCACACTTGGGGCAGAATGGAGACTACATCCCCAGGTAGTCCAGTTCTGCTACGCTTTAGAGTTAATTTGAGGAAGCTCAACCTGTTTGCTTCTTAAGGGACCTCCCACTGCCAGCTCTTTTAGCCCCTGACTCAAGGCATGTCTCGGTATGGATGTGCTGGCCCCAGGTTCTTCGCACTTTTCCCCAGTCAGCCTGCTTGCACAGACTGCACCAGAGAAGAGGAGAAGCAGAATTTTCATATTGGGCTTCCTGAACAGGTCCAATTTGCCATTTACTTACACTGAAGAAATTTTACAGATACTTACTTGCCAGAAAGACTAGTCATATGACCAACGACATTGAAAGATGCTAGTGTCATGCTAAAGATGTGATATCATCAAGCTAACATCATGCTAACTGATGTTAAAACATGCTAAGATCATGCTAGCATCATGCTAAATGATGCTAAAACCTCAAAATTGATGCTATCATCATGTTAACATCATGCTAAATGATGTTAAAACATGCCAAGACATTATAGTATTATGCTAATTGATGCTAAAATATGCCAACATCATGCTAATTGATGCTAAAATATGCTAGCGGCATGCTAATTGATGCTAAAATGTACTAGCATCACGTTAGCATTGTGTTAATTGATGCTAAAACATGCTAACATCACTCTAGCATCATGTTAAAATGTGCTAACATAAAGCTAACTGATGTTATAACATGCTAAAATCATGCTAGATTATGTTCAAACATATATATTAATATTTTATATACAGTATAAGTATATAATATTTTATATACAGTACTGCGCAAAAGTCTTAGGCACATTAGTATTTTCACACCCAAAAATGGTTTTAAGCAAGTTATTTATATCTTTTGTCTGTAGTGTCAGTAGGAATTATAAATTTACATTTTCAAACATTCTTTTTGCCATTAATTGTAATAATCCAGTGAGATTTTTGTATGTACAAGGAGACTGACAACATCCAGTGCTCCACAGAGTGATCTGATCTCACAATCATCGAGTCTGCCTGTGATTACATTATATACACCTTGAAAAGCAAAAAGCAAATTAAAAAAAAAAGTAAATTAGAGAGTAATTAAAAAAAGAGTAATTTTTGGTTGAACTATTTCTTTAATATGAACAATAGAAAACAAAAAAAATATTATGATGTGATTTTGAATGGATTTTGGTTGGAATTAAATTGACATCATTTAATTTTTTTCCCTCTATTTTCACATTCTGACAAATACAGAATGCTTAAAAACCTATAAAAAACTTTATTACTATTCTTCATCAACAGTATACAAAATGCATACAAACTAAATTGTTCACAATAGTTCACAATGACCACAATGATCAGTTTCCATGTGTGCAGCACACGTAAAAAAGCTAACAATTTACTATAGTGATTTTCCCTTTCTTTCCTGTTACATTATTGTCAATTACAACCTCTTACATTATTGGTAAATAGACAAGTACATTTAGACACATCATTTATAAGCAGGTTTTGATTTTTCATGATTTTGGTTAATGGCCGTTCACAGAAATATCCATAATTGTGGGTCAGTTTTCACTGTGAATTTGGCAATTAAACATGACTTTCTTAATATGAAGCTGATATCACACTGACTTATACCATCGATTAACAACTGCACAGGTCATGGTAGATCTGTCTTGAAAGATTTATATGTTATCATTAATAAACAATTTTTCTATGAGAATGAATGGGATTTGTACTTCCTGAACCCGACTGGTTAGCTCTATTCATCACAGCAATGTTGTCGCATCATAAGGCCTTAGGATGTTTTCTATCAACTTGATGCACTAAAGCCATAAAATGTTTAGATATAACCAGGTAAGAGCTGCCCAGTATCCCATTTCCAATAAACACTGGGGAAATTGTTTTGAACACAACTTTGTATTTTGGGGACATTGGGGACATTATGTCCCTAATTTTTTGAAAGGCTGAGATAATGATGACAGAAAATGTAAACAATTTTCTTTAAAGTAAGATGCAGTCCAGTCTTGGGTCTCCAAGTTCTTGATTATGTTTTAATTTGTGCAACTTGATTTGTATGAAAACATGATTTGTAAGTAAAATGTAACACTAAATGAATGAATGAGATTCATGCGAAGTCACCATAATTTAGCCAAATTATATTCAAGATAAGCCAATATTCAATTAACATTTTTGTCAAATTACAGGCAAGAGTTATCATTAAATTGTATAGGTGTGTTGTTTTAAAGGTTCAGCATACAAAGGTTCTTATAGGACAAAAATCCTTTCTTCTTAAACTGTCCTCTGTTCTCCACAGTTTTAGGTTTCACTTTAATTTCCCATGAAAATGTATTTGTATATTTTGTCTATCGCCTCCTAGTGGTCTGACAAATTTCTATTGCACTGTGGCTTTACTTTCATTGTGTTTTCTTAAATTTATTGTGCTGTGGCTTTGTTTTGTTTTGAACTTTAGTTTGCTTTGTCAAATTTGTTGCGTTTGCAACCTCTGGGCCAATGTAGGACAACCATTTGACTACACACAGAGTTACAGTGCATTAGTAAGGACCACTTATAGTTGCAGTGGCTTACATGCTAAGATATTAATAATTGTATTGTCTACCCCTAAATATCACACAAATTTGTTGACATTATTAGATTTGAAGCAAAACTTGATTTGGCTGATTTATAAGCCATTGAAATTTGAAGACCACTTCAAATAACATGATTAGGATTTTTTAGGATTCAGTTTAGGATTTTAAGTAAGATGTTTTAAATGATTGGTATTTGTGAGAAATATTTGTCCCTTATTCAGCCCCACACAAACACACATACACACAATCAGAACACATCTTAGACTAGACAGTCACTCTTCCCCCACTAGCACTTATCTCCTCTGCAGGTTTCCTGTTCAGTTCATCTCTCCATCTCATTTTTTATCTTCTTCAACTCCTCTTGGCTGTGGCCTATGGCAAGCAGTCATTAAGGTAATTAGCAGGGAAGAGGGAGCACAGAGCTTCTTTAATGACTGCAGTTTGCAGTTCCTCTCTGGCCTCTGTTTCCACACACGGGCCCTGAAAACCTGAACATAATTGAAATGCTGAAGATCTTGCTGAGGATAATGATCGCCTCTCACCAGCATGTGCTATTTTTTGTTTCTCAACCACACATGCTGGAGAGTTCAAGTGTAAGACTTTTATCCTGCACCCATATGTGTGTGTATTTTCACGGGGGTGTGTGCATCAAAGAAGACATGGCCTCCCAATTTTAAGCCAAGTGTATTTTGAAAGCAGTACAGTAGTATTGTATTATAGAAGTATTTTGAAACAGAATTAACACACCAAAACAACCTTGGCGACAAATATAAAAATATAAAACACCCCCAATTAAAACAAGAAACAACAAAGAAAAACAAATATGTTTTTAAGGAAGCTTTAAAAATAGAAACAAATAGAAACAACAGGAAGATCTTATATTAAGAGGGAGGCTATACCAGAGTCTGGGAGCAGCTATCGAGAAAGCCCGGTCACCTTTAGTTTTATAACACGAGCAAGGAACAGAAAGAAGGAGTTGATTAGAAGAATGTAAGGATCTTGAGGCATTGTACGGGACAGGAAGATCACTGATGTACTGTGGAGCAAGTCCATGTAAAGCTTTATAAACAAAAAGTAAAACTTTAAAATCAATCCGAAACTTAACTGGTGACCAGTGGAGACAGGCAAGCACGGGTAATGTGCTGACACTTTATAGTGCCAGTCAATAGCCTGGCTGCTGCGTTTTGAACCATTTGGAGACGATTCACAGTTGAATTAGGCAAGCCCAAGTATAAAGAGTTACAATAATCTAGCTTTGAGGAAATAAATGCATGGATAACAGTTTCAAGATTTTTCTTAGATAGCATCGTCTTGATTTTGAGAATAGATCTTAGCTAAAAGAAACTACTTTTAACAATAGCACTAATCTGCTTATCGAAACTCAAATTAGAATCAAAAATGACACCACGATTTTTTTACACAGCCATAAACATTTGAAAATAGAGAGACAAATTGATTAACTTTGTCAGATGTCAAGTTGGTGGGGCGAAAATAACAATTTCGGTTTTATCATTGTTTAGCTGTAAGAAATTCATGTCCATCCAACATTTAATGTCACGCAGGCAGTCAAGCAGGCCAGAGACAGAAACATTACTATTTTTGATAGGAGGGTAGAGCTGGGTGTCATCGGCATAGAAGTGGTATGACAGACTGTGTCTCTGGATAATATGACCAAGTGGAAGCATATATAATGCAAACAAAAGAGGACCGAGAATGGAGCCCTGAGGTACACCATATTGTATTGGAGCATGGGAAGAAAAACAATTTCCAACTTTAACAGAAAACGTTCTCCCTTCGAGGTATGAAGCAAACCAGTCCAACACAGAGCCTCGAAACCCAGATACATGTTCTAGTCTGTATAAAAGGATATTGTAATCTACAGTGTCAAATGCTGCACTTAAATCATGCAAGATTAAAATACAGCCAGAACCTGCATCCAGAGTGAGTAAAATGTCATTTAAGACTTTCAACAAAGCAGATTCAGTACTATGTAGCTCCCTGAAACCAGACTGAAATTTGTCAAAAATACTCTCAAGTAAGAAGAGATCTGATGGTAAACAACCTTTTCTAAAACTTTGGAAATGAAAGACAGTTTAGAAACGGGTCTGTAGTTACTCAAGTCATGCTGATCCAAATTAGGTTTTTTTAACAATGGCTGTACTGTAGCATGTTTAAAATTAGTAGGTACCACCCCACTAACCAATGAACTATTAACAATAGCAGTCAAAACTGGGCTTAGAGCTGTAAAAACCTCTTTAAAAATATATGAAGGCAACACATCCGAAGGGCAAGCAGAGGATTTCATGCTAGATACAATATCATGAAGCTGAGAGGGTGACAGAAAAAGAAAGAGATCACTGTCACAGGGCTGCATTTCTAGGGATACAAACCTCTGAGATTGAATATTAGAACGAATACCCTCAATCTTATGGATAAAATGTGTTAAGAACTGATCATACAGTTCGGTAGAAACCTCAGGTAGAAGAGGGACTTGGAAGGGCGTTAATTGTGCTAAAAAGAACCTTAGGCCTCTGAGAATTTTGTACAATTAAATCAAACATATTTAAACTGTGCCTCCCTAAAAACATTCTCATACTGCTTAAGATGCTTCCTGAAAAATTTGTATGATATATGAAGTTTGTCTTTTCTCCACCTGCGTTCAGCACGCCTACACTCTTGTCTAACCATGCGAGTGGGCCCATTTAACCATGGCTGAACTTTCTTCACCACACAGGATTTTTGTAACTTCAGAGGAGCAACTGAGACTAATGTAACTGTGCAGGTACTTTCAAAAAGGTCAACTAGGTCATCAGGATGAGCACAGGAGGAAAGAGTTTCACCAACATTGGGGGTTTGAAAAGATAAATAGACATCAATAAAAGATCTAGCAGTAGAAGAATCAAAACGTCTAGTAGACAAGGTGAAAAATATGGTTTAGAGTGGGTAGCAGCTAATATCGAATCAAAAACCAGATAACAGATCAGTGATAACAGTGTCACAAATTTCAAGGTTAGTCACTGAAAAAACAAGTGAGAACACCAAGTCCAGGGTATGAACCTTCTGGTGAGTGGGTCCAGAAACTAACTGTTCAAAATTGAGACAGTCCATGAGACCTAAAAATCTTTGACCAAAGGTTTAGACTGGCAGCAGACATGAATAATAAAAGGACGCCAGAAAATTCTTCAATAAAATCCTTATTAAAATTAGATGGTCTGTATACCAGGGCACAGAGCAAGGGGGTAGGGAAATCAACCTGTAAGAGCTGCACTTCAAAGGTTTAAAAGTTCTCATCAGGCAGAAGAGTGCACTTAGAGTTCTTGAAAATTGTTGCTAATCCACCTCCACGACTAACGGTTCTAGGAGAATTAGAAAACAGGTAGTCTGGGGGAACAAGTTCTTTAAGAGCTGAACAATCACCAGGACTGAGCCATGTCTCTGTTACAAATAGAAAATCCAGACTATGTGAAGGTAAAAAGTCATTAAAAATAAAAGATTTGTTAGACAGATCTAGCATTTATTAGTGCAAATTTGATCGGGCAATCCGAGATCCGAACCGATTTTGACATATGGATAGATGGTGAATGAGTTGAGGAGTATTCCAGAGGTTTTAGATTACAGAAGTTAAATCCAGTTCCAGTGCTAAAACTAGCGAGAGAGACACGAGAAAAAGGAAAAATAAGGGTATGAAGTAGTCAGCAGAGGTTGCAAAATTGAGCAAAATTGACACTTCAATGTGAGCCTTGGTGAATATAGCGTGGAACGATGCCCAATGCAACACAAGTTTTGTAAATTCTAGCTTGTAAAGGTGATGGCAGGTTCAAACGATGAAGCTCCTCAGCTGAGTAGCCCAGAGCCATTGTAAAAAACAGATATTTATGAAAAAAGATACAAGAGAGGCTGACATGCATTGTACTACAAAAAAGCTGTAAAAGACCGGCAAACAGGGAAGAAAAAAAGACATTCAGCCAAAAGCAGCGCAACATTCCTTCTGCCTTGTCTCCCACATCACCAAGTTAGAAAATGTGATTTGATCAATTTAAATGTAATTTTTTATTTAAATGTGATTTGATAAATGAAGTAAATGATAGTAACACTTCATTACAAAAAAAACATGCTGTAATTCAATTGAGATGTTTCTGTCTGCAGCAGTAGTTAACATTGCCTGATTTACACCCATATCGGTTTTACACTGAGGTCAGCAGTGCTTGAACATAAATCTTTATGCTGCATATACAGAATAAGAGCAGCCTTTAAAACTCTCTTTACACATACATGTCCAAAGGAACATGTCAAAACACATTAATGGTAACCACACACAGGACACATGCAAAGGCTACAGCCCTATTTGCTTGCCTAATAGATGCCACATTATTCCAGTTTACCCTTGAGCTGTGGACAAGATCACAGGCTGACGGAGCACTTTTAGAGAGAGGTCACAAATGCTGTCCTCCTGAGTTATTTACCTTTTTATTTATTTATTTGCATATTTACCAAGTTTATTGCTGGATAAGTGTGCGTGTGTGTGTGTGTGTGGTAGCGAGGCTGAATGAGACAGGAATGGATATAACTGCACTTTGAACAGTGTAGAAAAGAGAACAAATTAATGTATTTCTGAAGTAGACAGTGTTTTAAATCTCAATTAAACATGTCTGTGTCACATTCACCCTAACATCAAAATGCAAAAGCAAGAAATAATATATAATTTCTGTAATGTGTGGAGCCATTCAGAAAAGCAATTTAGAAGACCCCAATATTCATTTACAAAATATTTTCACACAATTTATGTTTAAGTTTTTTTATAATTATTAAAAAGATTCAGGGGTGTTTCAGAGATGTTGTGGTGGTTCACTTTAGATTCTCATTGCAAGTTTTTTTTTTACTGAATAACAGTTACTATAAAGTTACTACATAATTAAAGTTACTATAATACATTTTTTTTTTTTAGAAAATGTAATTATTAACATGAAATTAACATGAAAAGTTTAGTTTAGGGTGGAAAAAGCAACACTGATTCAACCAATGGCATGCATTTGGGGTAGGGTTATGTTTTTGACAGGCTGACAGAGAAGAGGCTGAAAGAGTTAACTGTGGTAAGTGTTTTGGTAACCTGTAAGGTAAAGGTTATTTTATCAAATGTGTGCATAGAAATAACAAACTTCAGCTTTAGGCTAAATATAACTATTCTCTCTTTTTAAATATTATTTCTCTCTGTTCATTTTAGGGGAAAATATGAGCCAGATATGTTACCCACAGAATGAGATTCACCCATGAGATTCACCATTGAAAGACAGTGTAAGACATGACTTTCATTGTTCATCCTTTCTTTCTGTCTCGTACACAAACAGACAATGAGTGTGACCTGTATATGTGTAAAACCATGGCCCACAATCGACCCTCTGTAGGTTTAATATTCATAAATGCTATTTCAGCAGCTTTGGCCATTAGCAAGGTGCATGAGCACAGTAAATCGATCCCCACTGATAGACATCGGATTCCCCGACCCATATCGATTCCATCCAGACGTGCTCAAGGTCTCCTCCAGTGTTTCTGTACTTCCATTCACACCTCCAGTACCAAATGACCCTATAATCACAGCATAACATTACACTTATTAAATTCAGAATTACATACGATTAAGCATGAGTCAACTACATGGTGTCTGGTTACATAATTAAAATTAAACAGTGATTAAAATAATTTCTTTGTTAATAGCTCAATATTTAACACTGGGTCAAGGGTCAAGTGTGACCCAAAATGACTTAAACTTAAAATTACTTTAAACAAGTTTAAAACAAGACAAAACAAGCATTTAAACAAGTCAATGAAAAATTATATTTCTTAATGTTTGGTTAGTTTAGAAAAAGGGGGGTTGGGGGTCTTGAAGTAAAAAAGGTAAAAAGTAAAGTAAAAAGTAAAAAAGTTTTACTAGTGTACAGGTTTCTAAAAACAATTGTTTAAAACTTTAAGACTGTCAGCACAGACATAATGAAGAACATACATTTTGTATTACACATTTGTACTTGTGTATTACAGAGAATGGTCTGAAAAAGATAAACTATCAAGTAAATGGCAGTCCCGGGTAAAAATGCCTTGTTAATGAAAGAGGTCAGAAGAGAATCATTAGACTCATTCAAGCTGATAGAAACAACAGTAACTGAAACTACTATAACTGAAACATTTTCTAAACAAACTTGAGCTGTGCTTGCCATGGCAAAATGCAGGCCATTTCAACAATATAAACAATATGTTTAAGAACATGATGTTAGCTTGATTAAACATGATTCTAACATGTTTCAGCATAAATCTAGCATGATGCTAATAACATTTTTCATGACACTAACATGTTCTAACATAATGCTTATATGATTTAACATGATGTAGGATGCTTTATCATGACTTTTACATGATACTAGCATTACTTAACATCATGCTTATATGATTTAGCATGACTTAGCATGATGCTAACATGAGAAATTTGCCAGGGCAATACCTAAAGCCCATTGATAGCCAGAGTCAAATAAGCCAACCCACATGTCTCTGAATCACATGAATCACATGTTCTAACGCTGAGATATGTCTAATTCATTTCATTACATGGTTACTAGTGTGCTCTAAATGGTTGCCAGGGCATGGCTGGACAGTTTCCAGTCTGAGTCAAAAGAGGCCACCCACTTGATTGTTTGATGTTCTGATGCCTCTCACCTTTTTCAATGGCAGTCAAGGGGATGGTGGCAAGGGCACGGTAACTGGTTGCTAGGCGTGGCTGTGCTAGGGTTTGCTACTGCTTGCTAAGCTGAGCGATATGTGCCCACTCCCAAGTCTCTATGATATTCTGATGCTAAGCTATGACATTAGAAATTTCAGCCCAATCTTAAGTCTACAGAATTTTTCACTCACTTTTTCATACGCCCAAAGAACACTGTTCACCCGATTGCTTATAAAATAGCACACCTCTCCTCAATAAGCCAGTCTATTTGACCCCTTATTGGTGGGTCTATAACAAACAGCGTGGGACAAGTTACGTACCGAAATTTTGTCCAGAATAAGAAGTATGCAAAAGAGTAATAGTAATACTTTGCCTCGCAAGCACCACTAAAGAGCACCACTAGAAGGGCATATGTGAATGCACAACATGTCAAACCTTGAAACAGATGTGCTACAGTAGCAGAAGATGACAAGAGTGCCACTCCTGTCAGTTAAACTACAGTGGGCACAGGCTTATCAAAGTTGGAAAATAGAAGATTGAAAGAAAAGTTGTCTGGTCTGTTGAGTCAGTCAGTCAACATCAGTATGTTGATGATTACCTGCATACCTATGACCGAATCACAACCGTCATAATATTCAGTACAACAGCACAATTGCAAGTGTTAAACTGCTAAATCTTTATTTTCAAATAGAAAGGAAAATTCTGTTTTTGACCTCACTCTCCTAGCTAACAGGGGCATTCTCAGAACTTTGGTTAACAAAAACCGTTCTTACAGAAACATTAGTAGACATTATATATCATTTATATTTAACAAACTTTATTTTATTGGTAGAATAAAAAAGTTTGAATATCATTCTTATAACCAAGCAATAATGAACAGTTTTGAACATTCCAAAACATTTAAGATAACTTTAAAGCTGCAATCTGTTACTTATTTTGGTTAAAAATGAACTAAAATAAGTTATTGAGCAAGTATATAACAAATCAGTGTTCAACACAATCTCCTTACCTTACCCCAATTTGCAACGGTTTATAAGTTTATAATAAAGATTTATAATCTAAGCTGTCGGGTATGATTTCCCGGGAAACATCAGGTTGACTTGTGGTTACCACATAAACAGAAAGAAGATCCGACTACTAATGGCATGTGTGTGTACTGTAATGTGAGTGTTTGTAGCTTCTTACAGCAGTTGTTTAGAATTTAAACTTGTCATTCACATAAGGAAAATAACGTTGCAAGTACCCTACAACTTTTTGTTTCAAACAGATATGATGGTATAGAGGCAAAAGTTACTCACTGCAGCTTTAACATTTTTGCTACTTAAGGGAAACTTTCTTACAACCTAAAATTGTTAGCTGAGATTGCAGTGGACTGTGCCTGCACTGTTCCGTGTAAGTCTTCTGAAGGCATAGTCATGGGTTTGGTTAAAAACAAACTAAACTTTATTAGCTACTTTTTCATTTTTGGTTGAACCATCAAGATTTTCTCTTTATAGACCCTATAATGGTTCAAACTCAAATTCATTTCCAAGCCTTTAACTGAACTAAATATTAAGATTTTAATGCCATATATTGAGTCTGAACCATAAACCACAGTTAAGGTTTTAAACCCATCCTTACTATCCAAACTTTCCTACACATTATACAATCAAATACACAGATATTCATAGATGCAAAACCATAAATAATTCATGTCCTAAAACAGAGAACATATACACACATAACAGCAATAGATTCTTCGGGAATCCTCTAAAGTGAAGCTAATATGAAAAATTTAATCATGCCAGAGAACAAAAATTCATAAGGAAATGTATAAAATCAATATTTTATGCTATACTTACTGCACCTATTCTTTATTACAAACCTTTTCAGGAACAAACATTAATAATACATGCTGGTGGGGTGGTGTTGACGGGGGCTGCAGGTACCGAAGTGAACGTCAGAGCTTGCAGTTCAAAAGCAATACTACCCCATTCATCTTTAAAGCATCTTCCTCTTGTTTTTATTTCTCCAAAACCCATTGAGGTTCTCTTTTAAAACTAAAAGAGGGTGAGAAAAAAACACGCTTTGATAGCTTGACTGATTTCTTTTGCCAAGTGCCTGTCAACACAAACAGCAATAAAAATGCAGTCAAAATGTTCCAAACTAGAGTTTTCAAGGTTATGGACCATATTAATGATTTAGAGACATGCTTTCCATTGCTGAGCTGATCAGGATTGGAGCATTGTGTATGATAAACTGATAAGAGCTTTTAACCTTATTGGAAGCCGATTTGCAAAGTCCTTGTTAATAGAGACAATTCATTCATGTGTTTCATTCAACAGTTTTTTAAAATGTCACAATAATCACAACCAAGTAAATAGTGTCTCCTGCTCTTCTGAGTGCTCTGACCCAAAATTTACATTTCTGATTACAAACTGTTCCGTTGTGTCCAGTCTTACACATTTACCCCTTTGTCCCATGATTAATATACAGTACAGAAGGGGTGTTGAATAATGCTTCTGGAGAGTACTGCAAAGTTTAGATCAAACCATAATCAAACTGTATCTGAAAATTACAAGCCGGTGTGCTGAAGCTCCTCAGGACAGTGGCCCTCTGGGCCCAGCCTTGTGTATATTACAAGATGGTGTAAATGGTTATTAAGTAACAACTTTTGGACTACTAAATATTTGAATGTTGCACTATAAAACTTGAAGATTTAACATAACCTCATGTATAAACTAAATATACTTATGGAGACACCTGGCCAGAAGTAACAGATGGAATAAAATGGCAGACCAATTTGAAATCCAGAATGAGATCTGTCAGATCAATGACCGTTATTTTTGTGTTTACATGCCGTTTTAAAGAAGGAGAAATCTGAAATAGTTGATAACACAACTGTGATCTGTGGACATGACATCTATTGACATCAAAAAGTCATCTATTGAGACATCTGTAAAATAAAGATTTGTATTTAGAAGTATGGCAGTGTACTGTTATCTGATATAAGTAATTCTTCAAAATAGGAGCGCCTCAGATCTTGAAAAATTATACAACTTTAAATTGTTTCATCTATTTAAACATTTATCACATCATGGATGATCATCTTATCATGGTTTTGTTTTTCAACGTTCAAGTGTTCTAAGGTGTGATGTGAATTGTTTTGATCTTGTGCAATGGTGTTGACTTGATGGTAATGTCAACATTTCATTTTCATTTATTAGGAATCTGAATAATTCTTGGACTTACTGAAAAAATTCTTGGGCTAATACAACTAAATTATTCTCATATTCTCAAATTTTGTAACAAATGTTTCTGTTAAAACAGACCCCAGCTCCGCCCTTCCCCTTAACCTGCTGTTTTCAAGTGGATAAGTTTAATACAAGCATAGACTTTAATAGCTTGAATAGAGTGTTTTCATGGGGCATTAGACAAAGAAGCTCCCCTGGATACCAGTGCTCAGTGGCAAGAAGCAGAGCCTGATTTAATCGGACAGCTTCTCCCCTGGTACCTGTCCTACTGGAGGAGTGAAGAATAGAGGGATGCTGAGACTAACCGTCTGGACATACGGTGGGAATCAGTGCCTGCTAAAGCGAGACCTCCAAAGTCAATGAAAACAGTGAAGTTCACTGATATCATGAAAAAAACAGGATTATTTTTGTTCGTGATGTACTATGTAGACATACTGTGATGTTAAACATAAAACATAAAGCTCCTTCCCAGTACATCATTTTCACCTTTATGACATAACATAATCAGTTTTAAGTTCTAATCAGTTTTATTTCAGTAGTGTGTTTTCCAATGTTATCTAAGCTGCTTTACGGAACACATTTGGTTGGTACAGTTACAGATAACTGTTACAGTTTTTATTTACGTTTATTGTTCTCAGCCATAAGAACGTTACCATATTATTTATATATCAATGCCTTGACATTCATTAGGCACCCTAATGAACGTCAGCGTGGTGCACTGTAGCACACTAATACACAGAAAACACAGTGCTACAAACCAAAATTATAAGTGAAGAATATGACCTATTTTACAAACAATGAGCTAAACTGCATTAAAACAGTTCTCATTTAAAATACATTTGTCCAAAAATGTGTATATTTAGGGCGTGTTTACATGACATTGTTTCAACTAAAAACTTTTTTATGTGTTTTGGCCATTCATTTAAATGTCAACAGGGTTTTGGGGACCTGAAAATGCAAACTTTTAAAAATGGGTTTCAAAGTGCACATTTTTGACAACAACACTGTTATCATGTCTGTGTAAACTACAAAATTGCAAATTTGTAAAAACTGTGACATTATCCAAATGTATATTACATGTTCAGTCTATCTAGTGACATCAGCGACTGTCCTGGCATGCATAATGCAGCGGTTTTAGCCGTTTTCAAAGTTTTGTGTGATCCTTTTGACAACGTTGTCATCTGACCATGTGTAAACAAACTCTTATTCACCATTTTTACTACCCAAATCCAGCCCCATCCCTCCAAAACAATCCTCACAAATGAATATGATAGAGTTGCACTAGGTGTAACATCATAATAAGTGTCTGTAATTAATTCAGTCTTTCTCAGATTCTCTTAGTGCAACGTAATGTCTGAGAAATTCAGTGCCATCAATGTGTGTGTAAGGCTGTCTGACTGTGTTGGAAATCTGTAAATAGGACTATGAGTAATAAATAAATCATTTTATACCTTGTGAATCTGATTCAATGGCCCAAGCTTAAACAGCCATAAAATTTCCATAATGCCTCTGGTCTGAGCAGCTCTCTCTCACACACACACAAACAACACACTCATAGAAGGAAAGTACTGTCTTTTATTAGCTTGTGTCAGTATGCGTGTGTGTAAGACAGATTCAAGTCCATGGTTCATTAAAAAACTTGTCTCAAATTGAAAAAAGTTGGCACAACCAGGACTCTTTCAAGAGCTGGCTGGTCGGCCAAACTGATCAATTGTGAAGGAAGGGTCTTAGTAAGAGAAGTGACCAAGAACCTGATTCTGACTAAGCTCCAGAGATCCTGTGTGAAGATGTGACAAAGTTCAAGATGATAATCATAACTGCAGTCCTCCACTGATCTGGGCTTTATGGCAGAGTGGCTAGACAGAAGCTTCTCCATAGTGTTAAACACATAAAATCCCAGTTGGAGTTTGCTAAAAAAGCACCTAAAGGACTCTCAGACTGTGAGGAACAAGATTCTCTGGTCTGATGAAATCAAGATTAAACTGTTTGGCCTTAATTCTAAACGTCCGTCTGGAGTTAACCAGGTACCGCTCATCACCTGCCCAATACTATCCCTGGGATGATTTTTTTATGGGATGATTTTTTAGTAGCAGGGACTGGGTGACTGGTCAGGGTTGAGGGAAAGCTGAAAGGAACAAAGTACAGAGATATCCTCAATGAAAGCCTGTTTTACAGAGCTTAGTATCTCAGACTGGGCCAGAGATTTACCTTTAAACATGACAATTACCATAAGCACACAGCCAAGACAACACACGATTGGCTTGGGGATAACTCTATGAATGTTCTGGAGTGGCCCAGTCAATTTCTATAGTGGTCAGGAATTAATTATCCATCCAACAACATATTTAATATTGTCTATTTCATTCAACATTATCTTTGTGCAAAAGATATTAATGTGCAAACAAATAATGAGTACAAGAAAAGCTTCTGTTTGCTTCTATTAGTTTATGAATCTATGAATTAATGAATACAAACATTTATGAATTTCAAGTTGTACATGCATTTTAAAAACATGTATGGTAAAAATTATTCATGTGGAAATGTCATGCTTTTTTCAAATACTAAAGTCAAAATATGGGTAGGAAAAAACCTTTAATGGTCAGATCACATAAATAGCTACAAATACCAACCCTGGAGAGCGCTGTTAGCATTTCCATTCACTTCAATTCTAGTTGCTCAGCTAGCACATGCTTGCTGTATGTGACCTGCATGCAGCCATCTTTAAAGATAAGTACTCAGTTCCAGATACTTCCAGGGCTAATCCTGATGACGCTGATTAGCTGATGACACCATGAGAACAAGGCAATAGATCCTCAGAAGGAAATCATTTATTATTTTTAAAATAGGCTTTATGTCAGTATGATGGTGTAATTACAGTACTTACCAGCAGGTATTTATTGCCAAAACTAACAAGGCAAATCATCAACAATTGTTACTAATACTAATGAGATTGTTGCTCCTTGCTTATGTTGCGACTTGCTTATAAAGCAAGTCACATTCAATAAAATGGGATCCTGGTCTAAACAACATACAAACAAAGCTTTCCCACATCTGATGTCATAATGCTGTTTCTCTTCTCTAAGTGTATTATAAGACAGAAAACAGCAAAAAGAATCACCTTTAATGGCTTCCAAAAACTGATAAGCACAATTTACAAAACTAAAGGAAAAAAATTTAAGATTGGCAGGGTTTGTGGTACTACTTTCTGGTTTTGGTCTTGTTTCAGAGGCAGTGATGTTAATTTCGAGCAGCAGATTCACTCAAAACACTGGAGGAGTTTTAGGAGGGAGAGATTGTGAGAATAAGACACAATCCTCAACATTATAATCTGTAAAGTATTTTCTGGTTTAAGATACTCACCAAGGACTCATTATTGTAGTGCCTCATAAATCATTGTCTATAGATAGCATGCAAATATTTCTTCTGCTGGCAGTGATCCTCTCTTCTGAGGCCCAGTTTGAGTTCAAATGAGGTAAAGCATTCTGTCTGAAACCAGTAACACAGTTTGCCATCTATTAAAATTAATTGTTACTTGAACAAGGCTGCATGTGGGCTCAAACATTACATTCCTAAGCCTAACTTCATTTTTACATGTAGCTTTTTAGGACAGTTTTTAAAGTTAAAGTGTGTCATTTTTCCCCAATATCAGGTTTACAGGGTTTCACATTGTAAAAGTAACTGGTATAAGAAAATGTGTGTGCCTACATCTCTTCATATTTAAACAACATGTAGTGTGTAGTATTACAAGTTTAGTATTATAGGTCATACAGCTTTTATTTTTTGTATTGTTGTATGATGTTGTTATTCTAATGTATTGTGATTTTTTTGTAACTATGGCAGCTTGAGCACATTTCCATGTACATAGGCAATGAAGTATAGCTCTACCTCTAGCATCACCAATTTTTTTTTCAATAACCAGCCCACTACCCCCACACCCTGTCATTTCCAGCCTTGTTTATAACCTTGTGTTTAATTTGAACAGTCACATGCTTCATGCCATTTTCCCTCTGTTCTGGCTTGTGATAAGATGCAATTAACCTACAGCATGATGGAAAAGCAGTAATTTGATACTTATACAACTATCTGATGTAACCCTTATTATTAAACACAGAAACTGCTGACCTGTTGGTCATTATCGTTAGGGTCCTTTTCTCAGCTTACAATTTTAAATGCTGTTCCCATGGGAAATGTCTAGCTCACCCTTATGGAAAAAAACAGGGAGGGAAAAAGATGTTGTGTCAATGTTGCACTGGCGGTGCAGCCTTGAGAGACCAATCACTATGCTTCTTATTAGAAAACTTCAATGAGAATTAGCCTTAAAAATAATGTGAGAATCAGCGAGTGGGATTTGCATGCCAATCCTCGCCCACTCATTCAGGTTTGTGCTGAGGTGCCTGGATGTCAGCAGTCGGTTCAGCACTGTGGCAGGAAGGAGACAATGTCTCATGCCCTCCATCAGGGAAGGAAGGTTATATACGTAACCAAGACATTCCTTTTCTGTCACTCCCTCAGCGTTGTGTTGATGACACTAAAAGGGTTTCTATACTAAATGCCACAACTGCTGAACTGCATTTTGAACTCAAGTGGCGTCCACAATCCAATGAGCCTCTGTTTGGAAACAGCCTTCCCTTTCTTCTGACCTCCAAAGCAGACAAGAGCTGCTCAGATGTTCAGAATTTTTCAGTATGGTCCAGATAGCTACACAAAGTGCATACTGGACACAACAGGGAGAGGGCCTGTCCTCCTCCTGCAGGCTCACCAATTAGTCCCTAAAGGGAGTCATGGGAATTGGTGGCAAATAGTCAGGTGTATCAGAGGTTTCAGAATAATGAAAGAATATCCTGGTTGGAACTTGAGGCACTCAATGCCTGCAGATACCCTACAGATCCCTTGTTGATGGAAGTGAGTGTGGTCAGAAAGACTATCCTCTAAGAGATGGCACTAAGCTCGATTGACTCTAGAGGCTCAAAAGGGGGTATTAGTCACATCCTTGGAGGATGTCAACTTCTTAGCACCTCTGTGGAACCTGACTATCAGATCGTCCAGTCAATGTAAAGGCACCACTTTATGGTGTAGAGCTGCCTGGTGGGGGGGGCTGTAGTCTGAGTGAGGGTGTTTACTACCATTGGTGTCTTCCATGTCCCATCCAGGGGCCAGACATGGAGTTTGCACAGGTCTGGCCTCAGGTGCTATATTGTGCCCTGCCTCTGAGAAAGAAGGACCACGTGGGGGTGGACTAACCCTAACCCTGTTCACAAAGGGGAAACTTGTTGTAAGAGTGTATCCACTGTGCATTTGAGATTGCCCAGAATATGTATGGTGACGGGAAATCTGTGACATGTGACAAGAGTGAGTACTGCCTTATCGATTTATATATGCCACTGTCATTGTGTTGTCCATTCTAACACATATTAACACATGCTTGCACAGGGTCACCAGTCGAAGCCTCTACAGGGCAGGCAGAACTGTCAACAGCTCAAGGCAGTTGATGTACAAACGCAGACAAGACCCTGTCCAGGATCCTGACACCGTGTGCCCATTGCATACAGTATCCCAGACTGTGTCCCCAGATATGTACCATGGCACCTTGGTACATGATAGACACTCTCTATCTCTAGGTCATGTCCCGAGTCCTTTCAAGTTAGCAGTTATTAAGCCTCTCTTAAAGAAACCTCAACTAGATACAAATGAACTGGCAAACTACAGACATGTCTAAAATATTAGAAAGGTCATATCCATACAACTGTGTACCTTCTTACACAGTAACAACATCTTTGAAAAGTTCCAGTCAGGATTTAGACCACATCATAGCTCTGAAACCGCCCTGGTCAAAATTACAAATTATTTACTTCTAGCTGTAGACAAGGGTTGCATCTCATTGTTAGTTTAACTTGATCTTAGTGCAGCATTTGACACAATAGACCATGTCATCCTGTTAGATCGACTACAAAATTATGTCGGCATTTAAGGTCAAACTCTTCAATGGTTCCGCTCCTACTTGTCTGACTGTTACCATTTTGTTCATTTATCAGAATTAATGCCAATAAAATATGGCCTGCCTCAAGGATCTATTTTAGGCCCTCTGCTATTCACATTTAACATGCTGCCCCTCAGTAATATCATTAGAAGTCATGGGATAAATTTCCACTGTTACGCTGATGATACTCAGCTATATATTTCATCAAGACCAGATGATATTCCTACCTTAGCTAAATTATCAGATTATCTTAAAGACATAAAACATTGGATGACTCCTAATTTTCTGGTCCATGCTTTTATGACCTCCAGACTGGACTACTGTAATGCACTTCCAGATGGCTGTCCAGCTTCCTTAATATACAGGCTACAGTTAGTACAAAACGCAGCAGTTAGAGTTCTTACCATGTCCAAGAAATATGACCATATAACTCCAATTTTGTCAAATCTACACTGGTTACCTGTTAAATTGCATATTATTTATAAAATTCTTCTGCTTACCTACAAAGCCTTAAACGGGTTAGCCCCTATGTACTTACCTGATCTTCTCTCACGCTACAAGCCAATGCGTGCCTTATGCTCTCAAAACTCTGGTCTTCTGGTCATGCCCAGAATTTCACTAAAGGTGACAGAGCTTTTTCGCACTTGGCTCCTAAACTCTGGAATAGCCTGCCCAATGCTGTTCAGGGCTCAGTTACTCTCTTGCAGTTCAAATCTAGTGTAAAGACACATCTATTTAGCCAAGCATTCTCATAATGCTTCTCATCACTTGTTTCTCATTCTACCTGAAAGTAAATAAAATCTTATGCTCTTAACATTCTAAACAGCAGCTACGCAAATTTTTCTCTGTCTTGGTTTTCTATCCCGGGGTTTCAATCCCGGGGTAGCTATAGATTACATCGACAGATGGCCTTTCAGCCAAGAGGAGAACCTTTGGATGGGAATGTTAGGTGGCTAAGGGTGGTAAGGAATGGACAAACCCATGAACCGTGTACAATCCCAAGAACCAATCATCCAGAATGGAGCATTCCAGGGAGGGTGGAGGGTTCCACTCAAGCTCAAATCGATAGATCTTATTTTCCTAAGTTCCAAATTTGACAGTGAGGTGCTCTGTGTGGATTCAATGGATGAGCAAAAACTCATCCGTTGTTTGCCTCATATCACCTTCGGGGCTTGCTGGCACATCCTTGTGTGCAACCGCAACAGAAGGAACAGTGAAAGGAGCATCTGAAGTGGTTCTTTGCTTCTTAGAAAAACTGTGACTGCAACGTCCCAATGGTCATGCTTTCACAATCAGAACATGAACCCTCGATAAATGTTGCCAAAGCATGAGCATGGCCCAAACATCTGAGGCAGAGATTGTGACCGTTGGAAGGAGGGAGGTACCAAACGCACCCAGAGGTAGATGCAAGGCAAGGCATACTGAAAACCCACTGGTGTACTTGTTCTTTAGTGAAAGGAAATTTTGCAGACCAAAAGTGCCCACCATCTACCACCAGGTACCAAAGTGACCAAAGGGGAACACCATAAATGTCATACAATCCAGTCACTAAGAGTGAATGGTGCAACAGGTGAAGCTCATGGATCAGCTCAGAAGAACAAATCTAAATGAGTGGTGCACACCATCTCCCTTTTATACTGAGGGATTGGCATGGAAATCCAACTTACCAATTCCTACTAGTGCTTTACTTTTAAAGCCAATTCTCATTGGTGTTTTCTAATAAGAAGCCGAGTGATTTGTCTGCCAAGGTCGAACCCTTAGTGACACAATATTGAGAAAGGGAATTCACAAAGGGAGTTCCAAAAATCATTATATGAGCCAGATTCAAATAGAAATAGAAAATATACATAAATCCATTAATATATTGTGCTTTAGATTATATTAATATTTGGTATATTGAATTTGCTTATATTGATTCTGATTAACTGATCTGTTGGCTGTATTACTGTTTCACTATCACCATGCCAAATTATTTATTAGTTAGTAGCAATAGATATACAGCCTGCTATAGCAAAAGAACCAGAAAAAGACTAAAGACAAACATATTGGCCAAGCAAAGTGGATAATGTCTTTTTCAAAAATACTTTTAATATATCCTCTAATATAACATTTTGCTCTTTCCAACATAAAATGGGCTAAGCATTAGGTTTCATAAACAACCCTACAACATAGTAATATCTTTGAAATGAACAGCTTTATGACTTACTGCTTTATAGTCATAAATGTACATAAATAGAGCAAAGGTATATATAGTGTGCATGCAGCTATAGTGCACATGTGTTTAACACACTCATTTATTGTGGATGAGCAAATAGACCTTTTGCACTTATGTTAGAAACTTGTTAGATCCTCTGGTTCTGTTAGTGTTCTGGGTTAGGGTTAGAGTGTGAGTTATGGTTAGGTTATATTGTTTAGAACAAGTTGTGTATGAAAAACAATACAAGCCTATGACATGTCCCCATTTAGTTGTGTGTAGACACATTTTTTTTGTCTTGCCAACTTCTCTGAAATGTTCCACATGGAGCAGAACCTTACAGTAATAAAACCTTTTTAAATTTTCTTACATGTATCGTGACCCTGGAAAGAAATAGTAAAATAGCCTAAAGGGGGCCCAAATATTTTTGTAATAGTGACACTGCAATGAAAAAATACTAATAGTAATTACAAAACCTATTTGGTTTAATCCGTTCAGTGAATTTTGTGTCGTAATTGTTAGCCATAATTGATGTATTTATATTTAAAGTTCTGGCCTTTTAAATTATCTGAAAAAAATCCCTGTATGCCTATAGAAAAAGACAAGAGGTTAACAAGGTGTGAATGATTATAGTGCCATACAACAGTCAATTAAATGCTTATTGGTTTATTGTTTATTATGTTTGTTTTATTCATTAGGTTTTAAAATATTAGTGTTTCAACTTTTTAATTATTCATAAATTGATGATTTATTATAATTTATTAAATAGGGGCATTTGGGCCATGTCTGATCTTGCTTAGGTCACCAAGGGAAATGAACTCCACCTCATTAAAAAGCCTTTGCTTTGAGATTGGCACTTTTGGCAAACAATTTTCCCATGCAGTATGTTTCCCCAAACACATAAATCACCCTCAATCAGTTTAAACATGTTAATTAAAACATAACAATTCTACATTACCATCCTCAACATTCGATCAGGATGTTGTCAAAACGAGCAGTAAAAAAATAGCATTGTTGTTTTGCTCAGAACTAGGTAACCAGCTATAGCAGTAGTTCCATCAAGACAATCAAGAACAAAAGAAAGCTAAGTTTTAACTAAAGCTTTTTGACTATACTGTATGTTTTCAGAATCTGGGTTTAGTTTATGATCATACCTCGTTCGACAGCAAGCACATGAAGGCTAGCTAAGACTCATGGCACCCGCATGATTTAGTGTTGTACCTGCTCTCCCACAGGCCAGTCAATACAGCTGAATTATTTAAATCTGCGCCTGAGTTAATTAGATATTTAATTGACTATCTGCAGACAGGTGATGGAATCCTTTAAATGCATAAAATCATGCAAATGAGACAGTGCTTTGATTGATCAGGGATGGATTTAACAAAGCAGTTCACAGGTCACAGGGCAATGTACGGCTGCTGGGGTCAGGACTCAAGATTCCATCTAAAACCCTGACTCATACACATAGGACATCTATGTCCCATCTAAGTCCTTTAGGTTCTAAAATGACTGTGGTTTAGATAAAAAATCTAATGCAATAATCTTGTTGTACACTTAAAACACAGCCTGGTTTTTGCACCATCCTTAAGGTTACACTCCACTAGTTGAAGACTGCTTCAGTGGATATTAACTTGATTAGTTTAAATCTCATGAAAGTTGTAAAAATGTTATAAAAATAGATGGCTCACGTTTTACCCACAACAGCACGTTAGTGTAACTATGATGTTTATTTACAGTACGCATAATGAACACACTCAAAGTACAGTTGATACAAATAAATACAAGTACTCTTATATATATATACACACACACATACAAATTATTTCAACACATTATTTTATCCAGCCACGATGATTATTTTTTCATCAAAGTGGCAGCTGTCTGTCTGACTTTCCTGTGTTTGGCCTAATTGCTTAATTTGACCTGCTTTCTCATCAATTAAAAGGCTGTCAGCAACAGACAAATGGCTGGATGGATCAGTGGCCAGATCAATGTTTCTGATCAATGATTAAATAGATTGATAAGTAAATGCAAGTGAATGAGATATGAGAATGAGAAAAAGGAAATTAGACTAAATTCCTGGAAAAATCACCAAACTGAACAGGCATTACTCATGACAGTAAAATGGCATCTGTTCAAACATCTACGATGGGATTTACTTTATACTGTCAATTTAAAGATATAGTAGTGCATTATGAATGAACACTACCTGTCAGAGGACACTCAGCTTCCTCAAAACATTTTGATATCAAAAATATATCCTTAAATTATTATAATTAATTCTGTAAACAAATATAAATTGTCTACGTAAGAGACTCAATCTTTTCTATATTCGCACTGAAAATAAAATGATTTGGATTAGAGGTGTGAATCAGTGTTCTTCAAAACTGATTAAAAAGCATCCCAGCACTTCATGAGAGAATGTCCAGAGTGCAGGTGTAATCCAGACAATGTTAGGATAAAAGCTGAAATAATGACTTTTGACTTCACTGGTTGCTATCTGAGTTAGTTCATAATTGTAACACATTTTATTTCACAATGTGGACAACAATAATAAGAATGAGTAGGTTTATGTTGGAGCCAAAGTGGACAGCACACTGATATAGTCCCAGCTCGGGACATTTTCCCATTCCATTGTCCTCTCTCTTCCACTGTTGCTTTCTGTTTGTGTTCCACTGTCCTGTCTAATAAAGGTAAAAATCCCTCCAGTAATATAACTAAGTAGGTCTGCTAGCAACCTTACAATACTTGAATGATTTTGCAATTAAATTACTCCTAAGGAGAATTCACAAAAAAAACAACTGGAAGCTTTGAAAACAGTTGTGACATTAAGATACGCTAAGAGTTCTAGTTTTTAGAATATCTATGACATCACTGTCAACATGGCCGTACCCACCTTCAAGTTCTGGACCTCTGTGTTGTTCCAAGGTTTATATAATAAAAGTTGTGAAATAAGTGCTTATATTAATTTGGGCTAGGATATGTAAAGACTTTTTTTTTTTTTTTTTTTTTTTTTTTTTTTTTTTTTTTTTTTTTTAAAAAAAGGGGGGGGAGGGGTGGGGGGGGGGGGGGAGTTGCAACTGGAAGGTGACATCATTGATCTGCCTCAGGATAGGGAAGGGACCAATATAGCAGGGACTCAGCTTCTTACTGGGTAGCTGGAGACAAAGATCCCGGGTGGACAACACCTTATCGCCTGGTCGATAGATAGGAGCTTGATGTGATAAATGTGAATTTGATGTCTCCGGACTGCCTGTTGAAGATGGATATGAGCTGAGTCCCACACTCTCTCGCGGAACCAATGGTCCACAGCTGAAACTTTATAGGAATGGTGGTAGCCCGGTTGATTGTCTGAGGGAATTATGTGCATACTCTGCCCATGGTAGAAAATGGTTCCAGCTGTGCTGATTGTCATGGCAATAGGACCGCAGATATCTCCTAATTTCCTGAATCTTCTGCTCAGTCTGGCCATTAGTCTGAGGATGGTATCCAGATGACAAGCTGACAGTGATTAGAGACAATGATCAGAGACAATGATCAGAGACAATGTCTTCCGGAATGCCAAAATTGCGAAAGATATGTTGGAATAGTAGCTCAGCAGTTCTGAAGGAGGCGGGAGATCTTTAAAGAGAATAAGTTTACAGGCTTTGGAGAAGCAGTCGACAACTACAAGAATACAGGTGTGGGAATCAGAGTTGGGAAGGCCAGTGATGAAATCAACTCCAGTGTGGGACCATTGCCTGTTTAGTATGGGTAGTGGAACCAGTTTACCAGAGGGAAGTTGGTGTGAAGTACTGGAGATGGCACAGACTGAGCATCTTCGGATGTACTGGGAGACAACTCGGGCCATGTTGGGCCACCAGAATTTATATTGAAGGAGCGAGAGAGTACGCTGGCCATCTGGGTGTCCAGAGCCAGAGAAGCATGAAGGTTTAAATGGAGGGAGGTGGGCACAGAAGTATTACCTTAGGTTCAGTCTTAGGTTCAGTTTGGGTGGCTATGCAAATTTGTTTGTCCAGATCCCACTGAATGGGACTTACTACGATGGCTGGAGGGAGGATGGGTTGGGGATAGCACCGCTCCAACCCTATCAGTGAAGGCATCAATTTTCTGTGATGAAGGGGAGCTGAGGATTAGAGTGTTTTAGGATCGGAGCAGTGCAGAAGGCCTGTTTGAGTTTTTCATAGGCTTGGAGGCCTTTGGGGTTCCTGGACAGAGACTTGGGATGCTTATGGAGCAGGGGTGTTAGGGGGGCTGTGAGAAGTCTTGAATAAAATTATGATAGAAATTAGAGAAACCTATAAAATGTGGAGTTCTTTAATAGTTTGGGGTTTTGGCCAATCATGGATAGCTTGAACCTTCCCATGGTCCATCTGGACACCCTCGGGACTGATAACCAAGGAAATGGATGGTGGTCTTGTGGAACTCGCATTTCTCAAGTTTCAGGAATAACTAATACTCTCTTAATTTAGGAAGGACCTGCTCTGCGTGTCAGCGATGTTCGGCCAGGTTCTGGGAGTAGATCAAAATATTGTCTATACAGACAATAACAAAGTGATGAAGGAACTCCCGGAACACCTTGTTCATAAATCCCTGGATGACACATGGGAAATTAGAAACACCATAGGGCATTACTTAATATTCGTAGTGACCAGATGAAGTAACAAAGGTAGTCTTCCACTCATCTCCTTTCCGGATTCGAATTAGGTTATATGAGTTTTGCAGGTCCAGCATTTAAGGATATAATAATCAATGCAAGCATCCGTCTTTATTCCCCATGAAGAACAAAGCTGAGGTGGCTGGAGAGGTGGATTGATGGATGAACTGTTGATCTAGAGCCTCTTTGATGTACTCCTCCATCACCTTTCGTTTGAATGGACAAGGGGTAAATTCTTCTGGAGTTTCGCCCCAGGCAGCAGGTCAATGGCACAGTCCTATAGCCGGTGTGGTGGAAGATGAGTAGTTGCTCGTTTGCTGAACACATCCTGAAATGCTCTGTATTCTGATGGAATTTAGGACAGGCTTGAGGCTCTGGACTTTATATGTTTGTCGAACATAGCTGTAGTTCTAGACTGTGGGGATGAGGAATCAGGACCTTTGACAGGCAGTTTTGTACGCAAAACTCAATCCATCTGCTTATTTGACTGGTGGACCACTCAACCTCAGAGGAGTATTCGGAGAGCAACGGGTGTCCCAGAATGATATACATGGTGGACATTGTAATGTGTAGTCACTCACAGAAGTATTCCCTTGGCTGAGACGGATGAGCTGATCTTGAACAGAGAGCATGCCAGCGGATTGTCCGAAGACTTCCTTGAAGTGGGATGTGAAGGAATTAATGATGGGGCTACTGGAGTTCCAGATTGAGTGAGTCCATAGCAGCACACGACAGGAGCGATATGAGAAATGCCACCTTTGATTTCTCTGAGACGAAGATTTGGGGCATTTCAATGGAGAAGAAATACACTGCCTCACCCAAATAGGAAGATGGTAGGGCCATGGGACTGGCTGAGGCAGATCATAGGGTGGTGATTGGTGTCAGTGAATCTCGGCATGAAGAGACGAGTTTGGTGAAAGGATCCGGTGCTGTGGGGTTGCGGCTATCCATTTTGTTACGTTTTTTAGGTCGGGTCTTCTGTCAGCATACACACAAAAGAACAAACCAGTAAGTGTAAACACAGAAGCTTTATTAGCTTCAGAGTCCAACAAGAGATTCTCAAGACAACAAAATATCACCAGAGAAATCAGATCATCACTTGGATAAACATGACTGCGTATGTTGGCATACACAGCGATATCAGGAAACAGGTAAGATATCGGCTATTAGCTGATTAGCACAGTGCACACTTAGCTGATGTGTGTTCAGTTCAGTCTTCTTTTGTATTGCAGGTCTGAGTAGCGGAGGAGACCAACAGAGAATACTGTCTATATCAGGTAAATCACAAAAGCAAGCTGAGAGACCGGACAAAAAGGTGAGGAGTGCATGTGGCTTTATGTGCTGGTTGATTAGCAGTGGTAGGTGTGCGTGAATAGAACTCGGGTGATTGGGAGCATGTCAACATGGTTGGTTGTGTGGGTGTTCCCCCTGACATAAATATAGTCATAATCCTAATACTGAATAATATTTTTACAACAATTAGTTCTGGTGCTTGAATGTGTTTGAACGAGAAATGTTCCAGGAATGCTGATTTAGTATTTCACAAATAGAATCTGTTGTCCTGACAAAACATGTATGCTACTGCCCACTGACATGGTGTTAAATCTACATTATTTTCAAAGTACTTGACCTTTAAAAACTTTAAAATTGCACATAGGTAGGTCAGGAAAATCAAACATGGTCCCGAACCCCGAACACTCTATTTCGGGACCTCTGTATTTATAAAACCCTATGTATGGCCCTGACTGTAAAAAACGTGGTGTTTATAAGAGCGTTTTGATGTTTTCATGATGTGCTGGAAAATCTCATACTAGTAACGTTTGCATTTTGAGAATGGATTGCAACAGCACACAAAATTGTGTTTAGAAAAAAGAATGAGAGAAAAACACACATCAATAAAAAAGATCAGCAACAACACACTCTTATGCCACGTGGGAATTACACACACAAAAAATGTAGCAACACTCATATACCGCAAACTGAAATAAATACTGCTCCTCCAGGTATAAACATGCAAAAGGTGTGTCTAATCAGATGCAAACACATGCGCTTTCTCTTACCCTTATGTAGACATTTATATGCGTACAAGATCTTAAATTCTGTTATGTTCTACTTCATCACATTGCCTTAATTAAATGCCTCAGGAGAATTACACTCAGTCCAATTATATTTTCAAAGGAGATCTTGTGGTGGACACATGCACTTTTTTCCCCCGAGACAAACTTAATGAGAGAGAGCTAAGGTACACTAAAAGACGAGTAAACACACACACACAATCACATTCCAGCTCAAACCCTAATGCACACAAACCTGTAATATCATATCTTCAGTTGTTAAGCTTGAGTCTTCAACATGAGTAGATGTTAAAGTATTATTTGTTATTTCACTAACAAATGTCGAGAGTGCATTATTGTAGAGCAAAATACATCAATATAATCAGTGAGTGTGAACCTCTCCACTCACATAAAGATTTCCTTTGCTCTAGCACAAAACTGGACGCATACTCTCGTTATATGTGCTGCTCTCTTTTTCTCTGCTCTCATCCAGAGAGAGTGTGCACACTTTAAATGTGTCTGTTAAATCTGTTAGATCGCAAATCTGTCCTTAGCTTGAAGTGTACATGTGTGCGCTCAGACTGCATCCTGTTTTTAGTGCTTCCATTCTCAGTGCAGCAGCACCTGGGCATGAGCTACTGATTACTAAACAATCATCATGGCAGAAAATAAGAAAACTGTACAAAGATGTCTTTTGTGTTATGAGAAGGTAAGGAAAGAGGAGTGAAAAGCTTCCTGAGGAGGCATGAGCGAGGTAACATTGGTGTATCCTGTGCAGAAGTGTTTTTCGTCTTTGCCTACCGTCCTTGCATTCTTCCCTTGTATCCTAAGACACGCCACCCTGTCTTAGGTTGTGAACTATTCCCAAATTTTATTTTTCCTGGGAAAAGTTCACCTGGCACCTGGGAATAATCATATCAGTCGCGGGTCAATATTTATAAGTAATTAATTATATTTTTTTGTTTGTTTGTTTTTCATCATACCCATTTGTATGCTGTCAGAGAATATGAAATATTTGTCATGTGGAATTATTTTATGTAGCTTTAGTTACACAACAGAGGAATTTCATTTATTTAAGGTTTTGTGTTTGTGCCTATTTATCCCTGTAAATAGGCACAAACTGTAGGTAGGATATTATTTTTTGGATTAGACGTTTAAGATCAATATTTTATAATCACAAAGCCAAAACACAGAATACAAGACATTAAAAAAATTATCTGGTTATACAAAATTAAACATAACATAATGTAGCTTTCCCATATATGTTTTAATGCTCCACTATGAAAACTACACTTATTCTTATGCAGCAGTTATGTTTTTTAGTTATTAATTTACCAGTAATTCTACTTCCTTAAGTTTAAATTCAAGTTACAATTCTGTATCCTGTTTACTACCTTAATTTAGAATAAGAATTGGAATTTGCAAGCCATTCTGAACCCATTTCTGAAAGGTGCACAATCCTGGTCCTCAAGTTCATATGAGGTAAGAGAGGGACCCAGGCCAGAGCATTGCTTAAAAACTTCACTTTGACTTCATTGGACAAATCCATCTACCGATACTAACAGCATTAAAGGCAGGGAGGTGAAAGCAGTGCTGATAAATGAAAGACTTACTGATTAGATCATCATTCCCTCTCTTTCGTCAAAACACACGTCCTCTCTCAGTGGGAGAGGGCCTATGCAATGCAGCCATGTGTCTAATCAGGTTTGTTTCACCGTAATCGTGTCAATGTCACTCTCAATCAAACAAAAGCAACAAGCAGCAAATAACTGAAGCTCTAGGGAATCTGCACCTTTGGCTTTGTCTTTAAAATGACCTAGATGAAAAAATACACTCCTGCTTCTCGTTTTCCTGTCTTTTATTGTTCCCTAGTCCCCTGCCTTTCAGCTACCTGTCAATCAATTTGTTAGTTAAAAGTGACACTATTGACACCATTTTATCACGTCCATAAAGTTCTGAATTTAAATGTAAACTTTATTGAATTATTCAAAATAAATTATTAATATAATCATTTAAATAAATTATGTATTGAGACCAAGTGGTAATGGTTTGGGTAAGTGGTCCACTTGGCCCCTGCAAGTAGACACTGTATCTACAGTGCACAATAATGCAGACATAAAACAGCTTTTTCCAATGGAAAATAGCTTTTTGAAAAATAGCTGTGTATACTGAATTATTTTAGCAAAGTTGAAAGTTTGAGCAAACAACATCCATCCATTCCCCAAAGCCACATGTCCTCTGCAGGCTAATGGGGGCTCATGTCTAACCCAGCATCTTAAGCCATAGGTGGGAAACACCCTTGATTAATGTCCAGTGCAAACAACATATAAATGACAAATATTTATTATATTACAGTAGATGTTTTACCAACGCTTGATTTAATAGCGTAATACAATATAGTCAGTGTTAAAAGCTAAGGCAGCTAACTTAAGAGGCAGCGTTATGTGTATGAAGGAAACTCAAATAGAAACTGGTTCCAGACCAGGACTTCAAAACACTAAGTTTAATGATCTAGAACAAATTCAAGTGAACTTTAGTGATTTCCATGCAAATATATATTGACTGCAATTTCTTATTTCTCTAGAAACTTAAATGCAACATTCTTAAGAGTAATATAAACCAACTAGAAATTTTCAGATGAAACGTCACTTGTTGGTGTTACCGTATCTACAGTTAAAAAGGTAATCTTCAAAAGGTAGTTTTTACAGCATCAATAGTGCAATATTTTATAATCAAGATATATTCAGGCCTGCTATTATATAGTTGTTTAACTTAGATAAGAGTTGAAATTTCATTGTCGTGAGGGGACAGTTGAGGACTGTTGCATCCCTCAGCATTCCTCCTCAGCAAATTTAATATGACCATCAGTTTTCATGCTTTCCCCTATGATGACCAACAATGACATTTTACCAGAAATGCCTGAGCTGGGTGATCATAAACCAGGAAGCAAATTAGGAAAGTGGCCCTATAAAAGCAAAGTTGAAAGCCTCAGAAGTTAAGTGGTGTGCTTCTGTCTGCCAGACCTTTTGTATTGCCTGTAAATCTACCATCTTTCCAGCCTTCTTAATGTTAACATAGCTGTGCTGAAGCTATGTTGTAGTGACCAAGTTCTTCTAGCTGTCACCCCTTGCACTTCTTTTTGTCTTTTGTTGTTTGTTTGGAAGTGTTGTTTGGACCCTTTCTGGAGATGGGTGTCATTTTTGCTATTTTTGTTGTTTTCTCCTGATTTATTAGGCAAGGAGTTAGGGTACATTACTGTTGTTAATAGAGTTTTTTACTCTAGTTTTACTCTCTTTACTCTCTAAAAGTTTTTATGACTGTTGTTTTGGTCTTGCCTCCTCCTAAAGGTCTTTGCTTTCTTTTTAGTTATTCAGATTTTATGTTATCTTTATTAATAATAAAACAAGATGGTGGTTCTGGTCCCTGAAATATAAACTGTTAATATTTTGCTCTGAAACTGTATAGTCCTGTGATTGAAGGTCATAACAGGATGGTCACAAGTAAAGGGTTTGAGATGTTTGTGTGGTGTCATCACAGCCAGCAGCATCAGGATGCCATTTTTCTGCAGCTTTAAAGTAATTAGTCACATGATAAATGTGCCTAAGAGCCAATGACAGTGTTTGACTAGTTATTATACAGTGGTTTATAAAGCACCATAATTACACTAAAAACAAATGTAATTCAAGTGCTTGCTGTGGACATAGTTTTTCCTAAATAGGTAATAACTTTATTATATTGAAATGTTTATTAAAACACTGTAAACCACTTTGAATGTAATCATTTGCTAAAGCATAAATGTATTTTTTTTTGTGTGACATTAAAAGTTTAGGCTATATTAACAATGAACACAGTACCTGATAATCTTCACAAATGGGCACAACTTCTATGAGTTTTGAAGACCAAATACAATTGGCATAAATAAAAAGCTAAACTAAGGCTATACGCAATTTACACCACAGCCACTTGACATCATCACCACCAAGCTCCCAACAACTCTTTAACTTCTTTGGAACTTCTTTGTGTATGAATCTTCATTTACATGTTTTGGAGAATCATGCCCCTGTTGCATGCTCCTATATTTCAGATTTTTATGCTTGATGCCCAAGCATAAGGTCCCAGATAACGTCTGCAGTCCCATTTAGTAACCTGTTAGCAACTGCCTTTTTCTAGACACATAAAAGGTTTAAATGGTGTGTTTGTCATACAACAAAATGTCATAGAATAAAACGTAAAAAATATTGTCTGAATCTGTTCCCTGAAACAGAGAATGAGACGTTGTGTCATGGCTTGACGCTATGGGAAATGCACATCAGATGTGCCTGTAAAATCATGTCTATCTATAGGCACGTCAAGGTCATGTGATGTAGTGTTGCATGCCACGTAGCCTTTACAGTATGTCATCAAATTATAAGTCTGAAGGAAGGCCATGCAGGCAAGACCGAAGTGTGGCAACGTCTCGTTTCCTGTCTCACAGAACTGTGTTACATATATTCCCTTCCTCAATGCGTCCTCTCCACACACACAATAAGTGTGTGTGGAGAGGACCAGCCTGCCGCACCACAACCATCACTTAGTGGTGCCTCCTTAGAGAGATGATTCTACACTCCTGGTAGAATGGGCTCTAATGACCAGAGGTGACAGTCACAGGCCTCATAAGCCAGGGTAATAAACCAGTAAGATAAGCACTGGATCACATTACCTCATACGCCACTGGTCTGAGCGGTGGACATAGAGCCTAAAAGCTCTAACTGGACACAATAAGTGAAGCCTTTCCTGTACTGGAAACTCTGCGATACAGTGGAGAACAGAAGGCCTAAAACACCACCTAGTAGCCAGACCCCTGGGGATAGAGTCTGGTCTAGGGTGCAAAATGGCTTTAACAAAGCCAGGGGCAAAATGCAAACAGGCAGGGTCTACAGAAAGAGACTGTAGATCCCCTACCCCTTTGAGTGATGTCAGAGCTACTAATAGGGCCACTTTGAGAATTAGTGCTTATCTAAGGCTAACTCTAGAGGCTCAATTTCAACCCTGAATAAGACCCTTAAAACTACAGTAGGGTCCCAAGAAGGGATCTATGTGCGATAGAAAGGCTTCAGGTGTCTGGCATCATGCAGAAAATGAGACACGAAAGGATGTCTCTCAATAGAGCCTCCAATAAACTGTAAACTGGGTCAACATGCTGTTGTTCACGCCATGATGCAAAAGGGCTGCCGCTTCAGGGCATGCAGTCTCCTAGAAGATGGCACTCTGGAACTCACAATGGTCTCTACAACCTCAGTTGAGAGGTCAGTATCTACAAGGTGGCTCACCTCAGGGGCCAGACCCACAGTTTCCAAATTTTCTGCTGAGGATGAAGGATCTGGGATATTAGGTCTGAGAACCAGACTCAGGTCAGCCAGAATGGTGCTATCAAGAGTAGAAGAACTTGGTTACAAAGACTCCTGAAAGCAAGGATATCAGGGGAAAGGTGTGCAAATGCAACCTCTGGCCACATCTGTACCATGGAGCTGGGTGAGTGAGCCTGAACCAGAGGGGACAATGGATCAAATTTGTCGAGCATTGAAATTTGGAAGGAAGTGCCATGAGTGGGCACATCAAGCCCATCAGAAGAGTCCAGAGTAATATCTGAATCAGATCTACATTAACCAGATTAATCAGTACATGCTGATTGACTGTAATCAGCTGGATGTTGCTAACACAACGTCATTTGTTTTGGCAGCAGAACAGCTTTTCTGTATAATTAAGTGAAAGAGTTCAACATTTTAGTATACATGCTAGTACAGTGTATTCCAGAAAAAAGGTATGCTTTAATGTTGTATATGACAAGTATTTTTTAGCACAAGATGCACAAATCCCATGTTTTCATGAGACCTATTACCTATGATATTTGATTAACTATTATCTAACATAACAATAAACTTCTGAAACTTAATTTCACAATTAAAATACCATTATATTATTTATTAGAGATTAGTAGGACTTCATCCAATGGTTTCTTGGATGGATAAACTGAATGCCAACAAAGGGTGTGTTTAAAATATTTTGGACATATGCAAACTAAAAGATCTACTCCCAATGGAAATTTCAAAAGTTTAGTATAAATATTTAAATATATATGCTACCCCTGGGAGCAATTGTTAAAAGACATAGAGTTAGTTTTCACTGTTACGGTGACGGTTACAGCTATATATTTCTATGTGACCCAAAGAGACACATTTACCAAACTGACAAAATGTATAGTTGATATTAAAACCTGGGTAACTAGCAACTTTCTACTACCAAATTCAACAACTTAGAATACTATCTCACTCTTGATGGATGCTCTATAAAGCCTTCTTCATCAGCTTCAGAATCTGTCTTATTTATCAATCAGTGTCATTTAATACATTTTCCGCACTTGTAAGTCACTTTGGATAAAAGCGTCTGCTAAATGAATAAATGTAAATTTAATACCAGTTTGTCTTTTGAAAGCTTTTCCAATATTTGTAAAACAGCATTTTCTATCTTAAAAAGTATATAAAAACCATGACACATGCTCTCTGTCAAACGCTGAAAAGTTACTTAATGCATTTATGACGTTAAGACTTGATGCCATACTGGGTGGCTGCACTGCAAGTTTAGTATAAAAACTGAAAAAACAAAAACTTCTCAGAATGGCAAGCTCCTGTCTCCTTTACAGCCCTTTATATTTGGCACCCAAACTCTGGAACAGTCTTCCCAGTGTTGTCTGAGAGGATCCCATCTCTTTAATCTAGCATACACAGTCCTATGGATTTATGACATGAAGCGATTGTTAGACTGCATAATTAGGTAAAACAGAAACTGGGGAAACTGGCTCTACTCTAAGTCTGTCTGTCTTTCATTCCCCAAGGTTCTGTAGTCAGCAGGATCCAGACCAGATGGTGGGGAGACAGGATGGCATGTCATTTCTGGTTTGGCTAGATGCTCATCCTTGTGCCATCTTATTTTGTTAATTACAGCCATAAAGTGTATCACTCAAAAGCAGTGGACTTCTTTATTTACCTACCTCCAGCTCAGTTGGAGTCTACAAGTTTTGTTCCCTGCCTAGTCACAACAGTGTGACGTTATAGCTGCAATTAGTAATATTATGCTTCTGTCCCCATCTCTATTTGTAACATTTCTCAAAGCCTGACATTTGTCACAAAATCAGTCCCAACAATTTTTAAATCAATGTAAAATTATAGATCATTATTATAAGCTCTCTGTTTTTAAACCCAAAAAGTTACAAATTGCAGCTTTAATGTGTCAGAGGGGAGCCTCCTGGTTGAGCTTGGTTTCTTCCAAAGTTTTTTCTCCATCTATACATCATTAGAGCTTTGGTTCCTTGCCACTATCGCCTTGTTGGCTTGCTGACATTTTGGCTTAGGGTTTGGTAAATTGTTTATTGGTTTTATTTTATAATCTAACTACAGTCAAAGACTCTATTTCACTATTTCTTTTTCTCCCTTTCTCTTTTCCTCACGAAATGTTCAAATATTTTATGGTATTATTAAGAATCCCTTATATTATTATATTATATTATATTATAAAATTGTATCTTCCTTTCAAGTGCTATCTCTATGTAAGTTGGAACAGCATATCTTGTGTAATATGATACCTGTAATTTATTATGTTAATTGACTAAATGTAGCACATAGTAGGTTGCCTGGATACATTACTTTCTCATTAACCACTGAGATTGGTATGAGCCTTCACATGCAATGACGGTATTTCTGATGCATGTCCATTTTTTCAAATGTTTCAAATGTGTTGTAGTTATCATCAGTTCAGTCAACTTTATATTCATAAACCAATTACAATCATAATATCCCTAATTAGTTTAACTAATATACATCTTGTAATAATGCCGTGTTTTCTGTACTCAGTGTTATTCAAACCTATAGTGTTATTCTGTATACAAGTGTTATATTTCATAACAAATGTGCAGCCTGTTGCTCAAACCTGCACACACTGATCAGTTTTTCTTCAACACTCACACTTAAGCGACCTCAATTTAAAAAAGGGCCATATTTGAATGGATGCAAACCCAAATTATATTTGAGGGCTATAGAAAGATTATTTTTAAAAATTACTTTTATGAGCTATTTTAATTATAACTTTCTATTTTGTTTTCATTTTCAAATTCAATTTCTTTGTATGAAAAAAGAAAAGCTTTTAGACTTTTCTAAATATATTTTGGTACAGATGAACAAAAATATGTGTGTGTGCGTGTGGACACTTTCCCACATTAACAATAACAACTTGTGTTCCCCAAATTACCTAATAAAATGTGCCATCTGTTAATTACGCTAACATAACAAAAAGAGTCAGCACATATCCAATCAATCTAAAGTCACACTTTTGTCTATGGCAGAACAGCATACCACTATATTATTCTCATTTCTTCCGAGTATATAGTATGTACAGTGTGCAAATGTTCTGTAGGCCTGGGTTACTGTATTTCCCACATCATGAAATTCATAACAGAGCTTACTGTGTGGAACACTGTATCCCAAAATGCATTGTGTTTACCTTTCATTTTTAGTGGAACAAGTAATCAACAAGCTGTAATATTCAGTTATAATCTTTATCTTGACTCAATAATTTGATTGTAAAACCAGGGATAGAAATGACCTATATTATATATTTTACATTTTATTTTTATTGTTTGTGTCTAACTTCTCTAATGTTGTGCTTCTGAACAACTTTATACCATTCAGTGCTCTTGCAGATATGACTGGGAAAATTCCCAGTGGACACCCTGCAGCCAGCTTACGTATTAACCAGCTTCTTTTTTGTGTGAATGCGATCGATCCCTCCGCTTAATTGATATTCACAATACTAATCTTCACTTATAAATCCAGGCAACTATTGATCAGATAAAATAATATACATCCCCCCGCTCCAAACAAATGTGCCAAATAAGCATTATGCAATGTTAAGAAAACATTTAATGCTCATAGTGTGATAGTAATTATATTACCGCAGCCAAGCAGGAGGATTTTTAAGACATAATCAACGTTATAAACACAAGTTATAGTATTACAGCGATTCCTCTGGGAGCCCAGAGTGAGAGTCAGAGGACGGTGTGGCTGCTTGCCCAGAATTAAGCACTGTTTCCACAGCAGGGTGCGCGGTGTTAACCCCTAACCACCACATTTGTGCTGGTGCTTGGCCAACAAAGGGCTGTCAGTAGTGAAGCCATTAACCTTCTGATAGTCCTGCCGATGGCTCTGAGACTGGTGAAGAGGAGGTCAAGGGTCATGGAGGTACTAAGGTGAAGAAAAGGGAACGGATTTGCATTAGGTATGAAAGTCATATTTTACAGTAAAAGAGGGAAGGAAGTAATGAGTAAAAGACCTCTGGGGGAATTAGGAGAAGCATGAAGATCAGGACAGCAAGAAAGGAGCAGTGCTGTCTCACCTACCTACAGAACTCAATGTCTAATGCACACTGCACATAACGATAGCTGACATCACCAGCTTTACAGGATTTTTTTTCAGTCTTCCTATTTAAACAATCTCTTAACGTTTAAGTGGGCAGTTCTTGGTCAAAATAACCTGTGAGTCCGTACTTAACACGGTAAATGTAAATAGTGTAAATAGTGAATGACATGTTTGACAACTACATGTTATTTTTGATGTGTGCAATAACACAAAAGGAGGCATGGTTTTCTTACGTTGCTGGGGGTACTGAAGGTTGGGTTAAAAGCACAAAGAGGGTTTGTCCAGTTATGCAAATACTACGCAATCCAGTACAAAAAGCAACCCATATGTATTTGTTTAATAAATGTGTTAGCCAATTTGATTACTCTTTTAGCTACCAATTAAAGTAATGTACTCCCACAAAACAAGATTTAGACCATAATAAATTCCTATATGGCTAACCAGCAAAACTAAAAGGCACACCAACAGAACTGGCTTGAATGTTTTTCCTGTTGACATTAATTGTCCATGGTAATCCTACTGGTTAGGATAATAAAAAAAACATGTTACAGCACCAGCATGCCATACTGTGACCCAATATCCAGAACATAACAAATGCTAGGGACAAGCCCTGTAATCTTTCTGTAAGGATGTTTGAATCCATTCCATTTTGCCAATTTTCCCTCAACAATCAAAGAACATTTTTTTTAAATGTTGTAGGGGTTTGCCTTTGCACAACCAAACAAATGTATCAAGAAGATTTTAATGGTGAGGAAAGAACTGCAGATTCAGAGGGACCTCACAGTGATGTAGTGTCAGATAGCTACTGTGCATCCTGTGAACACAATAGCCCTAAACTCAAGAGCCATTTTTGTGAGTCATGTGCTAACTAAATTTTTAAAGCTTGGATTGCCGTAGGAAATTATGCCCGCCGGAGCAGTCAGACCCTCAATAAGACAGCATAGTTGGCCAATTAGAGCCCAGTTCTGCTCCTCTCAGTCATAGGGATTGGTTGGAAGCAATTTTAAAAACAATAAGCCTAAGGGAATTTGGGGTGAGATGTCTGCCCTGATCTCTCCTTACCTGCTATTAAGTGTTAACAGGCTGTGGTTTGAAATGTATATTGACAGGTCATTTGGGGTCTGTGTGAATAAGCATAGTAGGGGATGTACATGTACGTTTTTCCTTTTTGCGTGTGTTTAGAGATTTTGTGCTGTGATGTCACTAATGTGACTAATAAAAAAGACAGACAAAAATAAAGCAGCCCATAGCAACAGGCTCCTTAATAAAAACCAGAGAGGTGCAAGTACAGAAACAGCATGAAAAACAGTTACCTTCTCTACAAACACAATCAGACATACATGATAACCCTATCATTTTCCATCTTTGTGGGTATTTGAAAATGCATAATGTAGTGCCATATAACAAATCTAATTGTTTTTGTTTCTTTGTTTCTGTTCCATATTTTCTGTTCATTTTCTGTTCACACAATCAAAACCAGACAGTTAAGATGATTTTTTGGGTGCCGTGTTTCTTATGGTCTTTTAACCCAGGACCACATGACTAAACATGAAAACTGTGGCACATTGTGTTTTCTTCCTGGATGCGAATGAAAGTCACCCTAAACAAAATTTTATGCTACTATGTACATATACAGTATACAGTATATTTTATGTATCTTAAGAATATAGAGTCACCAGAAAATTCACATAATATGAATATTATTAAACACCATTTTGTAAACTCATTTTTCATTAGTTTCTGTAAATAGATTATTTTCATTCTTAAGTATATTGGCTACACCTCATCATAATCATTATCATCATATGATCATCTTTAAACAGTCAATCAATTAATCATTTTTTTTTTGCTTTTTACTAATATTTGTCTAAATATATTGTTGCTTTAGTCAGTTTACCATTTGTAAAGTTGCTAATGAACCCAGTCCTCCCGTTTACATCATGTACACCCAGAGATTAAATGATACCGAATAGATTATCTGATACAGAATCACATGTTCAGTTAACTGGCATTATCACAAACTAAACTGAACCCCAACAAGGTGAAAATAATTTTTATTCTGTAACTGGGTGAATGTGATATCCTTTTCATATATTATTGTTACATAGCAATACATTAACTGACTTGCATGTGTAACTGACTTGAGCAACCTTGCTATCTATTGTGCATATTTTTCTAAGTTAGTCACATAATGTTTCAGAAAAATGCTTTTCATTGAACAGCTGTTGGGCAGTAGCCCAGACAGCCTCAGAGGACTTTAACAGAGACAAACTGACCTTAGACAGTTTATTGTGTTCAACAAACTGTGAATCTCTGTCTGGTGGATTGTTGCCCTTGTAGCTGGGGTGGTATCCTAGCATTGATAATGGAAGAATTAACTTATGGTATGAAGAGAAAGATTTGTGTTGACAAGAAAAGGGCAGTTGAACAATAAGAGAACTAGGGTCACTTTTTCCTTTTAAATTATTACGGCAGAGAAATGTGTATATGTGGATGGTTATTGTCATACTCTCTCTCATAATAGCTGCCTATACTGACCTCATAAACAGGTGGTAAAGGACATTCTTCAGGTAAAATTTATGCAAGATAAACAGGCATCACATTTACAGTAAATGGCTGAAAAGATGAGGACAATTGGAGCAATTACAATAAGCAGCTGCTTGTCTGCAGGATACCAAGGTGCCCCTCTGTGTCAGGGCAGAAACAGATGAGGGTGAGCTAAAGGTGCACGCCCTGCCCATGAGCCTCCCTTCAACCAGACCTCCTTCCTTTTTCTCTGTCAGTTTACTACCTTAAAAAAGCCATCTTGAGAGTTAAAATATTAAGAGTCTTATATCTGAAGGGCACATCAGTGTGACTTTAGACACATGGCAAATTGTCTAGTTTTATTATCAATAGAATTACTGTTGACATTGATTTATTTTATTACACAGAATAAATGTGTTTAACTAATCTCAAAAAACTTCATAAAAATCTTTATTTGCTGAAATGTGATGTTTTTCAGTTAGGGAACCTCTGAAATACAACATAATGCTGTAAACATCTGGTCTGAGAACTAGGTGAATCAAGACAGATGTCAGGATTTGAAACTGTTCAGGACAAGTGGCCTTAAGTTTCTGCTTTTCTGAGAAAACAAAACATAGTTGAGGGGAGTCTAACACAACGTAAACTTAAACAATTAAAAAGAATCTTCACATTTGGACACAAATAGATACACATCGATGCTTGGTTATTGTAAGTTTTGTCCAGTCTCACGAGACATAACACACGCTTAGGATCACCTAAAAATAGCTTCTGAACAGTCATGCTAAGAAAGCTATAAAGAGACAGAGGAGTAATTTAGTCCATGTATGTGTATGATGTGGTGCGGAGAGTTTGTTTAATATGTTACAAACATTCAGCAGAGCCTGCGTCTACAAGCAGACAGGAGTGAGCTCAAATGACAAAGAGGTCTGGATCCATGCCACCATCCACCCACTCCATAAACTCCATAAACACAAAAACAGGACTATCACATGACTGAGTAAATACCTTTTCTCCCTTCATCATCACTTCTACACCCTGAGCTGCATTGAGCTGCTAAGGCACAGAGTATGACTTCCTTCAACCATGCGAGGAAAATAAACCCAAATTGTGTGTGTATGTGTTCATGTAGCCCACAGATCCATTGCTTTTCTGGCCAGGGACTTTCCAGGCAAAACCCCATCCAGCTGGAGTCAGCGGTCCAGACTTCATGTCATGTGGGGATCAGACAAAGGGCACCATGGGTGATAGAGCCCATTAAAGATTATAAGGGGTTAGGCCACAGTACAACAGCATCCATTGCACTGAATGCCTGCTAAATTGTACTAAGAAGGACATAAAGGAACCATAAACTGGGAGTTGATGGAGTTAGCTACACCTTTAGCTGAGCTAAAGGTGTACAGTACATGAAAATGTCAAGACTCTGTTTCCCATGGCACAAAGTAAAAAAGCTTTGTTTTTGTTTCTGCTATTTAGAACACTGTCTCACTTTTGGTGGATGCTCTATAAAGCCTGCTTCATTAAACAAAAATCTGGGTGTCATTTTTTAAAGCAATTTGCCCTTTGTAAACCAAATTTCCAATATTTGTAAAACTGCATTTTTCCATCTCAAAAATATATCAAAACTACAACTCATACTCTCCAAGTCAGACACAGAAATATTATTTCATGCATTCATGAACATGTAAGCATGACCATATTAGCCCAGTTTTGTCCACACTGCACTGGCTGCCTATCAAGCATTGTATAAACTTCAAAATGGGAAAAAACATACTGCCTTTGTTTTTGAATCTAGCCAGTGTGAGCACTGTGAGTGTTTCACAATTAAAGACTTAACTTTCTATCCCCACTTTAAGAAGTGGGGTTCACAGGTTGATCTGGCTAAGCAGTGGGAGACAGGTTCTTCCCTTTCTTTTGCTCTCTCACCAGATCGAGAGGTCCACGCTCCCGCTTTAATGTGCACCCTGATGCTTTTCTGGATCAGGCAGAGGACACTGCATCTCTTGCTTCAGCCAAGATGGAGATTGAAAGCGCCACCTCCTCCCATGATGATAAAACCTACAAGAAGCTACTGAAGGAGGTCTTTCCTTGAAGATACCAATGCTCCCCGGCAAGCTGTGCAGAGTAACACCCTCACTGATGGGGAAGGCAGCAGGTGAGGCTGGTGCTGCTCTGCACACTATGTCTATGTTACAGGCATATCAGGCTGACCTGCTGAAAGATCTTCTTGAAACTTTGCCAGGCCACAGATTTGTCTCTCAGGGTGACTAAGCAGACAGCCCATGCCATCAGCCCTTTTATAGCAGCTATGGCTGCCACAGAGAGGCATCTGTGGTTAAATCTCATGGACATGAAGGACAGAAACCAGGTCTTTTTACTTGAGTCAACAGAGTGTGTCAAGTCATGCTTCTCTTCACAGAGATTAGGGACCTGCTCACCATGTTTAGCAGCCTAATAGGAGTGCAAACCTGAGATCCATTATCTCCGCCAAGAAGGAATCCTGAGGTTTTTACAATTTCCCAGTACTGTCTGGGAGATAGATACGTTATGTCAGTTTAAATCTTGATTAAAGACCCACCTCTTTATTCTAGCCTACACATAGCCCAATGGATGTATTACTCAGATCACTTAAGGGATTATTAGGCTGCATTAATTAGGTAAATCAGAATCAGGGACACTTCCCATAAGAACAGATGTACTGGCTCCACACTAACTCTGTCTGTCTTTCATTTCCCCAAGGTCCTGTAGTCAGCTGGATCCGAACTTTGAGACCAGATGATGGGGGACAGGATGGTAGACCCAACAGTTTCTTATCAATAAATAATTTAAAATCATTATAATCAACTCTCTGTTTGTATCCAAGGAAGTTACAAATTGCAGCTTTAACGTGCAAGAGGAGAACTGGTCCTCCCAGTTGAGCCTGGTTTCTCCCAAGGTTTTTTCTCCATTTATACACCATTGGAGTTTTGGATCCTTGCCACTGTCGTCCTGTTGGCTTGCTTACTGGGAGACTTCTGACATCTAACTTAGTTTAGGATTTTGCTAGTTTTGATAGCTTCTCACCACACTCACCTTGCACCCAGAACTGTGGGGGTCTGTCCCCTCAGGACGAACCATATAAAATTATATCAAGTAGCTCCCTCTTGACTCCCTCACATCAATGCTGTTCCATCCCCACCACCTTTGGTGCTTTGGGGGGCAAAATGTTAAATGATCTGGTGCTTCCTGCTACTTTCCAGAGCACAGAACATTTAATGCTCCTCCAACAGGATGAAGTATCGAAATTAGTGCCCCTTTCTGAGAAGCTGTCAGCATGGAAACTACTGCCAAATATTCCTACCTGGGTCTTAAGAAAAGTAGAGAAGGGTTACAGAACCACCCCGCTTAGTTCCCACTACTGTGAAACTGGAACAGATGTAATTACTGTCACAAGAGCTACAAGCTCTTTTGGACAAAGGGGTCATAGAGCATGTTCCTCTCCCAGAGAGAGAGAGTCTATTCTCTCTCTGGGAGAGAGGCTATTACAGTCAGTTTTCTGATTCCCAAAAAATGGTTATGTCTGATTTTATATCCTCATGGTCTAAACTGTTTTCTCAGAACAATACAAGATCATAATACTGACAATTAAAATGATTGTGTCTCAGATCCTATGCAGCAATTGGCTTGTACCTCTGGCTCCATTGCAACTCCAGGGCATCTGCAATCTAAATTACACAGAGCTCTCGGGAGCTTGTGCTTTGACATCGGGATGTTGTCCTCACTCATCTCGAATCTCTGAAGTTGAGGCAACACCAAGAAAAGCATTCTCTCTCCTGTCCAGAGGACAACATATCTAGGGGTTGTATGGGACTCAGTCGCTATGCACAGCTGTCCCCAGCATGTGTTAAGTATATATGCTTTCAAAGAGTTTTGGGTCTCATGGAAGCTGCTTCCATTGTGCTACCTTTGGGTCTCTTGAGACCATTTCAGTTCTGGCTCATAGTCCCCCAGAGGTAGATAAAAGTGACACACAGCTGCCATGTCCTGTTGTGGGTGGACAATACCACAGTCACCTTCATAAGTTGCCAAGGCAGACTGCGGTCACACTGTCTGAACAAACCAGCACAACAACTTCTTCTGTAGACCCAGGACAAGTTCCTGTCCCTCAGGGTCATTTACATTCCAGGTCATATGAATGTGGGAGCAGACTTACTTTCCAGACATGCTGTGACACATGGGAAGCAGAAACTCCACCTAGAGTTAGTTAATCAGATTTTGGAAAGTGGAGGTGGATCTTTTTGCGTCTCAGGAAATGGCACAATGTCCCATCTACTTCTCTCTGATTCCTGACTCCATATTTGCACATTTCGTCCTGCTCTTGGCAAAAACAAATCCATTTGTTGATAGTGCCTTATTGGCCAACCTCAGTTTTAATATCCCTCCTTACGGATAGCCGTGGGCAAGTCAGATCAGGAGAAATCTTCTGTCTCAGGCGCAAGGGGCAATATTTTATCCCTGGTCAAAGCTTTGGAATCCTCAGATTTGGCCTTGAAGGGGCCAACTAAGGGATTCTGGGCTTCCAGCTGAAGTGATGGAAACTGTGGCCACCAGTTCAGATAACCCTGTTCCCTAAAAAAGTGTGAACAAGATGTTACACCTCACTGTGGGCATGTCTAGACGTCTCCTCAGACAAAGTTATAATCTGAAGGTGTGATTATTTCACATCAATGTATAGCCTCAGCAGACACATTCTGATGACATCACCACTGGAGGTTATTTAAGCTGAGTTCTTGTCTTGTTTGACACACATGCTTTACAATCGGTCAAACAAAGAACATTCTCATTAGCATTATGAAACAGAGCATTTTGTTCCCACTTTTTCAAAGAACAAGTCAAGAAACCCAAGACAAACTGCAAAATAGAAGCTATGATTCCTTGGAAAAATAGTAAAGTATAATAACTCTGGATTACACACTTTATGTTAGGTCACCTTGAAAATCCATTACTGAGCAAATATTAGGTTGGTTTCCTTGATCAGGATGTGGGGAAAGAATGAAACAGTTTAGCCATACTTGCTAGGTCATCTCTACAATATAGTCTTATAAAAGAGATTGTTAACAAATACTGTTGTGCAAATATAGAACGACAAGCTGTTTACCTTCAAAATTGTCCAGCCAACTGGTATGGAAATTGTCTTACAACGACTATTCCTTTATCATGATTCCCAATTCAAAGCTTTTGGCCTTCTTGGCAGGTTCTAAAAAATAATGTATATCATCAAGTGAAGTCAGGTCACCTTTATTTACAGTCATGTGAAAAAATTAGGACACCCTGTGAAAGCATGTGTATTTTGTAACATTTTTTAATATATGGTTATTTAGTCTCAATTTTAACAATACAGAGAGATTAAAGAAATATAACTAAACAATTAAAACTGAAGAACAGTCTTTTCAAGATCTTCTCTAAATGTAATTCTACAAAAATGCCAGGACTCTCCATTTCTGCCTTTTCAGCCAGTCTTTGGTTGATTTACTAGTATGTTTTGGGTCATTGTCATGTTGCACGGTCCAGTTCCACTTCAGATATAATTTTCTAACAGATGGTCTCACATGTTCTTCAAGCACCTTCTGATACACAGTAGAATTCATGGTGGATTCTATGATGGTGAGCTGACCAGGTCCTGCTGCAGCAAAGCAGCCCCAAACCATGACACTTCCACCTTCATGCTTCACAGTTTGTATGAGGTTCTTTTCCTGGAATGCTGTCTTTGGTTTACGCCAAACATGTCCTCTGCTCTGGTGTCCAAATAAATTCAATTTTGGACTCATCTGTCCAAAGAACATTATTCCAGAAGTCCTTGTCTTTGTCAACATTCTCTCTGGCAAATGTCAGTCTGACCTTGATGAGCAAAGGTTTCCTCCTTGCACACCTCCCATACAAGTTAAACTTGTGCAGTCTCTTTCTGATTGTAGAGGCATGCACTTTTACATCAACAGTAGCCAGAGGTCCTGAGATGACATTTTAGTGTTTTTGGAGACCTCTTTTAGCATATTGCGGTTGTTCTTGGGGTGAACTTGCTGGGGCGACCAGACCTGGGCATGTTGGCAATTGTTTTGAAAGCCCTCCACTTGTAGACGATCTTCCAGACAGTGGAATGGCTGATTACAAAATCTTCTGAGATCTTTTAAATCCCTTACCAGACTCATAGGATGCTACAGTTTTTTTTTCTGAAGGCCTCTGGCAGCTCTTTTGTTCTCACCATGGTACTCACTCTCACTTCAACAGTCAGCAGCACACCAAACTAAATGTCTGAGGTTTAGACAGGGCAAGCCTCATTTAAAATGCTGAGTAACGATCTACTAATTATGTGAACCTGGTGTGATACACCTGTGTGTGATTTGAGCCATTTTAAGAGGGAATACATGTGAGGGTGTCCTAACTTTTGCCTCAGTTAGAATTTGCATTTTGTGGAATTACATTTTACAGAAAATCCCTTCTTCAGTTTTAACTGCTTAGATACATTTCTTTAATCTCTCTGTATTGTTAAAATTGAGATTAAATATCCATATATCCAAAATGTTGCAAAAATGTTACAAAAATACACAGGCTTTCATAAGGTGTCCTAATTTTGTCACATGACTGTATATAGTGCTTTATGCAATACAGATGGTGGTAAAGCAGCTTTACAGTAATAAACAGCAATATGCATGACACAGAAAATCAGTCCACACAAGATACAAGACTGATGTGATCTATATATCATCTTTTAAGCTGCAATCCATTGCTTTTGATTTGATTACACTTTTAACTACCAATTAAAGTTATGTACTCCAGCAGAAAACAGTTTAGACCAAAATAAATTGTTAAACAGCTAACCAGCATAGCAGTTGTTTAGAATGTTATCTTGTTATCCACATTAAGAAAATAACTCCAAAAGGCAAATGCTATGGATTGCAGCTTTAAATTTGTTAACATTTAAAAATCATCAATAAAAAGGGTCCTAAGATCTACTGGGGCTCAACTGGGGCTGTAACCTGCTCAATGGCACAATAATCATTGACAGAGTTCATGGACAGAGGCATCCACCTTTCCAGAGTTGAAACTTATTACCTTTCCTATTTCATTTTCCAAAGTCTGAGAGGTTTGTGACCACAGGTTATACCATAGCTCTACAACAATTGTTCCACAGTTTACTTTAGTGTTGACTGTATAGCCTTTTACAAAGTTATTAAGACAAACTTATAAAGGAATAATCTCCTTGTTGGCATGTTTTCCAATGCTTTTCTGAATCCTTTTGGATTGGACAACTGGACGTATGTGTACATATGTGGTAATTGGGGGAACGATTAATATCCCACCCCAAATAGTTTCCTGAATGACTGGTAGAGTCCACAATTCCACATCACTGAACCACATGCTAACATCCTTCTCTTTAGCCAACAGTTTCTATTCAGTCTGTTCTGTTCATTTCTGCTAGTCTCTGTCTGTCAGCCTTGGTGCCCAGATGGACCAGTGTGGTCTAGTATAACCACATCACTGAATACAGGGGAAATGAAGAGACTTAAGTCAGCAATCCTGAGCCATTGGACTGTATTTTGTAGAGTAAGTACACTCAACCTCTGATTGGGCTAAGTAATTAGAAAACAGAAGGACACATTATTTGCCCCCTCTTCAGCTGTGATGTGTGATGTGTCAACACCCAGAAAATGGCAAACTCAGTCCAGCAGAAAGTCTCATACTGCATATGTTCCAGCAGCACACAGCACAACCCATTTAAGTTTGATTTTGATATGGAATATACCATACCAAGGTCTGTCCAGGTGTGTTAGCTTTGCTGACTCCAGCCACCCACCTGCTCTCTAAACATTTGCAGTGTAGGCCTGGATGACCTCATAATAACCTTATACCACTCTGCCCAGTCATAGCCTTTGCTGCCAAGAAGAACTTGCACATAGTGCTTTTGAAGTGTTCTGGCCTTGAATGAAGTCATTTTTTTGAGTCAGCAGAGCAAAAACAATATTTCCTGTAAAGAGTTTCCTTTATATTAGTGGTATTGCTAATACACTGTATGGATGAAAGCTTTTATTTCTAACAGTAATGTTTTGGTTTCAAACCATGAAAATTGCCTTCAAATATAAAGGGTATTTAAATAGTCTTAAGTGTTAATGATTGCTTCTGTAAAAAAAGAGGAAAAGTTTAAGAACACTCTTGAAAAAAGAGAAAAGATTACTGAATTAGCCTTGCTTTCCAAAATCAAGAAAAATAACATATCACAACAAAGCTAAGGAGAGTTGTGGAAAATAGTTTCTTGTTTATCCAAGCTGCTCTTTGATTGAATTCAGGTTTCTCCTCTGGCTCCGGATTTCCCCCTGTGAGAAGCCTCAGTCCTCTTACTTTGACAAGTCTGAGAAAACCAGGGATTTGTATTCATTAGTTTTTTTAACGTGGCTTAAAAGATTATTTTATTTTGCCAGTTGTACTAGAAACCTCAGCTCTGCCCAGATGGCTCCATCTGAGAGCATTCTAGCTTTCCATAGCAACGGAGCGCATTCATAAACATGTTGTTCCTAAATTAATTGAGGAAAATCTGATATATTGTGATATTTACAAATGTTTATAATCATCTTGTACTAGTTATTAGTAATGATTACAGAATGTTCAAGCTGGTTGAGTTTAGATTACACATTCCTTCACAAACTGTCCTTGCAGATGCTGCTTTGGGTCAGAGCAACAGAGCTAAAATGTTTCAGTCTTTTGGTGATCTTTGTCCAAAATCCTATAAACACTTGATCAATAATTAATGTTTTGTAACTTGTAACATTCTCAAAATCTAATATTGTACCCCACCAAAAAATAACCTTACCTGAAAATAGTTACAAAAATGACTGTTGGTTTTTAAAAATGAATTTGACATCAGCAATTGCATTGAAATTGACAGTGAGTTAATGATAGCATATAAGCACTCACATTTTTATAACATCACAATCATGATATCATTAGCATATAATTACCCACTATTCAATGTTATTATTGTGTTATTATTGTAATTTATGTCACTAGTTTACAAGCAATCATAACAGAATGCATTTACAACAAAGTCTTCCTGTTTAATAAGGATCACAAGAAAGGGTGGGAAATGGCAATTTAAAACTAAATTATTGCTTAACTGGTGCTAGACACCTCATCTAACATGCTAAAGCATGTAAAACATGGCCCTTTAAAAGTCAATCCAGACATTGTGCAGAGGGTCTAAGGTCATCAACGATCTGAGGGGAAGTGTATCCACATGCAGCCACAATGTTGCCCTAAAAAATCTAAACATACTTTTTATTGCTTGTTATTGGTTTTCCAGCTTGTCATTCTACATACACACTCAGAGGTGCAATAATGCATGGCCTTACACAGGCTGAAGCCCAGGGGCCTTGGCAAGGGTTGGGCCAATTAATGCTGAAGATCACAGGCTACGTGTTTGTTTTGTTGTGGTCCTGCTTTGTAGTGTATTTCTGTATGATGAATCCATGCAGATGTTTAAGAGAAGTGCAGGATTTTGTAAGTCCCTGCAGCCATGTCCTCTTGCTAACCCTTCTCTATCTCACACACATGCACACACACACAGTCTGTGTTAGTCATTAGTTCAATGGCTATCAATTGTGTTGTTTTAATGCTTATTGTCTGAGCAATGCTGCTGGCTATAGAATTCACACACTGTAAGTGAGTCAAAATCCATTATTGCCTATGAACCAATCATGGGGCCTTTTCATTCACAAATATGAGTGCCTGTAGAGGGAGTCGATTCTTATTGGAACACGTACTGAGTTTAATCTCAGAATTTGACAACCACTCTTGTCTTTTTTCTTTTGGGTACATTTAAAATAATTTTAAACATTTATTTTCTAGAAGCAAAGTTTCATTTGAGTTTTACTGACTAGCATTAGTTAGCATTCATGTAGTGAGTGCAGGGATGGCGTCGCCCCTGGATGTCACTCCATCATGGAAAAATATGCATCACTCAGGTTGGCGTAAAAATTTGACGAATGACTCTTTGATTTTGAGCTGTAGGAGGGCAGTGATTACTACCTATAAAGGGTGATTTACAGGAAATTAAGGCATCTTCTCCTGTGATTGTTACATGCACTGTTTGCCACATGTTTAGTGTAGCCTTCTCTGTCAGTTCTGAGGGTTTTCCATGTGATAAATGTAGGGAAATAGTTAGGCTGACACAGATTTCAGAGTTAGAGACACGCATACATAATTTACTTGAGGATAGTAAGATAGAGCTTTAGAGCACACTTTGGATGCAACTAGGTCCATACATTGTTTGGTTCCGGTTGCAGATGCCCCGCAGCAGGGAAACTTTGAGATGGCATAGTCGCAGGACAAAACACTGCTCTCCCGTTCCAATTACAGTTTCAAACAGGTTTTCCCCAATCAGTGACAAACCAGCTGAGACACCTGTTGAAAGTACCCTAGTAATTGGAGATATTGTATGGAATGCGAAAATAGAGGCACCAGCCACCATAGTCAAATGTTTACCGGGAGCCAGAATGTCCAACATCAAAACAAATTTAAACATGCTGGCTAAAGCTAAACGTAAATTTAGTAAGATTATTATACACGTCGGCATAAATGATGTTCATCTCCATCAGTCGGAGATCACTAAAGATAATATTAAAGAGGTGTTTAGTGTTTGGTGACGAAATACACAGCAGACTGTCATTACTAAACGACTGGATGTCTAAGTGGTGTTCACAGAATAATATAGGTGGCATAAATAATTGGAAAAGTTTTTGGTAATTGGAAGCAAACAAAACTGGAGGTATTCAGTACAGAATGGAAGGAGAGTGTTTCATATTACAGAAAGGGCTTAAAAGCTCCAGATCTGCCTACTTTTAAAATTTTCTGGAAGAAAATAAACACAACCCTAGATAATTATTTGACACAGTGGCTAAATTAACCAAAGATAAAGCATCATCTGCTTATGACAGTTGTCGATATCACAGTAGTGATAATTTTATGAATTTCTTCAATAACAAAATACATACTGCCATAGAAAAAATCATAGACATGCAACTGCCTGCAACACAACCACATTGGGTGGTGCATCATAATGTGCCCAGGGAACAACTCCAGTCATTCTCTGCTATAGATAGGGATGAACTTTCAAAAATTGTGTTGTCTTCACAGATATGTTCCTTCCTGGAAGGAAGGAATTCAGACAACATCATAGTACAGAGACTGCTCTCATCAGATTGACAAATGATCTGCTCTTGTCGGCCGATCCTGGCTGCATCTCTCTTCTAGTATTACTCGACCTTAATGCAGCATTCTATGTTGCTATAAATGGAACTACACTGGCGTGGTTTAAATCATATCTATCGGACCGATTCCAGTTTGTTGCTGTGAGTGAAAAGGTGTTATACTGATCACAAGTTCAGTATGGAGTACCGCAGGACTCAGTGCTTGGGCCTCTACTTTTCACCCTCTACATGCTACTAGGAGCAATTATTAAGAGACATAGAGTTAGTTTTTATTGTAATGCTGACGATACTCAGCTGTACATTTCTTCTAGGCCCAACAAGATGCATATATTCACCAAATTAACAGAATACATAGTCGATATCAAAACTTGGATGACTAGCAACTTTCTACTACTAAATTCAGACAGAAGTTTTACTTTATTGTACCAAAATCTACCACACAGAACAACCCAGAACTCTGTCTCATTCTTGATGGATGCTCTATAAATCCTGCTTCATTAGCCAAAAATCTGGGTCTCAAATTTGATAGCAATTTATCCTTTGAAAACCACATTTCCAATATTTGTAAAACTGCATTTTTCCATCTCAAAAATATACCAAAACTATGACACATGCTCTCAGACACCAAGTCAGACACCGAAAAATTAATTCATGCATTCATGACATCAAGGCTTGATTATTGTAATGCCCTAGTTGCTGGCTGTCCTGCAGGATTAATGCAAAAAGTTCTCAAGAGAACATGTAAGCATGACCATATTAGCCCAGTTTTGTCCACACTGCATTGGCTGCCTAACATCATATAAACTTTAAAATTTTGCTGATTGCCTACAAGGCTCTGAATGGTCTAGCTCATCAATACCTAAGTGAGCTTATCTCGTATTACCGTCCTTCATGTTCACTGCAATCTAAAAATTCTGGCATTTGATAATACCAAGAATTTAAAAATCAAGCGCGGGTGGGAGATCCTTTTCGTATTTGTCACCAAAACTCAAAACTTCCCAAAACTTCCCAGTACTGTCAGGGAGGCAGATACATTATGTCACTTTAAATCTAGATTAAAGACCCACCTCTTTAATCTATCCTATACATAGTCCTACGGATTTATTATTAAAATCCCTTTTAATAATAAATTAAAAAGGGATTATTAGACTGCATTAATTAGGTAAACTGAAACTGGGAACACTTTCCATAGGTACAGATGTACTGGCTCCATACTAAATCTCTCTGTCTTTCATTTCCCCAAGGTCCTGTAGTCAGCTGGATCCAAACTTTGAGACGAGATGATGAAGGACAGGATGGTACGACCCCTGAGACAGATCATCAGAATTTGATGGACCTGCATAGTCACAGCAGTGTGCTGTTACAGCTGCAATTAGTAACATTATGCTTTTGTTTTTAACATTACGCGTTACGCTTGTAACATTACACTATTTCTGTTGGTAACATTTCTCAGTGCCTGACATATTGTTAGATATAATTAGACCCAACAGTTTCTTATCAATAAATACTTATAAATCATTAATCAACTCTCCCTTCGTATCCAAGAAAGTTACAAATGGCAGCTTTAACATGCCAGAGGAGAACTGGCCCTCTTGGTTGAGCCTGGTTTCTTCTAAGGTTTTTTCTCAAGCTATATACTATTAGAGCTTTGGTTCCTTGCCACTGTTGCCCTGTTGGCTTGCTTACTGGGAGACTGCTGAAATCTAACTTAGCTTAAGGTTTTGTATATTGTTAATATTGCTTCTAGCGATATGACAATTATAGTCCAAAAGACTCTTCTACTTTGCTAATCCTTTGTCTCAAATTGTCTCCTATTCTCCTTCATTGTGTAATCATCAGGTATTTTTATTGTATATATTTTATGTATGCATTTGACTTTGTGTGTTGTGTGTATTTCATGGTACTATTGCAAATCCCTTATACCCCTGTCTCATAAGATTTTATCTTTTTAAATGCCATCTCCATGTTAGCTGGAATGGCATATCTAGCTTAATGATTCTGTAGTTTTATTGGTTCAGTCACCCCTTTTTTAAACCTACTATAAACTTAGTATGCCTAATTAGTCTTATTAATATACATCTCACAAATTACTTGCAATAATACCATGTATTCTTTGTTGAACATGTCATTAATTCTGTTCTTTATTATAATTCTTTTTTATTATATGTAAAGCTGCTTTGAAGCAATGTAATGTTGTAAAAAGTGTTATATAAATAAAACTGAATTGAAAATTGAATTGAATTAAGAACTGGTGACCTATGAGTTTGCTGTGTTCTGATATGAGAAGTGATGGGGCAGGTCATTCATTTTGACCAGACATTGTGTGCCAGGCAGGTCAATCATAGATAATGGCTTTCTCGTACGGGATGTTTTAAGTGCTTCATGTCTTGTAGGGGTAAATTTGGGGGTTATATTTATTGACAAAGAAAAAGCATTTGATAGAGTTGAACACCAGTATCTGAGACACCCTAGAAGTCTCTGGTTTGTTTCTGGTTTTACTGGCATAATAAGAGTGTTGTACCAGGACACTGAAAGTTTACTGAAGATCAAAAAGTGGTTTGAGTGCCCCTGACAAGGTTGTGCACTGTTTGGTATGCTTAACTCTTTAGCTATTGAACCAATGCTGAAAAACTAAGAACCATTTACATTTATGCATTTGGCAGATGCTTTAATCCAAACCGACTTACAGTGTATTCAAGGTATATGGTTCATCAGTACGTGCTTCCCTGGAAATCAGACCCACAACCTTTAGCGCTGCTAACACCATGCTCTTTCAGCTGAGCTACAGGAACACTTTAACCAATGTTAAAGGTTTAAAATTTAAACCATATCATGATATATATAAACAAAGTTGTTTTTTTAGCTGCAAAGGGTAATTGGAAGACGAGTGAAGTGCTGACTGTTGGGAAATTGAAGGAAAGGAAACCAAAAGGGGAATTTAAATATGCAACAAAAGCACTGGGAAGGAGTTATTAAAAAAATATAATGAAAATGAAAATGGATTCACTCACCCTCTTGGATCTTGTGTTGACCTGTTGGAGGTAACACATTACAGGTAATTCTACTTAATTATTTTTTGGGACAGTTTACCCTGGGTTCCTCAAAGTACACTCCATCTTTCAGGGAGGGCAAGGTATGGTACATTTACCAAGTAGATATGGAACTTTTCATCTACAGTTCATTCAGATATTTCTGACTAACTCTGTGGATCCAGTTTGGAGTAAGATGGCAAAAATAATTTTACATACATCAGATAAGCTTGGACTACATGCTGCACTGTTCCTAATAAATGCTAAACAACTACATCTGGCTGGAGCGTTTCAATTTTATTGTATTAATTTTATTTAATTTTATTTTACTGACTTTTTAAAGAGCCCCCACACACTTTTAAACCTTTGTAGGCTGAAGATGACCAGTTCTTTGTACTGATTACTAGAAGACCCTCGTATTTTATATTGCCACACACTAACCATGATGGTGATGTTGAAAACAAGGCTGACAAATGAGATGATTTTACAACTTTTAAACATTGTATCTTTATTTAAAGCATTCGTCAATTCAAGAACTGTTGTAGTTTAAGTATTAAAAAGCAATGAATGACATAAAAACTTTTAAACTTATGTGGTGTTACAGTTTGATTTTTTGTACAGTAATGGAGGGGGGAGTTATTTTTTGATTTTGTGTGAATTTGAAAAAGGTCTGATATTTATGCTCTTGTTGTTATGACTGAATAAAATTTGCTATTAAAATCAAATCTCTTCAGCATTTATAGAGTCAGATGTTGGATTGTGTCCCTATGCCTCTGCACTGGTGACAATATTCTCCTGTGATAAGCTAAAACTACATTAAGTGTGTCCAGTGGCTCACTGCTCACAAATAACCCCAGGCCAGACATTTATTAGAAACTCAGCCAAAACCGACAACGCCTCTGGCCACTCACCGGGAAGAGGAGGAACTGTTTGATATTAAAGTGTGTGTGCAAGGGTTGGGTGGGGGGTTGTGGTATGCCTGACCATCTTATTCTAATCAACTTTCTCCCCCTCCACCTCTTGTTTTTTCTCTATACAGTATCTTGGCGCTAGAAGCAAAATGTTGAACCCTTTTCTTATCCATGACTTATAAATATTTGTTCCTTTGTAAAAGGAAAGTAATGTGAAAATATTATTAGTATTATTATTAGTAGTAAAAGCAGTATTGTCAAAGTCATGAACACTCATTATCCTATTGGTTTGATATTATACTTATTCTTATTATTATTGAGAATAAAGAAATGAAAAGTACTGTTATTTAGAATTTTATTACTAACTACTAATATGCCAATTAAACTTAAAATAAATTACTTAAAATTCCGAAAATTACTTAAACTCTCCCTGAACCTCAGTAAGAGGACAAGAGTGAAACTGCCTCAACTGTCCAGTAATGGAGTCCTCGAGGGGATTATTGGACACTGCTGCCTCTTTCTTCTAAAGCAGGAATTTTGGAAGTTTGTGGTCTGTGGATGTTTGTGTGGCCTTGCATTACTATTTTCAGCTGCTACAGAGTCAAGAAGAGATTTGACGTGACATACTAGTGAACTTGAAAACAGGACAGTCATGCTTTGTGCAAATCTTTGTCAGGCATGACTCATGAAATGAGAGACGGGGTTATGAAAACCTTTAATCTGATTTAACTTTAGTTAATGGTGCTTTAGTAAATGCTTCATATATTGACATTTTGGCAAATTACACCAATTTTGCCTTTCTTATATAAAAGGTCATATAAGGTCAAAAATATGTATATAATATATCAAACATATTACATAAAATCATCTGATTTTACCCTACTTAACATTTTCAGTTTACAAATGTTATATTTTAATGCAAAACTTTGTTTCATTCTTTATGTTAATATTTTAGGGCTCAGACATTTGATTGAAATTCAGATTCACAGTTACAGTTTATTAAAAATGAAGAAATTTCAGGCCCTTAGATTGTAAATGGAGGAAGTCTAGATTGATGGACTGATATTATGCTAAAAATTATTTCTTCCTGTTCAAAACAAACAAACAAACAAAACAGTTGGTTATTCAATGGCTATTTAATGTTTGGCTATTAGCGCTCCTAGCTTGTTTTACCACAGTTTTTAAACTTGAATTTAAACTTGTCATCCATGTTAAGAAAATAACTGTACAAGCAATTTGCAATTTTATGTTTTGAACAGAGATGGTGAAAGAGAGGCAAAAAAGGCACAATGCAAAGAAAATAAACACTGTCATTATTTGCTTACTGCGATGTAATTTCAAATTTGTATATTGTTATTTGTTCTGTTTAACGCAAAAGTACAATGTTTTATGAACCTTTATGCAGCTCTTTTCAAACAATGAGAGTTCATAGTGGCCTGAGACTAAACCTAAAAATTTATAAAGAACCATAGAAGTACTATAAAAATATGACTCATACCCCATAGTATATTCCAAACCATACAGGCCCAAAGATGAGTATTCACTAACAATATTTTCATGTAGCTTGTGTTAAAAATGAAAAAAATGAAATAATAGAGTGTCATGTTATACACAATTGAGAAGAAGTTCTGTTTTGGCATCATGTCAGCTCACAATGTTTGATTGAGAAAACATACAGATTTGCAATGACATGAGAGTAAAAGACAGAATTTTACTTTTTACAAAAATTAGTCAAATTTGTCATTAATATTTGTTGTATGTAATAACATTAAATAATGTTATTAAAGTTTATTAAAGTATTAAAGAAATGAAAGTTTCATTAAATAAATAAGACAATATTCCCATATCCCTAGTATTTTAGTACTGATCTATATGGTTTAAGACATATGATAGAATCAAGAGAAAAGAGATGTTGTGTTGTTGAAGTCTTCATCCTGGTCTAGAGCTCTTGAAGAATCTAACAAGCTGTCTGTTCTTTACATGCTATCAAATCCTGAAGGCAGATGAGAATTTGATATTCTCTTTTATCTCTCTCTTCCTCTCTGGCTCTCTCTTCCTCTCTGTCTCTCTCTATCATTGACACTTTGGTGATGAGTAGGTCATTGGATCTGCACCTCATGTAATGCATGTTTGTATGGACTGACAGCTTACAGGTAGTCCATGATTTAAGCTGTCAGACACACGTGTGAGGGAGGTCAACCAACACACTTATCAGTGTCCAAAGGCAAAAGGTGTCTGATGTTGGATTAAGTTGTCATGGTTTTCCGCCCATGGAAACAGCAGCCTCTCTGGAGCAGTCCTCACCCCCTTCACCTGCCTATTGTTCTGTGCGGTTCTGTGCTCAGCATAACATGGTATTGTCAAAACGTCAAAAGGCCCAAAGGATTTTTACTGGGTCTTTGTTTAATTCACAGCTGCTGAAAAGCTTTTAATCTGTCTAATTGCACTCTGATACTCTGTTTTACCTTTCTATTGTTTGTTATGTCTGCAGCACTTTTTGACGGTTCATCTTGATTTGTGTGTTTAAAGGAGAGTGACACCTGAACTACATAAATAATGCAACAGAATAACACTGAAGTAGTATAAATCACTGTCTAATCACTCTCAGACTTATAAATATCATTTTACTGTTAAATGTTGAAGTTTACTGTTAACCTCTTGTTGGATTTTAAAGCCAACACTGCTTTGTGGTCAAAACACTGTATATATAATAAAACTCAAAAACATTTGTCTGCACATGTATTTATGCAGTTATAAAAATAAAATTGCTATTTTATTTACCTATTTTGCCTATAATATCTAACATGTTCCTATAAATGCAGGGTTCTCCATGGGATTTGTGAGGGATCTGAAGAGTGTTTGTGAAATTTTGAAAATCCATTAATGAATGTAAATAAAATAAAAAATTATACTTTCAGAAAAACTGTGAGTTGTGCTTGCCTGTGCTAAATCTGCTAACATAATGTTCAGTAATCGCTATAATGTATTCTGTATTAAGAGAATAAATACCCCATAGTTAAAAATACCCACAATTGCCTATATTTTTGAGTACACTGTTATTAGGCTATGAAAAGATACACAGTGTATGTACTCGCTAGCTTGCTCCCAATCATAGGATTGTTGCCTAGAATATATGTCATACATACAACATAATATTAGAAAAGGTTCTCCTTAGTTAAAAAATACAGTAGGCTATAAATAATTTTACCTTTTTCCAGGTTCTTACTCCTTTATTTCCCAAACTTTGCTTTGTTCCCCTATACCTACAAGTATGTACTGTTGAGTTACACCGTTGTTACAGAACAGTTCGCTGTAAATTCAATTCACTTACACAGGACGTTGCGGGCTGTTACAGAATATTATTTATATTTAATCTTTAATAAACTTATTTTTCTCAACAGGACAATGAAATATACAGCTCAACCCAAAAACCAGAAACAGGCCTCTTTGTTGAAACTAATCAAATACATACAGCCATTAAGAGTGTCTGACTATTTTGTATGGTCGTTTCTGTAGGTTACACCACCATGTGGTCAAAACAGTGCCACTGCATAAGTGTTAGGGCATGTGTACATGTTTACAAGTGAGGGGACATCCAGAAAGAGCTTTCTTTACAGTGGAGAACAAAACAATGACAGACACAGAGATACACGTACTCATTCCTTCTCATCTTGTCTGTTGTCCTCCTACACACACTGATTCCACACCTTTCATGTGCGAAGCAGATGTAGTCAGTTGTCATGCTAATGAGACACACACACATACACAGGGCCATCCATTCATGCACACATTCCCATGTCTCAGTTCAAGCCCTCGTTGTCAGCTACACTCACACGCTCCTCCATCCTCCCTCCTTCCCACCTCTGCGCCTCCCTATTTTCCCCCTCCCTCTTTTGCTCTCTTTAAATGGAAACGATTGGAATTGAGTTCAGTATTCTCCCTAGAGAGGAAACCTGCCTGCCAATCGTCCATCCCAACACACACTTACCAGCCAGAGTGCCTGTGTGTGTGTGTGTGTGTGTGTGAGAGACCCTAAACCTTTCCAGCAACCTCCCACATTGCCATATTCCAGTAGATTGGTGACTAATCTACAGAACTAGATTAATTAATTAGTGGTTAATTGCCCTGGTAAGGCCCCAGGGAGTGAACAGGACAGTAGTCAATGCAGCGTTGTGACATTAGAGAATAGAGTATGGTGAGTGTAATAACTGGCAAACAATAACATGCAAAGGAAATATTTCAAATTTTGCAACTTTCAAAAAATCAAAGATTTCTTGATTATTAATCAAATAAGAAAATTTGTGACATTGAGCAATGAATTATACTAATTAATTTATATATGACAAGTTATAAATATACAAGATGCTTTATAAAGATATATATTTTAATCAGTCCTTGCATTCCCTGGGAATCAAACCCATGACCAAAAACTCAACTAATGAGATAATAAATGTCATCCTCAAAAAGTATTAACATAACAAGGTAAAAGATGAAATGGCCAAAACCACATTCGAGTTAAGGATCTAAAATGTGTTGGATCACCACTTGATGTCCAGTGTAAAATCTGGGTCCTGAAGCAAAAAAAATTTGAAAACTACTGCATATATATATATATATATATATATATATATATATATATATATATATATATATATGATTCAGATATATCATGGTGTGTTTAGAGTGTTCTGGACTCTGTACAAGCGTGTAAGCAGTGGTGTCTGTAGGAGCCCTGGCAATAAGTCCGTCACATCCCCGGCTATCGACTACCTGAGAGATCAATACTGGAATGATGGGCCTCCTCTGTCTCGCCCATCCATCCACTGGGCCATTGAGCGCATGTTAATGTTATGAATTATTGAGAGAACGGTTACTATTGATTGGCTGTGGGGATTATTGAAGGGGTGAATTGCAGTGAGAGGGCGCATGCGGATGTCTGGAATGAGGCAGAGGGAGTCTGCTTCAACGGACGGGTCAAAATCCTCAAGCAAGGTTTAAGTATCCACTAAGACACCTAACCTCAAAAACTGTCAGGTCAGAGGCTGCAAGAGCGACATGATTGACGTTATGATGAGTGGTTCTTCCACTTCTATTCTTTTGGCACTTCTCCTGTTCTAGTTTTCTGTTTCCCAGGCCCCATGTTTAAAAACAGTCTAAGATGCTTTGGGATTTTCGTTAGTCACAACACAATTCCCATAACTACCTTTGTGTTATCTGATAGTTTTAATGAGCTTACTATTATTCAAAAATGTGGAAAAAATATTAATAAACAATAAGTGTTTCCAAAGTTTTGAGCGATAGTGTACATACACATCACAAAACTTTTGGGAGTGATAACCATATTTAAAGGTGTGTATGCATAATCCTAAATTATCATTACCTGCATGTACAAAACACATTAGTCACTCCAGAAATTTTCATTGCTAACACAATACTGTACTGTAGCACCCATGTTCTGTCTAGCAACTGGAAAGAACCATAGATGTTGTTAGCTATTGTCAAGGAAACCAAACCTTTTAGCACGCTGATGTACCATCAAGCAATTTTTAGTAAACCACTGTCATCCGAGGCGCCATGTTTTGTTTATGCCCTATAAGTTGCTGCTTTTAAACAGCATGCTCTCTCTGAGCTGTAATGTATGGGTTGCCGCCAGACTGTGGGACTGTCAGTATGTAAAGAGAGTGGCGTCAATGCAATAACAAAATGTTGTTCAGTTCGATTCTGAACACACAATGCTGATTTGAATTGAGAATGCTCAGAATTGAGTTTGATTGAGGAACACCGTGTATATGACCTAAAACCTGTTTGAATCAGTTTTGCTCACTCACAGACTAGTCACCTGAAAGAAGGGTAGAACGGAAGGAAATTTTCTCAGCCTGCCAGATTTTTTTCTACCACAAATCACATTGGCTGAAATGTACTCTACACTGTCCGTAAATGCAAGTGGTTCTTTGCTCAATTTCTTGTATTGTTGCTTGAATTGTCTTGCATTACTACATGCAACCACTACCCACTAAGTCATAGTTTCAACATTTCTGTAAGCATGTGAGTTAACAGATCCCCGGGCATCATTCAGAAATATCCCAGAAATAACTCCTGACCTAGCTCATAACGGATATTCCCCAGACAAGATTGTGTTAGAATCTAAAGTCTTTGGTACTGAATCCCCTAGGCCTTTCTTAGCAAATGTTGCAGCACTAAAAAACAAAATCACTGGACCATGCTACTCCTCACTAGCATTATCTTCTATCGATCCCCCTCCTTAAGTGTGATCATAAATCCTGCCCTGCCCTGCTGACTGAGACTGGTTACTGGGCCCCTCTCAGTGGAAACTCGGATGACGAGGTGACCAAAACCCTACCTACGGTTCTTCTGGATGATAAAGGATTTATGTTGTTGCTGTAATAAATTGTTAATTCTTTTTAAATCCACAAAAATCTTTCCTCAACATTTAATGTGCGAATGAAGGTTCATCTGGTTCAGTAGTTCTGGAAATTGTTGGTTCGAGTCAGACTAGACATAACTTGAATTATCAGAGGAGGCAGTTGTAGAATGTGCAAGTAAAATTACATTGATCGCTAGTAATGGCTTTTGAAATGAATCCAGAGTTTGTTGAATGCAGCCAGCTTTGATGTACATAACAATCTAAAAGCTTGTCTAATAGCTCACCATAAGCCAGGAAGACCAATATATCTATTCTCGAATTGTCTCATAATCCCCACTTACACAAACAATCGACGTTGCATCCATTAGGTGAGCTACAGGCTTCGTTTGTTGTTTAACAGAAAATCAGTGTTTAAATTTTTGGATGATGATGCAAATATAAAGCAGTTTCAAAGCACTTCTACTTTGTTTTTGTTATTTTTTTTTTTGTTTCATAAAAGGCAGTTGTTATGTGGTCTTTTGTATAAAAACCCATTGTCAGAGTGAACAGTTTTTGAACAGACCTTGTACCTGCATAATCAGAAAAGTGTAAATGCTCATTGAATTTGATTCAGTTCGTAACTCATATAATTTGATCAATTGCATCAGCTCTGAGGAAGAGGTTTTGATGAAATAAGGGCATTGACAATTAGATGCTGCATTCTAAATCTGTGATTTTCTAAAAGCTTTTGATTTCTGAATGGGTAGAGAATTCTCTTGTTGGAGAAGAGATCTGGATCCGAACCCTGTACGTCCCTGTAAAGACATTATACAAGCGCCGCTGTTAATATTTCAGCAGGTAGTGACAGCCTGTGTGAGTGTGTGTTTCTCGGTGTGTATTGTCAAATGAAAGATATGGAAGAGTCTTTGTGTGTTTATGTTTTGTTTTTGTAACACCTAGCTGTCCAATTATTAAAATGCAGAATTTTGACAATGTGAATTGTTATGTAACAATTTTCTAAAGCCTGTATATATAATTTTAGAGGTATAACTATTGTAATTATATGGCATTTATGATATATTTTATGATTATCATGTGATATAATGTTTTAATGTCTGGAAAAAAAAAGTATGATTATACCAGTATAAGTATTTTAACAAATGATAAACACAAACGCATGAATAAATAAATATTGTACAGAATATATATGGTTTGATATTATGAAACATTATAAGGCATTACCCATGTATTATAATGTATTAAGAACACATTTATAACACATTATATATGCAAGCTTAATAGTGTTACTAAAATGTCTAAGTAAACTGCATTATCATATAATAACATATAAAACTTGCAAGAAACTACATAAAATATTTTTTTCTCAACAAGTCTATTTCCAATTAGATACAAATGTTTTCTTTACAAAGTACATTACAGTGTAAGAGTAACAATAAAATAAAAACTAATTTATTTCTTAGTATTTGGTATGCCATCATTGTGCAAAACCTGACTATTCATGTTATCCCAGCATGCTTTACAAGCATGTGCTTTGATGGAAACAAAAGAAATAAAGTGAAAATAAAGATTGTCATACATTCAAACTAAATAAAATGACTTGTAGAATATTTAAGAAAAAACTGTTTAATTAGTTGGCAAATAATTTCAAATTAAAATCTTTATATGTTCATTGATGGCTGTAAAATATCATAGAGGTAAAATACGTGTGAGCAGGCCTTTTAAATCTGCCTGTAGAATATTACATATCAGGTGACAGCTATAAAGACTTCCGCTTAAGGGTGCAGCAAGCACAAGGAGCTTGACTTTTGACAGATAGTGCGTTCTACATCATTCAGACAACACCTTATCACTTGCTCACTGACTCTCGTACCCTTATAAATGTCAGTGATAAATCTGAGCACAATCCTGCACAATCCCGTGCATTTCTCACACACGCGTGCACCGACATACACAAATACACAGCCTGTTCAACAAATACTGCCAATGTTGATTGTTAACTCTACAAATATGATGAAATCTGTTTTTCTGGTGCCTGCAATGTATTTGTAATATGTACTGTCTGCCTCCCTGTTTCTCCCAAGTGGGATGTAAACCAGCCTTCATCCACCTAACAGCAACTTCTGAGCTAAGCCCCTCCGAGACTGAGTACAGGTTGGCCCTTGTGAAATATAGCCGGGTGTAATGGCCCTCTAAATTAACTCCTTGTAGCCCTGCATTTTCCAAATGGCCATCATTAGCATATAATAGGGTGCCGAGCAAAGAGAGAGGGCCAAGTCTGCCCTGCGGCAGGCCTAAGTCGACCCAGCACTCTACCTCAGTTACAGCAGGTGATGCTGTTATGGTACTACAAAGTTCAGCCTTATAAACATGTCAGCTGGCCGAATAATTAACTGACTGGCCATTAGATAATGGATCCGCTACCTGTCAGTCAAGACACTTGTGTTCTCTGTGTTGTCTATTCCAATGCCTTCCTTGTTTTTAAATTAGGTTGTTTAAGGATTATTGATACTAAACTGGGTGTTTAAATACAACATTAAAGATATGTTATGTTTGTATTATTGACAAATATTATGTTTATATTTATTTACCCACACAACCTTTACTGTGTAGATGTAAATTAGGCCAGGTGTGACACAAAAGAAACAGATTTTGAAAACTAGATTGTGGAAACAGATACACTGATAAATGACATAATACATGACATAATCATGTGCAATAAAAATCTGAGACATTAAGTAAATGGACCCCCATTAAAAGATAGAAAAGCATTTCAAAGTTTTGAAACCCTAATCAAAACATAGCCTGGCCACATGCTTTCTTAATATTTTCTTAATATTTTTAGTTTTGTTCTCTCATGTTCTGTTTTGATCAGTTAAAAGCTGGCACTGGACCCTGATGAACACCAGATCATCCTCAACAAAAAGAAACATGGTACTGCCGCAGCTGCCAGAGTAGCACACACACACACACAGTGAGCTTGCTAGTGAGGAATGACCCTTATTGCAAATGCAGCCACAAAAATTCCCCTTCTAATTGACAGACCTTTCAAAGGCACATTGGGTTGGTAAGACCCCCCTTCCTCCCCCACCTCAATTACATTTACACCTCCACTTCATTCTCTCCCTTTGTAGTTATCCTTTTTCTTCTCAACCTCAAATGAATGAAAAGCAGGCCAAAGAGGGAGGGCTTTCAGTCATTTTAACAGGCAGTTAATAAATGTGATTGCAAATGGAACTTGTCACTGCACGCTGGAGAGCAGCGCGGTCAATATCATGGCTGGCAGGTGCTGAGGGTTACATATAAGTCAGGTCCAGTGATGGATATGTATCCAATAATTGATGTAGGGTGTCTGTTATTGTAAATTTCACTCTTGCCTCTATTGCTTATTAAAAGCTGTTTGTTCTAAGTACTAGCTTCTCCTTTAACTGTGAACTAAGCATCAACAGCCACAGGCAATGGAGGAGATGGCTACTATCTGTGGTTATGTGTTAACTAAAATATCAGAAATACTGTATTGTGGCCACACAGTTTCACATTTAACAAGTGTGGCTTTTTTTTTTTTTTGGAGACGCACATAAGCACCGAGGCCCAACATAATAAAAACATATGGTAACCACAATGGCATGTCTCTCAAAGGCAAAAAACATGTAACAGCATATTCAGACTACAATGCATGGTTGGTTCTTAAACGGGTATAGTAAATGAAGAGAGAGAGAAAGAGAGAAAGAGAGAAAGAAAGATAGAAAGAAAGAATGAATGAATGAAGAGGGGGTGTACATCAGGTATTACCGCAGGGCTTAACCCTTCATGACTGGAAGGGTGTTGTTATTGTAAAACTCAGAAAGAGCTGCTATAGCACATTTCTGACATGTAGCGCTGCCTTTCAGGGCCTGATCAAAGTGTCCTGCCGCTACAGTGTCTGATAACCAAATCAATTTTCCCAGTCTTTTGTTTTTCGCTGAATAATGCACATTTAGTTCTAACCTTCGGGTATAGAAGACAAGGCAGGCGAGAGGGACAAAAAAAAGAAGGGTAAGTTAAAAAGGAAAATGCTATTCCTTTATATTCCAAGAAACTAAATATATTCCAAAAAAGAAAAGGAGTAAAATATTCAATAAACTTAACCGAAGGTTTAGCACGAAGACTCTGGAGGACCGTGAACAGCGGCTTAAGGCATTGGAGACTTTTCGCGAGGAGAGAAGTGAATGATTAGAATATGAAATGTGTTGCAAGGGGGGAGTGGGTGGGAATGGAGCCAGATAAATGGAGAGGTAAGATTAAAAGATTACCTGTCTTCTTCTCTTGCCCTTCAGGACCTTAGCGTCTGTCTGTCACCACTACCAGACCAGACGAGTCAATGAAAGAGAGAGACAGCTTCTAAACAAGACGATGATTCCAATCAATCCTCACAGTATTACTTCTGTTGCTGATCACATTTTCAATCACATGGATTTGTAATTGTGTGTGTTTGTTGGCTGGAGAGGTCTTCAGAAGCGTCATCATATATGTGTCATCAGATATGCGTCATCAGACATGTATGAATATTATATAAACATCAATACAAACTGTAGACAAAATAAAGACTGAACTTAAACAGGGTGCAATAAGCAAACAGCTTGTTTGAGTGTTCAGAATTTTGAGAAGAATGAAAAACAACTGGCATTTCTATTGGGCTTTTACTTTTTTCTGTTTCTGTTGCTTTAAGTAGATTGGAACAATTTGCTAGGGTGTTGCTATGATGTTTTGGATTGTTTTTTACTCACTAAAAAAAAAATAAGTCAAGTTTCTGTGATAGTTTGATATTTAGTTATGGGTCAGAGCCTTCCTTCAATGTGTCAAAGGGACTTACTGTTTCATCATTCCTCAGTGCGAAGATCATGCATCAGGTCACCTGGACAAGAAATAGCAAACCTCTCCTTATGTTTGAAATCTTATTATTTTCCAGTCTTCCAATCTGATTGGAGAGGTGTTCCAAGAGTGCTAATATCTGACCACAACATCACTGGGACACTTATATACACTTAAATCACTTCACCACTGTCATTGTTGAAATTATGCTACAACAAAGTTATTATTTTTCTCAGCAGATTGTCACCATTGTCAGACAAAGGTAATCCCATGTGCCTAGTCACACTGTCCCTCTCTGTAACTCATCACACACGACCTGTTTCCTTGTTACTCCAGTAATTTCTCAGAAGCATCCCTATAGTTCTAACACAAGATTTTAAAATTATAAATAAAAGCTTGGTCATATTCTTTGAACTTGCAACGGCAAATCTTGAATGTGTGGCGTAAGAAAGAACTTCCCCACACAAGAGGGGTTTTGCGATTCCTTGTTTTTCCTTACTTATTTAAATGTCTGTCAAACTGTTGTACAAAATCATAATCACACTTTTAAACATGCCGTAATTCGGTCACAGTCACAAGGCCAGTTTTCTGTTACAGCCATAACACTTGCTCGTATGATATTGTTTTAATATATTTTTTATCATTATTATGATAAAAAAAATTACATTATGAAAGTCTTTAAACAATGATCTTATCCCACATATTGAAATAAAAACCATATAAATTGTATGTGTTTCTGAAAAAGGGTAACACAAATGCAAAAAGCTAAATGCACAAAGGTATGAATATTCATGATATAATGCAGTGAGGATCTTTGAACACTGTTGTGTTCAGGGAAAGACAGTGAAAGAGTGAACCGTGTCACTCCTGATTGTTTGCCAGCTGTCTGTTGTCCGATGAAATACCCTTGACCTGTCGCATCACACAGACATTGATATTCAGTAACAAGCCCCACAAAACAAAACAATCTATATCACAAGGTGACAGGAGACATCTCTTGCTCTCTCTCTTTTTCTCTCCCTGTGTCTTGCACCCTTTTTCTTTCCTTCAATATAAATGGGCTTTAAGGTAAGTGCACAAAGTGGTTATGGCCTGTAGTAACCCTTTAGCCTTACAAGATTTTTCAAAGAACATCCAAAAAGTTGGCTTTAGATTAGTTTGTAGTTCTCTGTAGTTCTGTCAGGGACAGAGTGAGAGAAGAGGGCACAGTAACGGAAAGAATGAAGAAAAAGACAGCCAAAAGGTGGAAGACATCAGACAAGACCTTTTTCAATTTACTTTTGGCAATGGTGAGTGAACTTGCACTCTTTTTCTTTTTTGCCCTTTCTCGCTTTATATCAATTCAATTGTATTATTTTATTTCAGCTGTATTTATTTCAGTTCCCTATCAAAGGAACTCGACACTGCGTCTGGTTTGACGCTATGGGGGAACCACATAGGTGTCTGAATCTCAGTTCTTGATGCGCATCAGGTGCACCTGTGAGTATATTAGGGCACCTGTAGAGCGTGTCATCAGCTTTTTGTCTTCAGGAGCTGTCTGTTGTGCTCATGTCAAAGCGCCAATGGACCTAGCTGCAAAAAACTTCAGAAAGTATGTGCCTCCATTTCTGACACCTGAGGACACGCAAATTCTGTGTTGTTTACCTGGATGAAGAATATGCACACTCAGTTCTCAAGGGAGCTGAGGGTACACAATGCGAGGGCTTCACGCTGAAAGCAGACGAGGCTCCGCTTTCGTCTGCCTGGGTAAGCCTGGGTAGATGACTCGCTGATCCAGTCCCGCCACTACTGAGGCTCATCTCACAGGGCTGGGAGGTGGCTTACTTGCTCCCCTGCTCAATCTGCCAAGTCAGAGAATCTACCATATCACAGCCATACCAATTCAACCTGCACATGGACTTGGATCAGGGGAAGGGACTTTCTCCTGGGATGGTGGCTGAGCTATGGCGCTCTACAGATTTAGCTCTCTGGGCCACCAAACGCACAGCCACTTCTATAAGACCCTCTATGGCCGCAGAGAGACATCTGTGGAGAATGTTGAAGAGATGAAGAGGAGATTTCTCCTCAATTTGCTGGTCTCACCCTTGAGCTGTTTTACACATCTGTACAAATGGTGGTCAAGAAGAACAGAGCAGCAAGGGCACAGTCTCAGGCCTTTGAGAATGTACCCGCAGCGGTCTCTTCTCATGCCACTATGCCCAGACTGACTATGTCTGAGGACTGGAGGCAGGGCCAGAAACAGAACGTCACAGCCCATGCTCCTCACCCCTCATGGGGCAGAATGCAGGAGCGTTATGATGTTTGGAAAGAAGGCAAGATGCCAAGATGCCATTTTCCCCACATAGCATCAAACCAGACGGAGTGTCTCGTTTCCTTTCTCAGGGAACAGAGGTTACGTACGTAACCGAGAGATGTTTTCTTTTCCTGAATTTGCTTGTATTTGTGCATTTTGTCAAAAAATGTAGCTCTGTCGCAATTTTTAGTCAATTAAATTAGGGTCTTCTTTCTCTAGTTCATCATAAATAAAAATCATCATCATAAAAAGAAAAACCTTTCCCTTCATTTCCTATCCCTCTTCCCTTTAAATCTCTCCCTTGTTGTAGCATATGATACTCTGAGCAATGTCTGAAACTTGTATTATGAGCACTTATTGTGTGTAGTTGCCTCTTCAGGTTGACTCGTTTTTTGTATTCCGCACTTGTAAGTCGCTTTGGATAAAAGCGTCTGCTAAATGAATAAATGTAAATGTAGTTGAATTGTAATTTTTTACTTTAATTCTCTTATACACACACATACATTATATTAGCATAGCATATAATCAATACGTGACAATTTATGAGACTAATACTGTTTTCTGCCTAAACCTCATTTTAACACAACAGTGCTTTAATAACTCCAAATGTGATGTCTTCTGATTTGTACTTGTAAAAATACATTTGCCTTACCATTTAAAATTAAATAAAATAAGGATGAAAAATAATTAAAAGACCTAAGATATAGACTTTGACTTAAATATTTATATACATTGTTGACATAGAGGATCACAATTAGGCTGACAGCTCTGAACTTAAACAGATACATTTACTACTAATAATAATAACAGAAAATACAATATTTCACATAATTCATGAGGAAGACTGTCATACCACTTGACCAAGCGTGAGCAGGGGGGTTCTGGGAGGGTTAGCATGTCAACTTTGCAGTGTAGGATTGAGGAGCAAAATGGGTGAGTTGTGTTCTGATAGATGGGAATTAAAAGACACTAATGGAGCAGCAATGGGTTTTATCCTTACAGAGACATTGCCTTTACTTAAATGAAAATGAAACCTGGTAAATCAAGAGAAATAGTGATGTTCAACCATATGTATCATGCTGACTGATCTTGGCAAGACCAGCGCATAAATTAGACGATGAAAGAAAGAGATATAGTGTGCTGTGCTGACGCCACATGGCAGGTGTTTAACATCTTAACATGCTTCTTTACAAGACTCAGCCTAACTTTCTCCAAGCTAAGACCACCTCTACTCCATTCATCTCTCTGTATCTTCAGGAAAGGTCACATGATTGTTATCTGGGATGCTGTGGTACCAGAGGCTGACAAATCTCTCTCTTGGAGTTTGAATCCTTTAAGATCCTTTAAGATAAAAAAAGACATTGTTGTATTCCTTAAGACTGATGTTATACAAGTGAGGGTGGTTTCCTGTCTCTTTGCACAAAGGGTAACCAAGACAACACCCCCTCCAACATTCATTTTTGTTCCATCATTGTCTTCTGTTGCTTTTATTTGTAGCTTCCATCTTCTTTGATTACTGCTTGAAAGTACTGCTTTTTCTTAAGGGTACTGCTGGGTGCAATTTTGTGGGAAATGTCAGTTTGGCTTATGGTCAAACATCATATCTGTAAACAGAAGGATCAGGTTATTAAATCATGTGTGGGGGTGTTGGAATTGTAGAGGGCTTGTAGCTTGTTCTTACAGCATTTGTTTAGAATTAAAATATTGTCACCCACATTAATAAAAACTAATGTGTTTCAAACAAAGATGGTAATAGAGAGGCAAAACATAAGGATTTCAGCTTTAACATAATTTTATCTGTTTTTGCAATATTTTGTACCATACATTCGTACATTCTTTAATACAATACAATATTCAGAAAGATTGTAAAAAACACAATAAACATGCAGAATAAATACACAGACCAGTGGCCTTTAATCTTCAGTCTATCAGTACATTGTGAAATAATGAGGTCTTGTAATAAAGCAAAAACTCTCTTCTCGTATTGAAAATTCACTTTTATTGATCAATGAATAGCTATATAGGGACTGAATACTTGACCTCTAGTCCCTTTATGGGCTGACCTCGATTGAACCATGTCTCTTAAATGTGTGTTTGGGTGTGTGAGGGGTTTTGACTTTGTCTGTGTCATGCAGTATTTTTTTCTTTTGACCTCAACCACACATACACTCAGACTCCCCTACAGTGTTGTACTGTAGAGTGTTTGTAGCACAATGGCTACTTTCCAAGGCCAATTTAAAGAACTGAACTGAAAACAAAGGTTGTTGAGGCTTATCAGTGTGGGAGAGCGTTTAGTAGAGACAGCGGTTTCCGAAAGTATTACTGCATTACTGTATAATAGGTATATGTACAATATTATAAAATAAGTAGTATTGATTTGGGGCAGTTGTGGAAAACATCAGTGTTCAACTGTCACCTTACCATAATTCAAAATGATTACAAGTTTTTAAGTATGATTAAGTATAATTTGTGCCGATTTCATAATAATTCTTCTGCATGATTACATCAAATGTGTAAGCAAAAAGAAGATCCGGTTACTAAATATTGTTTGTAGATACTGGAATGGTGGGTTATTTGTAGCTTGTTTTTATAACTGTTGTTTAGAATTTAACTTGTCATCCATGTAAAAAAATGCAAGTAACTTGCAATTTTATGTTCAGACAGAGATGACAATAGAGAGGAATAAGATACAGACTGCAATTTTAAATTAATGAAAACATAAATAAATAGTTTTATGCACTTGCTCAATAACTGTGTTTATTTATTAAAAGATAAAAAAGTTACATATCGCAGCTTAAAAAGGAAAAACATGTTTTTGTAATAATGCAGCATGAAACACTGAAATATGTGTTTCTAGAAATTAACCAATACCAATGTTGTTTAAAAAATCATAGTATCAAGTAGTGGGCCAAATTATAAGGTAACCCTGTTCCTCACACAATGTTGTGGTATGTCCCCTAGTATTGGTATGACCTGCTTTAACATTACATTACATAACCAACCCCATATATGTTTTTCTCCAAATATAAGTTGTTCAGTAGTTTAACTGGTAGAGCATACTCGCATTGCAAAGAACTCAGGAAGTAGCCCTAAGAAATGACTTGGCAAATGATCTCAAAGTGTTGATAAAGGGTCAAAATAACATGGGTACTTCATTAATTAAATTCATTAACTGACATTTGCTTCTTCTGTCACTATAAGTGATATTGTGGAGGGATAGTGGAGGGATAGGTTTTGTTGACTTAAATCTTTATAGATTATTATCCATATAAATACAACCTGTTTAAAATAAATTCAACTCACTTTAAGTACTACTCAGTGGATATTTCACTTCAAGACAAAAGCATTTGCAATGATGCCATACCTCTAGCTGTTTTCCTTACTAATTGCAACAAGAAAGTATGAAACATGTTTCAGTATATAATATTTAAACAGGGGGCAAGCACTTTTGATAAAGTAATTATACACAGATTCCTGCAAATGAATGACAAATGAACACATCCTAAAGCTGTATCAGCTTTTATTTCAAAATGAGAGGTGATAAAAGCTACAAATAAAAAGGGTCTTTGTTGCTATCTGGATGGAGCAGGGATTGTAATTATGTTAACACCAGTAGAATCTTCATTCTGCCTCCTGTGAGTCACTCATTCATTCATAATTAATTAATAGCTCATAAAACCCAGGAGAAGGAACAATGATTGTCCTACATTTTTTCTCACTTCCCCCTCTCGGATCTTTTCTTGCTTCTCTTTGAAAGGAAAACAGAAATATTGGTGAATAGCGCTGAGGGAGGCCTTATTTCCATAGTCGTACCGTGAATTTCAGCCCTCTGTTAGCACTCTTTGCCTGCAGGCTTCAATAATAATGACTGTTTTTCAGTGGGGGAAAGAGGGGCTGAGCTAAGCGTATGTGCTTCATATACCTAGAGGGAAATATTTGGGGTATATATATGTGCGAGTGTGTGTGCATGAACATATGTGTGTGTGTGTGAATACAGCGGGAACACAAGACAGAGTAACAGAGACCTCAGTAATGCTAATCACATGCTATCAGGTACCTGAGAGCTGCTCCAGTGTGAGATTCTCATCTGGGACCCCACACACCTCTCCTCATGCAACACTTGCTCAGAATTCTGCATGATGATATCAAGTGAACGCATGTCGGGCTATTTCAGTCATCCTAGATGAGTGATTAGGAGATAATCACTCATCATAATATAAACACTAGATAATAAAAGATGATGACCAGGTCCCATCATGCTGTGGGGGTGTTTTTCAGCAGTATGAACCGGGAGACTGGTCAAGGCTGAGGGGAAACTGAATGCACCAAAGTACAGCGATATCCCAAATTAAACCCTGTTCCACAGCGCTCAGGACCTCAGACTGGGCAATGACATGTCTGAAGGTTCATGACAATGACCCTAAGCACAAAGCCAAGACAACACAGGAGTGGCTTAGGAACAAATCTGTGAATGTTCTAAAGTGGACCAGCTAGAGCCCTGAATCCTATGGCTGTCCACTGATGGTCCCATCCACCCTGATAGAACTTGAGAGAATTTGCAAAGAAGAATGAATGGGGGCAGAAAATCCAGCAGTCCAGGTGTGCAAATCTTGTTGCATCATAACCAAAATACTCAAGGCTGTAATTGCTGCCAAAGGTTTCAACTAAGTATGGATTAAATGGTCTGAATACTTATGTAAATGTAGTATTTCAGTTTTTCTTTTTTCTTTTTTTTTAAATTCTGTTTTCACTTTGTCTTTATAGGGTGCTGAGTGTAGACTGAGAAAAAATGAATTTAAACAATTGTAGTATCAGGCTGTAACAAAACAAAACTGAAAAAGGGTATACTTGAAGGGTAATACTTGAATGCTGAATACTCTGAATGCACTGTATAATATATACATAGTGGTCCTTGCATTGGACCTGAGACATTTCAGAAAGCAACAATGCATAAAATCAAGCTTGAATAACTACAGGCATTCTGCATTCTTATAGTGTATGTTTACATTCTAAAGCCCAAAGTAAACTATGTTTTGTGTGTACGGTAGTGTGTGCAGCCTGGTTATTCTAAAAACACATACTCTGTATTTAAACTGTGTATGTGCCTGTCAACAAACCTCAACTTGTTTTACAATGTAGTAAAAAAGGCCTTTCCAGACCACAACCATGGGCATTGGCTAAATTATTAAGTGAGGTGGTGTGGACATAACCATAATTGTTCAATTGTAGCTCTTCACCCTGTAGATCAGGAGCAGAAGTATGCATGCAGTAGGCATTTGTGTCTGCTCAAATACAGTGAAAGCCTAGAGCATATGACCGCAAACATACACTAGTGTATACTGTACATTTGCCTTAACTGTATATTATTGTGTGTGTTTGATTGTCTCATTCATAGTTCTCTCTCTTATGATTCTGAAAACTATCACACCAGGATCCATTTGCAGTGTTTTAATAGAATAAACAAACAGGCCGGGTCACCAACAGTAACAGGTATTTCAGAGGCAGAGCAAAGATGTAATTGAGGAACAGGCAAGGGTCGGAGGCAGGCAGCAAGAATTAGATCAACCAAACACAGTCCGAGATCAAGGTAGGCAGAAACAATTGTATAATCCAAAACACAGTCCAGAATCAGAAACGGGTAATCCAACAGAGTAATATAAATGCTCAGAATTGTTGCCAAGGCAAAACAAGACTTCACCATGAGTTAAACACAGCCAGGGGTTTAGTCCAAGGCATGGAGCATTATGGGAAATGTAGTTCAGTAATGGTTTAGTATTCAGGTAACAGCTCCCTCTGGGAATGTGATCGGGGAAAAGTGGTGCAGGAGCCTCCATCAAACAAATGTATATTTTGATCTGTTGCAGTGCTCTAGAATTAGTTGATGCACAAACAAACAACAGTATGATTTTGTACAGTCACATGTACAGTTTTGGCCAAAACAAGCATATGTGTTTTGTACTGCTTGGATGCTGAACACCATAGAACACACACACCTGCACGGTAGCATGCAGCACCTGGATGCAACTGTTCTGTTTACCAATAGATAATTTTGGCAAGCAGCCTACTGCAAGCTATAGTTTAAAGTCAGCTAGTGAAAAAGTTTAAACCTTTAAACCTTGGTACCTTGTGAAATAATGTATGACCTTTGTCACAAATCAAAATGCATGTTTGTTAAAATGCAATGTATGGAGTTTTTACACAGTTTCTTACACACCATTTTTCCTATTTCCACTTTGCAGAATTTAATTTCATATTTTTTTTGTATGGCAATATGTGGAGCCTGATTATTCTAAATACACATACTATATACTCATAACCTGTGCAAGCACCTGTCCACAAGGACCCACGTTTTTCACAAGGTAGACAAAAAATTTCAAGACCATTTATGAATTTGGCAGAATCTTATCATCGTTGTGATTTACAAAGCATTCAAGGTACACATTTTATCATTTATGTTCCCAGGGATCTAACCTATGATCGTTGCACCATTATAACAAAGTTCTCTCTCAATCAAGCTATGTGAATCAATTATGCCAAATTATGACATTAATTTGCAGCTACATGTAAACTAACTCTGGTTAGTAGATTAAGTTACACTTTATTTCAAGGTGTCCTTGTTTCAGTGTAATTATACATTTAAATATTCAGTAATATTAATTAACAAATTTAATATAGGATTAGGGTTAAAATTAGGGTTCAGATTTAGTTAATGCAGAATTTACTGCTATTACTATAGTAAGTACATGTAATAGCTAACACAGACTACAAAATAAAGTGTTGCCAGTGTTACCTATGGTTGCTTACTGGCCCAAGTCAAAAGAGCCAACCTCACTGTCTCTGCAGTAATAGTGATGCTTGCCTTTGCGAACACTAGTACAGATGTTCTTAGCAAAGCATCTTTATAGCAGTGATCTAATACCAGGACCTCTTACAAAAATGGGAACATATGGCATAAGTTGCAATAACCAGAGGAAAGCAAGTGCAAAAAAGTGGCCCTAAATATAAATGAATAAATGACATACAAATAACACCAAGAACATCATACAATACTGTTACTTTAATTAACCTGCATTAGATCAATATGTTACAAAACATCTTCCCCTGTATGGTTCAGATACACATGTTGTATGTAGGACTCAATGAGCCTATGAGCATGAGCCTATGATTCTATCCTATAACTAGTCGAAGTCTATAGGGACTTTCTTATGGTGCCATCTGTCATCCGACATTTTAATGCAGCTTCAGAGTGACTAGTCTAATAGCTTTAGCATAGCATAATATAGCTCTTATGGCATCCAGGTTGCATACTTACTACTGAGGTAGTTTGGGGTATTACTAGTACTATCAGGTTTTGCAGCCAATGACAGATGTTTGGGAAACCTATTGGAAAACAATGATTATTTTTGCAGTTCCACTTTTTGCTGTTATTACACACAGGCTGATACTAAGCAATATTGATAGCAAAAGCAGAACAAATCCCACTGATGTGGTGCTGTAAGGAAAGAGGAGCAGAAAGCATGAGGATAAAGAGGAGAGGGAGGGTGGGTATTGGAGCAGTGTAAAAACACAGAGCTGCTGGGCCGTGAAACAGCATGAACCAGCAGGGTACCTCATTACACACAGCAGGCTTGCATCTGATCTCTAATCATTTTTCTGAGATGAACACCACACACACAATCTAGAAGGTCCATGATTGTGCCTAATCAGGACGTCATTTAACTAAACACCTTGTCACCGCACAATGTCAACATACATTATGATCATTATGATTATGACAGTTTAGACAGAAATATACTACAGAGGAGCTTAGTGGACCACCTCATTCACCTCATTATTTAGTTTTCTTGTTACATTTTATTTTGTTTGACCTTTTGTCTGTAATTCTTTGCCCAATTTTATTGTTATTGTTGATTATCAATAATAAACATAATTGTTTACTTCTACATAAAAATCTGATAAATTTGGAATCACTGTTGTTTCCATTTTTCAAGGATCTTCCTTCTTAAATAACAACACAACATGCACACGTGCAAACACACACACATGCACACAACCACACACACCCGCATATGCAAACAAACATGCACACACGTACACAAACACACGCAAATACAATCACAATGAGTCCATTCAGTGCCACAAATCCCAAGAGGCAAATCTGCCAGGACTGGCAGGAAAATGAGAGAGAGGGGGAGAGAGAGATCGGGAGAAAAAGACTTAAATAAAAATGCAATAAAGCCGCCTGTGTGAAATCAATCTGCTTAGAGTTTTGCTTAATAAAAATTCATGAAGAGCTGCTGGCCCAGAGTTCATAAGAAATATTGTTGTTGATATAGCGGCAGAAGAGACGGACAGTGTCTTTGTTTGTGTGTGTGTATGTGTGCGTGCGTGTGTGTTAAAGAAATAACTGTAGGAAATATGCCTAGTTTGTGTATCTGTACCAGCACTACAAACACACACCAAAACAATCACACTTAAAGAATACACTTTCCTGCATTAACGTATTTCCTATTGAAACAGGAAGTCAGGACAGAACATACAGTATTGCAGCCTTGTACTATGTAACAATGATTTGCTTTGTGCTAATACTTGTCAGAAGTAGGCAGAATTACGAAGAGGGATTGTTCTCATCCCAGAAAGCATTTGACTGGACAAAATTTGCATACAGCCATGAGTACAAAAAGGTCTATTTGTGTATATTTGTTTTTGTCAAAATTTAGGAGTACAGAAGTATATAGATGAACTCAATGCTAAAACACACTGTCTACAAGTATATCCCATGGGGTATATTATTACAGTTTTTTTCAATTGCTTACACACTAAAATTAAAACTTTCCCACAATTGGCAAAACCTTAACACTCAAGCAGCAAAACACCAGCCTAGATTTGCACAACTGTAAGCACATTGTCAGCTTCACACTTTTTGCAAAACATTACACACAGTGATTTGCAAAATACTAAACACACTTATATGCATTTGACACAGAAATTTATCATGATGTCATTTTGATGCTTTTAAATTAGCACACCCATGAACCAATTGGTTAAAAACAGCCACCAATTTGTGCTGCAATTGTGCACCATGTAATAAACCATGGACCAACACTGAGGGAGGCTGGACTGAGAGTACAGCCTAACCTAAGCAGGTACATGGGTGCATGTACTATATCAACAGTTTTGGTATCTATTTGTGTATCATTTTACAGTAAGCTACATATATTTTGTTGGCCAACACAGGATTAAACGTCAAGAACACCAAGGAGGGAGGGGCCCCATATTCACACAGGAGCAAGAGAGAGAGATCATAAACCTCATTTTGGCCAATAATGCAATCAGATCAAGCCCATATTGTCAATGATTACATAATTTTCAATAATGTCCAACAGGTATGTATTCTTAAAAACATCAAGTTCTGATAAAACAACTGTATAAAATGCCATTTAAAAGAAATTCAGACAGGGTGAAAGTCCTGCTTATTTTGACTTGGAACAATCACTAAGCTATCACCCAGCAGACCCTAGCAACTATCTAGCCATGGCCTGGCAACCACCCACCATTCCTTATGGTGTGAGCTTTGCATAGGCCAAATAAGGTGGGGGAACAACACTTTAATTCTGCCTTCTATAATCCATTTAGTTTCTCCCTATATTTTATTTTCGCGTCTATTCAAGGTCTCTGTTTTCAGGAATTATGGGATTTGTTTACAGCATTTAAATCTTTATCTTTGACAGGAGCCATTTAATGGATTCAACATCTTCCTATATAAAAAAAAAACATTAACATCTGATATATCATTATATCATTATAATGACAATGATAGCTATTTTTTTTCAATTATTTTTAAGTCCTGTTAATTGCACTGTAAACCCAAATTCTGCCTTTACATAAACAATTAACTACACATAACTTAAATTTTTTAATTTTGGACCTTTATTCTAAAAACTTAGTTCACTTATCTTTTTAATCTGTAATATATACAGCTCTGGAAAACATTAAGAGACCACTGCAGAATTATTAAAATCTCTGGTTCCCTTTCGAGGGAACTCAACGCTGCTTCAGCTTGACGCTGTGGGGAATGTGCAGGTCATGTGACCTTGGCCTATTTATAGGCAGGTCAAGGTTATGTGGGAGCTTCTTGTCTTCAGGAAGCCCATTTGTCTGCACGTTAGTCAGGTCTGCACATTAGTCATGTCTGAGTGTGAGGAAAAAAGAAGATATGACCACTAGGAAGATATGACCACATACTCCAACCAGAAGCCATGGATGACGGCAGAGGTGTGTGCGCTACTGAGGACCCGAGACTCCGCCAGTGACAAGGCAGCCCTAAGAACAGCGAGGACCAGGCCTCCAGCCCTCAGCGTCGCCTGATGCCAGTGGCCAGGGGAGGGGAAGTCGCAAGTGGTCAGGGGCCCATGCTAGGCTAAAAACAAACCCTAGCCGGCTAGCTCTCCTGTCCATCCTTCTCTTTAATGTCTGCTCCCTGGACAATAAAAAGGATTTCTTTCGACTCCAACAACCTATGCGGCATGAGTTTAGAAACTGCTGCATCTTTGTTTTCACGGAGATGTGGCTCAGCAACAGAGTTCAGGACGCCGCCAGATGAGCTAGCTTTGTTTTGTGCCGACAGAAACACAACTCTGTGCGGCAAGACTCGTGGCAGCAACTTGTGTGTTTACATCAACTCGGAATGGTGCAAGAACTCGGTGCTAGTTTTTAGTTACTGCTCATCGCTGGTGGAGTTTGTAACTGTTAGATGACCATTTTATTTTCCATGGGAATTCACCACCGTCTTCGTAATCGGAGTATACATTCCCCCCAGTGCTAATGCTAAAGATGCATTCTGTGAACTGTATGGTGCTATTAGCGAGCTGCAGAACTTAAACCCAGACAGACTGTTTATTGTTGCCGGAGATTTTAACCATGCAAATCTCAAGTCAGTGCTAATTCCATCAGCATGTGGACTTTACAACGTAAGGGAAGAATGTGCTGGACCTTGTATACACAAACGTCCCTGGTGCGTCCCGCGTGGAGCCCCGCCCCCCCCTCGGCTACTCAGACCACATCTCTGTTATGCTAATCCCAGCATACAGACCGCTAGTCAAACGCTCCAAACTGATTCTGAAGCAGGTGAAAACCTGGCCAGCAGGAGCCATCTCTGCTCTCCAGGACTGTTTTGATCTCACTGAATGTCACATGTTTAGGGAAGCGACAACTGATGGCGACTTCACCAACTTGGAGGAATATGCAGCATCAGCTATATTAGTAAGGGCATTGATGACGTCACCATCTCCAAGACCATCACCACATGCTCCAACCAGAAACCATGTATGACCCAAAACTCCGCCTTCAGAGCAGGTGACAAGGCGGCTCTAAGAACAGCGAGGGCCAAACTGTCCCAAGCTATCAGAGAGGCAAAGTGCACACATGCTCAGAGAATCCATAACCACTTTGAGGCCAGCAAAGACACACAGCGCATGTGGCAGGGCATCCAGGCCATCGCCAACTACAGGATAACAACACCTGCCTGTGACAGTGATGCCTCCCTACCAGATGCGCTGAGCAACTTCTACGCTCGGTTCGAGGCACAGAATGACGTGACGACAAGGAAGACGGAGGGGTGGTCCACCAGGTGCTGTGTCTAACCACGGCCGATGTGAGGAAGACTCTACACAGAGTTAGATGTGCAGAGTTAGATGTGCTCAGAGGATGTGCAGACCAGCTGGCAGATGTTTTCACAGACATCTTCAACAACTCCCTGAGCAGCACCATTGTTCCGACGTGCTTCAAGACGTGCTTCTAAGTGAGGTTGTAGAGACCATTTTGAGTTTCATAGCCCCATCTACTAGGAGACTGTATGCCCTGATGTGCCAGCTCTTTGTGTCGTGCTGTGGGTGACACCATGTTGACCCGGTTCACTGCCCTGTTGGTTCAGTGCTGGAGTTCCTCCAAGAGCACCTCTCTGCAGGGTTGGCTCCCACCACCCTGAAGGTTTATGTGGCCGCCGTGTCTGCTAGCCACAAACCTGTCGATGGCGCCTCTATTGGAAGATACCCTTTCGTGTCTAGTTTTCTGTGTGGTACCACCATCTGAGGCCTTTCTGTCACACAGGTCCCTTTTGGGGACTTACCATTGCTCTAAGGGGTTTATCTTTGGCTCCATTTGAACCCGTAGAGTCAGCCTTGGATAAGTTTCCTAGACCAGATTAAATTACCCAGGGTGCCCACTGTGGCTGGCCACCCGGTAGTACTTCAAGCCTTCTATCCTCCGCCATTTGATTCGCCGGAGCAGGAAGGGCTTCATTCGTTGTGTCCAGTTAGAGCCTTGAGGATCTATGTCCATCGCTCAGGCCAGTGGCATAAGACCTCTTAGCTCTTAGTCTGTTTCAGTGGCTTAGTTCTATCTCACTGGATCACAGATGCTATTACCCTGGCCTATAAGGCCTGTGACCATGTGTCACCTTTGGGCATTAGAGCCAATTCTACCAGAGGTGTAGCATCATCTAAGGCTCTGTCTAGGGAAGCATCCCTAAGTGATGTTTGTGCTGCGGCAGGCTGGTTCTCTCTGCACACTTATTAAATTTTATAGTTTAGGCTTGAACTCAACTCCAGGCACTCAGGTCCTCCTGGGTTGACAATTCTAAATCTGCTCCTATGCTCTGTGCCATTGTTTCACAGCATTTGGGGCAGGCCTTCCCTCACTATGGCATAGTGGGTATTACTTCCCCATAGCGTCAAGCTGACTCAGCATTGAGTTCCCTCGAAAGGGAAAGTCTCAGGTTACGTATGTAACCCAGTTCCCTGAGATTGGGAATGAGACGCTGCGTTGCTTTACCACCTCTCGGTCTCGCCGGCACAGCCTTCAATCTGATGACGTATTTTGCAGGCACCTTTTAAAGGGATTGTGGTGCACAATGCGATGTCACATGACCTTGACCTGCCTATAAATAGGCCTGATTTCACACGTGTTCAGACTCAGGCACACCTGAAGCGCGTTCTACATAGCGTCAAGCTGACGCAGCGTCTCGTTCCCCATCTTAGGGAACAGGGTTACATACGTAACCTGAGACGTTTTACTCTTTACAGGTATGTGTTTAATTAAAATGAACATGTTTGTTTAATCTGTAAACTGACAACATTTCTACCAAATTTCAAATAAATATTGTTATGAAAAGCATTTATTTGCAGAAAATGAACTCAAAAAAATAAAAAATATGCAGTGTTTTCACATTGCTATTGGGTGACTTTATGCCACTCCTGGTGCAAAAATTTTAACATAGCTTGTGACCATCCATCTTCCTTTTGATCACAATCCAGAGGTTCTCAATGGTGTTCAGGTCTGGAGATTGGGCTGGCCATGACAGTTTCATGTGAATTTCTGAGGAAGTTATCCTACGTAATGTTTTTAAGTCACCAGTACTTAATTTTACTTTTTCTTGCTCGTCCTGATTTTCCAAGATGATTAATTTGTTCACTTGAGAGAAAAGGAACTTGTCTAGCTGAACTGACCAGTACAGATATTGCTGTGAAACCACTTTCTAACACACATGAAACACTCTTTGAGTCTGAGACAGTTAAAGCTGCAAACTGTAACTTTTGTCTCTCTATTGCCATCTCTGTTTGAAACCTAAAATTGTAATTTTGTAATGTTGTTATTTTCTTAACATGGATAACAAGTTTAAAACAGCTAAAAATAAAAACAGGATAAAAATTCTAAACAGCTACTGTTGGAACAAGCTACAAATGCTCCATCATTCCAGCACCAACACGTGATTTTGGAGCCAAATAATTTTCTGTTTACATGATGTAACCACAAGTCAAACCAACATTTCCAGCAAAATCGGACCAAAAAAGCTCAAATTATAAATCTATATTATATACGTACTTTTGCAAAATCCGGATAAGTTGTGAACCCGGATCTGATATGTACTTGCTCAAAAATAAGTTACTTAACCAAAATAAGTGACAGATTGCAACTTTAATGTTGTTCACTAGTAAGTTTTCTTTGTTAGTTGTGCAGGTGAGAAAACATGGGCACATGCCCACAGTTTATTTTATACTTAATATATAGAATTAGGAACTACAGTTTTGTTGCATACAAAACTCAGCTACTACATACAAAAAGTATAAAAAAAACCTAATTCCTTAATATTAATGTTAACTTACAAATATTCATTAACTAAAACAAGAGATCACCAAATTGAGTCATATAGAATCAAAGCCTGGTTGACGAAGAGGAGAGAAAGCAGATGAGCATCTTTGAGGAGTTACATAAAGCCATTTAAAGCAAATCACTTCTGATCCAGCACTACAAAAAGTTTAAATGCAGTCAAGGGAGCCATCATGGCCCAGAGAACAGCCTCTGCAAATGGGCCGTCCTTGCTGTCTTTCTGTTAATACAATAGAACGCGGTTCTCAGGCCCAGACACAAGTTGGCGTATGGAGCACACAAGGTTCCACACCATTTGTCAATCAGACAATAACCCCAATGGTTGTTTAACAACTCACAAGGCAGGGACGATTGTGAAGGTTTTAAATGTGTGAGGCCTTTAATTGCTCTGTTAATGTTTTCATCATGTCTGTCCCCTGTAACACCATCACTTTCACAAGAGATAACTGTAATTTTGCTTCTCAGATAAACTTCAAATATCTTGTTTTATGGATATTTAGCAATTTTTGATTTTGTGTTTTTTTAGTAACTAATGGGTGAATATTATTTTACCAGTAGGACATTTTTCTGGATAAACGTTTGTGTTGGGTCTGTATACCAATCAACCTATTATTTCTATCTGGATTTAGGGACCAGTTATGGTTAGGGTTTGCTTTGTGGCTAGGGTTAGTTCATTTTTTTTATTTTTTGACAGAAATGTTGTTCCAACATTCCAACAAAATGTTGATCTTGCTTGTCAAAATCACGACAACCCAACTTATAAGAACTTGAGATGTATTATGTCTTACTTTTATTGTAAAAATTAAGATTTTGTGAGTGGTTTGGCTATGCAAATTTTACTGATACAGTACTAAGGTGCAGAATATTGCTGGGTGGTTTCTACAGTGTCCTGGGTGTTTTGTGGTTACTAAGTGGCCCAAGTCAAAAAAAGCTACATCAAGTCTGTGATATTTTGGTATCAATGGGGCTCAAGCCGTTCGTTCACTGCAAAGTCTACTTGACTGTTTTGTGTTTAGACATCTACTAGGAAATTCCCCAATTACTTGAACAACAAACCACATAATTTAAGGCATTATTCATGTGTATGAGACAGATGTGTGAGAGAGATGTGTGGGCTTAACCAAATATGTGGTAGTGTGTGTAGTAATATAGTAAATAGTAAGTTTTTTTAATTGCAAAAATGCAAAAACTTTTCTCTTAGGGTTAGAATGTGGATTAGGGTTAGATTATTTTGTTTAAAACTAACTGTGTATAAAAACAATAGAGGTATATGTAATGTCCCCATTTAGATAAGTACACGTGTGTGTTCCCTTCAGGAGTCATTGTGGGTGCTGTCTCCAGGCAGAGTGCTCCCTGAGGTGAGAAATGCACAGCATCCAAGTGCAGGGTTTCCGCATCCATGCCTAACAATGGAGGAGGAAGGAAGAAGCAATAACTTCTGTTCTTTATGAGAGAACCAGGAGGTCAGCCAGTTTTTCCCTAAATTGAACAAGCACTTCCATCTAGCTAGAAATCATGTTTGACCTTCACAGAAAATAATAAATCAGTCATTTTTTGTTTTTTTTTTTGGTAAGCAAATTTAAACATCCTTAAAACAAAATAATTTTACTTATGTAAGATATTAAGAAAATATATCTTGATATAAAACATCTGAGTGAGGTAATAACAAATGGGTAAAAAAGGCAATAAATGGCAAAAGACTATTTTTGACAATGCAGGGCCATAGGTATGTAAGGGCCCAAAGGTGCAGGAGCTCAGAAATGCTAGATGCTGCTCTGCACCTTATGATAGGCATGTGTCTATTAGCAACAGCTCACTTCACAACACTAAGCAGCCAAAACTTGATATCCACAAACATGTATTTGCATATAGTTTTAAATGTTGAAAAACAGTCCATTTTTAAATAAAATAATAAAATAATACTTGCTTAAAATGATGAACATGATCCTCTCTACATTCTGATATATATAATATGTAAACACACACACACGCACATATATGTATTACATTTTTCAAGATTCACTTCATATCATCAAGTGACCTACAAAAAGAGTGGCAGATGGCAGCTAGGGTGAAGTGCACAGCTTTAAAACAGGTTCATAGAGGCAGTGCTGAAGTCGTGCAAAGCCAGAAAAAGCCCTTCATCAATAAGAAAGCAAAGCAGAGTTAAGCTGAGGTTTGCAAAAGACCATAAGGATTGGACTGTAGAGGACTGGAGTAAGGTCATCTTCTCTGAGGAGTCAAATTTTCATCTTTGCCCAACACCTGATCGTCTAATGGTTAGACGGAGACCTGGAGAGGCCTACAAGCCAAAGTGTTTCGCACTCACTGTGAAATCTGGTGGAGGATCTGTGATGATCTGAGGGTGCTTCAGCAAGGCTGGAATTGGGCAAATTCGTCTTTGTATGTGGCTTGATTCATGCGTCCTTTACAGAGTTGTCCTGGAAGAAAACTTGCTTCCTTCTGCTCTGACAATGTTTCCCAACTGAGGATTGTTTTTTTAAACAGGGCAATGCTCCATGCCACACAGCCAGGTCAATCAAGGCTTGGATGGAGGATTACCAGATCAAGACCCTTTCACGGCCAACCCAATCTCCAGACCTGAACCCTCTGGAATGTGATCAAGAGGAAGACGGATGGTCACAAGCCATCAAACAAAACCAAGCTGTTTTTTTTACATCAGGACTGGCATATTCACCCACAGCAATGTGAAAGAGTGGTGGAGAGCATGCCAAGACTCATGAAAGCTGTGATTAAACCAGGGTTATTCCACCAAATATTAATTTTTGAGTTCATTTTCTGCAAATAAAGGCTCTAAATGATAATTTGTTTATTTAGAATTTGGGAGAAATGTCAGTAGTTTATAGAATTAAACAAACATATTCATTTTATTTAAATATATACCTATAAAGACTAAAACCAGAGAAAGTTGAAAACCAGATAATTTTGCAGTAGTTTCTTAAAGTTGTCAAGTTGTCTGTTGTATATATTTTTATATATTTAATTAAGGATATATTCTCTAAAAAATGAATTACTATTTTCATAATTTACTAATTATCATAATTTCTTTTGTTTTGGGTATTTGTTTTCTGGAAAACAAGACAAAAGTATTTTCTTAAGAAAATTATTTTTGTAGTGTCACGCCCCACTCCTGATTTGAGAGTCAGCAGAGATTAAGAAGGTGTCACTCTTGACTGTAGAAGCTCTCACCATAGTTCCATTGTTGGTTCTGTTGTTGTTGATGTTTTTTTGGCACAAAAGGAAATTTACTAGTTAGCTTCATATTCCCGTATGATCTGTCCATGCCCATGGCGGCTCAAGGTCATTTCAGTATCCTGATCCTCAGCCCCTCATGACTCTGTTTTCACAGCATGCTGATAAGCATCGCTGCCGTGCATCTGGAGAACTGGAGACTATCAGTGAGATAAGAGGATGATTTACACAGGAACATGTGAGAGCTCTGAGCTCAGGGTTCATGCTGAGACAGCATATGACTAAACTGGACATCTGTCACCACACTTCAGGACAACACTTAAATTTCACTCCATCCAACTTCAAACAAAAGTTTCCAAAAACAAATAGAAAGCAAATCTTGTGCTTTAATAATTTGGTTGCAACAGCCACAAGTTACATAAATAATTCCTTTATTTAACAATAATTGCAGTAACTCTTCTTCAGAAAACATTTTCTTATCATCGCTAGAGGTGATATTGTAGATTTGTAGACTCAGTGTGTTACTATAAAATTAACTTGATGCGCTGTTACAAGTCTGTGTGTATATTGGCTATTTAACAGCTTTTGAAAGTGACTTATCAGATTTCAAATTGTTTAACAAAAATTCACTTTGTCTTAATTTACTTATCAATTTATCATTAAAATGGAATAGGTAGCATAAGTTAGGAATGCTCACACAAAACAAATCATGTTCAAATCTGGCATTATCACAAATAATCATGTGGTCGAATCGTCATGGTCACATCAAGTCACATTTCATCCTGATCAAAGTTCCCCCTCTTACCCACTTTACTGCCAATGAAATGGCCAACACAATGAGAAAATATTGTGATGTTTAGGTGATGTAAGGTGATGTTTAACAAAGTTGACTGAGAATAATATATCAGCTAGCTGATATTAGCTACATTTTTTTTATTTGAGGAAATGTGAGGGATGTTTTTCAGGGCTTTGCTATGTTGTTTTCTAAAGTGTTAAATGTGCTTTTTGGTCATCACTACAAAGTTTCACTTATAGGCATAGTTTACCCAGAGTTTATTTAATCACTCTCAGGTCATTCAAGGTACGTAATGTTTTACATAATGACTGTCAAAGATACACCACCCATGGATATTTTTTCAATCACAAAGGACCACAGTTTCAGCTAAAATATGTTTTACTATTCTACTGAAGAAAGAATGTCACCTACACCTTAGATCTTTGGATGAACTACCCCTTTAAAGAGACTAAATGTGTCTCCTTTATTATCTGCCAGCTATCAGAAGTGTGATTGTACACTTCTCCTCAACAATTTGCATGATTTGATATGTCTCTAGCAGAAACAGTGCAGGATGTTACACACCAAAGTTTAATATCTAAGGGTTGCTTTGGATTGCACATCCCTCTCGCACACAGATACAGTAAGCATGCAAGTCTTGTAAAATATACTCCACTGATCATGAGCATGGATGCGTGTATTCAGCGTGCAATACTACTGCATTGTCAAGCTCCAGCAGATTAATAAACAGCAGCACAAAGTGACACTCTGCTCTGATGCTGCAATGGAAAGTCTTTGAGGCCAGAGATTCTCTTAGTATATGAGTTGCAGCCTCTTCATCTATATAACTGGAGAAAGCTTAGCAGTCAATTTGTGTCCCTTTTCACTTAGCCAATCAAATAATGGCCCTGACAACATAAACAAAGGCAAATAAAGCTGATTCTGTTTCAATAATAATAAGACCTATTGTATAACACACGAAAAATGATATTGCACATGTTGTTTGAGAGATTAAAGCTGCAGTTTGTTACTTTTTTGGGGTAAAAATTAGCAAGCATCAGTTATTGTGCAGTACATAATTTTTCAAACAGAGATGGTGATAGAGAGGCAAAAGTTACGGATTGCGGCTTTAAGTGATATGCAGACAAGCAAAGTATATTCAGGGCATATAAAGGAGTTATATCAATACTGATGTGTGACTTATTGCTGAGAAAATTATTTTTGTACATAAAAATATAGTATCCACCCCGATATGCCCTGATTTTTGTTACCAAATCCCTTTCTCAGAACATGCAAATGTCTCCTAATATTTCCCGATTGAATATGACTTTACAGTATGCACAAGGATATCTTAAATTAATTGGCTTACATATATCCGTTGGTCTATATTCTCCTTTTTGAATCCATGTACTCTGAATTACCTTGTCTGCTTTAACTTCTCTACAGGACTTTAATAAATAACATATCACAGGAATTTCCTGTAATTATCTGGCAGCACAGAAATATTACAGCCTGTCCCTTTCACTAAGCTTATGTCAGGTAAATTGGCCAAAATTGGCTTGTAAACTCTTCTCAAAAGTTTTGATATTCTATCACCTTTGACCTTATGACTTCTAACCTTTGAGTATAGCTTGATTCCAACAAGCAGAGGGCACAGGATGAGAGGGGCCAGAGAGGGCCACATCGCAGGTGGATCCTGGATGTGAACACACGTTTGTGCAGATAGTGAGCACATGTCCTCACACACACTGTGGTCAGTGAACATTAAATGTATGAATAGGGCAGGTCTGAATAAAGCCAGAAGCACAGACTGATGACAGAGGCCACAGGAAGCCCCAGCCTACACATCCTATGTCCAGGCTCATGGCGAATCCAAGGCCAGTACTGCCAACATACCACAAGTTAATAACTGTTATGCAGCACAACCATTGTAAAGAAACCAGCTTGCGCCCACTGCTAAATCCAGAGCTATCTAAACAAAGTGTTTTTGCCTTTTTTCCAGTAAAATATTTAAACATTAATCAGTGTTCTTTATTTTTCTTACCCCATTGACAATTAGGTTTTCTTAATCCAAATCCTGTGTTAATGAACTTAATTCAGGAGCTTTAAGTTTTAATCTATTTTGCAATTTATATTATGTAATTAAATATAATTTTATTACTAGTAGGTCTGATATGACTCTTCTCTACCAGCTCTGTGAAATAATGTGTGGTCTGGGTTTAGTCATTGGAGTCTTTGTTAGTTTAGCCATTACTTAAGGTTATTGGCTGCATATCTAAAAACAACTGGACTGGTGTGAGTGCATGATGCATGATTAGGCTATCTATAACAATGTAGCCTTAAATTCATAACTTGATCTGCTTTTTCATGAGGCTTTAGGTGGGAAATGAATCCCATATAGCTGAAACACATTTGCATTAGCCCAAATAATTAGATAAAACTGATGATTCATTCATACAACTGGTTCAGTTCTTGCATCTCATAGACTCAGGAAGCTAATCAAAACATTGTCTTTATTAATAAGGCAACAGAGAAAAAAAGGTATTGCATTTTACACAGATTAAACACATAATAGTATGACTGATGATATTCCTCCATTACCCAAGCAAGTTTCCTGTGCTATCAATGAAAAGGGCTTTAATAGTCTGATGTCTGGAGAACATTTTAAAAGAAATTTTATTTTATAAATAATCTTATGCATATAATGGTGCTTTACAGAACCTAGACTAAATAATAGACTGATTTAATAACCTACAATGTAACATTAGAAGCTTTATAATTTCCATTAAGCCCTATAGCCAGCTCAAAAATCATATATCCAGAAATGGTTCCTACCCAGACTGGATTATTGCTTGGCTTAGTCGGGCTCATGCCCCAGGACCTGATCAAAAACACTGATTATAAGAATTTTCAATTATAACAATTATGATAAAGAAAGGTGCAATGGCGGGGGACATATTAATTCTGCAGTGACACCCAGTGTATGCCACTGGGTGTCAGATCCCTGCTCAGCTCAGGCCCCAGACAGTGGTGTATTTGACCTGTTGGCCCAGACCCTAATTTAATCTTGGTTTTTGGTGTGAATATTCTCTTACTCCTACACACCCATTACATGGTCTGTTACTTGGCCTCCAGTGAACTCTAGCATATGAACAGAGAGCATTCTGAGCTGGCAAACAGGGCGTGAGGCAAAAGGACGAAAGGTAAGGATATATTTGAGAGGAGTTGGGGTGTAAAAGAGGAGATTCATGACAGAGGAGGGGGGAGCGGACAGAAGCTCTAGTCAGTGTGCTGGAACTTGTAGTATCTCAGCAGGTTTGCCTTTTGTCACATTCTTCATTAACTTCATTAACAGATGAGCAGCGGTGATTAGGAGCTGCTTCCCGCTGATTCAGCTTCTGCAGGCAGACACACACACACACCTCAGTTCATCTCACACATGGGGGCTGTTGAGCCAGATGACACACCGTACCATGTAACTGCATGAGTGGATACACACAAACACAACGCATACACAAAGCACCACTGAAATGTTTGCAAAACAAATCCTAGCTTTGGGTATATTGATTAACTTTAATTATGTATTATTTATTAACTTATCAGTCTTGTCAAACTCAACTTCTAGGTTACTAAAGCCTTGACCATAACAGTTTACCTTTGACCACTAGAGAATTATTATATGCATGTGGGTGTGTGATACCTGGGAATAAAGCTATCCTTTGGAGTGCCAGAGACTGAAATTTAATTAATATTTTTGTATTCTTAGTTTCTAAAGGGAAGGTTTACAGTCTTCCGATGTCTAGCACTCATAAATATTTTAAAAACAGGCTGGGGAAAATATAGACTGTGGGCTGGTTTGGTTATCAGAGCAGACCTTTGATCTGGGTGTTAGCTCACACTGCACTCATTACCGCAGTCTAATAGGGACAACCAAAATAAGAGTATTAAATATGTATAAAACACGAGGTGTCTTGCGGGCATCACTGGCACTTCTGCTCTTGTTTTGTTTTTGTTGTGTTGTTGTCAGTTACTTGTAGGAATTGATGGGCTGTCTGCTGTGGATGGAGAGGGGCCTGTTTCCAGACACTGACGGGGGGCCTCAACAATAAATTAGCACACATAGCACCCTTGTTTCCAATAAACTACTTGCAAACCGAAATCTTCTTTTAGGTGACATTTGCTTTCCAGATAACACACATGTAGCAAAAAGATTTTTTGTCTACTTTGTTACTTACTTATTTACAGAAGAGTCTTGCGTATGCAAAGTACACGTGTATGCAAATTTCACTTTGTACTGACAAATTAATTTTACCTCCTTTATCCCACATCCATCTCCCTGTTCTCTCTCTCTCTTTCGCTGTCTCAGTCATACTCTCACACTGAAGAGGAGCAGGCCGCGACCATCTGGAGCTGTCTGGATGATATTGTTTAATTTGTTACATGATTAAGTGGTTGTTTCTCTGAGAGCACAAGGTCTCACTAACAAAAGTAAAAAAGACAAACAAATCAGGGACTACAAAAAATCTTCCAAAAAACTGCTTAAACGGAAGGATATGCATTAGAATCGTAGTGCTCAAACTCATTTACACATTTTCTCGTTTTTTGCAGTGGTATCAGTCACATTGATGTGTGGTCTAACTACATGCGGTGAGAGTTTAAAGTCTGCTGAACTTGTGGCGCCCATGAATCAAAATTAATTAACACAGAGGCATTAAATATGTGCAGCATTTTTTAAGAAGTTACTTGTAAATATATAAACTGTAATGACCTGATCTTTAAATTTCTTTTTGTTTTATATTTGTATCAGAATCAGAATCAGAATAAGCTTTATTGCCAGGTATGTTTGCACATACTAGGAATTTGTTTTAGTGACAGAAGCTCCACAGTGCAACAGAATGACATGACAAGACAAGACACAGATAATTAAAAGAACAATATACAAATATACAGAGAAAATATACAAATATACAGAGAAAAATTTGTGCAAATGCTCTGTATTATATATAACTCTGTATTATATATAACATGCATATAATGTTATAGGTTATCATCTATCGATCTATCTGTATGTATGTATATTTATATTGCAACACCAAACAGGAAATATTACATAGAGGATGAACAGGAAAAATGACCTTGTGACTATCAATGTCAGTAGGTTTCTTTAAATTATTTACCCTCATCTTTGACAAAGTTATTATTAAATTAAAACTTAAATATATAAACTTTAAAATATATTTTTTTACGTTTATGACTGCAATAATGAAAGCTGGTGCTAAATCAAAAATGCTGATCCTGAGGGCAATAATGAGTAATGAAAATGTCAATAAATAAATTCCATGTATTCAATAAATCTGAACTCTTTTATGCAGGGTTAAATGCAGGGTAAAAAGACAAATCTAAGAGAAAATATTAATCTCTGTATCTGTACCCAGCTTTACTCCACTAATGACAGGCTGTGCTAAACGCAACACATAATTTGTACTTTTAATAGCTCTGCCTTCTATTTTTTTGATCAATATCAACTTAATCAATATCCTGCACTGTCCCTGCCAGCACTTCACCAGCGTTTTATTAATTTTAAACAACCTCACTAACTAGGTGTCTGATATGAAGATGCATCTCACACTAGATAATTGCAGACTGCATTGATAGGTTCGTTCTGATGACTGTCTCTCTATCTCTCTCTGTCTCTTTTGTCATCACGTTTTAAAGCAGAGCAAGACTCATTCTGTCATTCTGCCCTTTTCATAAGCAGATTGAGACGTATAGATGCGAAGAAAACAAGTAAATAAATAAACAAACAAACAGGTAAATGAAGGACAGACATGGAGTAAGAAGACTTTACCACAAGCTAAAGACATGGAAAGGGCTGAAATCAACTGCCAGCAGCCAAACTGTTCATATGCTGTCTGATGCATACTACATTTGGCAAGATCTGTCTCAAAACCTTGTCTGATAAACTCCAATCTGATTGGTTGACTACACAATTTTAAGCAAGATTGAACAGGTCACAAAGTTCCTAGGCTCCTACAGTGAGGACTTCTGAGATATTACTAGTTGCTGTACTTTTGTCAGTTTGTGTTTTGTCATTGATCTTTAATCAGTTCAAATGGAGCGATGGTCGATATGGTTCAATACATGGAAACCTGAGAATATACAGATAAAATTGAACAGCTGTCAACCAACTCTCGTGGCCTGTGCTCAGGGTCAACCTCCATGGTTGCATATGGGAAGTTAGGGAACTCTGTAATGACCTCTGTGGTTGCATCAGGGCTAACAGGAAATAAATAGGTGACCTCCTTGATCACATCAGGGTAAACAGGGATCCACACAGGACGATGAGCAGGAGTGGATTCTTGGATTGGAACAGGTTCAGGAGGAGCAGGAGAGATGTGTGTAGCACAAACACACAAAATGGCTACCACCATTACAGGAATGCTGATGATGGGGAACCGCGTATGTGACTGCCAGTGTTGCGGCGTGGCGTGCCGGCCATGTTATGGAGAGGCTCAGTGGCATCACTGTAAATACTGGGTGTGTAATCAGTGTAGGTCGCTGATTACTAAAATGTTTAGGGGTAGTGTCCTCCACTGATTCCCCAACAGTGAAAGGGGACTTACTCAAATACAAAGCATGGTCCTTGTATTGCTCTGGAGATCACAGAGTAAATAAATTAATTCCAGTTAGCTGGACTTTACAGGCTCAGATAAACCATAACAGTACAAGTCTTTAAAAACTGCATATATCCAACTCAAATGGTAAACAAGAGCACTGTTCCATGTAAGCTTCTATTGGCTTATTACCTAGACATTAATAATAGATTTTCCTCAGCTACAAAATAAATGAGCTAATGGGTATAAATAGCCAGAGTCAATGAGACACAGGTAAACATGATTATGATGACACACAAAGGGCTCTGGGAAATGAAGTCAATAGTAAATAACAGAAGAGGCAAAAGGAGTGCCCTCTGCTGGAGCTTGAGGTCACTGGCAGCATGTAACAACAGTTTCTTTATTGTTGTAACTGTGTATCACGTTCTTAACTGCACTGCTGCTAGGACTATGCATACAAGATTTTCACTCCCTATACACCTGGGTCAAGGATATGACAAAAGGAACTGACGAACATAAAAAGCTGCAGAACACATAAAGAACAAAAAAAACACAACAAACAGATATGGCTAGCAAATAGCTGAATTTGTTAGTTTAGTATCAAACTTTTACAAAGTAACCAACCTTTTTGAGAGACTTCTTATTTATCTTAGTGACTGTGGCCATTAGAAAAAGTCTTCAAAGTAGAATAATAGAATAATTTTGGTTATGAGTATTGAGCAATGGTCATTAGGTGAAAGATGATATTTCTCTCAAGACACTGGACACATCTTATGTACTAGAGAACAGTGCCTCAGATCCACATAGTAGAGGTGCTGCTGGGTGTGGAGCAGGAAACCTTAATGAGCATATTAAATGTTATTATTAAAAGAATGTGATGTACTGTAAAGTTTAATCTATAGCTCTTTTGCTAAATAAGATGTTTTGATTGCAAGCAATAAAAATGTTCAACATTTCAGAATATCACAATAAATACCACAGCGGATTCATTTGAAATGGTCTTTGCATTTCTGCACATGGCATGTTAAGGGTCTGATGACTTCCTCTCAGGTACGTACTCACTTTATTTGAGAGATAACAGTATGCTGAGTATGCAGATGTAGAGTTTGAGGAAGTATGTTCCCTCGGTCTCTGTTTCATGCACATCTTAAAGCCTTATATGATAGTGATTACACAATCTGTTTATTAAGCAGAAATAACTAATTAGCAATGACCTCACTGTGTGATGACTAATTAATGCATTTCAACAACTCAAATATGTTGTAAAACTCTCTGTAGCATAACTGAATTATCCTTAATCTTGTTGTGGTGACAAAGTCACCGATAAGTCATTATTTGTCATTTCTTGGCATTGATTTGGTCAATGGAGCAGCAAAAAGGAAGATAATTACTAATGTCTGTCAACAAAGACAGCTAGACCAACTTTCCCAGAAAAATTAGCTGCTTAGCATTTTGTTGTTTGTCTTAAAGAAAGAGTTCACACAAAAAATACTTCTGCTTCCCAGAAAAAAACTCTGAACACTATACCAAATTGTGGAGTTTTATGCCATAAACATATGCTCCATATGTTTCATATGTTGAGCCTTGGTGCTCATGTTGGAAAGCATAGGTTCAAATCCAGTCTTCCTTGTGATCTCATTCATTCAGACTTATGCCAAATATGTTTCTGTCTTCTCTCTACTTTTGCTGTCAATAATAATGGCAAAAGTCCCAAAAATAAGATTATGTGAAGACCCAAAATAAGAAATGCAACAGGAATTACAAATTTCCAATAGAGTAAACAGCCTAAAGGGGAAGCTGCTAGGATCTCCTAAGCAACAATTACTGGAGTGTAGTACCAGTGGCCCAAATAAGCTCACAAAGACGATGCTACTACCAAAGCCCATTTGAGCTGGAGAAAAGACAGTCAATCAATACTCAGGCCTGTGCAGATACTGCCTGTCAACAGACTTGAGGAAAATGGATGCCTGAGAAAGCCATAACTATGATAAATCTACTCCCCAGTTTGGCAACTGGCCCCCTCTCTCTTTCTCTCCTTCTCTCTCCCTGCTTTTCACTCTCTGTGCCGTCTGTCTTTGACTAATGTATGCAGTAAAACTCCATCCCACCACTCTGCACATCGTCATGCCACCAACCTTATTGGCCAATCAATTTCTGTGTCAGTGTGGAAGGCACATTAAAATAAATTTGTCATTGTAAGTTTATGAAATATTAAAACCTCAGATGGGATGGAAAGGTGTGGAAAGGGTTAGGGTAAGAAACAAGAAGAAAGCTGATGAGTAGCCTCCGAATGGTCCAAATCTTTGTTCCTGTGTTCGATACTCAAAAAATGTGATTGTGAAATTGAATGTAATTAATAAATCATATATTAATGACACCATATTTCAGCAGATGCCCACTTGGCCTGTTGTGGCAGATCAGTCAATATGAAATTCAGATCTGAGTTTTGCTGTCAATTTTTGCCATGTATCAGGTGATTTATAGTAGTTTGACAGCAGTGGGGCATTTTAAAGACTTCTTACTACTTTTATGCATTATGAGCTGGTGTTTCCACACAACATATAATTTATACATTTCAGGCTATGGCTACAGGTGTAGTCTTTCTCCCATCTACAATCCATAATCAAATAACTGGGACAGTCAGCTGTAGAACTGCAAAATATGTGATGATAAAATAGTATAAGGAGTGTGCATATATCATATATTAATGGTATCATATTTCAGCAAATGCCTGTTTCTGAAGCTGGATGCTGTGGAAAATCAATCAATGAGAAATTCAGAGCTGAAAGTTTTCCCGTCAATCTATATCACGTATCAGCCACATTTCATTGTAGATTGACAGGAATGTAGATTGGCCCTTTTTTCCAAATAACTTTCCCCATTTTTTATTTGTATGTGTTTCCAGGACAAACCCAACACACATGAAGCAGGAAGTTATACATTTTTTGATTATATTTGTCTGGTCTCTTAATATTTAATGTTTAATTTTTCACTCAACACACATTTAATTGACCATTCAAGGTGCCCTCCAAACAATGCGTAATATAAAACTTATGAAACGTATGAAAACATAGTAAATATATCTTCTATGTAGTCTATGCTGTACATTATAAAATGCAGTGTCTCGTTCCCTCCGAGGTTACATACGTAAGACATTCCTTTTTGAGGGAACTTAACACTGCATCTGGTTTGACGCTACGGGGAACGCAATACCAACTGTGCCATGCCGAGGGGAATGGCTGCTACATGGTCCATGTTGAAGCACAACCACCATAGGCATAATTGAAACACCCTACTCGCACACTGCTGGTTACAAAAATACCTCTCTCCAGGCCCTGTAAATGTTTGCACTAGACACTTGGAGAAGCATTTGACATGGGACTCAAACCCTGGTCTCCTGTGACAGTGTTTGTGTGCTAACACTATGCACCTTTTGGCCAGCTTCGTAAGGCAATAACAGCAATAACGGCGGCTCACAGGCCCAACACTGCCTTTGAGAGAGTCAGCTTAGTGCAAGCGACAACCTTGCCAGCCTTTATCCAAGGGAGTGGGAGACCCTTTGTAGTGAAGGTGCCAAGCTCTCAACCCTGAGGACCGACATTTTAAGGAGAAGCTGGTAGAATGAGGCTTCAGCACTCAGACATCAACTTTTTGACCGAGCTCTAAAAAGAGATAAGGACCTTGTATAGTGAAGGTCCTAACTAGTGCATCTCAGCGCGCCTAAGCGCCGAGCCCTGTTAAAAGGTACAGCACATACTAATACATAGGGAAGTGTTCGACACAGACTCAAACACCAGTCTCCTGTGATAGTGTCTGCACGCTAATGCCAAAGGAGCAGGGAACCCTCTGTATAATGAGGGTACCAAACGCTCAACCCTGAGGACTGACATCTGAAGGAAGCTGGTAGATAGAGGCTTCAACTCCTCAAGCATTTGCAACATTCTGCAGTGAAGGTCCTAGTTGGCACATTTCAGCACCATCTAAATGCAGAACTGCTGCATGGTAGGCACACTAATACCCAGGGAAGTGTTTGACATAGGATTTGAACACCAGTCTCCAAGGCTAGTGCTAGCACATCATCCAAGCATGCTACTGGGCAAGCTGCATAAAGGTTAGAGCTCTAAGGGGAGTGGAGTTCTGCTCTACCCGCATCCTGCTCTGGGGTGGCAGAGAACCAGCCATAAGTAGGGTACTACTCTGCACACAACCCAGAGGTGTCAAAATTCTGAGCTTGTGAACGACCGGCCACAACCACCCAGAACTAACATCCGTTTTTACTTTCCTGAGGACTTTAAGGGAAGCAGAAGCCCCTTAAGAGGGTGCTACTCTATTCAAACCCCAGGGAACCAGCGCCCCAAGGGAAGCTAGTAATGACTATCTGCCATCCCTCGAAACCACTATCCTCTCCAGTGAGCTCAGTGGGACCTTCTACACCGGGAGTTATACCATATCACCTTAGGGCCAGACCCAGCGATAAATTAGCCACAGCTGCCTGCAGCTACTGGCCCTCAATGGAGCTCTTGGGGAGCAGGAGAGACCTCCTAATGTGAGGACCCGTATTATGCTTGACTCACGCTTCAGGAAGTTAATCGCTGGGGAAAGCACATGTCAGAATCATCAAATAACACATGTATCTTTAAAAGTGCAACAGTGCAAGATGTTTTTGTTTGAAGTGCTTATAAATATACAGATATAAATGTACATTCTCATGTCGGACAGCGTACCTTTTCTGCAGCAGCGCACTCAGTGGCCTCCGCTATTTTTCATATGCATTTTGTTCTTAGAAATGAGTCCATTTGAGTTATTCACTACTGTAAAGCGACGTGACTTGCTGATGGTTTCCTTCAACAGTACCCAGACATGACTAATTGATAATCAACTTCATTGTCAGTTATTCTCATTATTGATAATCGGTTTATTATTTATTAATAATTGGTTTTATTGATTAATTGTTGCAGCCCTACTGTCATATATATCAACAACGTTATTCTTAAGTTGTTAGTGGAACCTTTTTAAAATGTTATAGAATTTTAAAATGTTTGAATAACCAAACAATAACATTATTACAACATCTGAAAACAGGACATTTTGAACATTCCTAGAACATTCAAAATAACCTTTTTAATGTTTTAATAGAAACATTAGGCCAACATTCTTACAGCCTAAAATGTTTACCTGGGAAGGCAATAGGGAGCTACACATTTTGGATTAAGTTTTCTCTACTTCCTCATTACTTGTTGCCTAATTTTACTTTGAGGCACAACTGTTATTTAACAGCATCAGAGAGGTTTGTTTCCGGGTACGTTCAGATTTTCCAGAGAGTCGCAATATTACGGCAGGGTCTGTGAATGACTGACGCAGTCCACTGGTGTGTAAGATGAACTAATTTAGATAATAAGCACCTTTCTTGCTGTACAAGAGAGTGAAATAGATGGAGAGCGAGAGAACAGGTGCATAGAGGTTAATGGCAGTGAATTCACCACCTCCTCCCTCCTACATAAGTGCCACTCTCAGTCTCATTGTTCTCCATCTCACTTTAACATATAGGCTAATGTGAAACATCGCACACTATTCAGCATCTGACAAATACAGCCAACAGTTCATTTCACAACTCTTTCTTAAGCCATAATTGATTCATATCTTGAGTGTCTATTATGTACCTCTTCAGACTAGCAGATACTAAAGTGGCTACAAAGACAGAGAGAGGATGATTTTACAGATTCTCTGTACAGCCCCATCTTTTCACCTTCCAAACACCTTCAACATTCAAAATTTCATTTTATGTTCTGAGTTGAGAACTGCCAAACTACATAAGTGAAGATGTCGTGGTGGGTAGTAACCTAGTCGTTAAAACACAAAGCTGGTAATGTAAACATCCACAGGTGTGATAACATGCCATATACCACAGGTGTGATAACAGGGGCTGTGTGGAGTAGAGTGCAAGACTATATGCGACCTGCCGACCGTAAATGATGTATTTTAACATATTCCAATCAAATCAATGTGAGTGAGGTGAGAATCAATACTTTTTTGCTTTTACTTTATCAGAGACAATTTACATACTAAAAATCATCAAAATATGGGTTTTGATGAATAAGTAATACATTAATATGTTTTATATCTAAATGTATTTAATTTATAATTCTAAGTTAATTATTATAAGTTAATTGTAATGTAATATTTGATATTTGAATATTTTGATATTTATTATTTTGTTCAATATTTTATTTTTAATATTTATTTTAATCTTGTCTCATATGTTCCCTCTAAAAGTATTTGTGGTCTTTTGTCCTATATGCATAGCTGTTTATTGATTGCATTAAGTAATTTATTCATTTCACCATGGTAAGTATCTGTAGGGTAAAGATTTACTAACACTAACGCCTGACTCCAGAGATGCATCATATTAAAGTGGGTGTTCCAAAACAGAAAAACTGAGCTTCCTTCCTGTGTAGGCAGGGCAAACTGAAAGTTCATTATGACCGCCACTAGGGGGCCAATTCCGATAGTTGTGTATGAATGTCGTGTTCAGTGGATAGGTGGCTTATGACTTCGCTGGAACACAAAAGGAAATACTGCAAATGTTTTTATACAAACCACAATGGATTGTGACAAGAAACTGTCAAACACTAGAAAACAAAAAAGCACCATAAAAATGTCACAAAAAAATAAGAGCACAATAAATATGATAGCACTTACTGGCTATATTTCAAGTTACCTGAGGTCAAACTACAGCTTTGTGTGAGAAAAAGGCCATAATTTAACTACTCACTGAAATTTTATTTTGCCATTTTATATTTGCTATAGCTGTCAAATCACATGCTGAATTTAAAGGTATAAATAATTTCACAAATGTTCAGACTTAGATTTGACCTGAAAACATGTTAGTTCAGTTTACAAACAGTTAGCGTGGATCGATTTATTAATAAGTCAATAGGAAACAGAATTTGCTCAAGCCAACTAATATACAACTTGACAGGTAACATGACGAAACACACAAACAACTGGGTATAGAGCGCCCTCTATTGACCAAAGGGAGTACGTTGCCTTTATTTCAGGACCTTTTGAAATGGAATAAATGAAAAGATTGTCCATACATCTTAAATATTGAGTAAATAACAGAGACTAAAAAACAGACAAAGATAGTTTGAGATTCCTACTGGTTGATGCACGTTGGAGTTTGGGGGAGGGCTTTCCATGACATCACAAGAGCACCAAAGAGAGACGCAGAGAACAAGTGCTACCAAGCTTCCTGGCCAGATTGCTTGCTCCCCTCACACCTTTGTTTGTGCTGATGAGAGGACTGAGACCGTGTGACGCGTGTGAAGCACACACACAGACACCCTCCATGCAAAGCCCTGTGGTTTTATTTGTTTCAGCTTGTTGGTGGAACAGATTGAGCATCGAGGCGTCGTCTCACATTTGACGTTCGTTTTGAGAAAATCACACCCCTGAGAACCACGGACCAGACCCGTTGACAGTGCAACTTTGATTTGTGTGTGTGTTTTTCACAGCACCTCCTCTCAAGCTCACCCCCCGCTTCATCTTATACACCCTTAACACCTCAGAGTTGGTCAACATATGTCAGAAAGCGGGCAGAAACGAGTATGATGGCTGGTACCATGTGAGAATGAAAATTATGTTGTTGTCTATTATGCTCAAACACTGTAGCCTTTATTTTCACCAAGCACAACAGTCAGGATGCAAAGTATAGGGAGATTTGGGTGAGTCCAACCCTCCCTAATTAAGACTTTAACACTCTTGGTACGAAAATCTAAACAAAAGTTTAGAGAGATCTTAAAAAAAGCAAATGTACAGTGAAGAGTTTAATGTAATCATTGCAAAAGAAACATTTCACCAGTATAACAAAATAAAAACAAAAGTTAGCTTACAGTGTGTATTATTATCTGCGCCAAAATACATAGTTCTGGCAGGCTTTAAGGGTGTTGCTAGATGTATATATAGAGCTGGTTTAACAGTACATCATCAGAAATGAAGTACTGTCATCATTTATCATTATATTACATATAAAGTTGGTAAATGGGTTAGGTAACATTTGGCTAAATGTTGCTAGAGACAGCAAAAACTATATAACATCTCAACAAATCACATCTTAAAATTTGCTTGTAACATTTCTTGCCTGAAAAGAAATGTTTCTAATTAATTATTAAACATACTAGACAATGCTTATTTGAAAATATAAAAATGCAAAAAGGTTTCTGTGTAGGAGTAGGGTGTGGGTAAGGAGATAGAGTATACAGTTTGTACAGTATAAAAGTCATTGTGTCTATGGAAAGTCCCCACAAAGCATTAAAAGCTAACATGAGTAAGTGTGTGTGCATGTGTGTAGTAGTCATGGCTGCGTGGAGGAGGGTGTATTCCAGATTTGTGGCTTCCACAGCAGTACAGCCTTTTCTAGCTCAGCAGCCGAGAAAGTGCCAATTGCACAGTTTAAAAGCCACCCACTGGTGCGGACATGATAGATAGTTTAAAAATGAGGACATGCGTTTAAAAAGCAGAGGAGGAAGACAAAAAAATTACACAGCACAGCACATATGCCAAAAGAGTGTGATGGAGTGTGTGTGAGAAACAAGGACACAAGCTGATTTACCTAATAATAATAATAATAGTTTTATGTACAGCTTATAAGTGTTTATGATATGACAGTGTTATGGGTGGTTATTAGAGCACTTCTAGGTGGCAGCCTGCTCCCAAGTCTCTCTGATTCTGTGGTCTCTAGAAATGTTTAGATTTCTCCCCGGTAGCATTTTGTCTTCATTGCATCATCCATTTCTGTTGCTTTTTAATAGTCACATTTGACTGAAATGTTTATGTAAAATTGCTTTGGAAAAATGGACATTGGGAAAGTGTTGTACAGATAAAAGTAAAAATGACATGCCAGCTGTTCCAATTCTAGGGTTCACATTAAATAGAGGGATAAATAGCCGCTGTTCTTCTAAATTGGTAAAAACTTTAATGTTGTAACGGTCAAATAACAAAATGTGACACTTTACTTTTGCCTCCTATTTATCTTTTAACCATAAAAATTGGTTAATTCCACTGTAAACAGAGCAATTTTTTTTCTTTACTTTCTTTAATTTTTCTTTACTTTCCTATACTTATTGAGGGCACTGTATATTGGTAATGTCAGCTTTTCCTGCCCATGTGGCATTACTAACATAGGCAGAAAGGAAAAGTAATTTCAGAGGATTTGTATTAACACATTTATTTATCTTTGGAATAATTTGCACTGATGAATCATGTACAATAAGACCAGAGATAATGAAAAGTATTTAGAAACAAAGGTATAAAAATAATAACAGCACATGACACTGTCTGGTCCAGCTTGGCCGTTAGAATCATACTAATCCTCACTACATTACGGCACCACTGTTCCTAGATGTCCCCAAACAGAGGTTTTGTCCAGTTTATCACAATACTAGGGACCCAAACACATATATAAATATAGAGAGAATGTGACTCTGCACTGAATGATATCAGTTGTAGGTTTACGCGTCAGCCTAGTGTGTTGTCTGCATCAGTGGCCACTTGTAAAGACAAACTGGTCGCAGATGTAAAGATCATGGCCGTGGTACCTGCTCGACTGCCAATGAGAGGATGTGTATTCATCTTCCCACAGTCTGTTCTAGGCGGGGTAGTTGTTGGCCCAATGCAGGGCCCCTGGGGGACCAGGCGAATGTTGCGTGTGCAGGCTGTCAGTGATGAATGGAGAGCCACATAAAATCTTTTTAACAACCTACAAGAAAAGAGTCCAGAGAACAGATATACATACCTGCAAATGGAGCCCTCTCGCTGGAGAGCAGATTACAGTACGCTTGACTGCATTTTCAGAGCCAAAAGTATGTGAGAAATTATTCCCTTTAGAGAGAGAGAGAGAGAGAGAGAGAGAGAGAGAGAGAGAGAGAGAGAGAGAGAGAGACTCACAATGATTTCAATTCAACAGGCATGTGGTTTAAGTCCGACAGAAAGAAACAACAGCATTTATTAAGAAGGTTTGTATTTGTACAATTACAAAATACAAATGCAAAAATGTCATTTTTCATTAGGCAAAATATAACTTCTTGCTTCTTTTTTCAAATTGTAAGGTGAAATATGGAGATATGACCTGGATATTACCTTTAGAGATTTTTTCACTAAAAGAGCATTCAGTCACACACACACATACACACAAATATAATAGTAATAGACCAATATGCTGATAAATTGGTCTGTGAAATCAATTACTATTGTGTCAATTCATAAAATCAGCCAGTAGCCTTTTTATAAGCTGTATAAAGATGGTACACTTTAGCTTATATTAAAAGGTAAATACAATTTGAATAAATATTGTGTAAAGTATGTGTTTAATTTCAGCAATACAGTATATAATGTCTCTTCGTTTTTTATTTTTTTCATGTTAAAGTTATATGATCTCATGATCTTAGAATGTATTTGGAATGTTTATTTAGTATTATAATAGATCATATATGGTGACAAAAATTTACATTGTGTAAAATATACAGTTTTATCCCAAAACCCCATATATAATCCCCATATATTGACCACTACTTGTTGCATCTCCTTTGATTCAATAATGGCAATTACAGTTCAAAAATATTAGGTTATATTAAATAGGTCTGGATGACCCCTAGTACTCTCAAAAATTCACAAAAAACACAAAGAAACTTATGGTTGGGTGAAAAAGGACTAAAGATGAGTTTGGCTGCTGTTGCTTTTCACATGCACACGCTTAGGGTGAGAAAGTCAGACTGTCAGAGTGTCATAATTACCCATGAGCACTCACAGAGGGACTGCACTGACAACCTGCTGAGGCGCGTGTGAAAAAGACACACGCACACTCTTTAGCGGGGGATAAAACACTTCACAGCGGCTGTGTTCTGACATGACACTCACCCACTCTTACTTTATTACTGTCATCTTTCCTTTCTCCCTGGGCATCGTACCGTCTGCAGCTTCGCGACCTGTAAGCCTGTGCACACACGTGTTCTGGCAAGCTGATGATGGCAGTTTGGAAACACATTGGAGACCTGAGTGAGAAATATGATGACGCTATTAGAGAAGAGGTGAGATTAAGAAGCAGCATCATTTTTGCTCTTATTGGCTAAATATATTGCTCTTATTGGCTATATATATGTGGAAACAAAATGTATTAAAGAAATGTCTCATGTTACGACTGTAACCATGGTTCCCTAACAAGGGAACGAGACACAGCATCATATGACAACATTATGAGGAACACTTTTAGAGTGACGGTGTTTGAAGCATGTATGCAACTAGTCCAATCCTGATGTGTGCCAGTGAAATCCAGGACCTATAAAAGGGAGCCAGCACAGAACAAAAATAGCTTTCACATGCAGGTGGTATGGCAAAGGAGCGCAGCATCTCATTTTCTTCCCAGGGAATTATGGTTAGTCTTAAAATGAGACATTGCCTTTTGAGAGAACTTTGCACTGTTATATGACAACACTATGGGGAACAAAAAGCCATCACTTAGTGGATCATGGAAGGCAGCAATAGCTACCACATACACCTTAAAGTAGGCGGAGAGAGACTATCAAAGAAATCGTCTTGAAGGCACTCCAGAAGGTCACTGGGTAGTTACCTTGGTCCAGACGATGCTGTCTGTTGTTGAAAGTGCAAAGGGATAATGATAGGCCAAACAGAGGGTATGCATCATCCCCGAAAGTGACCCTCTGGAGATTCCCTGTGCTGCAGGAGGATAGAGATGTAAAAAATATATTTGATCTCTGTTATGACAAATCAGTCCTTAGACTGAATCAGCCTCTCGTGGCAAGTTCAGGAACATTTCAAGTAACATAGTTATGGAGCAGCCGACAGTGCTGCCATCACCTTGGTGAGAGACAATCAGTGGCCCAATGCAACTCTTTAATGGCGCCGGGCCCTACACCCTCTCCCTTATCCAGGTCTTTTAGCAGGCCAGCTTTATGGGTTTAGAAGAGGGTCATCGTATGTACATCGTATGTATAGCTGACTCACCATTTACTTGTTTCTCTTTCTTGTTCTTTTTGACAAACGCACGCATGGGACGGACAGTATGCAGACAGTACACTTGCTAGAAGCAGAAAACATATTGCTAAACAGGATTGGACTAGTTGCACATGTGCTTCAGCACTGTTACCTGAAGGTTTTCTCATAGTGTTGTCATATGACGCAGTATTGAGTTTTTTCAAAAGGGAACAGTGATTAAATTGCTGCCGCTCTATATCGGCATTATTACAAAAATGTTTCACCTCAGCTTTCTGCAGTGCTACTGTTTAAGTCATTATCTGTATTTACATGTTTTGTTTATTAAACCAAGTGTGTGCGCACAAAAACAAAATATCTTACCAGCAACAACATTTCTATTAACCTTATATTTGCATAAAGAACAGTGTATATCAGTTGCCTGCTTAGAGATTGTCAAAGTGTGGTGTGTCTGGCTGAGCATCTTGTTAAACAGATATTTATAATTACACTCTTGCCATCTTTTTTCTTGTCCCGTGTTGGACAAGGTGAGGAAGGTGTCAGCCAGCTTGAGTGTTTTGAATCTAAGAAGGGATTATAAGGTGGGCCAGGTTTGTTTAACCGCCATCATAAGCCCTCATAAACATTCTGACAGGACAAAAACAATTTTGTATGTGTGTCTGTAAAAACGTCTGGGCCAAGACTTAAAGTCAATAATACTTATAAGTCAACTTTATAAGTCATTGCAATTCCATAAATTAAATATAAAATAAAAATGAAAGAGCAGTACATATTGATTAATTAGGGTCCCCCAGCTGTTACTAGAACAATTATACCAAATGTAGCACTTTTTATTATCTCATTTATTACAAGATTATTCATATATATATATATATATATATATATATATATATATATATATATATATATATATATATATTATTTTTATTTTACCCACACTTCATCAAGTTTTCCAAAGACTCTTGTTTTGTAAAGTCTAAAAAGGATCTTGTGTACAGTATGTGTGTGCTCATGTATGTGCGTGTTTGGCAGGTAGAGGCTGTGAGTGCAGGCTGTTGGGGAGCACTCCTGATCACACACTACCATTCATCAAAGTGTCACACTGCTGACAGCTGTTAATAAATATACTGCCACAGGACCCCCCCCTCCTTTCCGTCCCACCCCTCCACCCATCATCTCCGCACCCCACTTAGCTCCACCCTACCTCTGACACCACTGCCGAGGTCCACATCACCGGCGTTAAACTGCAAACCTCATTTGCTAATTGCTGCTTTCTAGATCAATCTTGCTTCTGTCACATGGGATATCAAAAGGAAACATTAAACATGTTCAAATATTCTCTCTAACATATCCTCCTTTTCTGCCTTTTTGCAACTTTTATTTTTAGCGATGCTACAGAGAAAATAGGAGAGAAAATGGTGACAAAAATTGAAAATAGGATCAGTAAATCATGTGAGCCTATCTTGAATTTGCACAATCCATAAAAGCAAATATTTTGGAGCACCTTTTAAATCCCTATTTAAAGACTCTGATGTACATAACATTCTGTGTTTTGTTTTTTCTGTTCCTATTAAAACAGGAAGCTAGGGTCAATAGCCTTTATCACAGCCATTAAACTTTGTTTAATATGATAAACTGTTTAAATCTGTTAAAAACAGTTTAGAGTGCACATCACATATACATGGCCATATAGATGGCCTCATATAGATGGTCTCAAAGCTATAGAGACAGACTGAAAGCCACAATGCCACAATTCTTTCACTCATCTCATAACATAATGCATTTAAATGATGGCTTTGTCTCACTAGGATGAAATCTTCCATGTAAGCAAAGGGAGGGAATATGTATTAAACATTTTTTATTTTCTTTCATGATTTAGAATTAAATGCTTTTCTCTTTTAAATAAAGTGGGAAAATACATATACATATCAGTGGCATCTGTAGTCCCCCACAGGTTTAGACTCCTCTCTCAAGGGTAAGTGTTCTTTAATGAGGTCACGACCACAGAGGTAAAAGGCGTGGTTACACCTAAAGTGGTGGACTATGATGATGTCCTATCCACACAAACCCCTCATGCGACATCATGACCACCTCATCCAACTTCAGCAACCATGAAAATAAGAGAATGTTTAGGCTCATCTAACTAATGCTTAACCGAAGTGTTTTCTTGACAATCATACAAGTGACCTTTTCAGATTCTTCAAGTAGTCATGAGAAGGTCATTATTTAAAACCATCTCTGCTGGTTTCCAGACACACTTTCTATTAGAGCTGTGGGAAAGCATTTAGTGACTATGCCACAGAGATGAACCTCATCTGGCTAGGTTTGAGTCCTCATCCAATTCCTACATTAAATATTTTTGTTACTTCCACAGTGTGACATACATTCTTACATAATGTAACATATTTTACATATTGGTTTGTGAAATGGGGCTCTAAATGACAGGCTGTTGAATCAGTGTGGCTGAGAAATAAGAGGGATAGGTGATATCTAAAAAGAGCAAGGAGCAAGTCATTAGAGTTTGATGGAAGATTACAAATGTGTTAATTTCTTTGGTATAGAGTGCACAGTGCACAATAAGATTAGAAAAGTCACAAGTTACATATTTCTAATCCAGTTTTCTGAGATAGGGAACAATACGTTGCATCATGGCATTGATGGTTATGGGAAATGTGTTATAGGCATGCCTGGGTCTGAACACATGTAAAATCATGCTTATTTATAAGCAGGTCAATGTCATATGATGTAACATTGCGCACCATGTAGCCTTTAAAAGGTGCCTACAAAACACTTCACCTTATTCTTTAGTCTGAAGGAAGGCTATGTAGGCAACGCAACATAGCACCTTGTTCCCTATCTCAGGGAACCAGGATACATACATAATATGAAACATTCACTTTCACATGAACTCAGCTGCATCATGGCATTGATACTATGGGGGAACATTAATGCCCACTACACCACACTGAAGGAAGGCCTGCCCCAGATGCTGTGAAACACTTGCACAGAAAACATCAGGAGCAGAAGACATTGTTAACCTACAAAGACCTGAGCACATAGACTTGAGTTCAAGTCTAAACTGTTGAATCGAATAAATGTGTGTGGAGAGGACCAGCCTGCTGCAGCAGAAACATCACTTAGAAGATGCCTTTGAAGATGCTACACATCTAGTGGAATGGGCCCTAACCCCCAGAGGTGATACTAGATTGCAGACCTCATAGGCCAGACTTATAAGCAAAGGATAAGGATGGAACCCTAACCCAACACTGCAGATACCTGGGCCTGTGGGGAAAGAGCTCCTTAAACACCTCTCAGATTTCAGATCTCAGTTTTTTAGCCTCCTGGTATCTGTTGATGACTGTACTCATGGCTGTGCTAAGGGCAAGGCAGGTTTTCTCTACGATAATGCAATAGAAGGGGATAGATAACCAGTGAGTATTGCCCCAAATGCTTGTGCAAGCCAACAATAGAGGAATAATTGCTGGTGGCAGGTGGAAAATTTGAAAGCTGAATTTGGGTTTTTCCAAGATTTCAATACCTCAGAGTAGAGATCAGGGAAAAATAGGAGATTTCAACAAGGAGATTGTTCTCGATCGCATGACAAAAATTGATCATCCAATTTAGATGTAATAAGATGTAGTTGTTCATCTGGCCACTAGAGGTTCAGCTTCTCAAAAGCCTCAGAAACAACCTGAATCAGCCCCTCAAAAGTAGCAGAAAGAGGAGGTTAATTTACATAAGCACCCGTTTGGATGCTGGCAGTGAGATCGTCATCTGAAAGGGACCGCATGAGCTGCTTATCAAACTAAACGAAATTGCAGAGTGGGCTTCCAAAGCAAGCATAAGGAAGACAAAAGGGAGCGCTTGTCTCGTGCTGTTCTTCTGCTATATCAAGCTGCAATCCCCATCGCCACACTGCATTAACAGAAGCGGGACCCAAACCCCTGGGTGCAGTTGCCCAACTCCCATCTGCATTAAAGAGAGCCAGGAGAGAGCAGAGTATCCTCATTGGCTTTGTGTGCTCCGTCCCCCAGACAAAATACATACATATCGTGCTTGTGGCATGTCATAATATAGCAAAGGGAAGGTAGCGTTTTGATGGCTTATTGTTATTCTTTTGCTTTCTGACTGCTATTTTCCTGGCGCTAATATCTTCTTTTTCCCTTAATTGTGCCTGAACCTGGCACCGGTCAAACAAACAGGATTCCTGAAAACATCAAGCTGGTAATGAGTTTTTAAAGGCTACATAGCGCACAGCACTACATCACATGACCTTGGCTTGCCTATAAATGACGTGTTTAGACCTGGGCACACCTGAAGCACACTCCCCATAATGCCATGCCATGATGCAGCTTAAAGTTGCCTCAAGAGGTATTGCGCAAGAAAATAGGGTAAATAGTGATTTGATGTTCACTTAGGATTTCATTTAAATTACATTACATAAGTAATTATCAAAGATTGTCAGTTCATAAACAAAATGTTCTTATATAAACGTATTGAATATACATGGGTATACTTGGTTTTCTCTCTCCGAGCTTCACCTGACAGGTGTGCGAGGTAGCTCCCCCTGCAGGGAGATGAATGAAGCATGTGATGTTGATCTGGTGGCAGAGATGGAAGTTGGCGTGATTGTGTGTGTGACTCTTGCCAGGCTGCTGGCCACACAGATGCAACAGATGGCAGTGAGGATGGTATTCAACTGCTAAGGGCCACAACAGCTGCTCTCACAGTCAGCTCAGCAGTGCCCCCTACAGCCTGTCACACCCACATATGTACTGCAGCTGCTGGGTTGTACTTCCAAAATATCTATCCTGGTGTCTTACATATGGTGCACTAGACTATAGATAATTGAAAACTTTTTACATTTACATTTTACATTTGGCAGACATTTTGCTTTTATCTAAAGCAACTTACAATATATTCAAGGTATACATCTGATCAATTTTTATGTCACTTTGGATAAAAGCATCTGCTAAATGCAAATTTATGTTTTACATTTATATTTATGTATTTGGCAGATGCTTTTATCTGAAGCGACTTACAGTGCATTCAGGATATACATTTTATCAGTACATGTGTTCCCTGGAAATCAAACCAACAACCTTTGCGCTGCTAATTCAAATCTCTGAGCTACAGGAACACCTCATTTTCATAAATTAATCATGTTTAATTACCAAAATCATCAAAAAAAAATTATCAATTGCTATGGAGAAAATTATTGGGATATATCATCTAGTATTATAAAAGTTGTATCCACTGTAAGCGTATGGGTTATATATACTGTAAAAATTGTACAGCTAACAGGAAATTAGCATTGACCCGATTTATTTCCTTAATAAATGTTCCTGGTCTGTTGTGTATGATTTATCAGTGCATGTTATAAAAATGCAAAGTCAGTCTTCCATAATCTTTCATCATAATAAAAAACTTCATTCTAAAACTCCAAATTTAAAAACCTTTCATGCTGGTATGTGTACCCTTTTTATATTACACTTTATTTCCAATGGATAAAATCAAGTCTCTTCCTTTTTCTCTTACAGCCCGCTCACACAAAAATTTGTCCAATTACAAAAAGCAAAACGGGACTTTTCATGTTGACTTTAAAGATAACATTAAATCACATTTGCAAAGAATTTGGCTCCCATAATGTGAAACTTTTCTGAACAGAATATTTTAAGATTCTATTCCTATTAGAATTTCTTGTCTTTAATTTGTTAGGCTACAACTCTGCGTGCTTTCAACACACAGCTGAATCCAGCACATTTCCAGGCTCATCCTGGCTCCTCGTTCTATTTTAATGCAATTGGAGAATTGCGCCCCTGGCCACGCATCCACATCAGATGGTCCCTCGAGCAGGACCAGCTGTGCTCTCGGAGGGCTGCAATGACTAGGGATGTCCGTAATGTTAATTAGGATGGTGTGATTAATGGAGGAAAGGTGGAGGAAACGCTGGCTTTGGAGCAGGTACAGGGGGAGAGGGAATAGTTGAGTTGGTGGTCTGCTAACGCTTAGCTGCTACCTAAACAAGCCAGTATTTCCCCTCAGGCCTAAGTGAAAGATTGTGAGACAAAAGTATCTGACAGCCTCTGCAGTTAGATATCATGGAGCTGAAAGAGTGTATCATCAATCTCAGTGTTTCTCACCCCTGATTATCACATGGCCACCTCACATCTGATCTTACACTTCATTAAAAAGACTGTTGAGTGATAAAAGGCTTTCAAGAAAGCATCTGAGTGACAAGCTAAAGCAGGGGTTCTCAACCGGTGCCTTAAAATGGTTAAAATGGGAACAATTCTGATCTTGTAATATTGTGGACAGGAGGGGAGACAATGCTGCGATAAAAATGCAACTAAACTCCAGAGTTTGGAAAGCAAAATAAATAGGCAAAAGAGAATCATGGAAAAGAAAAACTTCTTCCAATATCAAACAGCTATACTAAGGCTGTGAAGGAGAGCACAGGAAGGAGTGATGTGATGCAGAACTAGTCAACACTTCACAGAATTAACTGACTAGTTGGTGCAGTCCCTAATGGCTAGGTTGCGTGACAGGCTGTTGTGTGATGGTACTAACACGATCTCATGGCAATTCATAACTATTTTACATTTTAGATAATTGGTGACTAATTCGTATTAATTTGTATGATCAAAATCACCCTTGCTTTATTTCTAAATAAAGAGTAGAGCATGATGCATGCAAGGGAATGCACAGACTAGAGGTCTTCTCGGGTCCTAAAATCCACACCCGACCTGAGACAGACCTCATGAAATTAGACTCAAATCCGACCCGACCCAATGGCATTTATTTTCGAAACCGACTGGACCCGAAAGTAAACGGCATTGACGTGTGTACAGTCTGCAGTGCCGCAGTCAGTCAGGATAAAAATCCTGCTGTTCTGCTGACTGATTTGGCCACTGATTCATTACTTTAATTTATTTATTTACTTATTATTACTTTATATTTTTGTCTGATAGATACAAATAATTTCTGAGTCCAGCTTTCAATTGTGACCAGTGGATCTGAAAAGTAAATGTGATAGTTTGATAAAAATTAAATCAATAGCCTAAATCATGGATTCGCTAGTGTTGTCTACAATGCTGTTTACCTCATCTCCAGCGAAGGGATTCTGCACCCAAAAAAGAACAGTCCTGCATGAATATGCACCATAGTGAAGCGAGTGGATTTCCTGATGGATCTCATATCTATAAGATGTATTTCTGTGTGCAAGGTTACAAATATATGTTCCTTTTATATGTGCGTTTCTCAAAAATGCACTTAACACCAACGCACAAGAACATTGGTGTTAAGTGCATCAATGTTCACTTAACACCAACATTTAAGAATGTCAAGAGTGATTGACATTCTTAAATGTCAATCACTTTTCACTCAGTGATGATCACTGAAACCTCATTACATCCTGTACGTTTTGGCGCAATGTTGTTTACCTGACCATAAAATTATTACAGTTTATTTTTCTAAATATTCAGTGGAATTATCCAATATGGCGTCTTTTGAATTCAATTGTCTATCGCAACCAGACATTGGTTTGTTGGGTTAGTGCACAAAGCCTCTTCCAACAAGGTGGGCTGTTGTAAATAGACACTCCATTAAACTATTGGGTTTGATCGTGTCCATTTGGAAAAATCACATTTATTTTAAATTACCCGAGACCTGATGCAACTAATACCGAACACGACCCGCGTCCGATGCATTCGTCGAAGTTTAGGACCCGAACTCACTTTGGTCTCAGGTCGGACCTCGGGTTTTAAAGACCTCTAGCACAGAAAATTCATTGCTTAAATGAACTGTAGTATAAGTCGATCTGCATGAAAGCATCTGCCAATACATACATGCAAATGGTTGATTGGTAATTTAAATATTGGTGAGGGGCATGTCCACATTTATGGTAGTTACAGCCCTGATGTCATCTAAAGCCATTTACACAATTCACACGCATCCCAGTATTAGTAGACTGTGAGACATTGCACTGCAGCATAACTGTCTGGTACGAGACGTCTGGTACAAGGGCTGTGGAAAGAGTGTATATTTCTCTTTGTCTACCAGCCAGTGCTTTATTGAAATGCAAGAAGTCACATTGTGACAAACTTCCCTCAAGGGATGCAGTGTGTAAACACGAGTCATTTGGCAGATGCATGCCGAGCAAATTGGCAGTGTGTTCCCTGGTGAAGACACTTGCTATTATCTGGATTGAGACTAATCGTGTGTCGCATCCCATATGATGAGCAATTAATTTGCACAGAATCAAATGCCGAGCCAGCAGAGGAGCAAACACAACACTGTGAGAAAAAGAGAATGTGGAAATGAAGATTAAGAGATTAAAAAAGAAACAGACACAGTAATATCTGCAAATTATTGTGGGGACACAGTGAAATTTTTTACTTGTATAGCGGAACAAATAATACAAATGTTGAAAGTAATTGTTTAAAAAGTGTCATTCTGAGAATTGTATAATCTTGACCAATGAATATAAGAAGTGTGAAATATAAATGTGAATATAAGAATCGTAAGGAATCAAATTTGTCTGGTTTTTTATTCCACTTAATTCGATTTTTGTTAAATTAATAAATTATCTTTATTGTAACAACAAAACTAAACACCTTTATTTATCTTTATTTGAACAAATAGTGAGTAAATACATGGAAGCTTTAAATACAAACATACAGTTCTAGGTTTATTTCCAGTTAGATTTGCACAAAGTCACAATTTATAGTTCACTTATTGTGTCAAAAGCCACATTCACTGATTCAGTGATTCTGTGATTCAAATAAAAGGCAGGAATTTAAATCTGATTTTTGAGGAACTTGGTTTCAGCATTCAATAAAAGACGTGTCTCATAATATTTTCTTAGACTGCTGGTTCTAAGAACCAGTTTTTGGTTCCCAGCTCTATCTATGAATGGATCGTTTTGTGTTTTACAAATGTATTTCTCCCCCAGTGTTTGAGAGAGATGAAAAGTAGGCCTACCGTTTTTAATTTCCACACGTAGAGGCAGACAAGAAAAGGTGCCAGTGTCTATGGCTGAAAAATTAATCATGCAACCTAGTGACCTTTTAAATTAGATAAGCTTTATTATAAGCTTATACTATATTATAACAGATACAGTCATATAACACCAAAGACAAAACTAATGGTGAAGAGGAACCTGATTTTAACAGCTTAATTTTATCCTCACAGAAGTCTTGTGCTTTTTAACTTTTTTAACTAGTTATGAATCAAAATAGGTTTTCAGTATGTCATCTTATGAAAGCAGTGCATTACAGAGGGGAGAATTGGTTTAGTAACAGGAAACAGGAAAATTAGATCATGATCATATTGCATGTAATCAGGAAGTATATAATCAAACAGATAATAACATTTGTTAACATTGTTTTCTGACATTAACTGAGCGCACAGCTGAATTATGAATACTCATCTACAGTATTAGCAAACATATCTATTATAAACCTAATATAAGCAATTTCTTTATACAAATAAAGAAATAGACTTATTAATTTCAGTCTAAATGCAATGTTTTATTATGTGAATTTTGTTTTATGTGAGGATATTTTCTTACTATTAGGTTTTTTATTACTTTTGCATTATTATTGTAATGTGTCTATGTTTTGTTTCATTATCATGTCTTTTATTTTGCAATCATGTTTTGTAGTCCTTATCTATGATCATTGTAGTCTTTCATGTTACCCTGCCCTAATTATGTCCGACCCCCGATTGGGCCCTGTTTGGGAATCACTCACTTTTGGCTAGTCCACACATCTTTAATTGTTTATCTGAAACTTTACATTGGATCTTGCTAATTGTCTGTAAGCTTCCTTTTTGTTGTTTTTCTTGCATTTACTTGATGATTTTTTGCTCATTGACTTTCCATCTTGTCAATCTTCAGTCCTAGACTTTGCTTAAACAAGTTGTTAGCAATATTCTTTTGTCTAAAGAAAAAACCCTAGGCCCTTCACTTCTCTCAAATTTTTTGCCATTTTACTTAACTCTGTAAAAATGTAAAAATCCCTCACTTTCATCTTAATTTTGCCATGATTATCATTTCCAGAGGCAGAGCTTTCTTTTCTCGTCTGTTAACCCTAGCTCATTCCGTAGATAATTTAAGCGACATTGTTCATTTAGACGAGGGGTGCCTCTCATACCTTTGGTTTGGGTCTCACCAGCTAAACAGTTGGAACAGCATTTCTTTTTCTGTAATGATACTCCCGATATGACAGCAATCACTTTTTTGTCCCTGTAGCTCTATGATTTGCTATCTCAAATCACATCCCAGTACTCCCATTCATGCTCCCTATTTCTACTTCAAGCTTTATATTTCTATGTTTCACCCATAACAAAAGACATACTTTTTTTATCTCTGCATCTATATACTATATACATATAGCTACTACTGCTGCTAAACATGGAGTTCCAGCCTCTTCCATCAAGCTGCTGGACAGAATGGTCATCCTCAGCCTATGAATCATATATCAGATCTGATACTCAAACCATCCTGATTGCTCAGTAGGCTCTTTCATGTGATGTTTTCAGTGCATCTACTAATTTTGGTAAAATATTCACTCATGCTTTAATTTAAACATAAGAATTTACCTACTATTTTCACAGCCTTTGTGGCCTCAAAACTCTAAGGTCTTTTGTTGCTATTACACTCTGGTTTATGTTGTTCCACTCTCTCTATGGCCTAACGTGGCTCTTTTTTTTTACATTGTTTCTCACACAATAGCCTACAGTGGCTCCCACTTACAGTCAACGCAGCATTTCTCACCTTAGAACTTAATGTGGCTCTATTTCATGGCTTACGTGTCTTTTTAAAACTAATGCAGCCACTATCACTACCTCTGCAGCAACTGTCTTACTCCGGCCTACTGCGGCCCTCACTTACAGCCTACACAGCCTTTTTCACTTTAAGCCTAACATGGCCTTCTTTCACAGCTTATGCAGCCTTTTTCACTCTAAGGCCTAACACGGTCTTCTTTCACTGCCTTCGTGGCCTTAATAGTATATTGGTCTAACATGGCCTTCGTTCATGGCTTCAATTCTCAATTTATTTATATACTGCTTTTTACAATATTACATTGCTTCAAAGCAGCTTTACATATAATGAAAAATAAAACAGATAACAGAGAAAAAACAAACAACACAGAATGCATGGTATTATTGCAATATGTGTGAGGTGTATATCAATAAAACTAATTAGGAATACTAGGTTTGTAGTTGGTTTATGAATAAAGAGCTGACTGAACCGATAAAAACACTTTTGGTCCATTTGAATAAATGGATGTGAATTAGAAATACCTGTCATTACATGAGAAAGTTTGTACCTCTCTCAGTGGTCTGTGAAAGGGTAATTTATTCAGACTGCATACTAAAATAGTATGTACGTCTGAGACTATGCGACATGTAGTCAATTTACATTATAGATGATAGGCATCATATTAAGCTTACATGGAGATGGCAAATAAAATAACATTTTATTGGACTGGGATTTGCAATAATACCATAAAAACAAATAAAAAAAGTTTATACATTGCTTGATAGGCAACCAGTGCAGTGTTAACAGAACTTTGCTAATATGGTCATACTTGTTAATTCTCGTAAGAACTCTGGCTGCTCCATTTTGAACCAGAGTTTTTGTATTAGTCCTGCAGGGCAGCCACCAAGTAAGGTATTGCAATAATCAAGTCTTGATGTCATGAATGCATGAATTAATTTCTCGGTGTCTGACATGGCATGGGAGAAGATGAAAAATGCAGTTTTTAAACATTGGAAATGTGGCTGTCAAAGGACAAATTGCTATCGAAAAGAACACACAAATATTTAGCTGATGAATCAGGCTTTATAGAGCATCCATCAGGAGTAATACAGCATTCTAGGTTTTTCTGTGTGGAAGATTTTGGTCCAATAATTAAAATATTTTAGAAGTCTGAATTTAGTAGTAGAAAATTGCTAGTCATCCAAGTTTTGATATTGACTATACATTCTGTTAGTTTGGTAAATTTATGCAACTCATTGGGCCTCAAAGAAATGTACAGCTGAGTATCATCACAGCATAACAATAAAAGCTAACTCCATGTCTCATAATAATTGCTCCCAGAGATAGCATATACAGGGAGAAAAGTGAAGGTCCAAGCACCGAGCCCTGCGGTACTCCATACTGAACTTGTGATCAATATGACACCTTTTCATTCACAGAAACAAACGGGAATAAAAAATTATTTAAACCATGCCAGTGCAGTTCTATTTATGCCAACATAATTTTCAAGCCTATTTAAGAGAATGCTGTCGTCAATAGTGTCAAAGGCTGCACAGTCTCTGTAGTATAATATGGTCTGAATCCTGACTGGAAATTCTTGCAGATACCGTTTCTTTCCAGAAATAAACTTATCTGTGAAGACACCACCTTTTTGTTGGTAATAAATAAAGTTGACGCTTTATTTTTGTTTAATTTAGCCACTGTGTCAAATAAATATCTAGGGTTGATTTTTTTCTTTTAAATAGTTTCTGTATTACTAAGTTGCCTTTTTGTAATTTAAAACACTCTCTTTCCATGCTGTACGGAATACCTCCAGTTCAGGTTAATTGTTAATGAAACTTTAATGATGTTAATGATCTTTAGCGGCAGAAGTTATCGTTCTACTGTATTTGTAGCAAGGAGCTGATTTTGCAACCATAGGTAAATGTATTATACAGGACACCAGATAATGATCTGAAATGTCTTCACTCTGCTGCAGAATATCAATGTCATCAACATTTACACCATAGGACAATATTAAATCTAAGGTATGATTACGACAATAAGTGGGTCCTGACACATAACAGAGTTTGTGAGTAAATGTGAATTTAAATTGAATCCAAAGACATTTAAACGTCTTTAAAAACCAACCCTATTATCCTATTATCCACATGAATGTTAAAATGACCAACAATTAAAACTTGATCTGTGGCCAATATTATTTATGATAAAAAGTCAGCAAATTATTTGATAGAGTCTGTGTGGTACCCTGGTGGCCTGCAGACAGTAGCCAGCAGAAATGACAAACTCAATTTATCATTTACACCTGATTAACTTATATTGACCACCATTACTTTTTATACTTTTTATTACCATTACGTAATTTTATCTAAAATCAGATCTCTGAGTAACTTCAAAAATATTTACATAAAGTGCAGCAAAACCATGCCTTTTGGACAAGGTTCATGCTTATAACAGTCATTTTGGGGGATAGACTCATTTACTGTAATATAATTGCCTCATTTTAGTCATGTATTTGTCAAACAGAGCAGATCTAGGTTCCCTTTCAAGGGAACTCAACACTGCATTTTGGTTTGGTTACACTATAGGGAATGCCTTCTGTATAACCAATGTCTGAATCTCATGTCTAATCATGCCAATGTAATTGGCCCATGGCACTGCCTAATGTGCATCAGATGTGAGTATCTTGTGAGTATATTAGGGCACCTGTAGAGCATGTCATCAGCTTTTTTTGTCTTTTGTCTTTTTTGTCATGGCTGTCTGCTTGAGTGAGCCCAGGCTGATGCCCCACGGGATGGGTCCCGCCACTGTTGAGGCATGGCAGAAACTCGCTTTGTGGGGTTCGCAGGCACTTAGTGAAGGAGCTTGAGAAGGGCATAGTTCTTTCTCGCTCCACCGCTGAGGGGAAGAGTGGTTCGCAGGGTCAGAGGAGAATTCATCTGAGTCCTCTGATCCATTGGACAGCTCTTGCTGGCAGTGAGCCAGGAGATACAGGATATGGCAGAGGAGGCTGAGAGAGTGGGCGAGCCTCCTCGGCCTGCCCTGCATGCAAGGTGCTGTTGGAGGTCATGTCTCGCTCATGTCTCAAGAGATTAGATCTTTTCTGGCACAAGAAGCAGGCAATTGCTCGTGGATGGCTTGATGAGTGATTCCTGGTGGCCCGTGGCCAACAACCTCTTGTGAGTCTGCCCTTCCTTGCCGATCTGCACATGAGTTGCTGCACCACCGAGGCTATCACGAGTGGGACCGGTGATGATTATGGTGGCCTTCTAGCTGCCACCAATTCTGATGGTCCAGCTAGGGCTTATTTAGCTCATTGTTACAGCCACATGAGCAATGGGAGTTGGGTTGCTGCCCTGAATGTCAAGGTTCGAGTGGCAGGCAGCCCTCATACAAGCTCTATAAAAAATAACTAGGCTGAGGAGTCGTAATTCGCGGCTAACAGGCTTGTCTTCTGGATTAAGAGACCCGGATTCGAGCCCCATTTCGGACTGCTCTAGTACAGGCTGTCCCAGGTCCACATAGAGCGTGGAAGTGTTTGTTGCCAGTATGGTTCAACCATCTTCATTGTATATTCTGAGTTTAGGTTTCTGTCGGACCGCAGTTCAGAATGTCTGGAGCCAGCTTTGTACAGCTTCCCTTGGATAGCGAGTCTTAAAGCTCTCCTGGCCGGAGGAACACCTTTGAGTTCTATCCTCTCTAGTGTAAGCATTTACAGGGCCTTGCATTTGGGCGGTGGTCCAAAGAGAGGTATTTTTGTCACCAGCAGTGTGTTTGAGTTATGCCTGTGGTGGTTGTGCTTCAACACGGACCATGTGTCAGCCGCTCCCCTCAGCATGGCACAGTTGGTATTGCGTTCCCCATAGCGTCAAACCAGACGCAGTGTCAAGTTCCTATGAAAGGGAACTATATGACAGCTGGCTGAAGGGGAGGGGTAAAATGTGAGTAATTAGATTAGTGACATCAGCTGAAAAGGAAATTTTGATGAACAATTTTGCTGAACAGTCAACTTCAATCTTTTTAGTTAATATTTGACCTTTAAGGTATATATCATGTTCAGAATTATCAAAGTTAGTAAGTTACTTGATTTGTACACCTCATTCTACTTGTAAACATTTGGCTATGGTGGCCTGTGTTATTTTCACGTTCTGTGTCTCAGTGAGTCCATCACTGAGTGAGGAGAACCTGTTTGAAACCTGTATGTAATTAGAACAGTGTTTTGACCTGCAACTATACCATCTCACAGTTCTAATTTCCCTGCTGTGGGGGATCTGCAACCTGAACCAAACAATGTATGGACCTAGTCACATTCAAAGTCTGCTGTAAAGCCCTTTCACTCTCTCTATCCTTGTGTAATGTTTGGATGCATCTTTCTTGCCCTCTTTCTTTGGGGGTGGGCTCCTCCCCTGCCTTCATCTTTAGGCAGGAACAGCATCTTTAGGCAGCAACATTTAAAATATGGATGAGGCCTACACCAAAAAACTTTGTCATGCCATCTATTTGTTCTCAATTGCAGATATTGTTAAATAAATATTACTTAATATACTCCCACTTATAGTAGTCTTTATAGTAGAAGTGCACATACTGTAAAATAAAGTGCAACCTGATAACATATAACACAAACATGTTTTCACAGTGGTATCACTGAGAGATCTGGTTTGTTTAGTTTTGTCCCTTTACTAATATTTCTTGAGTTTGTTTCCGGAAGCAGACAGGCTACCCATTAACTTGTTTGATATTAGCTAGCTGCTGATTAAAATATGGTGAATAGTGGGGGTAACAGGTATACAGTAGAAAGGGATATCCCATTCATATTTCTAATCTAACCTTTACAGAAACTATTAAAAGTGTATGAAACACCAAACTTCATGAATGAATAAAATTCATAAAACAGAAAAAGTACATTATAAAAGATATGGTAAAAAATATTAAACTATTGTTTTGTCTAACAAATTGCCCCTCTTAATTGCCCCTAGGCTAAAATCTAGCCTAGTCTATAATCGGTTAACAATCATGATATCTTGCCTTTTAGACTCAGATAAGCACAGGTACATCAACTCATTTTTAAAAAACCACACAACAGTTCTTCACCATATGTTAGAGCAGCTTGGCCTCTTGTTTTTTGCACTCTTCTACAAGTTTGGCTGTTTTTTTTACATAATGAGGTACAAACAGAGACAAATCGCTGCCATCCCAAGATGTTTCCGATCTTCACACATCAGCATGATCAGACACACTCCCTGCTGAAAACACAATAAGGAGTATGTGTGTATGAGGGAGATGTGCTTCCTGTGGCTTGTATCTTAAACTCTGTGATGCGTTCTTTCCTCATACACCTGCAGTGCAACAAATTTGGCCGTCTGCTCTGCTGGTTGGCATGCATTGCTTGCATTTTGGAGGCATGTTGATATGTCTTGTAAACAGTGTGTGTTTTTGTGGTTGTAGGGCATCACAGTTCACCCTAATTGTGACTACTGGGCTTTGGTTGTGAGGGCCCCTTCTGTTAATATCATTAGCTAATTTGCTGTGTTTGGTCTCATATGATTTCACCTTCACTGGAGATATGAACCTGTCCAGATCTCTACCTCTCACACACAGACACACAGAGTGCTGAGTCCAGCTCTGAGCTTCTAGTGAACCTCTTTACATCTGGTCTAGTGTGGCAAGCAAGATTATTACTTCATTCCTAAAAAGATGTAAACACATCTTAAATTGCACTCAAAAATACTCCTCCACTAAAAAATATTTATGAAAAGACAGGGAAGGAGAAAATAAGTCCAACATCACACACATTATCTACATCATCTATTAATTTTCTCACGAACAAAAATCCAAGAAAAATCTCTGTTGCTGATATCTGGGATTTTCCTCTCTTTCCTAATTTCTCTCTCTTTCTCCCTTTTCTTTCTCTCACTCTTTCTCTGTTTTTCACATCAACCACCAAATTTCAATGTCTGCTCCTGGAGGGCAGTATCCTGCAGAGTGTAGCTCTCAAAGCACATGCCTGGAAGTTTTAAATCTGATTAGTAAGACCTTGATTAGCTGGTTCAGCTGCGTTTGATAAATAATGAAGGCCCCACCTCACAACTTAAATGATCTTCTGCTAATATCTTGCTGTCAGATAAAACAGGACATGTTCAGGGGTCTTGTGTAATCCATTCTTCGACACAACAGAGCTGTCTTGGCAGAGGGGACCTACACAATATTAGGCAGGTGGTTTTAAATTTGTGGCTGATCAGTGTATATCAGTTTACTGAATGAATACATATTTATTCCACATAGTACTTCTGCAGGGGTTGGACAATAAAACTGAAACTGCTTTTAGACCACAATAAGATGGTATTATGATGACCTTTTTTTGCAGTCAATACAGCATCAATTTATCTTGGGAATGAAGGATACAAGTCCAGCCCAGTGGCCAGAGGGTTTTTGAACTATCCTCCTCCAGAACATTGGCCACAATACTACATGATGCTGGTGGAGAAATGTGTTTTCTGACTTGCTCCTCCAAAACACCTCTATCATCATTGGTGCTCTATCATCCTGATAAACACCAGCACCAACTTCAGGGTATAATGTTTAAACCTTTGGGTGCAACCTTTGGATGCACATGGTCCACTAAAATGGTTCTGTAGTGTTTGATAGTGATGTGCCCATCTTACACATGTAGTAGGCCTGGACAATGCCATGATAGTGCAGTCCAAACCATCACTGATCTACCCCAAAGCTTCTGTGTGGTAAGAATCTTTGGGGCTTCTCCACACTAACTCTTCCGGATGTGGGACGAAGGTGGATTCGTCAAAGAACAATACATGTTTCACGTTATCCACAGCCCTGGATTAGAGCTTCTGGTACCATAAAAAGCAACATTTCTATTGGCATAATTGTGACCAAAGATTTGGCTATAGCAGCCATATTGTAGGTGTTTATAACTAGCTGTGTTAAAAAAATAAAAGTCTATGGAATGTCCCCTTATAGGCAGATAAGTAAATGTGTTATTGTTAATGTGCGAGTGTCCATGAGAGATTTGGCCTTGTCAATTTCAGGTGGTGAGGCTGTGTACTTTCACCTTTACTTACACATACACCTGTCGGTGTTTGCTAAAACACTGTGTCAGTACAGAACAATCTGGTCTTATTGTTCTTGTTAACATATTAATAACATATCAACATGCACAATTTGTTTATAAACAATATATTAATATTTAAACGAGCACAACAGCAAACACACTAAAAACTGCTATCATTTGTGTTCATTATAAATAAACATAAATATAGATAGAATACAAATGGGGTAAATGACACTAACTAACTGGATTTTAGTTGAGAGTCAAAATTAGGGCATAAGTAGTGCACTACAAACATGCTTTGACAAAGACATTACTCAACATTACTTTAGACTGCATAGTAATGTCAGCGTGAGACTTTCACAAGTCTCCAAAATGTGATGTAGTTCCAAATGAAACAGGACCTTTTAGTCTTTGTTCTTTTATACAATGTCTATAGCGATAGCCTGGGTCACCCAGATGCACTGGGAAAATTGTGATGGACTTCTTTTTAAATGTTACATAGGTTATTTAATGCTCATCCACTTGGTTGCCTGTTAATTTTTGTGTGTAAATTTTCCCCTCAGTTAGACTTCACATTAACATACATTCAGTCTTGTAACAGCAGTGTTTTACAAATCTGACTCATAGTTCTAATACATACAAATGTTTAAATCATTTAATTTGAGCCTTTCTTTCTATTTTTTAACCAATTGTAGTTACAGACTGCAGCTTTAGCGTGCCAGAAGACACATGGCCCTGCCTGCTAAGCCTGGTTTCTCAAGGTTTTTTTCTCCCTTTATAAATCATTGGACTTTTGGTTCCTTGCCACTGTAGCCCTGTTGGCTTGCTTACTGGGAGACTGCTGACATTAGCTTAGAATCATTTTACATTGTGTTAATTATCATTGTTTAATAATTTTATTAATTTTAATTTTTTTCAATTTTTCATTTTCTTTCATTTTCAAATATTTCTTTATTCTATTTTACTGTTAAATATCTTTGAACATTTTCCATGTGTACAGTTGCTTTGTAACAATGTGCTATTGTGAAAAGCACTATATAAATAAACCTGAACGTAACCTGAGATGTTCCCTTTCATTGGAACTTGAACATTAGTAGCAGACTTAGTCTTGTCAACCAAGGGTGACCTAAGCTGTAAAATCTAATAAATGTGTGCGGAGAGGACCAGCCTACCACAGCACAAATGTCACTTAATCACATTAAGTCACTAAAACAGACCAAAAGCTACCAAAGAGCTAAGTGGTCTTACGCCACTGGCCCGAGTAGTGGACACAGATCCTACTCTCTAACTGGACACAGTAAATGAAACCTTTCCTGCTCCAGTAACTCAACTGGCAGTGGACAGAAGTATCACCAGGTTACCACCTGCAGCAGGCACCTTGGGGATATAATCTGGTCTAGGGTGCAAAATGGCTTTAACAAAACCAGGGGCAAAATCCACCAGGAAGGATCTACTGATAGACTCTAGGGGCTCAAATGGAGCCTAAGATAAAACCATCAAAACAATAGCAAGGTCCCAAGAAGGCACCTGCGTGTGACAGAAAGACCTTAGCCGTCTCTCCCAATAGAGACTCCATTGACAGGTTCCTGGCTAGCGGACACAGCAGCCCACACCATGATCCAAAGAGCTGCTACTTTAGGGAATACAATCTCCTAGTAGACGGAGCTCTAGAACTCAGAATGGTCTTTACAACCTTGGTTGAGGAGCAAGGCTATCAGGAAAATGCATACAGACACAGCCTTGGCCATGTCTGCACCATGGCATCCAGCCCCAATGGAGCTGGATAAATGATGCCGAACCAGAGGGGCTGTGTGTCGACTCCTCTTAGGCAAACAAATACAATTCTACCACGGATGAATAGAGCCTCCATTACCCGCAGCCTCAGCCCCTGCCTCAACAGGATATCTGCTCCCAGTTTTGCAATGATGGATAGCAGCCTGGTCTCTGCCCAAAGAAGTACCTGCTGCACCAGCCCAAATGATTTATGTACGAGACCACTCAGCATAATCCTTCCCACTCTTGGGTGGTATTTGGGATGAAACTCGTTTTTCTGAAACTGAAACCGTCTTATGTGAAGCAGGCCCAACGGAATCTTGGTGGACACTGCTGCCATGAGTCCTAAACCTGGAGGACTGTCAGGTGGTGGTTTATATGAACGCTGCAAACAGCAGCAAGGATCAACTCCACAGGTGCAGGAGACAATTGTGCCTGCATTGTAGTGGAGTCCCAAATCTCTGGACAGGAGAAAGCATACTCTTCTTGGGGTTGAGTCTCAGCCCAAAGCACTTCAAAGCTAACTCTCAGAAACTAGCCATAACTAGCCAGCTGGCTATGTAGTTTAGTATGCGGATGCCCTGGAGTTGCACAGAAGCCAGGGCTGCATCCACGCACTTCATGAAGGTGCGAGGCAATGGGGCTAGGCCAAAAGGAAGCACTCAATACTGGTAAGCTTTGCCCCTGAGAGTGAACCTGAGAAACTTAGTATGCATACTTTGGATCTATCGTGACAAACCAGTCCTCGGGCTGAATTTGACATACGATCTGTTTGAGCATCAACATCTTGAATCTGTATCTCCTTGGAGACCAATTCAAGATGCAGATCGCGTATAAAATATTGGAACTATAAAATATGGAACTACAAAATATTTGCTGTAAAAACCTAGATCTCTCTTGTGAGGGTTAAAGTGTTCTATAGCCCCTTTTGCCAAGAGATCTGTCCAGTCTCCTGGAGCAGCTAACTGTCAAGAGAAATCTGGAAAGATGAAACGCTGGGTGCTTCTAAAGCCCCAAAACACCTGGGGTGGTGAGAAAGCAGGCTCTGAGGGAGGTCTGGAATGGGGTGTTGGTATGCACAGGAACCCCCCTAGTGGGGCTGGCCCCCAGTGTGCTGCTGGCATCAGGTGTTCTTCTTTGCAGCCTTTGAGGAGATCACAGTCCTCAGATCAAATCTCCTTTTAGGCTGCAAGGCCTACATGTGTTGCCCAGTCCCATTAGGTCTCTGTGGGGGAGTTTGAGACACCACACTGGCCTTCTATTGCTGCCTTTAGGCACTAGAAGATTTAGAAGAAGTGGAGGTGGCAGGAGCTCACTTCATCACCAAACAGACCCTGAGGAGCAACTGGGGCGTCCAAAAGGTAGGCCTTATCCCTATAACAGATGCCTGATAAGTTGAGCCACAAATGCCTCTACATAACCACCAAAGCAGCCATAGAATAGCCAATGGAACAAACAATTTGCTTAGTGGCACGGAGGGCAAGATTTGTGGCTCTGCGTAGCTCCTGAACCGCATCTGGTTCCAACCTCCACCTTGGTCCAAGTCTTTAAGCAGGTCAGCGTGGTATGCCTGCAAAACCGCCATAGTGTGCAGCGACACACCAGCCTGACCTGCTGCTGCATAATCAGAGTAATCGAATGTGTTCTCCTTGCTCACAGGTTCATCTTCACTATCCCTCACTGGTGGAATGATCTTCTACACTCTGTTCAGTCTGCTGCATCCCTCACTATACTCCTCTCTCCCAACAGGTATCGCCTCTATCAAGCATTTAAATGTTTTAATCTTGATAAAATTGCAACTGTGTATGGCTGATGTCATTGCCTCCTTATAATTTATCGCTGCTTTTTTTCTTCAATTTGGATAAAAGCATTTCCTAAATGCTTAAATGTACATATTGCTTGTCCACCAGATATAACTCTACATGGCTTGGAGGGCAAGGCAGGTTTCCTTCACGATGACGTCATAGAGGAAGAGAGATAATCCACAAGAGTCTCTTCTACCCTGGGCATCACCCCATATCCATGCTCATGCAGCCCCACAATGGAAGAATAATTGTTTGTACCGAGGGTAAAAACATGAATATGCCGCATATGAATGAGGAAGCTGGTCTGCCTAAGCACCCGCTTGGCTGCCAGCAGTCAGATCATCATCTGACACTGACAGCATGACAGCAGGACCTGAGCCGCGAAGTGCAGTTGCACGACTCTCATCTGCATTAAAAAGAGCCAAGCGGAAGCGGAGCCTCTTCAGCAGAAGCTAATCAGACTGAGGACAGTCAGCTCTCTTAAAACCTTGCATGCTCCGCTCTCACGCAAAACACACACATACTATCCATGTCACCCGCTGTAATAAAATGCGAACAAGGTGGCACACACTTCTTTTTCTTTCTTTTCTCTTTTACACGTTCAGACTCAAGTGCGTCTGCAACGTGTTCCCCATAGCATTAAACCTAGCGACATGTCGAGTTCTCTCAAAGGGAACTATGTAATGAACTGACAGCTTCAATCTTTTAGTTCATATTTGACCTTTAAAATATATATTATGTTCAAAGCTATCAAAGTTAGTCAGTAACAGCTGCATCTGTAATTACAATGTTGTTATACATTCCTTCTCGTTTGTATGTTTCAATTTAGATTGTTATAGCTATGAAACACTAGTAAATGTGATGATATGTGTAGCATAAAGACAAATGTAGTTTAATTATCATATTAGCTCTCTTCTGTATATTAATATGCTTTATGTAAACACTTGTATTAATTAATTCACTGTTGACTATTTGTCTTGAATGAAAGTACATTTTCTGCAGAAAAATGTAAGCACAGACTGCCAGAAAGAAAGAAACTGCCAGAAGCCCTTCGAAGATCAGATTAAAGACTGATACCTTAGAAAGGATCTGAGCGTCTCTCTCTTACACTCTACACTTGTTCTACATCCCAGTGTTTCAGCACTGACAGTGTGTGTGTGTGTATGTGTGAGAGAGAGAGAGATTTAACTACCCAGCAGAATTTTGACAGTAACATTAGGAGGATAGACTGAGCAACACACCAGCAGGATGTTCAGGTAATTCCAACAACTTCAGCTTTAAATAGGACATGAACGCATGCAGATACACATCCTAAATAAAGCCTTTACTCTCTCTTTCACACACGTTACTTATCTATCTAAATGGGGACATTCCGTAGACTTCTATTGTATTTATACACAGCTAGTTAAACACTATAACCTAAACATAACTCACATTCTTGCAATTAAAAAAACATTGTTTACTATTTTATAGCATTTTTACAAATGAGGACATCCTCAAAAGTAGGTTTTGCTGAGTTTTGTCAGGTTTTGCTGACTTTTGGGTACAAATTTGTCCCCAAAATATGGTTAAGTAACCCCCCCCACACACACACATGGATGAATATTTGAATGTGTTATAAACAGCATGGTTGTCCAGTATTGCAGCTGTTTATTTCTCTCATGGACAGATAGAGAATAGCAAACTCAGCAGAAGGTATACTTTTGAAATACATAAACAACAACATAAAGAAAATTAAACCAAATAAATTATTATAATTTGTATATTTTTATATATTGTAATTATATTACAAATTAAATTATTATTAACTAAATAAACTAAAATAATAAAAATATACTAAAAATAGTTTTTATCAGGGAATAAATAAGCAAATAAATAAATGAACAGAGGACAATTTGTAAAATTATTCTAACTCATTTTATTATTAATTTATTTTGAATTAATATGTAATAATAGTTAATGAATTTAAGAGTGATTATGACAAGTTGAATAAAGCATTTTCAGCTGTAATCACAAAATGTAGTCATGTATATAGTCACACACTTTACCATAATCATGTAGACCACAGGTTATATTAGATATTCAGCACACATGTAGATATTCATCTACATTCGATTAATATATGTATTAGATTTGTGATTTACACAAATATGAATACATATACTAATATTAATCTAATTTCTTTGTTCAATACCTGAATATTTAGATTTTAGGTTATACAAAGACCCTGATGTCAGATCTCTCCTTTAATTTAATAATTCCAGGAACATTTATAAACACACACACTCAGCCAGAGCACGACTCATATAAATGCCTTGGGCTCATGCATGTCTTTACATTACCAATAAACTCTGTGGTGTAGTACATATTTATAGCTTTGACTGTCTACATAATGTCTGTACACACCTGCAGACAGATGGACCTACAGTATTTTTATAATTCAGTTTTTAACCAATGACACTTTTAAATATCCATGTATTTCTCTTATAATTCATTAGATCATATACTAACATTAACAAAAAAATATTTAATGGACAGATGCAGGAAAATAATTGTTTCTATTTGAGATTAAAAATTAAGGAAATTATGAATGAATTATTTTGATGATACATGAGAAAATATTATCTTCTGATAATACAGGCTAAGCGAAAAGTTTGACTATTTTAATAAATATTGAGACTGAGCAAAATCAGATCATGATTTTCTAAGATGCAGAGGAAGTTTCTGATTTTTGAGGTTATTGTAACTTTGAATTTTACTCATGGTACAGGAAATATTCCTGCTTATCAATAATTTATTGTCTCCTACAGACTTTTAAATATATACAACATAATTTTACACAGCAGGTGGTCTTCTGTGTTAACTGTTCCACATTTCAGTGTTTCAAATCACAGTTGTAACATCATCTATAATTTAGCCACAGCACTAAACTCATGTCATTCTACAGCACACTGAATTCAAGTGTTTATACTACACATGTAATTTCCTTCAGTGCTGATGTCAGAAAGGAGCGATATTATACAATATCCACAACCTTACCCCAACACCTTACATATTTATATTCGAAAAGATGCTGTACCTTAAGTTAATTTTAATTCTCAAATCTTTACAATTAAACATCTAACAAACACCAGTAGGAACCAAGACCTTAAATACATAACCCATTCACTTCACGCAAGAGACTATACAAAATAAATTGTTCTATTTAAGTTTGTTTTGCATTTAAATTTGTTTTTAAGGTCTAATTTATGATGTTACCATGATCATTTATATTTTATATTTTAATTGTACAGTTACTGAATGGAGCACAAATAATATTTTAAAAAAAATCTGTCATAATAAAAGAAATGGAAAATTTATTTTCTGCTGCCCAATAACCTGTTTTTATTTTCTGTTTATTTTTTTAAATTCTCTAACAAAGACAAACACCCTTACTTGTCACTATACTGGAAAAATACATGTCAAAACAGAAACTGTTATTACTGTCTGTCTGTTTGTTTGTTTGTTTCAACGTATTAATATGACTAGTAATGATATTTTACATTTATAATAAATTATGTATGTGGCTATATGTTGTATGATTTTTATAGTATAGTTTTTATCGTTTGATTCATTAATTGCTGTGTATTGCTTATATACAATATTTACCACATTGGACACCCAAGACAATATCTGTCAAGCTTTATTTTCTCCTTATGTTTGTTTACTGTTGCTGTTTTTTTTCCATTTATATTCAGGCTTTATATACCATTATCATATAATCTTTATCAGTGAACTGGGAGCGCTTAGCACTTGCTGTTCTCTACATGCAAGCAAAACATTATGAAATTTCCTACTAAGTTATCTAAAAGATCCCTGCAAAAGATGCCTTTATAAAAATATGTTTGTTTTTTTGTATTTTACTCTCAACCATTACAATTGCAAACATTACCTTCCTGCTACCCGTGTTTCATTAATCAAAACATCAATATATCACTGTGTCATCAGTACTATTAAAGTGTTTGTGATTCACAAATAATGTACAGATTTTTGAGCTTCATACTTGGAAGTGTGTCTGGAAGTGTGTCTAATATTGATTCATGATCATGTAGTTTCAGAAAAATGATTGGTTCTCAAACATATTAATATAAAGTTGGGATTAGAAATGTTACTAATGAACAGCTAAACCATAAACATTACAGCAGTCAAATTAAGTCCGTTAACCTGAGATTTCTCTTTAGTAGATTACAATCTGTGTAGAACAAAATACTGCTAGTAAAGGACAATAGGCTATACATTACAAACACAACAGCCTTCTGCCGCCCCCTGGTGTCAAATATGCCATGCCGTAAAAGAGTTAATTCTCAAATTAAATTATTATTATGGCATCAAATGCATATTCTGTTATTTTTTCCTGTGAAACAAAAAAACATCATTTCTGAAGAATCTTTACACAGATAAATAAGGACAATAAAACAATTTATAAAAATGTAATTAAAACTATAACAAATGATAAATTTTATACAGCTTATAAAAATAAAAATTAACAGTGCTTTTGACACAATATATTCTTTTGACACAATGTGAAATATATTCCAAACCTTCTGAAGCTATGTGAATACCATCTGAAGTGCTCTGATGAGGTTGGACATTTAACCATTTTTAACAATCAGATGTGTTTAAAGTTTCAGTTGTGCCTGTGAAACTACATTCAAAACAACCACAGTAAACCTGAAACGTGTGGAGTGGAGCTCTGTGGACTTCCAAATCAAATAAATACTTTTAGGAACTAAGAAATTACCAAGATGGGAAGCTCTATGGAAACTGTGAATTTACTAATTATTTTCAATTGTGAGAAAGTTCAGATCATGTCACAGGATAGCTGCATCTCATTAATATAGTTAAAGAACAGCAGAAGTGTGGGTTTGGTCTTTGAAGTCATCGCTAGATCTTCAAACAGAGGCTCATGGGTCTGTCTTTCTGCAAGGGTTGGAGGGGTTTATCGGGTATGGGGTCTACGCACCAACTGGCACTTTACCAAGAGTTTTCAGAACAAAATCGCTCTGCTCTCCCCAGCTATTAACATCTCCATCACCTCTGATATCGTTTCTAATTATCCTGAGTTATGATGAAAAAACACTTTCTGCAAATCTTGCAGGTCCTAATTTGGAGTGGTGGGAGTTAACACACCTGCCATATTATTGCTGACAGCGTGATTTGAGCAAGGGGGTTGTTTTGTTGAGAATGCTCCAGAGAACTTTGAGAGTTGCCAATACCGGTGCTGCCGCACCATGTGAAAATGTTGACTGCTGGATGATTGATGGTAGTTATTTGTGGCTTCCTAACCCTCATCGCTTCCTCTGCCTTCTCTACCACATCTACCCATCCCTGTCTGTCTTCTGCTCCTGTTTTCCAAGGTTTCCGACTCTGAGCCAGTGAAAGGGTGATTAATAATGTGTAATTCCATGTGAGCTGCTCCCCGTGACATTTGGAGAGGGCGTTAGTGAGTTAGCCAATCAAGATCGGGCTTACCAAAAGTCCACAGCATTGAGGGAAATGAGGGTGTTCACTGTGCCTCTCAGACAAAGAGATTTCCAAATTTTGACTTCTGTAAATTGCTATCCTTGATTGATTATCCTGTACTAGACACATTTCTTATGTACTGAATTAGGTAAAAATAGGATTGTGATGTACAGGTAACTATTGGTCATAATTCATTTAAACAGAATGGGGTCCTCCAAAACGAACATTTAAAGTATGTTATTTTACTGATATTATACTGTAAGTCTTCTGAACTGTAGGATATTACCAGAGATACACACCTTGGGATATATCTTGTTCTTTAACATAAGATTGAATTATAGAGAAATAGTCACCATTTCACCTCATAAGAAATATATTTTTTTATTTTTTATTATTATAATTATCACGGCTGTCCTATGGGATGACTCTTATGTGTGTGCCAAGTTTCCAGTTCCATGCTCAGTTTTTGAGCATGCTAAGGGGCCCAAAATGTCCCAAATTATTGAAAGAAAAATAATAAACAGACAAAAAACAACAGGGCCCTAATTATCTGATGAAAAACAATAGAGCCCTTTGCACTTTCATTACTTCAATACTACAGGGCCCAAAAAAAAGAAGAAAACTGGCCAATTCCAATAGGGTCCTTGCACCTAGGTGTTCGGGCCCTAATTAGCCCACCTCTTAGTTGAAAATGCCAACACCGTAACCTTGGTGGGCCTACTGGTTAGTGAGTCGGGCTTGTAATCATAATGTTGCTGAATCAATTCCAGCGCTGGCAGGTAGCAACTGAACTGCCCTTGAGCAAGGCATCTAACCCCCCCATTGCTCCCCAAGCGCAGCAGTGCTGCCCACTGCTCCAGGTGTGTGTGTTTACGACTTGCAGTCTGTGTTCACACCTCACCAGTGATGGGTTAAATGCAGAGGTCACAGTTTGTGTATGGGTTACCATATCTGACAAATATTTCACTATGACCATCACATTCTCTTAAAAAAGCAGCTAGATAAATGAAACATCGATGGAAGATTACAAATTTAGAGGTATTCTGAGATGCATGGAAGGAAAGTAAAAACTACTTTTAATCATAATAATCCTTCATATTTAAGACAGTTGCAAGACTTCTAAGAAATAAAGCATCAATAAAATAAGACATTAAACTATAGCACAGTGGTAATGATTTCATGCATTTCTTTTCTGATATAATTAAGCTCATCAGAGGAAATACTGCAATCATGCAACTGGCCACCAAAGTATTCCCTGATACCAAATGTAATCCCATATGATCCCGTATGGTTACGTCACATCTGTATATGGAACAGAAAATATCCGGCTACTAAATTGTGTGCATGGGTGCTGAATTGGTGGGCCACTTGTAACTTGTTCTAACAGCAGTTCCAACTTGTCAATTTAATGTTTCAAACTTGTCAATTTAATGTTTTAACAATTTAATGTTTCAAACAGAGATGTCGATAGAGAGTGCAGCTTTAAAAAAAATAAACAATCAATTTAAACTTTAATATTGTATGTGCATTCAACACCTTAAATTATTTACAGATGTTTGATCTAATTCTATTATATTTCTACAGCACTTTCCCAATGTGCATTGCTGTAAAGCAGCTTTACAGAAAACATTTTAGTACAGGAATATTATGCAAAAAAATGCAGAAATATTATTCAGTGAGCAAACTAATAACTCTGACAAGGAGCAAAGATAACATAAGGTGCTAGTTAATAATTCTGGGCAAAATTAGGTTCAGTTTGGCCAATTCTTTTTTGTCTCCACACTGTGAACATGTCAATGCTAGTTGTTAGTCATAATAAATTACAATATACATAGAATACAAACAGAGGAAAGGGTATTCATTTTACATCACTAACTGTAAAAATAAGTAGTATGTAATAATAAAAATGTATTTAATATCAAAAGGCAGAACCAGTTAGAAGAACAATACAAAGAAAGTCATTGAGGGAGAGTGTGTTTCATTAAATGGTCAATATATCTTGTGTTTTCTGGATCATTTAAGCCACATTACAGTGCAGTGAAACTCCTTTAATTTCTAAAGTGCCTTTCAACAGATTTACCTTTAGGCTCGAGGAGAAAACAGCAGCTGGAGCCAGAGAACCAGCCTGAGCACATACACGCCTACAGTATACATACACACATACACACACACAAACACACAAATCTAAATTTACTTATCAATCTAAAACAATGACTTTATTGTTTTTATACACAGATATTTATAAACAATATAACCTAACCCACACTCTGGTCCTAACCCTAGCAGAACCCTAACATTCTGCATTTTTACAGTAAAAAAAAACTATAGTTTTTTGCTATAGGTTTTTATCGTTTTTACAATTATGACATCCCCAAAAGGAGGTTTTTGCTCAGATTTGTCAGGTTATGCTGACTTTTAGATACAAACTTGTCCCCAATATATGGTTAAGTTAACTAACCCCCCAACACACACACAGACACATATATGGATGCAAATTTGTGTGCACACCAGCATAAACACACAAATACAACAAACTATTCTAATAGATGCTACACAGTATTAGTGGGAAGCATTCCTAGAAAATCACAGCTTGTCTGCAACTGTCTGTTTAAATGTGCCATAATAAAAATGCATACTGTATTAACACATTTTTAAATTTTCTGAAGAAAACTGTAATGATGCCTGTCTTTGCACATTATAATGCTGGTGTGCTGTGGGCACTATGCTGTTGCAATGGTGTTTAGAATGGCTGCATTGCTGGGTGGGTGGGTGTGCCAGACAGTTACTTATTGGTCCTAAAATCTCTATGTAACTCTGATTTTTGGCTCCCTCATTCAGTCTAACCAGTCAGGATTTCATTTTCCATGAACATGTAAGCATGATCACTTAGAAAAGTACTAGAACACTATTCGTCTCTCATTTGTACACCGTATACCTCCTGAGGTTGAAATTATGTCATTTATTTCTAGTGCTCACATGGTTTATTATTAGTTTAATACCTTGGTTCAAGAGTTTGTTCAAACAGAACAATGATTTTTATGTGATGCTTCCTGTATGTTGAACATAGTGATCACTTTTGAATGGCATGACTGAAGATTTGGGTTAAGGGTTTCAGGTTTCTGAGCCAGAGTGGCACTGCAAAAGAGTGTTCACTGTGAAAGAGTGAATGAACACTTCAAGAGTTTAAGAGTGGCCGTTTGCACACAGTCTAGAATTAAAGGGCTTGAGATTTCAGGAAATGACAAGTGAGGGTGTACAGGAAAAGGACAGGTGGGTGTGATGGGTAATACATCAAAAATAAACCGGCTTCTCTTTTCTGTGGTGTTAAGTTCACAACATGAGCTCTGCTGAAAATTCAATACATCACTGTTTCATCTGAGAGAACGAAAGGAAAAGACAAATCAGAACAAAAAGAAAAATCACAAATGAGATCTTTTAGAGATTAAAGACTGAGATTTTTGCTTAATTTTTCTTCTTCACAGATGTTTTTCTACATCTTCTACATTTTCTACATTTTCTAAAATCCCAGTAATCCAAAGATTCAGATGAGAGATTAATAATGTCTCAAACTGCACTCAGATTTGCCATGATACCAAAGAATACAATCATAAGTCAAGGACTTCAAAATGATCACATTATTCCAAGACTAAATTATCTGATCTATGCTATCAAAAGTTACATTTAGGTCTCCATAAACCTTACTGTATGTAAACAATTTCCTAATTTGTTTTTACCTAAATTAAAAATAAAATAAGAATGATAATAACAAAAAGTATATATATAATTTATATTCATCAGAAAGCATTAATAGTACATGAAAAGGACATGAAAAGTTCTTGTATTTGTATTATCTTACAAAGTTGTTTGTTACAAAAACAAAAATAATATACATTTTACATATACATACAAACATAAAAAATATATCGCAATAAAATTTAGATTTAATTGTAGGTAAAGCAAATAAAATTAAGTCTGTGTATGCAAATGTTTTGTTTAGATGCATTTATCAAAACAGCAACTTACTGTGGAAAGAGCAGAGAGAAGGAGACTCATCCATCACGATGCAGTAGGAAAGCCTGCAGCCCTGAATCTGCAGCCATGCACAGGGAAATATTTGCACAGGCCCGCTGGGCCTCCTCATATGTAAAAAACAAAAAAAACATAAATGTTTTAAAAATGTTCTCTTTTTATTAGATGAATTGCATCATTAAATAACATTATATAATGTGAAAATGCACCATTAATTTTCCCTAAAACAGACATAAATATGCTGCGGTGGCTGGTATCTGGTGTCTCAATCTCGGGTGAGTCCCACAGGGCCACATTTCACAGGCATTCTATCCCATTATGCAAATAGACACAACTGAGAAGAGAAAGATCTATAAAGGCCTGTTTGGGGCTCATCAGTTTGAAATGTGAAAATAAATGACTTTCTAATTGTTTGGCCCGAAACAGAGAAATAGACAAATCAAGCGAATAGCCCAAGCGGTGGCGATTGAACAATTTTCACTAGCCAGTTATGCTCCAAAAATTGTCTAAAAAATTTAAATAATCGAGGCCCTTGCATTATCAGTCAAAGACCATCAGCCTGTAAAGACATGATTTGATTAGGAAATCTGATCTTACAATGCAGTTTAAATAATTTATGTTTAATAATAGCTCAGATTATCCCAAGACTTACACATACATCTAAACAGCAAAACCTATCCCATTTACGCCAACAATATCCTGTCCCAAGGCAACCCCTAACCTTTACAACACACGCTCTCTGTATGACAAATGAATTCTAAAGGTTTACCAATTCATCAATGCAGATGTGTTTAGGAATGTCATTTTTTTTACTTCCAGCAGAGGAATAGCTAATTAATCCATGTTCTACATGGAGGTGTGTCATGTTTGTTGTTTATTTTTATTACTGAGTGGGGAAATACAGAAGCAGGCTGTTTTTGTTCTCCTTTGCTCCACAGCAACAACAGGGGAGGTGATTAATTTTAATACAGTGGGAGGAGATTTTGACCCTAAACAGGAAAGTCTTGTTGAGGTTCTGATTTATTTTTGGAAGGTGACAATGGCATTAATTATGCTGCGGCAGGTGTGGGTCCTAATTTTTCTTCACCGTATTCTTTGCTAGCTTTGCTTTCAAGATGTGACAACAGCACATTTACACCAGCAATGGAACGGTAAAATTTTGTCATTGTGGTCTGGAAGACTCATGGCATATTCTGGGTGGCTGTATGACTGTATCTCATCGTTTAAGAACATACAAGGTATACAGGCAATTCCTGTTATGACTTATGAACTTTGTATCTTATAAAAATAAATATGCTTGTGTAATTTTTGTGTTTCAATAAAAGTAGACTTTCTGAGCTTTCTTTTCTGAGCTTGTTGACTTTCTGCAATGTCCTTTGACTTGCCCTTATTTTCATAATAACAAGACAATGAACAGGTTAGTAAATGAGGGGTAAATTTAGCAATTGTTCAGTGAGAGATTGACAGTTAGCCTACACGACCTTAAAGCTGAAGGTAATTTTGATTGTTTTGTAACTTTTAAATGATCGTACAGATATCAGTAATTTTATTGGAATGTCTTAGAGAAATAATGACAGGGTTTACTGAACCCTGTAAGGAATGACCAGAATTGTAATTGAAATAACCATTTTAATAAATAAACAAATGGTCCAAACAAACCAATTAGCTAAATTTGGCAATTTTAATTTCTGACATTACAGAAAAAGGGCATTTGACTTTGTACGTGTTACAAAAAAGAGTTATGCAGAATTTTGTCCTGCTACAGTAAAATGTAGATTCAATTTTAGTTACTGCTTATACACACCAGTAAAAAATAGTTTTTCTACCAGCAGAATTCTCTGTCTCTCACTTTATATTAGGTGTCTTAAATACTCTGTACTTACCTAAGAAAAAACTGATGCATTGTACGTACTCTGCATTGTACTTACTACATATTTTTTGTTCTGAGTAGGTTTAGTGTTAGAGGTGGGTTTAGGGACCTGTTCAAAAGTTTAACTATGAAGAAACTTTGTACAGTTTAATTAAAGATGTACATAATTATTGTATATATTTTCCTTAGTTAAGTACATAGTTAAATATACCATGTAAAGAGGGTCCTCTGTTGAAAATATACAAATAAATGTATAAAATATTATCAATTAACCTTACAGAATTTGTTAGAAAACTTGTTTATAAAAGTTTTTCTGGTGAACTGCTTGAAATATATATCTTACAACAGGGAATTCATTTTCATCTGACAGGTAGGTAAAAAGAAAAACAAGGTGTGTCAAGGGTAGATATAAAACAGCCTTGACCAAGACGAGCAGACTGAATTTATACTGATATAATTGAGGTAACAGCGTGTGACATGAAATTTAGACCACATCATCCATGTTATATACAAGAACTCTCCAAGAATCATATAGCAATTGAAGAACCCAACACATTGTAAAATGGCTATTGATAAAATAGTTTTTTTGATAAACTTTGGTGGCATTAAAGTTTGGGACTTTGTAGCTTTCTCCATGTCTGAATATACATTAGGAATAATAATATATTAATAATAGTGGCAGTCCAAATGTTTGCTATTAGCCGTGTGAAAAGCATGTGTGTGTCTTTTTTTGACAGCACTTACCAAGGGATTTTAGTGTGATGTTCTTGTTCACAGACACTGGTCATAAATTATCACCTCAGTGTTCTGACATCTGACAGTGACAGACAAAAGGGAGTATGTGACTTCCCCATAGCTTTCCAAATGTGAACACTGGTAGCCACATTTTGTTTTCAAAGGATTTTAAGTATTAGTTTTCATCCTTACACGTTTTTAGCAGAAGCTGCATTCAGAGATCTCTTTGAAACATGAAGTCCGGACATTTGCAAATGCAAACTCTTTCCCCCACGATTTGTTGACTATAGTTTATGAGGATATAGTTTATCCTCCCCTCTTATGGAGTCTTAAACATCCTATTTATGTCCTCAGGAAACAGCCTTGAAGCCATTCTCTTATAATGAGATTAATGAGTGAATTGTTTGCAGTTTATTCACAAATGTTTCTTAAAGACCTGCGTTTTCTCCAGAGGCCTCTGTTATTGTGTAACCTGAGGAACTTAAAACAGTGCCATGAGAATCTTTTAAATTTTAAAAGTGGGTTACTATGGTTATTATGTTTGGGTGTAATAAATTATGGGATCTCCCTCATACAATACATTTTATACCAATCTGAATTTTCAGCATTCAGAAAGATGTTTTGTAAACTAACAAACCCATAAAACAAAGGTAGAGGAATCCAGAACACAATTAGTAAACACAGACAAAGGAGAAGAAGATTAAATTTGGTTGTATTTGCGCTAACGTGCTATGTTTTCTGCAATGTCCATTTCTGACCTAATGAGACTATTCTAACATCATCTTACACTTACATTACATTTAGGCATTTAGCAGACCAAAGTGCTTTACAAGGTGAGACAATGAAGGGATAAATCATAAGGAGTCAATAACATCAGCTATACACAGTTACAGTTACAAAAATTACAAAATTTCATTACTTGATAGAGACGATACATGTTGGGAGAAAGGGCTAAAGGTTATATATTTTTTTTAATTCATACTCATGTCAGGTATTGTATATATACAAGTATATGTAAGAGACAAAATGGAGTTTGGAAGATCATTTCACCAGTGAAGGATTGTGAAGATGAACCTGCGAGCAAGTGATTGTGTGCCCTTTGAAGAGCAACGTTCATTCACTGGATACCTACACCCATCCAGATATGTGTACGTTTTTTGAAGGTAAGTTGGTGCGGACCCAGTAGTAGTTTTGTATGCAAGGATTTCATCTCATGTCTATTTGTATATTTGTTTATTTGTTATTCAGTTATATCAATATGTGAAACTCCCTGTGTTTCCTAGTACTGCTGTCTTTTTCTTTTTAACAAACTTGTCCTTATTGTTGCTAGAGCTTGTAGAAATCTTGTTTTCTTTTTTCATGTTATGTCTTTTTGATCAGTTCACATGCAGTTTTATGTTGTTCTATAAAGTACAGCAACGTTTTAAGTTCATCTTCATAATAAAAGCTGAAAGCTAATTAGCTGAATAGTACAGAGCACTACCACCAAGTGTGCAGTAGTGAAATTTGTGTTGGAGCTAAACCCTGAAGATCTGTAGACCTCATTGGAGACCTCTGATCTAAGACAACATTGATATTTTAGTAAAACTGACAAATCCATTAAGTGCGTTAAGTTGTTATAGAGTAACATTTAACAATAAAATGTCCTGTATTCTTACGTTTTACTCTACATGTATTAAAGGAAAACTCCTCTCATAATTTATACACCCTCATGTCACCCCAGATGTTTGATTTTCTTTTCTTGGGCAAACAATAAAATTATCTTAAATAATATCCTGGCTCTTCACAGGTTTATATGCCACATTGATTAAGGTGGCATTTTGAAGCTCCAGAAAGCATATCAGTCTATCATTAAAGTAATTTAAATGACTCCAGTGAGTTAATATATGTCTATATAAGTAATATAAGTAAAATGATACTTTCTGAGGGAAAAACATTATTGTTTTGAGTGTAGTTAGCGATCAATATGTTACGTTTGAATGTAAACACCTATTTGAGTAAGTACACTCAACATGGTGGCACACCAGGTGCATGTAAATAGTTTTAAAACTTATTGGCTCTGTTGTGTCTCATGACTAGTAATCATATGCATTTTGATGAAATACACAGTAAGAAGACATGCAACAACCAACAGGATGCAGCGTTGTCAACATGCCACCATATCTGAATTTAGCGCTCTGATTTGTTTACTTGGATATGTGATATAATGATCACTAAATAAGCTAAAATATTATGGATGTGCTTTTTCTGCTGAAGAAAGAGAGTCATCATAAACATCTGGGATGACATGAGGATGAGTACATTATGGGAAAAATTTCATTCTAGGATGAAGTTTTCCTTTAAAACAGTGTAGAAGAACCTCTCTTCTACAGAAACACACATGAAACAATCTCTGTCTCTTCTGCAGGCCTACACACAGCACAATGCATGACAGCGAGTCTCATTATGGGGTAAATTAACACCCCATGTAGCCCTGATTACCCCACCTGGTGAGAGGACATACGGAGCAGAGCCCGGCTCCTGCTGGCCCGTCCTGTTCCTCCTCTCCTAAGTGTTGTCTCTTCATTCATCTGACAGTTCCCTCATTTCTCTATTACAAATTGCCGCCAGCTTCCCTCAGCATGCATCATGACGCGAGAAGCCAGCCTCAATACCACTGCTCGAGCCTGTTCATTTATTACAGAGTTTGTTTGCACTCTTATCTGCGGCCTTGCCTGGCCAGACCATCCATCACACACACATCTGCCTGCTGCCCGTCCAACCCCCAACACCCCAAAGCTGGCAATATCTCTCTCTCTCTCTCTCTTTGTCTTTCTGCATTACACAGCCATCTGTCTGCCTGCACAACTCACCTACTGAATTCTCAAGCTTTTGGTTTCCATTTCACCATTTTATGAAATCTAATGGTTTTTTGTTTCTTCTTGAGTGTGGTGTACAGTTTCTCAGACAGTATTTTTAGGTGTCCAAGCACTAATTCCTATATTTGTTAAGATTTTTATTACGGGTTCATGCACAAAATGCTGATTGTTAACTAATTTTCTTTTTTCATGTTTTGTGATTATCACATGTATGGGTACTCCTGTAGCTCAGTTGGTAGAGCATCTGTTAGCAGCACAAAGGTTGTGAGTTTGATTCCCAGAGGAGTACACGCACTTACCAGAAAAAATGTATAACTTGAATGTACTGTAAGTCACTTTGGATAAAGTTTCCTAAATGCATAAATGTTATTTAAAAACATTGTCAAGCAACTTCTTTCTTTAGATTCGTTGGCTCATGCTGAGTACTACAATACCAAGTTTGTCCTAGTCAATGCTACTTCCTATCCACTATTTTGAATTATGTTGCCAACCACTTTTTCAACTCTGGATATCCACAGAGATATCCACAAATATTTCATTTTGTGGCATTAATGGGTTTGATCCTGTAATTGCTGCTTGCAGCATATATATTTATATAATATTTATTTTTATTCATTTGCTCTTGCGTTTACGGCAGCTGTGTAGAATTGTGTGGTAAAACGTTTGGCACACAGATCTCAGAGCAGTCTGAAATGTTATTGTACCAAATTTAAAGCCTCCACCTCAAGCTCTGTAGCACCACCAGCAGTTCAAAATTTTACTTATTTTTATGCTCATAACTTTTGACAGGAAAGTCCTGTCAACAAAATTTTTTTCATCTGATTCTTTAGCTTATGACGATTTTAGTGCACTTATGTGGGACATAATTTTCCGAAATGAAAACTTTTCCACCTACTTAGATTTTTGTAAAAAACCTGTTTTCAAACTCCTACTACAGCATTTGTCCAATATTTGGCATGTAGCATCTACAGTGTTTGGTGTATTTACTCAGAACTAAGTACTTCTTATCACAGGCATGACCTGAGAGTGCAGGTATAATTTCGTCACAGTGCCAAATTTGTCCTACTACTAAATTTTGTCCTATTTTCCGCCAAATATATTATTGAAAACCTACTTTTTTTAACCCCTCCTACAGTTTTTGTCCAAATTGCATTAAACTTGGTATCTAGAATCTAGAGACATTCATGACAAAATGTGTCCTAAATGTATTGTTTCACTTCAGAAGACATTTATTTTTATTATCGTTTACTGCCATTATAAAGCTGGGATGAGCCAGTAAATTATTTAATATAACTCTGTTCAGCTGAAAGAAGAAAGTCATATACACCTAGAGTTTGAGAGTTAAATTTATGGGCTTAAGTTTTTTTTGGATGCGCTTTTCTTTTAAACCAATTTAGTACGTACAGTCACAGTATGCAATGCACATGCAGGGAAGGTTTCAACATTATATATTATATAATATAACCATAAATAATGTTTTGGAGTCTCAATCAACTAGCGGTGTATATTTAGGCAGTGCCTTTCTTCTTCTTTTGTAATGGCAGAATAAAATAGTTCATTACTGTCATCTAATGTTAAATCAGGGAGCATTTTGCAGCTGACCTGGATAAGAGTAGCTCATTTAATTGTTATCTTCTCTCACATATTCGAACTGACACAAAAGGAGTGATACAAACCTCTCATCCAATCAAATTAGTGGATAGCTTTTATACGTATAACAGTTTTAAACAGTAAATAAGATAAAATAAAATACAGGGACAGTATCTCACAATAAGCCACCATGAAAGTCTATAGTTTTAAATAAAACACATCAGTAATCTCATGCAGAGATTAAAAATCTCTACAAATGTATGCAATTATGAATGCTTGGCCATTACATAAGATACAAAGTAGAAAAGAACAAAGTCTTTAATATTGAGTCCTTAAACTTGTGTTTTACCATCAAAATTATGGTTAAGAAAAACTGATGGAGCATCTAATCTAATCACAAAGACAGACAGTGGGGTATAATCTGTAGCCGTGCTGATTTCCAGTCCTGTCACTGGAGTCAAAGCCTAGTTCCACTCGGATCCTTAAAGGCCAGTTGCCAATGGATGAAGGATCTTCCTTCCAATTCACTTGTTATTGTGCTGTCCAGGTGACAAGTATACCCTATAGAGTATTTATTTCAGGAATGTTTTCTTCCATTTTTCTGTCATGATGAATGTTACTTTTATAAATCCATTGGTGAGGCTTTTAAACCATAAACAATATTTCTTGGGGCTGAACATTCCTTGTGCAGCACTCTTGAGGAACCTTGAGATTTCCTGGCCATGATTTAATAGCTCATAATTCTTAAGAGGCAATCCTTCTTCTTTCTTCCCTTCCTCTTACAGCCACTATACCAGCCCCTCAGCCCAATAGATGGCCTGCAAACTGAGGGCAGTGGAGAAAAATATTACCCACAATTCCTTATTATTGTTTTACCCAAGACCACTTAAACAGCTAATCTTAACGACAACTTGGAGACAACTTTAGGTAAGACATTGGTAGATTGATTCAAGACGGTCCTCCTCCAAAAACGACTCAATAGGTTATTTTGCAAGCACCTTGTTAAGACCTACAGTTGAGCTTTAAAGTTAAGCGCCCTCTAGCTGGCAAAAAAATGACAATGTTGAGGCATGTGTTATTGTGAAATGATGACCGTCATTACAAATCAAAATGTGGATTTGTTTAAACACAATGTTTAGACTTTACACAGCCCCATACTCTCTTTTATCCTGTTTCCAATTTCCCAAATTAAAATGTACATTGATGCACAGCAGATGCTTTAGAATGTGATTTACAGTTCATTTAAGGTATGAACATTTTATCAGTACAGTGTTCCCTGAGATTGAACCCATAATCTTGAGCTGCTTTACCACAATCCTCCAACAATCAAGTTACACCTACCATAAAAGTAATCCATATGACTCCAGTAAGACATTATACATTTGTGAAAGAAAAAGATTAATATTTTGAGATAACATGCAAACAAACAGATCCGAGTACTAAATTCAAATATGAAGGCAGGTCAGTGAATTAAAAAGTCATTGGTTCTTGTGTGTATGATGACGGAACACTTAACCAGTCATGACACATGCAAGAATCAAGACACCATATCTGAATGTAGTGCTCTGACCTGTGTGTTTACACAGATACATTATTGATCATTTAATAAGCTGAAAATAGTTTTCTTTCACAAATGTATCATATCACTTTAGAATATATTTAGAGCCATATGGATTGCTTTTACAATAGATGGATACAATTTTTGGAAACTTCAGTTGTCATTACACAGCTGAGAAGAGCCAGGATATAATGTAATATAACTCGTTTTGTTCGGACAGAAGAACGTTATTTAACCCTTAGATGGTTTGAGGTTGAATAAATTATGGGGTCATTTTAACTTCTCATTGAACACAAAGCAACAGTTTCAGGACAGCAGCACCAGGCCAGTGTTTTAGAATGTTTCGAGCTGAAGACTCCATAACTCAGCCCAATACTAAGCTTATTGCTCACAAGGTGTTATATTATTGAATTTAAATGAAAGTTTCTGTAGTGTCTCCTGCTGTTGGCAAGGGTGCTAATTTAGTAAAAACTACTATGGGTCATATTTCAGGGAAGTGACAAATGACATATACGACCATATGGGTTGGAGAACAAGTTGGAGAGACTAACTTTATATGATCTAAATAACTTTAGAGTAACCTTATAAACACATATCTCACCTTCAAACACACTGTTAGCAGTTACCATACTCCCCAACAGAAAAAAAGATGCAGTGCTCCAGTTTACCTTCTTAATCTATGCCCTAAAAGTATGTACTGTTTTTGTTAAAGGATATAGTTTAAAAGTTTATGCATTTTAGTGCATAGCAAAAGAGTGTGCAAGTACTGGAACATATTAACACACAACAGAAGTAATCTACAACATTATGATCCTTAAGAATCACACAAGTTAAAATACAACTCCTCCTTGGATTTATTCAATCATTATTTCTTATGTTATATTAACTATATGGTTCAATTTATTAATTCCATTAGGAACCCCTTATTTAGTTTAGTAATTCTGTGTAGCATCACTACACCTTTCCCTCTTGCAATAAGTTGTGGGTAATACCAGATCCACGTACACCCTAGAGTGTACGTGGATCTGCACTTTGAATTTTCACTGGAAATAGTAGAACATCCAGGGACTTAAGGATACTCATTTGAACTTACGATTTGGGACATACCAATTCTAATTTCAAATACTGTTTAGGATGGAAAGTATGTAAATTGGGACATGAAACATAAATATTTACATACATACAGATGCAATCAAGAAAGACCATTTTAGCTTAGTTTAAATTGACAATAAATACACTGTGGTGGGTGACAAAAATCATTAGGCTGATATCGCTAATTGTGTTTTCTTTCTCTTTGTGCATAATCCTAAGCCCCTCACTGCAGTCTTCATTAATAATGCATTAATTAATTAAAGCTTCCGTAGGATTTCTACACATTGAACCAGCAAGATAAAAAACATCCTATTTTTCACTTGTTGGTCCATCTCAGCCTGCAAATCTTCTGTTATTTCCTCTTTCCGTTGTATTTGTATGGTTTCTATGTTTTGTCCATATCATGATTAATTTCACAATACATCAAGCTTATTGATTTTTACCATAAATGTTGTTTAATTGTTTTAAGGTGCTAATTACCTCCAGCAGGGAAATGCAAATTGTATTGTAACTTGTCTGGGTGTTCTCCAATGAAAACAGCCCCAAGAGGAAAGGGTTATTATATAATTAAAGCTGCAATTCTTAACTTTTGCCTTTCTGTTATCTCTGTATGACACAAGGACATGAATTTTTTCTCTTATTAATCTTTTTATTTTGCCAGCAAAGATGTTACATGTCACATTACCATATAAAGAAAAAGGCATTCTAGATAAACATATTTTAAATTTCTACTGAGGTAAATGTTTTTAGAAAATGAACATGTTGCAACAAATGTTTCCTTGACTTGGGTAAAAACTTTTTTTTTTTTGAAAAAAAAAGGTTTGATTGCTTGAGTGCTCCATGTCTTAAAAGGCTTTTCACACCACAATTTACCCTGGATGATCTTCTTTACAAACCTAATTTTTAACCCCAGGTAAAGCATTTCACACTGGTAATTTGTATAACCACTTTTAACCCTGGGTTATGAAACATTCATCTGAATCAGTTCACACAAGTGGGTAGTGTTAACTACATAAAAGTTAGATAATGTGAAACAATGCAGTGAATGGAACAGCTAGTTTAGCAACAGACAGCCAGTCATAAATTGCCTCACTGCATAAAATATTCCTAGTGTCCAAAAGTTAACTGGACAAAGCAAGAAAAAGTAAGAAAAGAAACAGACTTATTAAAGGTAGGGTAGGCAGTTTTGGAGAGGCTAGCAATAGCAATCTAGTTTTAAAAGCTTAACATCCCATCTTCCTTTCCCTCCACTCCCCAAAGCCACAATTCCTCCAAAACATGAACACATACATAGTTTGACAAGAATGCAGAAACTAATCAGGGACACAGATACAATCAAGGTGAAGTCACAGGGAAAGGAAACAAGAAACAAAATTACAACAGGAAGACACAAACTACAGACTAACAGATAACACATAAACACATGATCAGACAAACGTGACAGAACTGTCTCCCCAATCTGCCTTCCGAGCAGAGTGTCTAGGGAAGCCCAGGGAAGTAAGGAAAGAGACAACTGGATATAAGACCTCCTAAGACCACCAGGACCATCAGACTTGGGACCACCAGACATGGGATCCCCATCAGACATAAGACCTCTGGGACCATTGGACTTGGAACTACCAGGATGGGCATTTTTGTGGCTGGAGCCTCATGTGTGGCAATCTTTCACCCCCTCCGTCTGGAACCGTAGTTGGTCAGTTCAGTTGGTCAAAAAGGCTGGATTTAGATGCAGTAGTGATGTTTTAATAATGTAATAGATGCATCAAAGAACACTGGAGAACAACAGGGAAATCAAACAAGAAGCATCCAACATAAAACAGGTTTCTCTTTAAATCATTTGGTTATGTTGTGTGCATTTGTTTTGACAGCTCGCCATGTGCTTTGGTGTGTCTGCCCCGTCCCTCTTGTTACCCGGTTAGTTCATTTCATTACTTCTATTCCCCACACCTGTTCCCTGTTACATTAAGCAGATAATTATCTCCCCCATATTCCTTGTGTGTTTGCTGTTATGTGTCAAACCATTGTGTGCGCTGCCAGTAAGAAGCTCTCTAGTAAAGTCTAGTCTAGTCTAGTCAAGACTTCAGAGCCAGTTAGTTGCTGCTTTCTTTTGTTTTTTGTTTTCTCTTTTCGGTCCAGCTTTGACCCTGCCTCATTGCCCCTGCTCCGCCACCTGGGTTTTTCACTGCTGCCCCAGCATCCAGCCACATTCCTGCTGCCCTGAATTATTTCCCACACTGTTTCTGAGTTCTTGTCTTGCCTGTTGAATATCTAGTTTATTTTTGTTGAGAAATTCACTGTGGTAATAAACTTACAAGACATAAGATTTTTATATAAGTATCTAAAACCATTTGGACAGTGATATATATTTTGTTCAGTTGTGTACTTACATTATCACAGATGTTTCCAAGTATTTGTAAATTCAGAGAAATTCATAATTTTAAATAGAGTCCAGTCCCATGTCACTTCTTACCTGTCAATGATGTAATTATATGTGTTACCCCAGACTTCCACTTGTGCTGCTGTAGAAACCATGGCAACACACATGGACAAATCCAAATATAGTGGTTGTACAGCATGCTACTCTGTTGTTGTTTTTGCTCAATATGGATCATGATTATTCATTGTCTTTATAGCAGGTTCTGTGTATTATGTGTTTAATGCTAATTTAACTAAAAAGTTATTGTTGCAGTGTTGTACTTTGGTAACTAATGCTGTTCATCAAGTCCGGTGAACAATGGCAGTGTAATTAAATACAGTATGTGGTATGGTATTATTGCAAATTCCTTATATATATATATATATTATACTTGTGTTCTATAAAATTTTATCTTCTTTCAAAGGGCCATCTCCATGTAAGCTGGAATGGCATATCTTGCTTAATGATACCTGTCACCTATTATGTTAATTGACTAAATGTCGCATAGACTCAAACAAGGTACATACCATTTTGATAGGCTGTCTGAATTCATAGCCTTCTCATAAACCACTTGAATGTGTATGAGCCTTCGCATGCAATGACAGATATTTCTGATGCATGACCATTTTTTTTAAATGGTCAAATGTGTTGTAGTTATTATCAGTTCATTCAACTTTATATTCATAAACCGATAACAATCTTAGTATCACTAATTAGTTTTACTAATATATATTTTATAATGAACATTAAAATTAGTAATAATGTATTCTTTAGTCTAGGTGTTATACATATTTCATAATTTTTCTGGGGTTTTTTCATTATATGTAAAGCTGTTTTGAAACATTAAACATTAAAAAAGCGCTATATAAACAAATTTTAATTGAATTAATAATTTAGCATTAAACTACGTTCCTTCGACTAATTCAATTAGAATGACACAAAATAATGTGATAAAGCATACAGGTAATAAAAATGTCATCCATTATCTCATCCATGAACATGATTCATGAATTCCTTGTGACTGACTTCTGTTTCTGGATAGTGAAGACAACATTTCCAATTGTTCCAAGCGCCTTCACAGCGTCATCAAGCTTTGCCTTTATTGAAAGCTTCATTATTGTTTTGATAATGTGACCTCACCTAACGGTGAAAATGACATGTTTTGGGGCTTAAGAGGCTCCACACTGAGCTTCATCTTCATGTTTTTATTTGAGCTCCATGAGATGACACATATTACACCTAACAACATTCTGTTGCTGTTCACAGTTGATCAGGGACTATTTTTTACAGTGGAAGGAAGGCTTTTAGTGATTTTACTACATTAAAGTTGCATTCACACATATATTTTGGTATTTGTATACTTTAGTATTTGTATTGTGTAGTATCCACTTCATGTCGTGCTTAATAAATATGCAAACAGAGTGACTAGATATCCCAGTGTTCGAGTTCCAGCTATTTCTGTTACGTTCTTTTGTGATATTTTTGGACTGGTTCCATAGTATTACCATAGTATTACTACCTGAAGCTACTGTATGACTGTACAGTTGTACTGCCCTAGTGTTACTTTGTCTTTGACAGTGTGCACCTTACATCAACTTTTTTTTTATAACTTATCTTACCATTTTTAATTTAATTACATCCTTAAATTAAAATTCATTCTGCTTAACATCCAAGACGGTAAAGTAAACATTATAACACATTCTTATAAACCATTTACAGAACAAACCATTTAGAGGAGAAAAACATATGGCTTCAATATTTACACCCATATAGAATAAAAACATTTATAAGATTTTTTAAGGCTGTGTTTCTCAACCATGGGGTTTCAACAAACTTGAAGTGGACCTCAAGATGACCTAAAACTATTTAAAGCTTGTTTTGTCTTATTTTAAATAGTCTAAAACAACTAAAAGTATACATGTGTCTTAATGTTTGATTATTTTTTATAACAAATATATACCCTCATAGTTATGCCAAGCTGTAGAATATTTAATTGGGTAGAAATCGTGAGTGGGAAATCTTTAAATGTTGTTGTGAACCATGGTGTGGGCTTGTACCTAAGATGAAATGATAATGATGACACTTCCAAAATTAATCAATTCAAACCATTTCAAAACAATAGTTGGGAAAAACATTGTGTTAACACAACCAAAGACCATGGCCTTAAAGCTAACAAACTTGGATTAAAACCACAAAACTCTATTTGATATAGGGTCATCTCTAAAACACAACAATAACAAAAGTTATTGGCTCAGACACATAGGGCATTGTTACTACAACAAAATCTTGTGAAGCTGTGCGACCCTCTTCTCATGGCACCATAAACCTGCGTGTTAAACACTCGTCTCTTACCATCTTTTCTCTCTCTCACTCTATCAACCCCTCTAATGAACTGAAAGGTCAAAGCACTAATAAAACTATTAGCAGAAATGAAACTCCCCAATGTGTTAATGCAATTTTAATTCCTGTTAGCAAATTTCATCCCCCAGCAGTTTGCCTCACACTAATGAGAAATAAAATACCGTGTGCGCAAAGGGGAAAGAGATTTCAAGCTGTGGTTGTGAGGAGGACAGTCAGATAACTCTCCTGCCGATGCACTGCTATGCCGCATGGAGTGTTATTCACGGGCTGAGGCCTGGTTCCAGCCTCCTGATTCTGTCAGGTTAATTAAAGAGCAAATCTCCATCTGTTCTCATTCAGCCCATCTCTCCTTCTCAGACATCCACCAATATCTCTCCTGTTTTGTATCTGCTCTCACCTTCTCATTTTAAGGTGATTCAGAAAGTAAGGCTTTTTTGGATGTCACGTTTCATAACACCAATGAGAACGTTCTTTGTTCTACCAGTTGTAAAGCATGTGTGTCAAAGTGCTCCAGTCTAGACTCACTTTCTTCGGACAGGAGAGAGTCTGTGCGCACTCCCTAAGATCTTGGGGCTTGTATGTTGATCTTGCAGAAAGGGATGAGGGGGCTTATCTCTTTCCCTCTTTCTTTCACCAGATCAATGTATCCTTGAGTCCTCAAGAGGACATCACCTCTATTGCTATGGATTTTGGGACACACTCCTCATGTGACAACAAAGAATATGGGCAGCTACTCAAGGTAGTGACTCGTGTTGAGGCCAGGCTTCAGTTAGACTGGCCAAAGTAGCAAGAGGCGTCCAAGCACTCCAAGCTAGACAACAGATGTATGCTGGGTATCCAAGGGGAGCAGTCTCAGTGTCTGTCTTTCTCCTTTCTTCAGGATCTAAATCCACGCCTCCCCTTTGAGCCCTCAAAGTCAATTTATTTGACTATCGTAGGTGCAAGGGCACAGGGATATATAATGATGCCCCAGGTGGATAAGATGTACACAGATAGCTCTCCCCTGGTAGCGCATCATCCATCAAAAAGCTGACGCTTCCCACTAAGCCATGCAAAACAACATACATGCTGGTGTGGAAGGCTTTTCAGGCAACAGGTCAGGCCAGTGCTGCCCTGCACACCATGGCAGTCTGAGTGATTTGAGCCCTGGACGGGAGATTAATAAGGAGGAATTTTCATGCCACAGACCTCTCCCTTTGTGTGGCCAAGCAAACGGCTCATGCCATCAGCCGTTCTATGGCCGCTATGGTCGCCACAGAGAGGCCTTTGTGACCTGTGCCCATTGTTAACTTAATAGGCATCAGGGATAGGAACGAGGTGTTCTGCTCTCTCCCCTATTCACAATTCTGTTAACACAGTGACCAGTAGGTTCAGGGAGGCCAAAAGGCATGCTGAGGTCTTTGATAGGTATCTTCCTCACCATGCTCAAGGGGCAGGGCTGTCGGCCACCCACCCCCAGGTAGGTCCTGTGCCAGAAACATAGTGTGGCAAGTCATGCTCCCCTCATAGAACATGGGAAGTGGCCTGCCACACCCAGCCTTCCAAGAAGAAGTCGGACCTGAGGTCCATTATTGCAGCTATAAAGAAGTCCAGCTCATCCAGGACTGTCATGGCGTGCTCCCCGGGGAGGGGCACAAAATATCTCAACAATTAAGACCTCTTTCCCAGCACCTATGGGTTATCGCTGTGCACACTCTGTCGCTATCTGTGCAGGGGGCAAAAATTTCCAGCAAAATGTTACATGTTCAGTGGCTCCCTGCCACACCTCTGGACGCTAAACATCTAATGCCCTCCCAGCACAACAAAGTGTCAAAGTTAATGCACCTTTCAGAGTATCTAGCAGTGTGGAAACTACTGCTAAATGTCCTAAAGACTGTAGAAAAGGGTTACAGAATTCAGTGTGCACACTGTGCTCCATGTGTCAATGGTGTGGTTTCTACTACCGTAAGACTGGAGCAGGCACACCTCTTGACACAAGAGCTGCAGACTCTTCCGGACAAAGGGGTTATAAACCATGTTCCCCTTTCAGGAAGTTGGGTTAGAGTCAAGCTATAATAGCCGATACTTTCTAGTTGTCAAGAACTAGAAACTGGTTTTAAAATGTGTTAGCATTATCTTAAAATAAGTATCATCCGGAGCAGAGGAGCTGCAAGACACTGCAAGGCCAAGCCAGAGAGCTGGGCAGAGCCAGTGGAGACAAGGGAACTGCGGAACTGGGCGGGACCAGCAGAGATGAGGGAGCCACAAAGATGAACAGGACCAGTGGAGATAAGGGACTGTGAAGCGGGAACAGCAGCTCAGGAGGACCCACTCCACAAACTCAGCTCTCATGTCTCTCGAGGACTTAAGGACTTTGGTTACTAGCAGTTGAACTGCTAGTAAATCCATTATGCTGTCAGTTCTTCTGTTACAGTACATGGCAGAAATCCAATGAAACAGGAAGAAAATATTAAAAGTATATTTTTAATAAACAAAACTCAGAACCGCAAGAGAACTCAGAAACACCATGACCAAAAAGGACTGACAAAGAACTGAACAAAACGAGGGAGAATACACAGGAGAAAGGGAGTAAACTAAATAAGACACAGGTGAGGGTAATCAGGAACCAAAGCAACAAAGGAGGGGCTAAAAAACACTAATGAGATAATTAACTCAAATAAGAACTAATGATGACTTAAACAGAACACCAAAAACAAGGGAACACAAGAGACAATTAACAGAAACTGTGACAAATACACAAGTTTCTCAGTATTACCTTTGAGACTGATATGGTTAAACAAATGTTAAACAATTGTACTGGCTCTGAATTCAATTATTGCCACAGTGTTTAAGGAGGTTGATGCCATGCTCTGAGCCACCAGAACCTACACCATGCTCACAGTTCCAATGCCACATGCATCGCCTTCCTGGCCCCACTGCCACGTGCAGCACCTCCCTTGCATTTCCTGGCACGCTCACTTCTGCTCCAGTACCATGGTCACCTGCCCATGTTATGCCTCTTAGCCCTGTTCCCATGGTCCTAGCCCACCCACTCAACCCAAGGCACCTGTGTCACATTCTGATTGGTTTGTTTTCTGATTATGTCCAGGTGTTTCCTGTTTCCCCTGATTAGTCTTTATATTTAAGCCCTCATGTATTCTTTGACCTCTGTCTAACTTTTTTTTGTGTCAGTTTGCTGTTGGTGAGTTGTAAGGCAAGGCAAGGTAAGGTAAGGTAAGGCTTACCTTGTTCATGCTTATTTAGTTTAATAAACTGCACATTCTTTGGTTCTTTCAGCTCGACTTCAGTGGAGTATGGATACAATATATTGTATCTCTGAGAGACACTCTCTCTAGTTGAGATAAAACCAATTAAAGCCTCAGACTATGGGGGGAGAAACAGCTGTAATAAAAACATAAGATCTATAGGAGGGGCAGACACACTCTATTATCAAACTCTGCCTTTTAATCAATAAAAAGATAAAAGATATTTTAATCAAAGGCATATTTCCTTGTTTGTGTAATGCCTTTCCAGTACACATGGAATCTTTGAGCAAGTGAGAGTGATGCATAATGCACTCCCAGAGAGCAACTCATCCATGGAAATTGCCAAAGCAGATAGTCAGCAGAAACATAGACTCGCCAAGTGCTTGAAGCTAAAGCGTGCGCCTGCCGCTAAATTAGATTAGGACATTTATATTAAAGAAAATTGCATCCTGTAAACTCAAATAATATTCCTTCTTTTTTAGACACACACACACACACGATAAAACACATTACTTAAACACACACGTACACACGTAAACACATCACCACCGCTGGCTATTAGGGCAAATAGCACAGGCTATTTGTCCAACACGCTAACATCCGCTGGCATTGATGTTAGTGGTGAAATAACATTAGCGCAGTAACTGGATCCACACTCTCACAGACCAATTCAAGGGATTTCAGGTTAATGAGCTGGATCCTGAGGTGGATCGAGTTCCAGTCTACCGGGTTAAACGGCTCTTGACATAGGCTGAGGAGACGGACTGAGCCCGGGAGACTAGCCTAGCGCCACTTACTTCACCACCACTAGCTTTGTTGTGGCGAGAGTGATTGTTTAAATGCGTGCATTAACTGAAATTCATCTCCCATATAATCGGTGAAGTAGACTGCTCACCGTCAGAGGTATATATGCAGCAGGTGTTTAGAAGGACCATATCAGATTAGAAACAAACACTTGGCCAGGCTGATGAAAGCTTGCTGAAATTACATTGAGGTATACCTAAAAGCAAGGCCATCATAACAATAGGCTATTGCAACTGGCCTGCTTAAAAGCATTGTTTCCTATCATGGAAGACATAATTTATATAATCATGTTTTTATCTAGTTATTTTTTCATAACATTATTTCCATCCTGAATTTGACTCAATCATCAATTAAAATGTTAAAATGCTTTTGTTCAAAGGCAGACTCCTTTTTTACTTATTTCCCCACTATTAATAAAGTACCTATCGATGGTATGGTATGATCAGTATCATCATTGAAGCAAGTCAGTCATTTGTGTATAATAAGAAATGTGTTTTTTTAAAGTAAATAAAGTCAATTTGATTTTATTTTGACTTTAAGTGTAGTGAGTAAGTGAATAACTAGTATGCATACCATTGTGAAAATACATATGCATATATATTTTGGAGTGTACATGTTTGTTGTGTTAACGTTGTAAAGCAAAATTTGCATTTCACTCGCATGCAGCAATAAAGAGGGAAAAGAGAGAAAATGAGGGGGAAACACAGCTATTGTAATAGTGATTCATGCTTTTCGTCAACCCTTTTGACAGCCAAGGTTCGATTCTCTGCTCACTGCTCTGTAACGCAATCACCTCCAACATTATCATAACAGCATGTTCGTGGTGTTTGGGTTCTGACATATTGATCTGCCTGCCATTGAGCAGACATAATAGATTGAGCTCCCAGAGCCAACAGTAAAAAACAAGTGCTCCAAAAAGTGAGAATACAGGAAAGCTCCTATAGTGGAAACAGTAAAAGGCCCTGTCAAGAGGGAAGCCTTTGATAATTCTTTGATTTATGCTTTGATAAAACTTCAGTAAATGACAAAAAGACATTTTGTTAAAAGGGTTGTCTCCATGAAAGGTCTCACTTATGCAGCCTTCAAGTTAAGAAATATTGTAATTAGGGGTACCATGCACATAAACGACCAAGCAAAGTCATTTTTTTCCCAGTGGGAAACTCAGTGATTCCTAGTTGTAGATGGTGGTGATGTTTTTGCACATCTTCAGTATTTTTTAAAGCTTTGCTATATTTTAATAATATTAATTGGTTATATACAGCAAAACCTATAGTTCAGTAATGTAAAGCTATTGACACTCTTCTCAGCTTACTTTATGCAAATGAATAAATGGCTTGTTAGGTTCCATGCATACATAAATCATGACGCAGGTGTATTCATTTATGCATATCCACTAGTCCTTTAAGTTTAAATCTCAAGCTTCAAAAAATTGACCTAAAACAAGACATCAAGACTCAGCAAGCCGAACAATGGTGACTCTTTAATGATTTAAAGAGTCCCTGTCATGTGCTTATCTGGGCTTCACTGGAATCCTTCTTATCCAAAAGCTGTGCCCTAGACGCGAACCCAGGAGGCAGCATTCAGGGTGCAGAGCCAGCCTGAGCTGCATTTGGCACTAACAACAGAGAAAGCAGCAGCCAGCAGAGGTGACGGGCCACATTGTTCTGTAAGCCACCTGACAGGAAGTGATTTAACACCGGAGTGGTTCGAGGAGTCGGGGTCAGGAGAGGAGTTCCACAGGCTGAGTCTCCAGCTCTCCAACCATAAGATCGTAGTATGAATCATTTGTGACCCAGACCTGACCTGGGCCTAGTAGCCCCTATATCCCTCTCCACCGACATGCACATGACGAATCTGGTGTTTATTTACTTGGGGAAAAAAGGGAAGAGAGCAGCGAGGTGGAAGAGAAAAAGTCCTGAAAATCAATACAGGAGTTACAGAGGCATGGCCCCACAATCCAAGGTTTTAGGGAGGGGCCAAGTGCTCTTCTAGTGCACTTCAAAAGCTTTATATAAATTTTAGATTCAGATCTAAAAAAAAGTTTAGATTCTAATTAAGGATATTATTTAATAAAAAAATTAAAACACTGGTATTAAAATCCCAAATGAGCATATTTCAGTTGTTTCTGCTTAACAGCAATTAGTTCTAAAACACATTTTCACATCTCCATCTGTGTTTTAAATCTTTTCAGGCCAACCACTGTTTACAGTTAGCTGTTAGTTCTGTAGTGTTTGGGGTGTAAAGATTCCAGACTAGAATTTAAGAGCCAGTCCTTGCTAATCATCTTCACTGTTTTTAAACATGTTACAGAGAGCATACAGAGTACACCGTATATAGAGAGAAGGAGAGAAACTGAGAGAAAAGTTTCCAGTAACCATCTACATTGGTTAAATCTGTGATTACTGGATTAATAGTATTATTATGTACATATATATGTATAGAAATGTTCAAATATATACATGATTTACTTATAAATCATTGCATTTTGACCAAACAAGTCTTTAACGTTAAACTGGATTTATATCAGCACAGATGGATATATTTTTGGTTGGGCAGAACGTCTAGTCGTTAAGTCATACTGAATTGACTGAAAAAATTATATTACAAGTTTAAGACACAAAAAAGGACACAAGGGTGTTATTGATTGTTATTGGAAGTTTTTGATGGACAGCACAGAAATAATCCACAGAAGTCCTGCACTGCCCATCTGAAATCAACAGATCAACACATCAGACATCCTCAGACTAACAGTGACAGAAACATACCTATCTGTGGAAGACAAAAGAGTGGCCATCAAAGCTCCCGTCATACTTTCATCACCCTGCTGTCACACGTCCAAAATTGTGGCAAAGGGAAGTGTAAAGTGGTGTAAAATAGAAAGTAATCCTAAACTATTTTCTGCTCAGGAGAGCTATGCAGCCCTCACCACCCGGCCCGCTCTCTTCTGCCTCCCCCGGCCTCAACAAGACAAATGGGCATGAGTCGATGACAGAGCGCCCGGCCCACAAATCACCCTGCACTGGCCCGTCCAGTGCTCCCCCCTGCTGGCCCGCTCCATTACTCATCAGAATGCAGGGAGCAGCAGCCCGCTGCTGTAATTAGACAAGGACAAATAGCCGGCTGTGGACACGATGGCCCCGTCCACTAAAAACAGGGCCCCTTTCCATGTAAGTTGGTGGGTTGAGGGGTCAGACTTCCAAGGATCAGGGATGAGGATGAGTCTGGGAGGATCCGGGTCTTGCCCTGAGCATGCCCTGCAACATGATGTGCCCAACCACAGCCAGACCTGAGAACTGAGCCTGATCCAATTGGACCCCAAACCTCTGTTGAGTTTGAAGTGGCAGATATGACAGGCTAAGGGTTCAGTGGTTTCTTAGATAAACCAGTACACCTGTCAAAACAACAGTTAGTGTGCAACTGTCATTGCATTGTTTTGCTTTGTTGTTAATTTAGGATTGTGGGGTGACCTTGAGTTTAGATTAGGATAATTTTCCATTCTGTGGCCATAAATAGACATTCAACTCTCCTTGCCATGCAGTACTAATTTAACAAGCAACAATTACAACTATTAAAGGACAAAACACAGATGCTTTAAGTAAAAATGCAGCATGGCAATTAAGTAAAATCAAGTACAGCGTCTCACACCTTTTGCATTTTATATCCTCATTCACCTCAGGTAAATTAATCAAGTTAATACGTTAATGTAAAAATAAAAGTTTAAATATGTTTCTTCAAATCAAAGCCACTGAAGCCTTCTTTTGAAAATTACAACACAACTCCTGAACCCCAGGAGTTCAGAAGGCACTGAGGGCCCACAAATATTTTTTAAATATTTATTTAATTTGCATTGTGTAAATAAACACTATATCAGCTTTACTTTTGTAGGGGCCACAGCAGGTCTCTCACCTGACAATCAGAGGCCCTATTGGCCCAGTGAGCAAACCATCTGCAGATATCTGAATCATGACTGCTGACAGAGTAGGGAACTTTGTGCCATATTGAAAGACCCCCTTGTGTCCATGCGTGACGTGGTTTATATTTGTTAATATAATCACCTTATAGCTCAAGGGGCAGTCTGAATAATATTATTTTGGACACTTTACAAAATGTAAACAATCTGATGTAAACAAGCTCAGTTTCTCTTTACACTTTTAAAAACACATTATTTCTGACTGAACTTCACTTTTATTAAATAAAATAAAGAAAAAAATTATTATGTAATAAATATGTTTATGAAAGCACAGCAAAAGCAGTGAAATATTTTTGAACACATTAGGCAAAACATACAGAATTGGCAAATACTAGCTGACCAGCAGGAGCAAGAGGAAGTAGGCAAGGGCCAAGCAGTAAACAAAATATAAATTGCTATTTCTATGAAAAAAGCCTGAGCTAAATACACAGAGGAGAGGTTAGTTCAGATTGCTCTGAGCAGCTCAACTCAATATGTGACTTTTGGGATGAGGGTCTGTGCTGAGAGAAAGTGACCACCAAACCCAGCAGCAGGCCTGAGCAAACATTATTGATCCCACCTTAATATCCTAATTATTTTCCTATTGGATTTCTGATCTCATAATTATTATCAGGACACATTACCAGAAACCCAAAACCCAAGCAGGTTTTTTGCCAGGGTAAACATTTTTAGTAAAACTAAAAAAACTGTGGAATGAAGCTGTATAGTCAATTTCCCGGCCCAGCTGGTGGACTCGACCCCCTCACGTCACCCCACTCACCCGCATATCCTTTTTGCAAACACAGAACTCTTGGAAAGCATATACTGCACAACAGTTGTGCTTATAGAAATGTAAAATGCTGTTTATTGTGCTGACGGCTTTGTTAATGTGGTTGTTTAGCATTGCACATTTTCTGCTTGATTTGATCCTGTGTGGGATTATCAAACAAGTTTGCTTGCTCTGTATTGTTAACTTTTATTGGGGAAACTCAGGGAGGGGCAACTGAAAGAAGCCAGAACATGCATCTAGAACCATATAGACATCTTGTTCTTGTGGTTCTCTTACCGTGATTGAACAAATGTACATGTGCAATTAAAAATATACAAATAAATTAAACAAAACTGATAGACTGAACTGCTGTGGTGTCTGAGGAACAAGGACATAATCAGTTTTTCTCAGAAACTCGCTGAGTCATTTCAGAATAGTCCTGTAACAGGAAATAATTTACTCAAAGCCTAACAACTTTTTAACATCTCATTTTCACTCATCATATTTCCTACAAATATGGTGACTAGAAAGAACTGTCTTGTTTTCAAGTTGTTATTATGTGTAAAACCAAGCAACTTCCTCTAATCTGAATCAGGAGGCTAATCTGCAGCCTAGGTTAATTTTACACTGTATATCATTTTAAAATTAGATAATTAAGCCTGTCAAAGCTTGTCAAGCTGGTCTTCCAGCTAGCTAAAAAAGTGGTCAAAACCCCTCTAAAGTTCTCTTAGCTGTTTTTTTAGCAGGGAACTCTGATCTATTTGTAGTACTTAGTACCAAATTTTTATTTACAAATAACATGATTCAGTAAATAACCTGAGACATGGCAACACCAAAACGATATGTGACAAGCTAAACTCCATCAGCCAGAGATTTCTTCCCATTCTCTACACTGACACATGCTAAATGGGAACCTTTCTCTGTTCCCTGACCTCATTGTAGTGCCTGTTTTACATCTCCTGATTTAACTCTCTACTTGAAACAAGCCACAACAGTCATAAAGCATGTTGAGAATTTACCAGCAGAGCGAGATGCTGAATGAAACCATTAAATCACTGCATAAAGCACTTAAGTAATGAAGGAGTACAGCAGTATAACAGCTGTCTAACTGCAGGGACCCTGCATGCTCCTCTTTATACCCCAGCATTCATTTTATTCTGCTTTAGGTTGAATTATGGTTACCTAGCTGGTGAACCAGTAAAACCTTATAATACTGGTCAACACAATAGGGTCTTTCCTGACATTATTCCAACATATGTTGGTGACCAGATGCCGTTTTTGTTTTTACCAAGGGCTACATTACCATCTATGGACTTAAGATTATAACTTTACTTTCAAATTTATCAAGTGCACAGACATTGCATCTGATGACAATCTGTACATTGAAATTCTTGGTGTGAGGCTCAGGCATTCTACAGCAAGTAATTAAAAAGAAGAAAACCCAGGGCAATACCTAAATCCTACTGACAGCCCGAGGCAAATAAGCCTATTCACATGTCTTTACAATGTTCTAATGCTGGGATATGGCTTATTCATTTAAATACATGGCTGCAAGGGTACCGTAAATGGTTGTTGTGGTGTAGCTTGACAGTCAAAAATGGTAAAACTAATAGACAGATGTGTCTGAATCAAAACTTTCATGTCTCTATGATGTTCTGATGCTGAGATATAGCTAATACATCTTGGTTGCTGGGGTGCTCTAAATGGTTGCTAGGGCTTGGCTGGACAGTTTTCATGGCAATAATTAAGGAGTACTTGCCAGTCTGAGTCAAAAGACACCACCCACTTGTCTCTGCAATGTTCTGATCCCTAGCGGTACTGTACAGTAGGGTACTGTAACTGGTTGCTAGGGCATGGCAATGAATTTGAAATATCACCATTTGTTGCTGTTCGCTAAGCTGAGCAATATAAGCCCAACTTCAAGTCTCTACAACATTCTGGTGCAGTTGTGACATCACAAAATTTAGCCCAAAATTAAGTCTGTTTTTTTTGTAATGGAAGTCTACGGGGCCATTGCTAGGGTACTTTAACTGGTTGCTAGGGCATGGCTATGAAGTTGTAATGTCACCATTTGCTGCTGTTGGCTAAGCTGTGCAATATAAGCCCAGCTTCAAGTCTCTACAACATTCTGGTACAGTTATAACATCACAAACTCAGCCCAAAATTAAGTCTATCTGTTTTTTTTGTAATGGAAGTCTATGGGGCAGTTGCTAGGGTACTTTAACTGGTCTTTAACATATTTAAACTGACCAATATGAGTCCACCCGCCAATTTTAAGTCTCTATGACATTATGATGCAGAGATAACGTCTCAAAATTTAGCCCAATGTTAAATCCACATTTTTGTATGCCCTAAAAACATTCATTATACACCTGATCATTTTTAAACCTCATAGCTCACCTCTCCTCAATAAGCCTGTCGATTTGCACCTCAAGTACATATATACTTGCAATACATACATACATAAAAAAACATTAAAGTTTTGGTGCTCACTAAGGGTGCAACAGTGCAAAAGTATGCAAATCCTGAATGTAAACAGTGGAATTTTTTTAGTCCCGGTATTTGAACAGACAAGCAACAAATGCAACAGTGCAACAAATGAAATGAATTGAGTCAGAGCATAGCTGTAGTCTGCACAGTATTGTATTTGTTACAATAAAGATTTCAATATGAAGAGATAGTCCGTGATTGTATGTGTGTGTGGGGTGTGGAGACAGCAGGTGAGTGCAAGAATGGAAGGAGTTGATGTCTGTATTACAGTTTGTTAAGACTCCTGATTGCTTGCAGGTAGAAACTGTTCTTCAGTCTGCTGGTTCTGGAGTGAATGCTCCGGTACCCCCTATGGAATCCCAAATCTGCCAAAATTAGAAATAAATACAAACAATCTAGGAAAAAAATCTAAAAAAGCAAAAATAAAAAATATATATAACTAAATCTGCAAAGAGATTTACAAAACAAAAATAAATTAGCATTTATACTTTTATTTTTTCATTTATGCATTATTTTATTTATTTTCACATTTATTTATTTGTAAATTAATTTATTTCCATTTTTATTCATTTCCACAAATGACATACAAAAGACAACTGTGGACGTGCCTCAGAGTAGTGCAAGTCAAATCGGCAATGAATGACTTAGAGGTTGTCGATATGATCAAAAACATGGTTCAAAGGATTTAATATCACTGTTCTGACATTTCATTTCATTCATCCTTGTATTGTATATTCTCTGAATGTGATGTGAATAGACTTTGGGTTGAGCTTGTGTTTCTCAGTAACCTTGAGTGCAGCTAGGTGTCTTATGGTTTTGACAGTTGGACAGAACCGGCCATTATGGTCAAAACGAGCTGGCTGGTGTCGAGAAGAATCACCTGTCACACATCCAGCTAACCTATGTTGTGTAAGGCATGTAAGAATGTTTTTGTGTGGGAGGTCAGAGTATCAGGGTTTAAATCCCAGTGAAGATGTTTTTGGCCTTGATCACCATGCGGATCGATTCTTGGCTGATTCCCCCTCAGATATGTCTTATTTTATTAGTAGCTTCAGCCTTCCACTAGCCCATTCACGCGTGATCAATACAATGGCTGGGATAGGACATATTTTTCTCATTTTTATTGTCTTAACGCTATTTAACCATGTCATCTGATAAATGAGTGACCCTCCCAAAACACTGATTTTGTATTGATTTCTCCTCAATCTCAAAACCCTTAGCCTTGTCACTCATATTGTTTGTATGGCCAGTTATCTGCCTATATTCCTTTGAAGGACTTCACAGTCTATTTTCTTTACATGGGCAACCATTTTGTGTTGGGCTGAAGCATTGATTGAAAGATTTGGTAAGGAAGACGTATTAACCAAATCTGGGACCACTTTGTGATCACAAAGCACTTCTAAGAAATCTTCACACATTAACAGCTTTATTTAATCAGTTTAAACATCCTTAAGAAATTAAACAGTTAATTTTTATTAGTAGCTTTAAATATCTTCTCCCTATCTTTTATATACTCAGGTCACACTTAAGTCTGCAGCACTGTGTTCCAGCACATTTCAATATTCAAATTACAGTGGAGGGGCAGACACACTTATGCAAACACACACACAATTCCCTCTGTTTCTCTGCATTATTAATGCTAAATTAAAGCAGCTACTATCTCCTGTCCTGAGCATTGTAATACATATTGATCCTTTCAAGACTCTCCATAAAGTTCTTTACATGTTCCTTAGACATTCTGACAGAATGCAAGTCGAAACAGATCTAATCACATGCTGATGCATGTCACAGTCCTTACTATTGATCCTATGCCATAGATCTTTCTTAAAACTTCCCACAAAACTTTCACAAAAATGCATTTGCCTAGTGAGAATCCTTAAATAAAATTCCACAATGGGATTATTTCATACCAGCTCAACCGTTTTACAAGTATTTGTTGAATACCTGTACCTAAGCCATAAACACACATTATACAGTCCAATAACATTAACTTGTGTGGGTTTTAAACTTTTCAACCTTTTTATAATGGGTTAAGTGATAAAGTGACATTTACTGCCCTCTCACAAAGTACAAGTACTTGCAAAAACGTTGCTGATGGGAAAGATTTTCTAGCACTGACACCAAAGCAAACTGGAGTGTGTTTTACAAGTTTTATTGCTGGAACATAATCCTCCATCCCAGTTCAAATACTGCTTCTAAACTCCAAACAATCGAATTTGTGAATTAATTAAAGAATTCATGCATCCGTGTATGCATTTGGCTAATATTACCCACAATTCATTGTGCTATGGATAGGGCTTAACCAAATTAATTACCTGATTAACCAAATTAATCACCTAAGCCACAAATTCCATGTGACTACTCTGGAAACAAAGGAAATTGACATAAGTGATTGCCTGATAGCAGCACAAGAACATGCAGTCCCAAACCTTTTACTATTGAAGAGAGGGTTACTGGACTTTTGCATTGACATTTGTTGGAAAAGAAATAGCTTCAAAGTTCAAGTAGTAAACTGAATTTGTATCTCGAGACCATTAAAGCTTGAGTGATGTCACAGATTGACTTCATTGAATTAATGAACACAAATTTTTAAGCTGCAAGTGTGCGTTGTTCTGAGAAAAGACATTCAAATGTTTCATTTGTGATTTATTATTTAAAACAGAAGACTGCTTGATTATCCTGAGCTGTGACATCAAAAGCACAAAGTAGAGGGAAAATTGTCAATGGTTCCTTTTGAATCACAATAGAGAAATAAAGAAATATTTAACCCATATTATGTATTTATAGTATCTTCAAGAAGGCGCAGAGCTTACTGAATACTTAAAAGTAAAGACTTTACTATCTCCACCGAAGTACATGCTTGTAGTTAATATACCGGACTGGGCTGCAGCATTAGTGCGAGCCGTCACAGATGTATGTAGATTACCAACGCCACCTTGTGACGGCTCCCTGCCACTGCGCACAAACACAGCTGGACATTAATCATAACCAGAGGACTGTAAAATTCAGTTGCCTCCCTCTATCCATTTTAGGCCTTTAGAAGCCTGAAGGCCAGCCTTGTACTTCACCTGAAAGAGAGAGAAAATAAATAAATAAAGAAGAAGCCCCCTACTTCATAATAAATTGAGTGTCTGTGCGGCGGAGTTGTGCCATCTCTCTCTCTCTCTCTCTCTTTCTATCTATCTGTTTAATTCGAGCAACAGAGGGAAGGGTCAGGGGTAGAGGAGTGAAACTGCGCGCCGCCTGCTTCCCTCAGTCATGCTGCAAACTACCTTTTAGAAATTGTTTCTCAATAAGAAATGATCAGTCCATTTATCTGCGGCAGACGGAACTGTCTCCTCGCCCAGACCTCCAATATTTTTCGTTTGACCTGATCAGGGTAATAAACTAGAGCCAGACACTTTCGATTTGTCACCGGTCTACGAGCTGGGGTAGCTGAACGACTGATTACACTCTCTCTCCACGTATGTGCACATTCTAGAGGCCCCAGCACCTCCCATCCACACACCTCCATCTTAAGGGTGTGAACTCTAATGAGTGTGATTTATTAAACGCTTAATACGCTCAACACTAATCTGACCACAATTTCCTATATACATATAAGATTTAAGAACATTTCCACCTGCACTATTAGAATATTTAGGAGTATTTGTGCATTCTACAAAGGTATTACATACTACCCAGATAAGACAAATGAGTGAAAGATCATTATATAAACATAATAATCGAAACAGTTATGATCTTGATACAAGAGCACAGTTTTGCACCTTACAGTTTAAATAAAAATAGATTTAACGTTATTTACGTTTAAGTAAATAACAATATATATTTTGCCCAAAATTTTATGAATATAATTCAGTATATCACAATGTCTTCAGGTTATTTCTTTATTAGCAAACTTTGAATAAAAGCGTCTGCCACAAATTACATGACTATGCAACGGCATGACAGCAGTGACACCTCCTGGTAAAAATCAGGTATTGCGTTTAATTGTGCAGATATAACTAGATATAACTAGCTATTTAAGTAATTGTAGCCTAATTGAAAGCCATTTGTGTAATGTTGTCACAGAAGATGAATATGTTTTTATTTTGGGAAATAATAGTACAAATGTTCAATAATTGAATAAGTTTTTAATAGACTTACAACTTAGACTTAGAGTTATAACTTACAAAAATAACTTTTTATAAAAAATTATATTAAAATTTAATCTAGCCAAAGAAATAATTATAGGAATAACAACTAGCCACAGGCCTACATAAGTGAATTGTTTTAAAAGGGTCCTATTATGTGTTTTCACTTTTTTAACTTCAGTAATGTTGCCATTTTGAGCATAAACAACATCTGCAGTTACAACAAAGTTCACTGCAGAGGGAGATATTATCTTTAACCAAAATTAAAGACTATAACAAAAAAATCTTTAAAAAAGACACTTTTTAAAGACTATAATAAATGGCTGAAAGCAACCTTTTTTTTCTGGTTTTGTGATGACCAGAATTTAAAAAAAAAAAAAAGCCAATCTGAGCCCATTGCACTTCCAATTCTAAAGGAGGGGCTTTGTAGAACCAGGCTGTTTTTACGAGAATGGAAACAGCAGTGTAGAATAAAGGTAAAATATGTTGAAAAATGTTTTTTTTTAAACAAAGCATGAACACCTCTTGTAGTACACCACAAAAACATAATCAAGACCTCAAAAAGGCATAATAGGACCCATTTATATTCCATAATGCTAAACAAACCCCAACAAAACTTTTTACTCCCATATTTACTTTTAATTAAAAAAAATCAATATCAAATTTTAAACTATATTCAAAAGTTATGCCATATAAAACACTACAATTATTTTTTATATGAACATAAGTCTTTATTGTGTGCAGTTCAAGACCTTTGGAGTGAAACATCTGGACAACATCAGAATTTGGTCAGAATGTTATTTCCTTGACAGATTTGACACTATTGAGATTTACAATGTATCAAGACTTTATTAAACATGCAATAATGTTTTAACTGTTATCTGTATAACTATCTAAACTGAATCAGTCAACTCACAGAACACAAGCTAAATCTGTACTACTCAAGGATGTGGAATTTACCACATATCCTATGGTTTGGCTTTGAAAAATAGATTTTAGCTGCTTTCCTTTGGAACGTTTTTAGGGAAATAATATAGATAGGAGACAAAGAAACCAAAATATCACAGTAAAACTTGCCACACTTACCAGGTTTAAAGAACATTGTATTTCTTGTGACAGAGATTGCATCTGTACTTTCATAATTGCCACCTCAGCACTCCAATCAAAGGTCACATCCACAAATGTAGCCAGAGATGGGACACCATGCCCCATTTTTTCTCCTGTTGGATTTGCATTAAGTTTTATATTTTTTGTATTAAAGAAACCCTCCCTGAGGCATGTCATTCACTGTACTATTTACTCTCAAGTACTCATGGCTGATCGTTCCTTAGAAAATGACTACATTAAACTTTACACTAATTAAATAAGTGGTTACATTGGCTAAAGGAGTGTAACAAAGCTCATTTTTAAGGACCAATATAAAAATGACACTTGTTCGTCACATGCTTATAGTGTAACTATGGTTAACAGCACATTCCATATACATCATGAAATGCTCTAATTGTTTCATAATATTTGGCACAATGGTAAAAAGGCCACTACATTTGAGCTACACAGTATTTGTCCGATTAAGGTTTGTAATCATTTGTACAAAATAGCTTATTATTGTAATATTGGTTATCAATATGATTAGGGTAAGGGTTTGTGCAATGGTGTAAACATACATTCTGTCCATTAAATATCCATCTGTCCATCCAAATAATTTTGTCACTGTCAATTTTATAAACAATGAAACACACAAGTTATTTCATTGGCACTCCACCTTCACTAAAGACCTATTTAACAGTAATAACAACAAAGATGACAATGACAGCATAAATATATACATTTGTACATCCAAAAGTAACACAGTGTTTCTCCATATTACAGTCACAATGTCTGCCCAAAGTGTGCAGAGGGGAAGTGAGAGTCTGTCTGGGTCCTGGAGACTGCAGTCAGATCAGAAGACTTTAGCCCGTTTGCTGTTCAGAGACCCATGCTACAAGAAAAATGAGTGTGAAAGAGCTGTCAAGTCATATTTCAGGATTTTTGTCTTATTTAAGTTTGTATGACATGATAAACAACTGAACTGGAGCAAACTAAATCTGGAAAAAAAATTACCCTGTACAGTCTTGGAATTTAAATTTCTTAAAAGCAACCTGTCTGTGTGTATTATCTGCAAGATGACTGAAACTGACTCGAGTACAGACACACGTGTTGCATTTCATTTAGTATTTTCTAATTATTCTTTACTAATGTTTATATATTTATTTCAATCTACCTCTACTCTTCACAAGTAGAGATGGAATGGAATGGTCTCCATGCCAAGGTTTTCAATAGTCACAAAATAATGTTGTGAAACAGTTATTTTCCACTGTCTGTGGTATAATAATACTGACTGAAATTGTGTTGGTCAGATGAAGTCAGATTTAGCATTGAGAATGCCACTAAGATTATTCAATAAACTGTGCTTATTTGATTCCATTTTCACTTTGTCTCCTGTTTGCTGTTCTTCCCCTCCATCTCTGAATCTGCTTCATGGTTGAATGGAAGTGTTGACTATGTTTGAGTCTAGTGAGACATAGTGCAAGACCTAGTGAACTAGACCTTGAACCTTAAGTTATCTTTTGGGTTTAACAGCAGTTAAGCTCTATCAACAGCATTTGTTTAATGTCTAGTAACACATATAATAATCGTAATTCATTCTTTAATTACAGTAACAAGCTTCTTATGGAAGTACATGAGACCAGCATCCTGCAGGGTCTAAAACAAAAACATAACATGACAACAAAGTCATGAAAGACATGAAAACATGAATTTAACTTAGTACAATAATGGTCAGTAAACAAATTTGTTTTTCTACATGTATAACATATAAGTCTTGTGATAATGATTTTGTGATATTGAAAACTGTGTGTATTTTAATGAGTTTATGACCATGACAGTTTTAATGACACTTCACATCTGGACAAAAAAACGTATGTAATAAAAATGATTTGAATCAACATTTGATTTCCGCAAATATGACACAATGAGAGGAGATCAACTCTCTTCCAATGCACTGTGATGAAAACTGGCCAACCAGCGCCAGTTTTATGTAACTGAGCCGCAGTTACATAAAACGGTGAAATCAGAAGTATGTGAGAATACTCAGTATTCAAGAAATTGTATTTGAAAATTGTATGCAAGAAATATAATATTAAATATGAATCTTATGTTAGGCTGTGCAATTAATCAATCAATTTTGAATTTCAATTTTAGCTTCCAACTATTACAAAAAAATAATTAAGGTAAAACTATTATTGTGCCGCATTCCGTTTTGCAAGTATTTTTTATTTCTTCATGTTATAAATCCACAGTGCACCCCTTTTTATTACAGAGTTGAACTTTCACACCTCCCTAAAAGCCAAAACTAACTCCCTGCGAGGCTGCGGCATGTGTTGAATGCAAAACTACATTTAATTTGTTGACTGTATGTTTAGGGGTTTTCAGGATGTTGTGAAAGTGCACAACATATTTGATCTAATTTATTTTGAGGTAATTGTTTATTGTTTCTGTGTTATTTGTATAAATGTATGCATTTATACTTTATCTTGTTTACAATTTTTTTGTTTATCAGTTGAATCCACTGTTAAAAACACAAGTTTTTCAAATTGTCATCACATGATGATTTCTGAACTAGTCATTTGCCATTTAGTTTTAGTAAATGTTCTGATTGGACAAGGCAGGAGCTTGAGATGTAAGGTTAGTTTTTTTTAAACAGTGGAGAATAGATAAGATCTGACTCTAGATTAACACATCTAAACAAAAATCCTTTGTTAAAGCAGGTCCGGGGTCTGTTTGGTGTCTTACCTTGGCCTGTTTGTAGAAATGAGGGGCCAGCTCAACCAGCCAGGACGACTCCACTGCAGTCACGTCCCGCATATAGTACTTGCTGGTCTGAACAACCTCATTGAAGACGACCCTGGCACGTCACAAGAGACAATGTTCAGTTAATACTACATGGCAAAGAAAATTAGAAATACTACATGGCAAAGAAAATTGCGGGCTATTCTGTGATGAAATCACCCAAAGATGTTTACATGGTGATGGATAATGTACCATTTGGGGGGCTTTTCTCCATAAAGCACAGAATCAGGATGAATGTACAGTTCTCTGTCATCTCGTAAAGTCCTGTGCTTGAGAAACACAGTTAAAATATACACTGTGCACTGTATGTAAAATATTAACAGGTAAACAGATACATGCAAGGGACATTTGGAGATTTTGACTGAAGATTTGGATGACTCTTAATAATGGAGATAAATTATTGAGAATGACTACATCTCAAATGTAAATGGATAAACTGACCTGTAGGAACCAGAGTGATGCAAACGTGCTGCATTCGCAAAAAATCCTGACACAATACATCTGAGAATCACATCCGGGTCACCTTGAGAGAGGACAGAAAAATTAGAAATGTCTAAATTTAACAGATAAATTGATTTGCCAGTCCTACTAACTAATAATGATACTACAACAAACCAAAATGGTGATACAACAAATCAATATGACAGCATTGTCTGACTACACACCAAACTGCTACAAGTCAAACCAATACAACAGTAAAACAACACAATATGACAATAAGTCTGACCAATATGATAACACAACAGCTTGATATGACAATATAGTCTGACAAACCAATATGGCAATACAACAAACTGATATTATAAAATAGTATGACAGTAAAACAAACCGATATGCCATACAGAACTTCCCAGGCTCATGTATTACATCACCCTCTAGATATGCCAGTATTAAGACACCTGGTTGAGGTGAACTGAACAATTAATTAGTTTGCAATGAATGAAGTTTTTTAGGGGGATAGAAGAGGGTGGTTTTGGGTCATCTTGAAGTTATTAATATTAATGACAGATACAGTACAGAGAAACGATAACTGACCTTCACTGGATGTTCGAGGCACCTTAAACTTGTTGAGAAGGTGTCGCAGCTGTTCTCGCACAGTCATGGCACGCAGGAGACCTTTGTAGTTCAGGAAATGATCCTGACACCATTGAGAACTCTTCTGATGCTACAGACCAACACATCTCCCAAGATTAATTTTCATATGCTGGGTTTGTCAAGTATATCAAGGTTTATCTTAGAGCTTAAATCAAATCAAATCAAATCTTAAATCAAACACGGCAATGATTGGTGAAAAAGACTGAAAGAGTTTTAAAAACTAGTTTCAAAATTCTGTATCATTTTAAGATATTACAATAATACAAAACCAAAACGAAAATGACATTCGTAAACTACCTTTGCCTGTGCAAAACCACAAGGTTCTCGCTGGTTGACAGGGTGTAGATATTAAGTCAAAAATAATTGAAAATTGAAAACTATAAAAAAAAAATGTCCTGGTTACGTATGTAGCCCTGTTCCCCGAGTAGGGTTTTCTGAAGCATGTGTACATCCAAGCCGATTTCACTGGCCAATGATGAAGCACATGACCAGCACCTAAAATAAAGCGAGCTGAATGAGCTGAATTCTGCTTACTTTTCAACAGAAGACAGCAAAACAGACTAGGAGCGTTTTTTATTTTCAAGTTCAATACAAGCACAATACATGCACTCACAAATGCCCTCAAGCACTAACTACACTTACCACGTCATACTCCAAGACACATATCGCGTGTATCCTCACTAGTAATATTACAAACACAAACTTTCTAAATGCCATTTATCCATCCTTAAACACACACAACCCTAATGTGAACGATGAGAAATCTGAGAAAGTGATAAGGCAGATGACCTTTTAAGGTGCTAATGACACAGCATGTAAAGGCTATGTGCTGTTATTGGCCAATGAAACTGCCGTGATGTACACATGCTTCAGACACTCATCACACCTGAGGTCGAGTGAACCCAAGAAAAGAAAGCCTTAAATATGAACAATAACCTTTAGGAAGGCCTCATAAACATTCAGCATGGTCAGATGATCACCCTCAGCCACCGCAAACTTCCTGTGCTCACGTGCCTAGTATCATACAAAAAACAATTAAAGCAGCCTCAGAGATCACATACTGTTCCACTGTTAAAAAAAATAAATCAAATTAAGGCCTTTTTGGCACAAATTATTTAGAAGTAAAATAAAATGCCTACAGCTGACTTTTTCTGATTGTGTGGCACCACAAAAATGTTTTGAATTTGCATCATGGCTGCTATGGTGACAATCTCCTTGGAGCAGCCGAAGTTTCCCGATTCCAGCAGCATCTTGGCAAACATGGGGCTGAGGGGAAACTCAGCCATGCGTACACCCATCGGGTCAGTAAGACGCCCATACTGATCCAAACCTGTGAGGACAAGAGCTTATGAGAACATCAGATCCTCCACCTGAAGTGATGAAATGATTAAAGAAGAAGTGGTGCCCTTCTACCTCCAAGAGCATAAAGCAGCTCGAGAGCCAGAACCATGGACTGAGCAGGAGGAGACTGGAAAACATCACAGCAATAACACTGGACTAAACTGACAAACTTCACATCAGAGAATCAACACCAGACAAAACCCAATATCACAAAAACAAAAGACATTCCAGCAACTCTGTTACTCTACAACCAAAACATAGCAATGATTCATAAATGCGTTTATATTTTTAAGTTGTGCAGCACATATCAGTAGATGACACTAACAGACAAAAAGTTGAATCGTAGCACATTATCAATGCCCAGCGCTTTCAGCTGTAGAATGACTGGAGCCAGATTAGAGCGCTGCATCTCTGGGACTGTAGACGCAGGCAACTTCTCAAAATCCTCCTCTGAGATGGACAGACAATACAATATATTATACCATAGTAGAGAACAGTGTACACCCCTGGCAAAAATTATGGAATCACCACACTGTGATGATGTTCACCCACCTTTTTACTTTGTAACAATAAATCACAAATACAACACAAAACAGTTTTTGTTTTATAGCTGAACATTTTGGCTTAACGAAACATACCTCAAACAAATTAAATTATTTGTGCCATTTTTTACCATATGAAATATTGAAAACAATGACATCACCAGCAAATAAATAAATAGTACTTTTTTGACCTTCCTCTTCCTTTTATGACAGCCTGGATTCTTTGAGGCTTGGACTTCACTAATGAAAAACAATATTCAAACCATCAAGCCATTTCCAACTTTTTCACAGACTTTGTCACAGACATTTTTTATTTCCACCTGTTTGCTGGCCTTTTAACTGAGGTTATATTCCTTTAAAGAAAAGCTTTAACAGTCTTTGCTCTGTGCCAAGATGCATAGTCATCTTGAAACATGACTTTACCACCACCAAAGCTTTTATCTATTGATGGAATGAGGAAAGGGTGCAAAATTTGGCCCACTGTAACCTTGTTTTCTTTTGTTTAGTTGTTAGTGCTGGCTTTCATTTGGATTTTCTGTAGGCCACAACTGCCCACTACTGGTTAGCGAGTTGGGCTTCAGGTCATCACTGGTTGCTGCACTGCCCTTGAGCAAGGCACCTAACTCTCATGTGTGTTCACTCCTCATCAGTGATGGATTAAATGCAGAGATCACAATTTGGGTATGGGCTACTATATCTGACAAATATGTCACTTTCATTTGTATGTGAAAATTCATTTGTTTTGTTGCACATTTTCTGTTTTCAAGGCATAATGTATTACATTTTCTGTCCCAACACTTTGACGTCTTTGTTGGTCTACCAGTATGCTTTTCCTTTTATAACATTCCCTTTTTGTTTATACTCGCAACAAATTTTATAAACAGCTGATTGGGAACAACCAACTTCTTTTGCAACACTTCATGTTAAATTTCATTCTTGAAGTATTTTTTTTATTCTTTCCACTGTTTCAAAGGACAACTCTCGTGTTGGAGCCATTTTTTCTTTTCAGTTAGCCAAGCCCAACAGCTCATTATGTCTGTAAGTTCTCGCTTTTAACTGTAGGCTAATTTGCATTTTAGGCTTGTGATGGTGTTTAAGAAATGGTCCAAGTCATTCCATAGTTTTTTCCTTAAAATTGAGTGATTTCATATTTTTCCTCTATTAAATCTGGGTATAAAATTGCTATTATTTAAATTAATTTCATTTGTCTGTATGTTTCACAAATCTTCAGATTTTAAGTAAAAAGTTGTGTCATATCTAAAATTTATTTTTTATGAAGTAAAAAAAAGGGTGCACATCTTGAAAGTGTGGTGATTGCATCATTTTTGCCATGGGCTGTAGTACAATACAGTAGACTGTCAAATTGATATAATAATTTTAAATTTTAATTTAGTTAACAAAATTTCATCTATTCTAAAATTTCATTTTAGAATTTCATCAGATTTATTGAGATGATGGAGTACCTGTGTAAAGACGGAAGCACTTCCCTGCACGGTTGCGTCCAGCTCTTCCTGCTCTCTGACATGCAGAGGCTTTGGAGATGGGTGTGACAATCAGTGACTCAATGGCTGTTCGGGGGTTATATGCTTTTAGCTTCACAAAAGCACAGTCGATCACAAACACTATGCCATTAATGGTGATGGAGGTCTCAGCTATATTAGTGGCAACTACCACCTGAAAGAAACCAATTTTACAATCAATGTATTTTTATATCTGTGATAAAAGCTACTGTTAAGCTGTGTTTATACATTTAAATAGTAAAAAGGCCACCAAATCTCACTGACTATGGCTGAATCCAAATTCACATAATTTTCATTCTATGTTATGTATAAACAGAGTTTTCTAATGCGCTTTCCCTCTGTTACCCAACTCTTCAGTCTTTATGTTTGGTGTGTGCATTTTACCTTTCTGACAGTAGGGGGCATTCTCTCAAACACTCTCATCTGATCATTATAGGGCAGACCCGCATACATAGGCAGCACACAGAGGTGCTTCTTCATGCCATAGCGAGAAAGAGTTCGGGCTTGTTCCTGAAGCATGGACACCACCTTCTCCACCTCTTCCTGCAGATACAGCCATTCAAACCACTCACATTTTACATTACACCCACTTCAGCTAAATCTAATAACAGTAAACACACCGTTTCTTATCTAATAATTCAGATTTCCATACTTATCAAGTGTACAACGTGAGGTTACAAAATGTACACACTAAAACGTTTTCATTTAAATATGTATCTTTTTCTCTTCGTTTTGGTCTCCTGTCCACAGATGAGCAAAACACATAGAAATGCTAGTGTGGACAAAAACTTTTTCACGTTTTTAAATGTATCTGGATTGGTGCAGACATAGCCTTAGTCTTAGCCTAGGTCAACACCAGGAAAATAATACCCTTCTTGTCCAAGCACGCAACCCAGCTCCTAGTCCAAGCACTTGTAATATCAAGGCTGGACTACTGCAAAGCCCTTCTGGCTGGCCTTCCAGCCAATGCCACCTGCAAATGATCCAGAATGCTGCAGCACGTCTGGTCTTCAATCAACAAAAAAACAGCCCATGTCACACCCCTCCTGACCTTACTCCACTGGCTACCTGTAGCCGCCCGCATCAAATTTATATCTCTTATGCTTGCCTTTAGGACAGTAACTGGAACCTCTCCCTCCTACCTCAACACACTCCTCCAGACATATGTCCCCTCCCGCCAGCTACAGTCAGTCAATGAGTAACATCAGATTGTTCCCCCACAACGAGGCACCAAATCAATCTGTAAAACTTTCACCTATTCTGTTCCTTTGTGAGGAAATTAACTCTCAGCCTCCACCCGATCCGCTGAGGCCATCACAACCTTTAAAAACAACTGAAAACACACCTGTTTAAGACACCTGACTAATCCCTAATGCTCTATCCTATCCTCATAAAAATATCTCCTTGTCTCTAGTTCATCTTGTCTTTAGTAGCAGAATACAATGTCCGCTTGTAAATGTAGCTTTGTAGACTTGGCTTGTTGGCTCGCAAGGCAAAATGTTCAACGCTCTAGTCCTTTTGTAAGTCGCTTTGGATAAAAGTGTCTGCTAAATGACTAAATGTAAACATCCCCACAGCATGCGCAGGGACACCACGCAAACATTTAACTATTGCATACAAAGCAAAAACAAGATGGAATAATCTATTAATGTAGTATGAACTATTTCAGATTTTCCAGCCAGTAAGCAGCACAATGAAAACATGCATTTGATTTGTGTCCTTCTGTCTAAGTAGATGGCTCTAGGCGAAAATATGCTGCATAAATCACATTTATGACAAATATGCTAATTGTCATAAATCACACTGTGAGTATAAGCACATTTTTGGTGATATGAGTCAAATATGAACCTTATCATCACATGATGTTTATCAGCATCATCTCACTAACAGACTAGTTAGTAGAGTTTTAAAAACATATTTTTAAAAACAGAGTTTTACAAAAATATTTAAAATCTGACAAAGTATTTCACGACAATATTTTGTGTCAGGGTTACCACTCTTGAGATTTAAAACATACAGCACACACCTGTCCTGTAAGAAATGCCAACACATCACCATCATCCTCTGTCTCATGAATCTTCATCACTGTTTCAACAGTAGCCTTCACATAGTCTGGGACAGGACTAAAAAGAAAACATTTGAAAACCAGTCTTCATCACTACACACAACAGAGGAAGAATTATTTCTATGTTAGTTCTCTCAGGGTTGGCCTTCTCTGAATACAATGTTACTCATAATAAAACACACCTGACAGTGTAGAAAATATCCACAGGGAAAGTTCGGCCCTCAACAGTCAGAATTGCACAGGTGTCTTTGCTTGAGTCTCCAGACTCATTTAAGTTGAAGAACTCTTGAAATTTCTGTCAGATATGTGACTGCATTAGATGCAAATTCCAACACACTATAGATATAAGACTGGTAGCAGATAAATCAGCACAACCAATTATTTGGCCATCGTGGAATGACCTGCACTGACTTATAACTGTGACCACTTGGCTGATAATCAGGTTCAAAATCCTCTGACAACCTTGTCAAAGGAATGTCTATTGTCTATATGTTAATGTCTATAACTGTCATTCAACTTTTGCTGTTTTATATGAAACCAATTTGATTTCAGCAAATACTGTATTCTGAGGCTTAAGAAAGTTCACACCAAATACAGTTTGTAATTTAATTTAATTTAATTTAATTTAATTTAATTTAATTTAATTTAATTTAATTTAATTTAATTTAATAATTTAATTTAATTTAATTGTGATAAAAAAATAAATAAAAAATTGCTAGATTCATGAAATTCAGTATTATAAAAATGGATAATTACATTCCACGTTCAATTAATAAATCAATTAATTATGTATATTACTTAGTGGGAAAAGCAGTTTATTCTGATTTTATTATTAATACATGTAACTATTTATTGAACATTGGTGACTTTTATTATATTGGTGTCGCAGTTATTTTGTGAAAACAAGGAGCCACCTAAGGCCATGCATTACAGCAGTGTTTCTCAACCAGGGGTCTAATAGGGTGCCTCAACAAAATTTCATGGGGCCTCTAAATGACTTAAAATTATTTAAAATAAAGTAACAACTAAAAATCTAGACATTTTATGGGGTTTGGTTATGTTTATAAGAAATATACAGAGTGAGATTTACACAAAGTGTTATTTAGACTTAGAATCCTAAGAATTGTCAGAAAAAGGTTAATCATCCAACGAGAACTCAGTGTGACTGGAGTATATGGAGTAAAGTTCAGTACAACCCCACTTCTCGTCTTCCTCCTCCATTCTTTCTCAGAGGTCAGAGAAAGAAGATGCCACTTACCTTGGCATCTAGGGTTGCTGAGGCTACAATCAAACGTAAGTCTCTTCGCTTCTTCTGAATCTGTGGGAGAGATGTGAGGAAGAACAATGGAAAAAAAGCTAACTTGGGATAGATTAATATGGAAAACTGAGCTCTAACCTTCTTAAGAAGGCCAATGGCAATGTCTGTGTAAAGCGTTCTCTCGTGAGCCTCATCCAACATTAACACACTGCAAAAAAACAACAGCAACACTTCAATGTGCCATCAGGCAAGTACCAATGAGATCACAGCTGAATCGGTATGGACATCATGATCCATGATCTTTTTCAGGATAACACTCCATCACACATCTCTAAATACTTGTAGTAAATGTGCACACTAACATTTGAGAGAATTGTACAAAGAAAGAAATTTTAATCAAACTTTGGAACACTTCATCATGGGGCTACAGGATATATTGAAGAAAAAGGGCTACAGGATATTCTGTTACATTTAACAGGATATTAAAGAAAAATAAATGTGATTAAATAACTAAGTTAACAGCCATGTTTTACTGTTGCCATAACACCCTTGTGCCAGTCTCTCTGCATTCACCTAAAACTTTGACTATATATAATTTTAAAGTAATTTTTAAAGTATTACATACATTGTTATTGCATTCTTATTAAAGGTGTTATTTCATTGTACTGTATTTTATTTTGTTGAATAAGACCTTATGGTAAAGTGTTGTAAGTTTCTTGTAGATGTATTACCTGTATTTCTTCAACAGTGGGTCAGACATCATCTCCCGAACTAACATGCCATCTGTCAGAAACTGAGTCAAACAGTAAGAGTGAATCGAGTCATATCTCATGAAACTGGCAGACTCAAATTCATTCAAAGCTTTGGTTTAGAGGTTCATTTAAAAGCTGATTGTAGGTTAGTGTTTGGCTGTACGATTTATTAGCTAGTTGGAATAGAGCTGTCAAGCACCAATTTCATAACAATTTACTTCCTGTATTCCACAGACATTATACAGGTTTGAGAACACAAGCCGCCTGCTGTGTTTTGACTAAGCTATGCAAATAATCACAAGTAACCTGTGCAAGAAATCATAATAAAGTCACGGTTTGAGCATGCACACTGCATAGACTGTAGTTTTTGTTATTTAAGAGTTTTTAGTCTAGGATATTTATTATTGTTTTGATGGTTTGAATACCCACATTTATATTTGTTCTGCCTTATGTCTGTTCTAGACATAAAACAGACAAATTCAAAAAGTTCAAATTTTAAAATTTCTGTAACTTTTTGAAGTTGTAATTGGTTTCCTTTGGAAATATGATCCAATTTAACACTGTATGCATTTATGAAAGTACAGTGTGTCTGTGTGGGTAAGGAAATATAGTATCAAAACTGTGATTAAAATCAAAATTAATCAAAGAGATCCTGAAGCTCTAGTTTTGACCAGACATAGGTGATGTACCAATGATGACCCACAGAAATTAAGTCCATGATGCATAACTAGAGGTTTGTTCACATACAACAGTAATTTCACCACAGAAACAATGATGTACACAAATCACACAAAATCAAATTTTGTAAAATAATTCATACAGGTGGTTTTACTAAATTATTTGCTTCAAACATTTAGCTTTCAAATCCTAGTGATGCTAACGTTGTTTACTTTCATTGTAAATGCCTTTATGTAAATGAATGTTTTTAAACTGAGGGTAACCTGAATTGATAGCATTTGTTGCATGCTTTTGATGACCTACAAAAAATTATATTTCAGAAAGTTAAAAAAAAATAACTTTCTGAAATATCATTTGTTCAACAATTATCAACAAATGCTATCAATTCAGGTTATACCAAAGTCAGAACATTTCTACAAATGCAAAAATGTGCAGGTTACCATTAAAATACCTATAGAATAAGGTGTGTGTTAGTCTGTTGAAAAAGCATAGCACCTACTTTTATACGTGTAGCATGGGGGTCAGAGCAGTCATCAAACCTGATTGTGTAGCCCACTTCATGCCCGAGAAATGCACCCCTCTCCTCTGCTACACGACTGGCCACCTGTACACACACATTTACACTGAATAAACAGCACATAACATGTCAGCTCTGATATTTCAGGGAGAAATGAAAGGACTGGACACATACAGATGTGGCTGCGACACGCCGAGGTTGAGTAACACCAATCACCTTCCCTTCTGCCGCCCATCCGGCCTCCAACAAATACTGTCAGAAAACAGATCCATCACATTGCATTCCTGATAAACTTTAACAATCCCTGTCTAGTAAATTTGCCACAAAAAATGCTGGATTTGTGATCATTTTGAAGGCTGTGAAAGTAGATTGCTAAAGACAGTTAAAAGAGACAGCTAAAGACAGTCTCTGATTGGCTAAGGACATCGGACAGACCTGTGAAATCTGTGTGCTCTTCCCAGATCCAGTTTCTCCAACAATCACCACCGTCTGGAAACTTTCCACCAGATAGAGAATACTGTTTCTGTGCTGGATATAGAGCAAAGAATGCAGAATAACAAACCATGGCATATGAGGCACTAAATGTAAAAAATGCAATTCTGTTACATTTAACAAAAACCTGCCCAGTTTTGCCAAATCTAACTGTTGGGGGTCACTTGCAGTACTAAAAATTTGGTATGGTAGCTCCCTTGGTTCTCTTCCTAGAAATATTTGCTTTTGTTTTAATTTGTTTTTGTAAAATGGATTGGATGATGTTTGTGTTGATACAAGCAGCCCCTTTATTGCTTTTTCACACACAAAGTTAATCTATTTGAATATGCATACTGTTACAGTCACATAATACAAAAACGGACAGAAATATTGATTAAAATATATAATTATTAAGTGTCATCCTCTGTTAGAAGACATTGTTCCTGATGTAAGTAACTACATTTTGTTATGCAACAAAAATCACTCTTAGCCAGGGCTCGAATATGCTCTATGTATGCATATTGTATGCTGTGTTGTACTGCAATGCATTCAGAAATGATCAGGCTATTCTTTTCATCTTTACCATCCACACCGTGTTCCAACCAAACGTGAACCAATGCTGTGACACATGATGAAAGGTATCATTTCCATGTTAATTAGAGGTTTTGTCCTAACTATCCGCAATGGCAATATGCGACAAGCAATAGCAGATTCTATTTTAGAAACAGTTTCTATTTCTGCAGCGTTGCAGCTGATGGATCATGTACTGACTGATTTGTATTATATTAAAAGGGTTTATTTCATACCTGTATAATTTACCTCAGATGTTAAAAATAATTTTAAGTTAACAAATCTCCAAATGGTTAATTCATTTAACAAAGTTTATTCCATGACAAAGATTGTATCAGTCACTTATGTATTTTGAATGTTAAAATTATTTTATTTGTAATCATTTGATTATGCACTTATTCCTTTCGTTGCCAGTGGAAAACAACAGGGTGCTCTAAGAAAAAGAAACCGCCCATGCACTGATTTGTGATTGATTTTTCCGCCGCATTGCTTCTGGTGTGGACAAACAAATTGATTGTCAGCAGTATCTTGTCGTTTCGCATTTGGTTTAAGAGCTTTGGGGTATAAGAGCGTGTGAAAATGGTGGAAATGGTCATTTGAAACTCATTTATTAAAGAAATAAGCTCCATGAAGCTGCACTTAACAGTAAATTTAGAACAATTTAGAACCACTGACTTGCATGGTATGGAGAAAAAATCTATAGAATGTTACCAACAACTGTTTGGTTACATACATTCTTCAGAATATCTTTGTATTCAACAGAAGAAACTCATACAGGTTTGAAACGACATGTGGCTGAGTAAACAGAATTTTCATTTTTGGATGAATCTCTTTAAATGTCAAGAATTTGACAATTGCATGTTTAAATGCTTGTTTTAATGGCTCCAAGTTCATTTATTAAAACACTGTTTTTATGGTCTGTACATCATACATGTACATATATGTAAAAATGTGGTACATATATATTTTGTCAATGACCCAAACAACTTTCACGCTGACATCCATTAGCTCCACCAAAGCACCTGAGGTGATACTCTTCATAGGCGATTGAAACTTGGTAAACATTAGGCCAGGAAGGTGCTAAATTGTGAACTACCTTATATCTCGAATGGTTTAGCCATGGTGAAGTAATACATGTATCATAAAAAGGAAGGTGTCTCATATCTTTGTCATACACCGTGTTATTTAGATCAAACTTAAGCTGCATGTTCAGTTCATCTGGGATGATTATATGTATGTGGCTATTGTGAGTTACAGTCATACCGCCACCAGCTGGCAACAGGACTGGCAAAATTGGCAAAGTTACATTTATTTTACAATTCCAAACTTACTGTCATACACAAGACAGGCAGACCATAAAATCAGTTTGAAGTAAACAAGCAAAAACAGAAAAGCACTGAATAAATGATTGATATGTATTTTTTTTTTTTTTTTTGCTGGTAGGATTTGTGTGGTACCTTAAAGACTGGCAATCTCTGCCTCTGCTTCTCTATGGAGAGGGCGGTGTGGGGGTTATAGATGATGGGAGAGCCAGTGGTCTCAGTAGACAGATCCCTCTCCTCACACACACCAGGAGCCTCAGAGCCTGTTAAAACCACAGATCATCCATCTACAGGCATTCATAGAAGTTCATCACCAACAATTACACCTACGCCATGTTTAGTGTCATGAGATTCAGTGCATTCCGAGTAAATTCTGCACACAAGACCCAAAATAAAGGGCCCAACAGCAGATCGCGTAATTGTAGTATAGGACAGTGTAGTTACTCTTGCATTTTGTTTTTTTTATTCGATGCATGACACACGTGATCATGTTATACTCATACAATGCTGCGGTAACACAAACTAATTACATTGTCTGCACGTGACGCCGAAAACACTGCTGGAGCGCGGGTTTAGCGTGAATTAAAATGCTAAATCAGAAAAATAAGCATTTAATGACAAGTCATAATTATGTTTGTTGTTAATTTTACCGGGTTTCCAGAATTTCATGGAGGAGTTGAATGCCGCCATGATGCCATACGTTATTAGCGTCAGTGACGTCACCAAAGCGTTAAAACTGTTATTCCAGCGCTAGAGGGCGACAAAGACGAGATGAAAATTACTATAATAATCATTGTCATCAATTACAAATTACTTATACTTTTATCTGATCGTCAACTGAGTCACGACTATAAACACAAACAGTGTGCTTAAGTAATTACCAGACAAAAACAACGTTATCTATATTAAAAACTCCATGTAAACATTCACACTGGAGGGTAAAGATAAGTGACTCGATCCATGATTTATCCAAAAGTTCACAGATTTCAGGAACTAGCTAAACTGAATGTCCTCAGTAAAAAAAAAATTACATTAATACATTTTAAGTTTGCTATTCACAAGAAGCACCGTCCGATGTAAATTACACCTCACACAACGTTTCTGTGAAAGAAGGCACATCAGAAAATATTCACCATCAGCCCCAAGAGGGAGCACCTCTGTTGAACTGAAGTTTATGGTTTATTATCAGTGTACTTACCTGTTAACAGACTTTGGGACTAAACATGATTTGAACAGTCAAGTTTCAGGATGGCTCATTTATTGTTTGATTGTTTTAAACTAAATGCAGGTTTGTATTTTTTGATACACAGTAATATATTCGGTAACAGCGTTGACCAAATTAAATTAAGATGAATCAATTAAAGGTCAATTAAAATAAAGATTTTATTAATAAATTTAACTTGTCTATTGATCAGTAGATATCTGCATATAATGTTTACAGCTTTAATGTTACCTTGTGCAATGTAAGCTGTGTAGTTGTAAGTACAATGTACAACCCCAAATCAGAAAAAGTTGGGACAGTATGGAAAACAATTTAAAAAAAAAATAAAAATCCAAAGTTACTTTGACTTGTATTTTACTGCAGACAATACAACAGCACATTATTTAATGTGTTCATGATTTTTATTGTTTTTTTCTTCAAAAAAAAAAAAATCCTATTTTGGTTCTTGCAACACATTTCAAAAAAAAAGTTGGAACAGTAAAGCATTTACCACTTTGTAATGTTGCCATTCCTTTTCACAACACTTAAAAAGACGTTTAGGGACTGAAGACACCAAGTGAAGAAGTGTTTCAGGTGTAATTTTTCCCCATTCTTGCTGCAAACAAGTCTTAAGGTGGGCAACAGTACGGGGTCTTCGTTGGTCGCATTTCTTTATTGGAGACAGGTCGGGACTGCAGGCAGGCCAGTCAAGTACCTGTATCCTCTTCCGCCACAGCCAGGACTTTGTAATGTGCAGAATGTGGTTTTGCATTATCTTGTTGAAATATGCATGGACGTCCCTGGAAAAGATGTCTTCTTGAAGGCAGCATATTGTGCTCCAAAATCTCTATATACTTTTCAGCATTAATGGTGCTATCACAGAAGTGCAAGTCACCTTTACCAAGGGCACTGACACAACCCCATACCATGACAGACCCTGGCTTTCGGACTTGTTGCTGGTAACAGTCTGGATGATCCTTTTCTTCTTTGGTCCGGAGCACACGGCGTCCATTTCTCCCAAAAAAATACCTGAAATACTGATTCATCTGACCACAGTACACGTTTCCACTGTGTGATGGTCCATCCCAGATGCCTCCAAGCCCAGAGAAGTCGATGGCGCTTTTGGACACTGTTAACATAGGACTTCCTTTTGGCACAGTACAGTTTTAACTGGCATTTGGGGATGTAACTACGTATTGTGGTACTTGACAAAGGTTTGCCAAAGTAGTCCTGAGCCCATGTGGTGATATTGCTTATAGATGAATGATGATTCTTGATGCAGTGCCGCCTGAGGGATCGGAGAGCACGGTTGTTCAGCTTAGGCTTGCGCCGTTGTCCTTTACGCACTGAAATTCCTCCACATTCCTTGAATCTTTTAATTATGTTATGCACTGTTGAAGGTGAAATAAGCAAATGTCTTCCTATCTTTCTTTGAGGAACATTGTTTTTAAACATTTCAATAATTTTCCCACATATTTGTTGGCAAACTGGAGATCCTCTGCCCATCTTTGCTCCTAAAGGACTAGACCTTTCTTGGATGCTGCTTTGTACCAAATCATAATTACAATCACCTGTTGACATCACCTATTTCAAATCACATCATTATTTAACCAATTTACCTGATTACTAGCCCTACATTGCTCCTGTTCCAACTTTTTTTTAAATGTGTAGCAAGAACCAAAATAGGTTTTTGAAGAAAAAACAATAAAAATCATGAAGAACACATTAAATATTGTGCTGTTGTATTGTCTGCAATGAAATACAAGTCAAAGTAAATTTAGAAATCACTACTTTCTTTTTTTATTTGTGTTTTCCATACTGTCCCAACTTCTTCTAATTTGGGGTTTACAGCTGTACAGTAACAATGTACTGTAATTTCATGTCTTTATAAAGTACTGCAAAGAACAAAAACTGGTGGTTACAACAGGCTACAAAAATTTTAAATACCCTGAACACTCCAAACATGATTTTAGACAGTGTTGCTGGTTAATACACGTTTAGTGTAAAAAAAAAAGTTTATTTTTTTTAAAAAAGCTATTTTCACTCTTCTAATATTTAAAAGATATGGCTCCTTAATGCAATAGCGGTAATATACTGTGTCACATAAAGTCACTTGAGGGCCAGGATTCTTCATAATACTGTCATAAAACAAACCAAAGCTACACAGGAAACAAGCAATTATCAAGATCAAAACAGCAGATTAGCAGAACATCAGTTGAAATTTGTGGGGCATACAACACCCAAGTTTAATTTAATTTTTCAAAATATTTCAGCCTAAAAATAGTCTCTCTACAGCCTCTGTTATATTTTATGAATAATAAGCATACAGAACATTTTCAATTCCATTAATACACTATAAAATACTGAGAAGCATGTTACATCAACAACATAAGAAATGCATACTTTAATACAGCATGGATTCAATAAAATGACAATGTACAGAAATTACATACTGCTAACTGATTTACTGTTCAGAACAGAGTAAGATGATTTGTGTTGGAAGCTAATCGTGAACCATAAAATGTAGTTAAATCCTGTCTGATACAACAGAATTCAAATAAGAAAAAGATAACAGAAGACAAACAGATAAAATACAGTTTTAACCCATTAGCCATGGCAGTGCATTGGACAGTATTAGCTTAAAATTTAATGAACCCTGGGTTTGAAAAGGTTATTAACATGTACCCACAACGCACCACATCTTCAAGGCTCATCCATGCTTCTAGAAACATACTGGTGCCTTGAAAAGCAGCTTGCTTCAGCCCACCTATACAACAGTAAATAAAATGTCCATATTTCTTTTCCCAGGTTTATGGGTTTTCTGCCTGTCTTCAGTCATAATGTAGTGCTGTGTAGAATATTATCCAAACCACCTGACAACAGAACACATTTCAGCACTGTCAGACAATTTATATCAATTGGTGAAATGGTATTAAGCCAATGTGTTGATTCAACTACCAGAACCAACTGAATCAGAATTAGGAGCCTTAGCTAATCAATCTCATTAAGTATTTGTCACTTCCCATTTGTCTTTTTTTGTATCTAAATAACTACATCGTGCTGTAAATACCCCTGTACTGAAGCAAAACCCTGGTACCATGACTGCATCAGATGGTAATAACATGGTACTTTTGTACAGTGTATTAATTAATTGGCATATTTATATACCATTGTATTATCATGACAAGACTAGCTAATACACCAGATCTACTTTACCTTAATATTTCTAGTTTCTACGTTTATGCCCTGCAGTAAAAAAAACTACAGAAAAACAATGTTTTTGGTCTCTTCATGAGCATAAGTTAAACACCTATAACAAATATTTACCAGGAACAAAGCAAAAGACGTCATAAAGCCTTCTTTGGTGAGCTCCCATGTTCCCCCATACTCTTCCTCATCCACCTGTTGAAAACTGCTGAAGTACACATACAGAACTCCTGCATTGATTATACAGAATCTGGAGGAAATAAAGATAGATGGATACTGTAAATCACTGATGACTTCATCATGTTTAGGCTGAGGACTGGAGTACTCACATGGCGATACCCAGAAACCCTTTCAGTGGTGCCACGCCCCATATCACCCCCAGTATAATGGCGATAATTTGTCGAAACCAGTAGACGACATCTAAAAACTCATCCTGTACAGATTAATAGGTGGAAAAATGCATTTAATAGTATAAAAAATTCACTATGCAATGTTCAGATACTTTATGGTATTATTGCAAATTCCTTATGTAAATTATACTCGTTTTATAAAATGTTATATTCTTTCTAAGGGCCATCTCCATGTAAGCTGCAACAGCATATCTTGCTTAATATGACACCTGTCATCTATCATGCTAATTGACTAAATGTCACAAAGTCTCTGGAAAAAGTACCATTTTAGTAGGCTGTCTGGATACAATACCTTCTCATAAACCACTAAGATAGGCATTAGCTTTCGCATGCAATGACAGGCATTCTGATGCACGTTTCTTTGTTCATAAACCAATTACAATCTTAGTTTTAATTTTGCTTCAAAACTAAACAAATTAGCTTAACATCTTATAATGAACAATAAAATGTGCAACAATACAACGATTTCTGTTATATATCATTCATAATTTTCATGTTTTTCTTTCGATATATGTAAAGCTGCTTTGAATCAATCAATTAATTTCAGATTTCTTATATAGCTTATATAAGAAACATATGTAGCTTATATGTTGCATTATCACTTTAACAGCAGTTTTGTTGACCAAACTAAACACATTTAATATAAAGACCAGTGCTTGCACCTCATACTGTCTACCATAAATAACCCTTTATCACCCATCCTTTATCACCCATCTCAGTTACACAGTTATCATGAAATGCTTGCTGAAATCAAGCAACTGCAGCATTACACCACCATAAAGTACCATAAGTATCATAGTACTGTCATATACACTAATGACATAAATAATAAACTGGATCTAAACCATGGATCTACAGAACCTAACAATTTAGGTCAATACATAAAAACACATGCATCAAAATTTAAATATCTATGTATATGTGCATATGTAATGTATATGCAAAATATATATAAATTTGTTGGCACAATACCATGGTATTGTTCAGACCCAGTGCCATGGTGTTACTTTTTATTATTGTTATGGGGTAGGTACATATAAGAATTATTCTATATTAAAAATGTGTTCTTTAAAGAATTTCTTTAGAAGTACTGTTATATTGATACCACAGAAGACTTTGCACCACCAAGAAATGAAGTGCTGACTCTGTGAATGATAATAACAAAAGAGCAGCATTAATCCTTTCAAGAGCTCGGTCCCTATACAACACAAACTGCTAAACCCTTAACAGTGGACATTTCAGCCTAGCACTCACATACACACGCCTGCATCCGTTTGTACAAACCCTAACATATGCAAATGATTCTTAAATGTGCATTCAGCTCCGTGAAGTGTGAGTGCTGAGTGTAAGATCAGACCTTCTCGTTCCAAACTGCTTTACAGCTAATGGCTTTGCTCCATGTGGACTGCTTCACTCCTCCGTTAGCCACGTGCACCTCTTCTTTCTGCTTTGAGCTGCTCGTCATGCTTGAAGTATGTCTAGACTCAGTCAAACACACGGCCTGATGTATAAATAAATTTTGACTGCAAGATCTTCTATGCGAGATCAGAACTGCCACCACCAGACACACTTCTACACGACTCGAACAATTAACACTGCGCATGCCCGCGCAAGTCATGTCTTTGCGAGCTTGTCCAATAAGTGAATGCGACGTCTCTGTGCTCAGCCAATCAGAACGCAGAACGGCTCATGGACGCTTGTGTCCAAAGCCTCTTAAAGGCAAGTCTGCAATCATATCTAAACAACGAGTAACGCAGGAAGGAGACCAAAGGTTTTTGAATGGGTCAAAGGAGATACTTCACTGCGCTTTTGTCCACATTTTTTTTATGATATAATTATATAACTTAAATAGTTTCTCATTACTGTACCTAGAGAGGTATGTAGATGAGGCAAGAAAAAAGGACGAGTAAAGTCCACGTTTACAAAGCACGTAAAATCTTGATCTGCTGCTTTAGATAATTGTTCGACGATCATTAATAACAAACGTAGCTATGTTTATTATATGATATGATATTATATTAGATTGGTATATTATAAGCTTTATTATATTATATTAAACAAGCTGATTTTGAGTCCTTCAAAGTCAAAGAAATCAAATTTAAATGACAACAGTCATTTAGCATATTCATGAGCTTAACGTCGGCGGATTGAACGCTCGTGACGCGTCACGTGACACTACTGATGGTGACGTATTGCGTGCGTTTCTTTCCCTGTCTGTTGAACGCACGCACACACTGAGCTCGCTTGGACATAAACAAGAACGCAAGGCCTTTGTGTTATTCTTCAGCACTGTATCTTCAAGCGCGAGCTAACATTTAGCTGCATTCATATGCTGTATGTATGGCTGCTAAAGCCGCACGTGGAAGACAAGATTTGGTTCGTGCGCGTGAGTTTGCCTTTTGCTTTTATTCTAGAACATCGACGTCACAATGTATCATTATTACTGGATTAATAGATTTCAAATTACTGTCTGCTGCTCTATCAGTGTGTGTATCTGTGTAATGGCGACACGAGGTGTGGTGATGTCGTTTTGTGTTGTGATTTTTAATATGTTATACTTCATAATATAATAGTACCGCATTTATAATAACAGTATCATTAAAAGTTGATTAGTAAGCATCACACGTGTGTAATCAGCCATGTACAACGTAGAGATAAGTAACATGTTTAACTAGGACCTTTCTGAATATTTCTTTTTATAGTTTAGCTTGTTATAAGTTTAATTATTTGTTAAGTATGTCCAGACTCCCCTATTGGTCAGTGGCCAGTAATTTTAAACACTGCTGTGTAAACGAAGTTTATACAGTTAAACAAAACTTTTAAATGTTAAAATTACACATTTAAATGTTTAGACATGTAAAATATTGGTCAGGTTTATTAATCAAATAATTTTGAGGTTATTAGCATTGCTGTTACTAACGTTTTAACAAAAGTTTTTACCCCCTCGTCAGGTTCAGAATCTACTGACAAGCTTTGTCAATATGCACATTACATTTACATTTATCTCAATTGTTGTCTTTATTATTATTTTTGAATTGTAAGATGTGTCAGTGATCTTTCACATTTAGATTCAGATGTGAAGTATGCATGATACCTTTTGTTCAGCTGTACAGTGTGAAAGTGTTAAACAGAAAAAATACAGTTTCATTATTACATCTAACTATGAAGTAATTACTCTGTCCTGAAACTCAAAGCTGTATGAAGTAAACAAGCAGACAGTGATGTTTGATTTAAAGAAACAGTTGATCTAAAGGACTTACCACCTCCTCAATGACAAGTCTTTGTAACACAGTTTGTAAAAAAAAAAAGCCTGCGATTTAAAACTGAAGTGTTCAGAGCGATTGCTGTAGATATCAAAACTGTGACTTTTTTTAAACATTCAGTTATGTTGAGACTTTTATTGTAATAAGTTTTGTTTCTATGTATTAATACTAATACTATCATTGTTCCGCTGTAGGAGAAAAAAAACCCTAAATCATCAGTAAACATCTAACAAATTTAGGATAGTAACATGGAGTATGGCATTGTGCCATTAAAAAGGGTTTTAGTATCCAGATTAAGGGTCCGTTTGTATGCATTTCTTTTGTTACTTTACATCCAAGTGGAATTACTGCTAATCTGTCTCCAAACAAAACCTGGAAGCATTCCCTTGGCCCAGAGCTTGCCATCTTCTGAAAGTAGGAGAAGGGTAGCAGGACCCTGCACTGTGCATTCTAGTGGCTCTGGTCAGCAGGAGCTGGCATTGCACTGCCTCTCTGGTTAAAAGACTGTGATGTCAGCCATTTTAAGTTGGACAGCAGAGCGTGTGGTGTGCCGCCATTTTTTTCCCTTTGCACTTCCATTTTTAACTGAGCCTTAACACCTTAGGTGCTGGTCATGTCAAATTTGTACCTCCACTCTGCATTTAAAAAACCAAATGTTTTTTGGCACTTTTTAACACTTGACAAAACTGAGCAATTAGAACATCCAAAAAAAGCCATAAAGAAATGAACCTACACCACTCTCATTTTTTGGCAAGGAGATTTTTTTGAAGCGTGTTTGTGCACCAGCCTAAAACAATGGGTTTGAAATGTGTTTCTGCCTGAGAGAGCCAACATACTTTTATCTGGCACTCCATACGAGGGGCTACAACACAGGATAAAGGGGACACTGTGCTATTGTCAGTGAGTGTGCTGGTGAGAAAAACCACACCTATCAAACAGTCTGAGTATGAAATAGGATCAGGGCCTTCACCCGCAACTTGCAGTATTGTTTTTTTGTGGGCTGACCACTGTGTGTTAGTGTGATCATGTGTGATTGAATTTGTGTGTGTATGTGAAACAGTTGTGTGTGGGGGGGGTTGCCATGGGGATAGTAACACACCAGTGGTGCTGAAGACCAGACTCACTGCACTAGGCTGAACTTGTTCAGGGAGTGGGGGAGGGGAGGTTAAGGCAAGCAGGCACCGATGGTGAAGGCACACGTATCCCACCAAAGCAAACAAAAAACATGAAGATAGAGAACTGTTTCTTTGGTAAAATAACAGTGTAACTGTCTTAGCGCTGACTAAGCAAAGTCATGTTTTTAGTGGGTGACACTTGGATTCCTGAGAGAACAACCACATGGGTCTGAATTGGTTAGTTCGCATACAGGACATGTGATATCAATGATTTACATAAGATATTCTGTGTGTCTGTAGTCAGTGCACAGGATAAGTGAGTAGACCAGAGAATCTTGTAACATTTGTTGTAAATTATTTGTGCCTTTTAATGTTGCGGATTGTTCACTCGGAGGACTTGAATTTAAAATATTTGTGCACATACAAAACAATATCAGTATTATACTATTGATAATATAACAACAAGAATATTTCACATTATGTACAGTCATTCAACTGTTTCTGGTTTCTGTGAAATCTTCATTTTAGTCAGACCTTACATGCTAAAGGTCTTTGGGGGGGGATGTGGTTTAGAAGTAGTGCTTGATTAAGATGGGGTTGTCAGTTACCATTTCTTAACTTGGAATGAACTAAAGGTTAATTCCGCATTCTTGGGTTTAAGTGTCTATCAGTTGGCAAATAGGCCATGGGTTTTGTATTATTGGATTTGTGCTAGAAAGTTTGTAAGTGGCAGCGCTTGTTATCTGTCTGTAGTTTATTGAAAAGGTATCTTGGCTCCCAGGTTGACCACTTGGTATAAAGCTAATGGTGGAACATTCCAGAGCCCAGTGAGGAGGAGGAGATGGAGGGGTTACGGCTATATGATTGTTGGATGAGGGTGGGTGAAAAAAGGGTGTGTATGGTGGGGGTGGGGATGAGGAGGATTCGTATTAAGGCAAAAAAATCCTTGTTGAAACACCTCACTGCGTCCTGCAACAGCTAATGCCCCCTCCCCACTTCCCAACACGTGCACACACACACACGCTCGCACTTCAGCCTGAACTCAGTCGCCCAACCCCTCCGCTTGTCATCTTCTCATGTGATTTTGGTTTACATTAACACAATGCAGTTTGAACCTGTTACGATCACCATAAGTTAATATCCAAGTGATTCATGAATTTGTGCACCCCAGCTCTAAAGTTGGAACTTAAAGAAAGTCTGATTCTCATTGGTAATTAATGTTGTGGTGGCATTCATGTGTGCTCATCTTTTTATTATTCTGACAAAACAGCAGCATAAAAAAAAATTAAAAGAGGGGGAAATATGGCAGTGTGTTTTGCTTGCAGATTGAGCCATACTCATTTAGGAGCTGGTCCTAAAACAAGACATAAGATTTCATATGAATTTATGCAGTCAACAAAGTTGCCATGAATACGTTACATTAAAAAAAGGAATTCTAACAAAACTTATGTACACATTTGGAAAGGCTCAGAATGAAATTTAATTTAGCAAGATAATCACTCTATGTTGTCAGTATAGCTCAATTGTATTTAGCTTAGAATATTTGTCTAAATCTGTTTAAATAAATATTCCAGGCTAAGATTTTCTTTATATTGTTACTTCACTCCTGAGTCACCCCTGACGAGGATGAATATTTTTTAACCTTAGTTGCTGGTCATTTGCATAATCCGCATTATGGTTTTGCCTTTCAGCAGCATATTGTTTTCCTTGTCATTGTTATTAAGCTCTTATGTTGTCATCTGTGGACCTATTTATGGCACCCAATACCCGTGTTCTTATGAGGGTTAACCAGTTTTGTATAAAAGAACCAAAAACTGTGTTGGGCCATTCCTGGGTATGTTTAGTTGCTGCAGTCCAAGATTAGAGCATTTGAGTGAAGTGACCTATATTTCTACTGGACCTAGGTAGCTGTTAGCAGGCTTTTGGAGGCAGGAATGCAGTGTAGTGGCTTTTTCATTGTGTTTTGTTTGGTAAATGCACTGCACCACTGAAGCTTTTAGTTTAAGCTTTTAGTTTAGTTTAAAACCCTTATGAGATGTTTACTTTGATTACACCAAAAAGGTTAAATGGTGTATGCCATTCACTCCAAAAGTGTTAACTTTCTCAGAGTGGGTATGTGGGTGAGAACTGTCTTTAAATGAAATAAGAGGCTGTAAAAGGTTCTTGGAAAGTGTTTCCATCCTCAGTCACACATAAAAGCACCTCTATTTCTTTTGAGCTATCTCTAAGCTAAGAAAGTTCATGTTAGGAAAGTGCAGTGTTGAGTTGCTTTCAGGTCCTCTAAAATTCACACAAGATGGTCAATAAGCAGTGTTTAAATACATCTGAAGTTAAGTCACTGAAGCATGAAAGATATTTTAAGATGAAAATCTTAAAGTATCCAATAGCCATGTTTTTAGTTTACAATTTAATAACATTAGAAATCTTTAGTTCTGACTTAAGCGTTTTTTATTTTCTCTACAGGTTTATTCTGAAATCTGAAGTACATTTCTGTTGGGGACATAGAATGCTGTATGACAGACTGATGATCATGTCCATCACCAGGTTCTTAGTGGACAGTCTATAAGAGTGGATAACAGCAATAATTATTTGGGCATCTTACTGGACACTGAATATAAAGAGCCATGGCTAGCAAGAGAAAGTCCACTGTTCCCTGCATGATACCTGTAAAAACCACGCATCTCCATGATGACCTTGAACATGAAAGACTCCTATCTCTTTCATCCCAGGCCATTGGCTACTCCTTCAGGGAGGAGGAAAGTGGAAAAGGTAGTCCCAGTGTGGCTGAGTCCTCTGAGCAAGAAGCAGGTGATATCCATAAGGACAGTGGCACTTACACCTGTAGGCCTTGTAACTTTGAGACCCAAGACCTAAACCTTTTTCTTGATCATGTCTACAGTGGCCACCCAGATTTCTGCATTGACCCCTGTTTTCTTTGCGTGGATTGTGGGGTAAAGGCTGCAAAATTTGAAGGTTTAGCATTGCACAATGCCCGTGTACATCCGAGCACAATAACCACCACGCTTCAGCTTAAAAGGAAGGACAACAGGATCATGGTGGAACAGAGCCTTTTCATGGGACCTTGTGAAAGCACAAGCTTTAAAGAAACAGAGATTTCCATTACTAAGACGCCAATCATGAAAATGCTAAAGGGTAAATCAGAATCCAAAAGGATTGTAGTTTCTCATCCTGCAACAGATGACCCTTCCTCCTGTATTATTAAACCAGTGGAAACAAAAAATGACTACCCTGCTGTAACAGTTACCCATGTGCCCACTATTGTACACAATGGAGCAGCCAGCAAGGTTGCCCTGCCATCAGCCATACAGATTGTTAATGGCTCTGGGGCTTTACCCATGCTAAAGACAGCTGTTACACAAGTTGTATCTGTTGTGCAAAACAGAAGTGTCAATCAACAGTCTGCTCCAATTACTGTCTCCTCCTCCCCCTCATGCCCCACTTCCTCCTCATCAAGTACCAAGAACCTTCCAAAAGTAATGATCCCTCTTAGCAGCATTCCTACCTACAATGCATTTATGGACAACAGCAGTTTCTTGAAAACATCCTTTAGCAAGTTCCCTTATCCAACCAAGGCTGAGCTGTGCTACCTTACAGTAGTTACCAAGTACCCTGAAGAGCAGATCAAAATCTGGTTTACAGCACAGAGACTGAAACAAGGAATCAGCTGGTCTCCTGAGGAGATAGAGGATGCCCGCAGAAAGATGTTTAATACGATCATTCAAATGGCACCTTCGTCTGGACAGCAGCCACGTCATCCCCATCAGACCACTTCTCAGCCGACGATCACAGTTTTGGGCACAGCTGGCATTCCTCACATTTTACAAGGTAGCCTGGTTGGGCAAGGAGGGGTGATTGTCACCCAGCCTATGATAACTAATGGAATTCAAGTCAGCAGTGCCCCTGTGACACTCGCTGTAACGCCTAAGCCTCAGGCTGCTGCAAAGCCTATGATGCAGTCCAGAGCCGCTGCAGCCCAGGTGGCTGAAAAAGGAATCAGTATGGTTTTAGGCACCGTTGGTAGTAGCAGTAGTGGAAATTGCAGCAGTAGCAGTAACATTAGTGCTAGCAGCAGTTCAAGCAGTATTAGTAGTACCAGCAGTACTTGTAGTAGTCAGTCTAGTTCAGTCAGTATTGGTGGTAGCAATACTGCTAAATCAAATGGCAACAGTAATTTTAAGGTCAATAAGCCTGGTACTAATGGCATTCAAAGCAATGGTAATACTGGGAAAAGTACCAGTGAGGATAAAGGAAACTCTGAGATGAAAAGTAATGTTAACCGCAAGAACAAGAGTGCAGCTTCTAGTATTACTCCAGCCACCACCATATCTGTAACCACCATCACAGATAGCACGACACCAAGTAAATCAGACTCCCCATGCCCTGTTTCTATGAACTCTTGTGTTTTCTCTACCACTAACTTTCTTGACCCCAGCTTTAACAAAACCAAAAAGTCCCAGGAACAACTGGCTGCCTTAAAAGAGAGCTTCCTTGTTAGCCAGTTTCCTAATCAAGAAGAAGTAGATCGGCTTACCAGCCTAACTGGTCTGTCTGTGCGTGAGGTACGGAAATGGTTCAGTGACCGCCGGTACCACTTCCGAAATCTAAAGGGCTCAAGGTCTAGTGCTGGTGGTCAAACGGCAGGAGCTAGTGTTAGCACCTCCCAGATGGATGCACTTGTTGCTGTAGACCTGTCAGAAAACAGTACACTCCCTGAGAGGCCTAAAACTCCCCAGCAGTCACCTGTCAGCCCCCTACAGACGACATCTCCAGCAACTCCCACGCGACGTCCTCCACGACCCCCCTCTCCAGATTTTACAGCTATACGGTACAAAGAGCGTGAACCTCACCAGGTGCGTGCCTTAGAGGCCAGTTTTGCACAAGACCCAGATCCATGTAGTGACGAAGTAGACAGGCTAAGGGCAGAAACAAAGATGACTCGTCGTGAGATCCATGGCTGGTTTGCTGAGCGCCGGAAGAGGGTTATTGCAGAGAAAAAGAAAGAGGAAGCCGAGAGGGCAGAAATGGAAGATGACAACGATGGAGAGGAAAGGAAAAAAAAGACCAATGGGAAGACACACAAAGCTGAAGATCCTTCCTTTGAGACACAACAACAAGGCAAAGAGAACCAGAAGGAGGAGACTGGTGCTGAGTTAAAGGTTAACCCTATCAAAATAAATCTAAAAATGCTGAAAGTTACTGAATCAAATGAAAAAGATGAGCCAGGGGCAGGTGAACTTGAGACTACTAAAGTGCTGCCTTCTGTCTCTCAGACAGTTGTTACTCAGACTTCCCCATACAGAGGTAAGAAAACACCTGAGCAGCTCCACCTGCTCAAGCAAGTCTTTGCACGTACACACTGGCCTAGCAGTCCCCAGTACAATGAACTGATAGCTAAAACGGGCCTACCACGGCCAGAGGTAGTACGTTGGTTTGGAGATTGCCGTTACGTCTTGAAGAACGGTCAGCTCAAGTGGCTTGAGAGTTATCAGGCCATGGTAGATGAGGAAGACTTCCAGATAGCTAATGTTAGTGTGCTGAAAGAGCACCTGAATACCTACGGAAAGTTGAATGAAAGCAAGTTAGAGGAGATTGTCAAATCAAGTGGATTGGGTGAGGAATCAGTTCGTCGGTGGTTTGCAAATAAGGCCCCACTTTTAGTGGAGGATAGTAAGACTGAATCATCGTCTGCAGTAACTGAAACCGTTTTAGAATCACAGCATTCTGATCAAGACAATGTAAAAGTGGATCAGTCACTAAGCAGCTTAATCTCAAAGAATCAAGCCACAGAGTCAACAGATGAAGTATCTACTAAACAAGGTAATTTTCTGTTACATTAGCTATGAAGTGAATCACATATTAGCGCTGTTTGGGGGGATGATTTTGCACCCAGGTTGTGCAAAATACAACAGTTTTTGTGTTTATAATAAGGCTATAGTAGAATTGTAAAACAAATGTTAAAAATTCATATCTGTTGATGGTTAGTTCTTTATCAGCTTATGTTTAGTTTTGTTTGTTGGTTCTACTAATGTTCATACTCTTCTGTTTATCGTATTTAATAGTTTGCAGTATACTTTCAAAACTGTTGGAAGTGATGTTATCTGTCTAACCTGCCTACAAGAGAACCTGATGTTTATTCTTGCTATATGCATCATCCGGTCACACACAAAAATGTATTGTTTTTATTTTTATCGGTATTAAGTAAAACTTTTGTTTGTGGTTTATGACTTTAGTGTGCGACGTTAACACTAATAGATTAGTTAATGTCACACACATTCAGTTCAGAGTTGTGGCAAGCCAACTTTCCTCATTCTGTGTGAGACTGAGGAATCAAAAAAGCTGAAAATGTTATATTCAAAATGATGATCTCTCTGTTTTCAATGTTCTGTTCTGAAATGTTCTGTTATTGTTTTTTAATAAGCGTGCCACATCCAGTCTATGTCTTTAAATGGTATAAAAGTGTCTAATAAGTTTTTGATAAATAGAGAGGTACACAGAAAGCAGCATATCCCAGGAACCAGCGCTGTGTAGACGGCACATTTACTACAAGAGAAAGTGGAAGCCATGCTGCCACCGCTTTGTGGCAGACACTGACAGTGTGTTTTCTTTTTACTGTCATGCTTAACATGAAATCATTATTATGATTCAAGCTCTGTTGCTATTGCATTTATATTAATTGGTTTGTCTGTTATCACCCTCTGGTACCATCTCTTTTTACAGTAATAACGGGTTTTATGGGTTTAAGGACGGCAACAAAAAAACTACATGGAAAACTTTTGTTAGAAATGTATTTAGTTGCACATTTTCCAAAAATGCTTTTTTTATGTTTATTTTCTTGTTTTCAAATGTGATTTTCATTTTAGTTTTAATTTACAATAACCATGATTTAAAATACATGTGTTTCTTCCATAGGGAAGGACAGCAGAGGAGAATAGATGCATAAACGGATGTGTTGTTGTGCAAAGGGATATCACCTAATGGGATTCTACTACATGTGGCCTTCATATATATATATATATAAAATTTTGTTTTTTTTTCCAACAATGTCATATTAAATTTTAACAGAAGCACTGGAGAACACCTTTGCAAAACAAAATTCTATCCCTAAATGAACATTTTTCACTTTTAGAATTACTACCTATCTGACAAAAGACATCAGGTGAATTATCTTTGGTTGAGAGACTCCCCCTTCACCAGTCAACTGCTTCTATTGGACAGAAGACAGGCGAAACAGACATGATGTGATGTCAGTGTGGATGTGACCTATTGTGGGTAATTCATAGTGGTACAAAATACTGCACAGCTCTTATTGAGCCCTTTTTTAATTCTTAAGGTATTACTGACAAAATAGCACCTCAGAGAGGTTCAAAGGTTTATGCTGTAGCATCAGTTACACAGTTTGTTTTTCTTAACTGAGAGCAAAATAAAACTAAAATCATGACTATTAATGTCAAAACTTTCAAAAGTGTGAATGCCTAGGCTTGTTCTATGATGTTTATATTTACTATCTGCAAAATAAATGGACTTTAAATGTTAATTAAAATAAAAAGCCTGGATTATTAGGCTTAAAGAAAATGAATTTCAAAAAAATGAATTCACTTTTGTTGCTTAAGTACTTTATTCTCAGACTTTATTATTTTTCATATGAAAAGAAAAAATAAAATGTATTATTTCCTTCAATATAGCATAGGCACATTACAGAAAAGGCTTGGTCTGTAAAAAAAAAAAGAACACTGGAAACAACATTAGCGCAAGAAATCATAGAAAAGGCATACATGCCCAACAGGGGGTCATCTGATGTATTTACGTATACATACACCAAGGCACATGAAAAATGATGCAGGGAAAAAGCAACAACAGACTGGTGAAGGCATATGGTAGTACATATGCACAAAAGATTTAACACAAACTGAAGAAATGTTGGAATAGTCCTTAAATAATAAATGCAAGAGAAATGGACTGAATTCTCTGAATTCCTTTAAAGCTTAGGAAGTGATTATGGTTCAAGTGTCATCACCTTTTGGCCACAGGCCAAAAACAAAGGACTATACAGCAATGACCTCACTATAGTCACCCCGCTTTACACAACATCCCACAGTCAAACAGAGTCGTGTAAAGCAAAAGGTTGAATTGCCACATAGGTTATTGTGATGCTTTGTTGCATAAGGCTAAATGATTTTTCTCAGTACATGGAAACTGCCAAGTATTTAAAGTCCCTACAATAAAATTCAGCTTGACTATTTACATCAACCATAAATAATGAAGTGCAGAATCTTGTTAATTCAGTAACTAAATTGCTTTGTATTAGGGCAATATGGCAGCAAAATACAAAACTATAATGACTGCCTGACACAAGGTATGTAACTAAAGGCTTTTAGACAAATTTAACTAAAGACAAATTGCCCAAATAATGCCTTCACTCTTGTGCACAGTTACAAAAAATCACTAATGTAATTTTGCTCAATATAACAACAAACCTAAAGAACAATGCTAAAGGTGTTTTACTGACTCCAAACTGAGAACTTATTTAGCCCCAATTTCCTATACTGCCTGCACTGTCTACCTTGAAACAGACACCAAAGCTCTCATTTATTGGTACTAATCATACTTACATTTGTTCCATCTTAAAATGTGAAACGCCTTAAGGAACGAGATCTTTTTAAAGAATGTTGCTGAAACAGGAAGTCTTGTGTATAGTCCAAGTTCTGCGCCATGAACAAAAAAACTTCTCAGAACTTCTATAGCCTAAAACTGTCTTCTGAACCAAACCTGAGATGGTTTTGATTAGTCTTGTGCAGACTGGCAAAACAAATTGATATTGCTATCTGGTCACTTGATTTTTAACTAAAAAGGTTGTTCGAGTTAACATACCGAAGAGCATTTCAAAAAGATTTCCCATACTGCTGCCTGCCAGGTGCATCCTGGGACAGGTCAAACTTCAGTCCAACACAGAGAAAAAGAGAGCAAAGTAAGAATTTGAAAAACAATTAAAAAGGCCAAGTTCTAATGTTAGAAGCATTTGTATAAAAAAAACAATAACAGTACGAAAGTTTAAAACAAATGTTTAAATAGCAAAAATAATCATTTTAAAATGAAAAAAAATGTGAGTGCGAGGCTCTTTAAGAGCAGATGTTTTCTGAATGACAGCCAAATGGTGAACACATACACACAAAGTTATATACTTAAGACTCAGAAATACAGAAAGTATTATTACTTCATAAATGTTAACCTAGACGTTTCAAAGTAATAAATGATACAACCCCCAGTAAAATTTAAAACATTAGCATCTTATCGTCTACCAAACTGTCCTTGAGTTATCCGCTGCATCACAACACTCCTGTCCTATTTGCTGCAGGTTCAGATTGTAGCTAAGCAAATTTTTGTTAATTTCTGTCCATAAGGCTCATTACTGTCCACATGCTCCACCAGTACCTCTGCCACTCACACAGCCCTGAGCAGGAGTCACAGAGAGGAATATCCAGTCCAAACCACTGCTGATTTCCATAGAAATGGGTTTTACAGCAGTTTATGGCATCATCATCCCCAAAGAAGTCTTTTCCTTGGCCTCACATCTACTCTGTTCATCTTTCTTACAGTCAGCTGGTTGCTTTATGTGCGGTTGTCAGTGCTGACGCGGGCCCTGCACATCCTTCCAGAGAAAAGAACAGCATGTAAATGAAAAAAAGAGCAATCACAATCTTCACGGTTTTGTGTAGCCTTTGATAAATCAAAGATTTCTGCCATTTAATAGTGCAATGTGGAAAAGACATTTTTTAATGTGCCATTTAGGAACCGGTTTCTCCGAAATCAATACCAAAATAGTAGACTGCAATAGAATTGTTTTTTAATCCTCATAATTGCACAGCATTGTTGGTCTATGAATGACTGTAGAAAAGCCCAGAAAAAAAAAACCTGTGTAGTATTGAAGTATTGATTTCACAGACAAATTAAATGAAATATACAATTTTGCTTTTGGATATTTAGTGTACTTGCACCTTAAACTAAACCTTAAATACATTATAAATGTTTCATTAACAAACATTGCAAATTTGGCCAAATCCAGCCATTAGTCTTTATTTACTTGCTTCCTTGTAAAAATCTGTTTCCAGACAGGAAACAGGACATCCGTTTCTCTAAGAGTTGCACGATGACTGTCAAGCCACTTTTAGGAATTGCGGTTCTGAGGTTTTAATCAGTCCAGAAAGACATTTAAAGTATCCATAAAACCCCCTTTAAATTGACCAAAAAATTCAGGCAAATGAGATTAAAAAATGGTTTTACCTAAATTACCTAAAAGATGAGCGGCTTGTATCCCTGCTTAAAATTTAAGTGGTTTATTTAATAGAATGTAAGTTTTACTTGTTTGCAATAAAGTGTCATTATAAATGATCTACCAAAATGAAATGTGAACACATTTAAAATGGTTTTACAGAAAAAGTGAACTAGCTGCAATCTCACTACGCTGCTTTATTACTGTATGTTATTGATTTCATGGCCAACATGCCACTACATAAAAAACAAACGGGTTGACCCATCAAAATGCCCCTTTCTGCCATAATATACAACAGCCCACTGTTTGTAAATCTACATGATTCAACAGCCTCTTTTTGAAACACATTAACACAAACAGATGAGACAGATCACACCTCCTGTTGTCATGGTCCAACAGCACCTCCTGTGACACTCTGAAGTCATCGAGTGGAGACTGGTATCTGGCCTCAAACGAGCCCTCCCGACCACGGTATCCCAGAGCCTGTGCTGGAGACGAGGGCAGAGGTGACGTGGAGGAAACAGAGCTCTCACCGTTCTCATGCTGCTGAGAAAAACGTCAGTTTTCTGTTACTATAGCGCACACTGAACGAGCTGACTAAATTAAGTTATGAAGTGTATATCTACATACAATGAGCTCATAGCCCACCCTTCCTCTGATGATGTCCATGTGCACCATCAAAGATGCTAATTCCAGGTCTTCACTGTAGCTATTCCTTAGAGGAACTGAACGGTAGCCTGCAAACAGACAAAAAGCGTTTGTCTTGTCTTCAATCCCTGCAGGACAGTCGTTTACTACAGACCTACAGTTTTGTTGGTAATTTGAAGCAAAACCTGTCTTGAGGCAGTTGATGGGTAACGTTGCTTGGGCAAGAAAGTTTTGGTCATTGAACATGTCGATCTCATACACCACAAAACGCAGGAACGCGAAGGAATGATTGCACACTGTGAACCGGAAGGGCTTTCTGGGCCAGGTGGGGTTCAGACCATTGTCCGCTGCAAGAAGAACAGGTTTACAATGTCAAATCTTTGTCTCAGAGGATCAGTCCATTAGTAAACCCTGAATAACAATTAAAGTAGGTTTCATAGGTACTTGAAATGTCTTGCATAACTTCTGAGTCAAGCAGGATTTTTCCATGTTAAATTCTGAAGTTCATGCAAAAGTTAATAATTTACATACCCTAATTTTGTTCCTGTACAAATGTATTGCTTTCTTGTAACACAAATGGAAATAACACTTTACTATATCCACCTTTTCCTTGAATCTCCATGGAGGGACTTGCTGTTATCAGCTAAAGTACATCACTGATGATGGTGAAGAAGAATTAGTATCATGGAACATGAGTGTTACGACCATGAGCCCTGTCATACCACTTTCCACTCCATTCTGCACTTTTTAAATAATCAGAAAATGTTTATATAAATGTTTACTTTATTGTAACTCATTGCAAAATACATTGCTATTAACACATGAAACATTTGTTCAGGGCTAAGCGATTATGTATAATTAATTGTTTTTGTTAAATGTTTATGTACTGTATTAAATTACGTGTTCACATTGAACAATACAGCAAATACACACTATTTAAATGTATTTTCTAGCTCTAGTAGAAGTCTACTTTTTGCTTGGCATTTTCTAGCTTCTAGTAGAAGTCTAGCTCTAGTTATTGTTACTTTTCAGTTTAACTATGGTTACTTTTTTCCCAAGGGTTGGGACCACTTTTAATGCTGTAAAGTAAGTAAATGTATGATTCCGTGCCTTTATAATTTCTAATTTAATCTTCGGCTCTACACCCTGAGACAAAAGATAATTGAAAATGTTATGAATCCAGGAGGTGGCACTGTGCAACTTCGTAGGATACGCAGAATTCTCCTCACCACACACACACACACACCACATACACACACACACCACATACACACACACACCACATACACACACACACACATATACACACACACACCACACACACACTGCAATTTTTTGCAAGTGAAATACTTTTTTGCTGCTAAATACCTATACTGTACATAGTCTTATGTTTACACTTATATTTTATTATCACCAGGATCACTTTGAAACAGAACTGTGTACTGGTCGGCGCTGCACTGGGACTTACTATGTCCACTGTCTGTCCCAGCAGTCATTGTACTGTCTGCACTTGTGCACTTTATGTATAAATTATGTAGCCTTGTAGTTCTGTGTTGTTCTGTGTTTATGTAGCACCGTTATCCTGGGGAAACATTTTGTTTCACTGTGTACTTGTATATGGTTGAAATGACAAACTCCACTTGAACTTGGACGAGGAACAGGCAAAGTTGCTGTTTGTGGTCTTTGATAAAAAATCTTGCCCATGCTGCAAACTAATGCTCAGACTGCTTGTTGTCAGCATTATTAACTTTAAACAGATTACAGTATCCACTTTAGATCTGTCCAGTTAACTCAATGCCTAACTAAAGACATCAAGGGGCAAACCAGAAGTCTTGAGCATCCCCCCACATGCACATGCAAAGCATAATGGGTATTTTCATGTCATGAAAAAGGTGGATAGCAAAAGTGAGCTGTATAGCTCTAAAGGTCAGGAAAAGCACCACAACTGAAGTAGTTATCATGTGCTGCAAGTTTTCTGTAGGAATTTGATAGCTTTGTGCAGTCAACAGACCAAAATGTAACTTTATTGGATTAATTTTCTGCCAATAAAAATGAGGGCAAACTTTGAAGAAACACAAAAAAGCAATCTAAAAGAAGAAAAACACTCTGAAAATAGAACAATAAACTTGATGGCAGAAGTGTAGCATGGTCTTCAAATAAACCAGTTTCTAATCTTCATTTTTCACAAATCAGATTTGTTTATGCTTTTACAGTTTCACAGTACGCTTTCACTTTCAATCTACAAAATTTACAATTAACATTCTGCCACAAACCTTGTGTTTATACAATGGCAAGGTTATTTGCAAAACATAGGCAAAATTAATAACCTTCTTTCCAATGACCTCCAACCATAAGTGTCACTTTATTAATTTGTTTTGCTGTAGCAGTATTTGAAAAGAATAAGTCATTTGGACTACAAAGTAAAGACTGGGGGCAACATATGTTCACAATGAGCTTAAAAAAAAAAAATCACCTTATGTTAATTCTTAAAAAGGACCTAAGATACTTTGGAATCACAGTACTATTGCATTGTGGAAAAAAAATGCATCTTTCAATGGAGAGCATGGAGAGTAAAACTTTTACATATCATATAGATAAAAGTTTAATTTCTGTACAGTGTGCAGCAGTTGTTTTTAATTGGCCTATTTATTATGTATTGGCTTGGTATTTCCTAAAATTCTCTCTTTTTATAGCTTAATTGTAACTCTTATTGTCTGGAGAACCATAAAGGTATAATTAAAGACAATTAACGAGTTAGTGAAGTCAGCACAGTCAGCACACTCCTGTACAGGAATAAAACTTTTTATTTTAGTAATTCAGATGATAAAAATGTTATTATCTGAATTACATTAACTTACCTGAGGGTGAAAGGAGTACAGCTGAGGATAATGATGACAAAGATGTTCTGTAATGCTCCTGAGAGCGCATCTCAATGGAATAATTAAAACCTTAAAAATTAATTACTAACTGAAATGCTCATTAAATAAGTGTTTTATAGGCACTACACAAGACAAACACTACAACAATACTGATCCAGATCTGACAACAATTCGCTCCACAGAAGTCTAGTTCCAGGTCAGAGAGATGACAATATCCAGGTCAAAATGTCAAAAGTCAGTAACAGTAAAGCACAGTTAAGCTCCACCCACACAAGGTTTGTGCTAGAATGCTGAATGTAAATTTGTGGATTAAAAGCGAAAACTGTAAAAGCGTAAACTAAAACTGTAAAAGCGTAAACGAAAAGAAAGACTAGCAAAGTTTAAAAAAATATGGTTTGTTTTAGTGTTTTTCTACTTTTAGATTATTTATTTTCCTGTGTTTCTTTAAAGTTTGCATTCATTTTTATTGGCACAAAATTAACTTCATATAAGTTCAGCAGAAATGGAAATACCATATACCACACACTGCTTATGTGGTGCCAAGTTTGATGTCATTAAAAACAAACACAACTGGTTCTTTCCTCACCCAAGGCTGTGTGTACGGCATAAGACTTGAAATACAGCACATACGTTGTAAGGACTACTTCTGTTGTATTTTTTCTTAATTCTGGAAATGTGTGGACATTGTATCCTGCTAGGGTTAGTAAATTATTTTTTTCATCAGTGTTTCTTTCTTAAACAAAGAATATCCCACAATGTTTCTCAAGTGCATCTTGCTTGTCAACCTTACCTTCAGAGTCGGTCTTTTGCTTGGCATTGTCATATTCAGCTCCACAAACCTCAATCTCAATTATAGGGCAAACAATACCTCGACCATGCTTGGGCAGGTGCCGAGCTCCCAAAACCTTTAAACACAAAAACACAAGAAAACAAAGCATTAACATCAAAAATTCCTCAAATGCAACAAACACAGACATTGTGCCAAATCGGAATTTAAAATTAAGGCCAGAAACATTTTCTTTCAAAAGGTTCCAGTAACTACAATGACAGTCACTTTCAAGTAATGTCAAAGTTTCAGTTATGTGTTTTCTGAAACTGTGGTAGATTCTCAATCTAACTGTATACCTGTGAATTCAACTAGATTCCCTGTGACAGATGTGGTGGGTTGAGCTGAAGAAGCTGTTGTCGTGTGGTGTTTATATTATGTTCCATACTGCAGTCAAATAAAGAACCGATGAGATTTGAAGTTGTTTTGATTTCACTAAATTAGCTTGTTTGTTTAAAGAATATTAATAACAACAACAATGATAATGATAATAATTATTATTATTATTATTAAACATTTTTTAGAACATTTAGATTATAGATTTAGAAAGCTTTATTGGCCAAGTACACCTGAGCATACTAGGAATTTGTTGCCAGTTTAGGGCAGTCCTACAGTAGTGCAACATACATACAGATTAACATACATTAGCGTAGTGCATATAGGGTGATGCATACAAGGACACATGACAGTGTAAAGTACAAACTAACCAACCTAAAAGACAATCCGCATAACAAAAGACAAAAGTTCTGTGCAAAACAGTGTTGTAGTGCAGTAACTGCAGTTATAGACTTGGATAGGTATTGCACATGGGTAAATACGGAAGAGGTAGTGTGTTGGGATAAAGGCAAGATTATGGAAATGTGTTTAAGATCTTTGTAGCTGTTGGAAAAAGCTGTTCTGGTGTCTGGTAGTTCTTGTCTGGATCAGTCTGTATCGCCTACCAGAAGGTAAGAGTCTGAACAGACTGTGTGCGGGGTGAGAGGGGTCCCTTATGATTCTACCTGCCCTTTTCCAAGATGTATAAAAGTCTTGGAGGGAGGGCAGGCCGGTCCTGCTGATGCTCTGCAGACTCTGCAGTTATTCTCTGAAGTCTGTGTTTGTCCATTTGAGTGGAAGAGCTAAACCAGACAGTGACTGAAGAGCACAGAATGGATTTGATGGTGACCCTGTAGAGCTGGCACAGCAATTGCTAAGGCAGGTTGTGCTTTCTTAATTGGCAGAGAAAGTACATCTCCTACTGATCTTTCTTTCTGATGTTGGCTATGTTCCTCTCCCACCTCAAGTCTTTGCAGATGGTAGTGCCGAGGAACTTGGAGCCTGTGCTGGACACAGTACTGCCCTGTGACTTTTTCAACTTCTCTGTCATCTCCACTGTCTCGCTGGTGTTGAGTTGTAGGTTGTTTCGGCTACACCAGATTTAGCACATCTGCCGCACTTTGCTTTTCGGAAACATGGCTATCTGACCTAACGCCTAACAACATGATCAATCTACATGGCTTTCATATCTACCGGGATGATCGCAAATCTGAACAAACAGAAAAGTCCAAGATGGTGTTGTCTGCTTTTATATAAACAGCGCTACTGAGGTCTCCGCCTTCAGAGCAGGCAACAAGGTGGTCCTAAGAACAGCGAGGGCCAAACTGTCCTAGGCTATCAGAGAGGCAAAGCGCACATGCTCAGAGAATCCATAACCACTTCAAGGCCAGCAGAGAGACAGCACTTGTAGCAGGGCATCCAGGCCATCACGAACTACAGGCCAACATCACCTGCCTGTGACAGTGATGCCTCCCTCCCAGATTGCTAAACAACTTCTATGCTCGGTTCAAGGCACAGAATGGCATGATGACGAGGAAGACCATCCCTCCTCCCAATGACCAGGTGCTGTGTATAACCATGACCGATGTGAGGAAGACTCTAACCCGTGGAGGCTGCTGGTCCAGACCATCTCCCTGAGGTATTCAACACAATCTTTCCTCAGCACCTATTTGGAAAACTGAACCTGCTGGGCCTGAACACCTCCCTCTGTAACTGGATCCTGGACTTCCAGACTGGGAGACCTCAGTCCAGATCGGGAACAGCACCTCCAACACCACCACACTGAGCATTGGGGCCCCACAGGGCTGTGTGCTCAGTCCATTGCTGTTCACTCTGCTGACTCACAACTGTGTAGCGATGCACAGCTCGAATCATATCATCAAGTTCGCCGATGACACGACCATGGTGGGTCTCATCAGCAAGAACAATGAGTCAACATACAGAGAGGAGGTGAAGCGGCTAACGGACTGGTGCAGAGCCAACAACCTGTCTCTGAACATGGACAAAACTAAAGAGATGGTTGTTGACTTCAGAAGAGCACAGAATGACCACTCTCCGCTAAACATTGGCAGCTCCTCCATGGAGTTCTGTCAAGTACCAACGGTACTCTTGACAGAACTTTACCTGGTTGCTCAACATCACTTCCATAACAAAGAAAGCCCAGCAGCACCTGTACTTTCTGAGAAGACTGAGGAAAGCACATCTTCCACCCCCATCCTCACCCTCTGTTCTACAGAGGGACTAATCGACAGCATCTTGTGCAACTGCATCACTGCCTGGTTTGGAAATTGCACCGTCTCAGGCCGCAAGACCCTTCAACGGATAGTGAGAACAGCTGAGAAGATCATCGGGGTCTCTCTTCCCTCCATTACAGACATTTACACCTCACACTGCATCTGCAAAGCCACCAGCATTGTGGATGACCCCACAACCCCTCTCACACACTCTTTACCCTCCTGCTGTCTGGTAAACGGTACCGAAGCATTCGGGTCCTTACGACCAGGCTATGCAATAGTTTCTTCCCCCATGCTGTTAGACTCCTCAATACATAGAAACTGGATCGGAATGAACACACACCTATACACACCCAACTGTGCACCCTCCACCCCTGTATTTGTTTGCAGGTTAAATACGTTTTTCTGCTGTTAAATGCTTTTTGCTGCTAAATACTTATACTGCAAATAGTCGTATGTTTACTCTTATGTTGACACTTATATTTTATCACCAGGATCACTCTGAAACAGAACTTTGTACTGGTCGGCACTGCACTGGGACTCACTATGTCCATTGTCTGTCCCAGTATTCATTGTACTGTCTTGTGCTGTATGCACATGTTTGCACTTGTGCACTTCATGTATAAATTATGTAGCCTTGTAGTTCTGTGTTGTTCTGCGTTTATGTAGCACCTTGAACCTGGAGAAACGTTGTTTCGTTTCACAATGTACTTGTATATGGTTGAAATGATAATAAATTCCACTTGACTTGACTTGAGATTGTGAGAAGTCCTTGTTGTATTTGATGAGAAGTTGTAGATTATCTATTTTATTGCTTAGTGAGCAGAGATTAGTGAGGTGTAGAGCTGGGAGTGGGGCACGAATGAAAGTCTATGGTGTGATTTCTAGGGTACTGTAACTGGTTCCTAGAGCGTGGCTATAAAGTTGTCATGTGACCATGTTGCTGCTTGCTAAACCAAGCGATATCAGCCCGCCCCCAAGTCTCAAGACATGTGAAGCTATGACGTCACAAAACTCAGCCCAATATAAAGGAATTTTTCACCCAACTTTTCATACACCCAAAAAACATTGTACACCAGATCACATAAGAGTCAAAGTATACTCCTCATCAATAAGCCTGTCGATTTGAGCCCTCATTCATGGGTCTACAACAAATGGTGCAGGACGAGTTACCTACTGAAGTTGTCCAGAAAGTAGTAGTATGCAAGAGAGTAATAGTGATGCTTTGCTTCATAAGCACCACTAGTAAGTACTGAATTACATTCTATTGTTGCAGCAGGGCTGGGGGTGTCTGCATTGTATTCCATTGGTCCAACATGGGTGGGGGTGTGTCTGGACTGTATTAATTGGTGCAGCAGGGGTGGTGCTTTTTCTGTACCTCTATGATCAAAGTGATTGGCTCCACTGCTCTTAGAGAATGTCTGTCAAAGGGATCAAAGTTGTCGTCTCTCATGATTGAAGGCTGCAGCACATATCCACTTCTGCCGTTCAGCATGAAGAGGGCCTGATTCATCTGCATCGGCTTGTCTGAGCAGAGACCCCAGAAATTATTATAAGAACAGACAACAGGACAGCCACATAAGACCATAAGATCAGGACTGAGTTTTGGCCCTGTTCTCACCTGCGGTCTGGAAGTTAAGGGCCACCAGCTGACTGCCACACAGCCACATGGGTAGAGGGTCATAGTTGGACGAGTCCAGGCGCTGACCACGGGGGTAGATTCGCGAAAGCTGTAGACGGTTATACTGCAGAAACTTCTTTCCTTTGATGCGGTTCACATATTTCTCTGCTTTGGTCTCTGGAAAAGAGGACATGTCCCGAAAACAGGCACGCTCTGTCCCAATTTCTGAAAGAGACAGAGGAAAGAGTTTATCATCCTGAGCTGTTTTGTATAAACAGATAATTTCAGTAATTATCAGATAAACAGTAATTTCAAATGTCACATATCTTACAGATGTGTTGTAGTATTATCCTTTTTATCCTAACTAGGTACAATGTGTCAAGTTTCAAATGCGTCAAGAATATGAACAAAGAAAAAGTGTTTCCAAACTTTTGACTGGTAGTGTACATGTCCAAGGAGTCAAGCTAGTCTTCCAAAATAATTATTCATATGGATTTTACAACTCAAACAACCTGCCCAGAACAGAGTGAAGAACACTGATGCAATAACAAGGTTGTGTTCTTCTTGTGTTCTGATGGTTCCGCAACACCCAATAAACTGTCATTGTGTGAAAGCGAATGCTAACAAATCATATTACAGCTAGTCAGAATGTGACATCAACAATTTGTTGTACAATAAATAAAGTTTGGACAGAATGGAATGAACACAATAAGTTTCTTACTGTCTTCATCAAAAGGAACAGGTCGACAGTAGATGACCAGGTCCGACAGCTCTAGAGCAATCTTCTTTCTTCTCTCCATCATTTTACCTTCCTCAAGCTTATGGACCACAAACCTTCATTAGTCTTAAAACATTTTCATTTAACATTTAACCATTACTTTTTACATCAACTTTAGCATTTGGCATTTCATGCAGAAATGTAAGTGGCTGTTAAGTGGTTGTGATCATTTAAACTTGTCAGTTATTTTATTATTGGGCTTGAAAAAGAGGTAATTGGTTGACTTTCAACTGACCTTGGCCTCAGAGGTCATGGTGACCTCTCGAATCTTCACTACCCAGTCCTTTAGTTCATCCTGTGAGCTGGCTGCGATGTCCAGCACTGGGCCTGTTCGGGGAGAAGCTACCGGAACCAGAGAGAAGACAAATGGTCTGCTGCCCTTCCCTTCAGTTCTTACCACTACAGGACAGAGAACATAACATTAAGGTAAACTGGTTTCATTTACAAGGTGCTTTATCTTCAGACAATATATTTTATGAGTTGGGTTTTCTACTTTCTATGGGGAAGTTCCATGAGTTGTGTGATTCTTTTTATTAGCTAACAATAAAATAGCAAATAAATATTTGACAAGCATCAAAAATAAATAGACAAATTTGTTAATTTTAGTTTGAATTTCATGCATTTTAAAGCTGCAATTCATAACTTTTAAAAAATAAATCTGTTACAAATCAGTTATTGATCCAGTAATTAACAGATCAGTATTTAAAACTCCTTACCTTATCCTGATTATAACGATTTACAATTTTAACTGTTGGGTCAAATTTTGCAATAAATGTCAAGGGGTCAAGGGGAGTCTTTGCTAGACTCAAATGGGGCCTCAAAGAGGGATGTGAGTGTGTATCAGTAAAGAGGGAAAGGTAGAAACACACACTCACTGATCTGACAGGAAGACACGTCCACACTTCCTCTTAGAAGATCTCCCAGAGGACTGTTTTCTGTGGCCTGCTGAGTATGCACATGCGAGAGAGAGAGGGGGGAAAGGTCAGAGTAACACTGACACAGCATACTAACAGTAAACAGCGCGCGCGCACGCGCGCACACACGCGCACGCACACACACGCGCACGCACGCACACACGAGGACCGTATAACTATGCAGTGGGAAACTGACTGATCTATCAGGCTCCACAGCTGTAGGGCTGACCTCCTCCACATAGTTTGCAGGAAACCATAGTTGCTTCTTACCACCACAGTCTCCTTTCCACCTGCATGAAGAACACACAGTTACACCGAAATATTTTTCTTTTGTGTTCCAAAGAAAAAGTCATACAGATTGGGTAAGGCATGAGGGCATTTTTATTCAACATTAGTAGAAATGGCACTGTGTTCATTTTTGACCTTATATGACATCCACAAGCAGCCAATAAGCTGTCAGAGATCTTCTAGAGTTACACAAACTGTGAATTCATTTTTTTAAAGGTCATTTGAATAAACATCTCTCTCTCAGACTTAAGCATAAATATAGAAGTCCAGCTAATAAAGTCTCTGACATGCTGAGAGTGCTTAAACATACATTTTTGCCATTGACTTGAAAATGTTCTAACAGAGTTCTGTGTGAAGTCCCCAGAGATGCGGAAAAATTAGTTCATACTAGGTGTGAATTAGATGAGAGAGCTGTCCCTTTTGTAAGAACATAATCTGGAACCGTAATGCATCTTGTGCTCACCAGCCTCCTTCCTGTTTGTCCACATTCTGAATGATGGCATTCTTACTGAAGGAGAGCTCGTCATCTCGCTGGGCTTTGTACTCATACATGGCCCGTACTGTACTCTGTTACACACACATACACACAGGAATTACACCAAGGTGTCACTAAAATTAACAATACAAGTATGGCTCCAGGCGTATAAACACTAAGATACCTTGAACGTGGGCATCTGATTGGCTTCCACATAGAATCCAGGGTTACGCCCCTCATATAGAGATCCATAGTCAGGCTCCTGCACACAGACAGACAGAGAACTGATCTTCACCAACCCCTCAATATTTCAAAGAATAACAGATTCCATTTATGTACATATGAAAGGATACAACCTGATCATTAGAGTCTAGCAAGTCTTTGCCATGGCAAAATTCCCACAATAACCAAGAATGGAAAATAACATGGTTGTCATCAGAGACCAACAACAGAGCAGCAGAACAGACGACTGGAACAAGAACCACTTACACAGGATAGGAAGCATGTAATGACTGACAATTACTGGGTAAATATGATGATCAATGGTACTATAATCAGTGTGCAACAAAACTGCCGCTTAATCAAATATTTCCAGAAAAGGATGTAAGGTAATACCAGTTGTGCGTGTTGTCTTTGTTTTTTGTTACTTTTTATATTTGGAGGGGACAAAATTATTTCTTAACCATTAAAGAAACAGTTCACAAACATATGAAAACTAATCCATTATTTACTCACCCTCATGTCATTCCAAATCTATGAGACTTTGTTCTTCTGAGCAACACAACAATGGTACCCACTAACCTCCATTGTATGCACAAAGCGCCTGAAACATTTATCAGAATATCTTTGTGTTCCACAGAATAAAATGTTTTATAGGTTTGTGTTGGCTTAATGTTTGTAAGGGTTTTTGACTGAACTATATAACTATGGTTTGAAAGAATGAATACAAATCTCAGAATATTTTTCAGAATATTTTTCAAAGTTTTTTTTCAGGAAACTACTGTACTTTAGTAGCCATGACCATTTCTATATCCTGCAATTTTTGTGTGCAACAGACATCAGACAGTTTATAGCCACCTGAGGCTGAAAGTAACAGATACTAATCAGAGACTAACCACTGCTGTTTATTCTGATGAACCAACTACAAGAGACACCGCAAGAGGAAGTGTCCAAAACTGGTCACCACTCAGAAATAACACCTACACTGTAAAAATCAGACCTGGACGATTCAAGATCAGATCAAAAATGTTTTTTTGAGTTACTGGTATTAAAGTTTCATCACAGGAGAACCCTTCAGTAGGAAATTGTGGAAATTGCATGTTTAAACAGGGTCCAAAACATTAATCTTCGAAAATCTTACATTTGAAGGTAGTTAGATACACAGGTAAAAACCTTGCATTGTACGGCAAATATACAACAAACTTTAAGGTACAGTCATGTGAAAAAATTAGGACACCCTGTGTAAGCATGTGTATTTTGTAACATTTTTTAATATATGGAAAAAGATAGGACACCCCAATAGCTAGTGTTACCTCCTTTGGCTGAAATAACTGCAGTGAGACACTTCTTGTAGCCATCTACCAGTCTCTGACATCGGTCTGAGGAAATTTTACCCCACTCCTCAATGCAGAATTGTTTCAGCTGTGAGATGTTTGAGGGATTTCTTGCATGTATAGCCCTTTTCAAGTCACCCCACAGCATCTAAATGGGATTCAGATCTGGACTTTGACTCGGCCATTCCAGGACTCTCCATTTCTGCCTTTTCAGCCAGTCTTTGGTTGATTTACTAGTATGTTTTGGGTCATTGTCATGTTGCATGGTCCAGTTCCGCTTCAGCTTTAATTTTCTAACAGATGGTCTCACATGTTCTTCAAGCACCTTCTGATACACAATAGAATTCATGGTGGATTCTATGATGGTGAGCTGACCAGGTCCTGCTGCAGCAAAGCAGCCCCAAACCACGACACTTCCACTTCCATGCTTCACAGTTAGTATCCAAAACTGAGTTTCTTTTCCTGGAATGCTGTCTTTGATTTACGCCAAACATGTCCTCTGCTTTGGTGTCCAAATAATTCAATTTTCAAATCTGTCATTATTAAACATTATTAAATCCTGGTCTTTGTCAACATTCTCTCTGGCAAATGTCAGTCTGGCCTTGATGAACAAAGGTTTCCTCCTTGCACACCTCCCATGCAAGTTAAACTTGTGCAGTCTCTTTCTGATTGTAGAGGCATGCACTTTTACATCAACAGTAGCCAGAGCCTGCTGTAGGTCCTGAGATGGCATTTTAGGGGTTTTTTTTCTTGGGGTGAATTTGCTGTGGCGACCAGACCTGGGAATGTTGGCAGTCGTTTTGAAAACCCTCCACTTGTAGATGATCTTCCGGACAGTGGAATAGCTGATTACAAAATCTTTTGAGATCTTTTTAAATCCCTTACCAGACTCATAGGATGCTAGGCCTCTGACAGCTCTTTTGCTCTCACCATGGTGCTCACTCTCACTTCAACAGTCAGGAACACACCAAACTAAATGTCTGAGGTTTAGATAGCATTTTGAATGAGGCTTGCCCTGAGTAATGATCTACTAATTATGTGCACCTGATGCGATACACCTGTGTGTGATTTGAGCCACTTTAAGAGGGAATACATGTGAGGGTACATGTGAGGGTTAGAATTTCAGTCAATTTGCATTTTGTGGAATTACATTTTACAGAAAATCCCCTCTTCAGTTTTAATTGCTTAGATATATTACTTTAATTTCTCTGTATTGTTAAAATTGAGATTAAATATCCATATATCCAAAATGTTGCAAAAATGTTACAAAAATACACAGGCTTTCATAGGGTGTCCTAATTTTTTCACATGACTGTAGCTAGTTTCTCACAGGCAGGTTACTAGAATAACAATAAGCATTTATTTAGAAAAAAATATACATATTTGGGTGCAATAATGTGGCAACATTTCTGTGCTTTGTAACATTTATGTGGCTTCACTCACAGCAGTGCCAATCTTCTCCAGTGTTTCCTCATTGATGGGGTAGCGCAGTTTCATCTTGCGGTACAATGGATGTTTCTCATAGTAACTGATTAAATCCACTAAACTGTCAAACTCAGAGGTGCCCAGAACAACCGTCTGCCCCTCCTGCTGCACTCGACAGTGTTTAATCTTCCCCTCTGCCCTGGTGGAGAGAAAACAGACAACAGCAGTGTAAAACCCAGAGAAACATGAACAGAACAAAACAAACACATGGGAGGCCAGACGTTACCGGAAGGAAATGGCGAAGGAGTTGAATTCTGCTCTCTTCCGAACAAGGAAAGCCCCATCACGAGGGACCCTCATTAACATGTTCTCAGCCTGACTGCGGGAGAGACATGCATGGTACCACCTGCTCCCAAAAATAACACAATCACACACACGCATGCTGAAATTAGATAGAGACATGCTGGAGACAAAAAATGGTAAGAAAACTCCTACTGCAGCACCTCAGCCAATCAGGAAACCCAGGGAGCTGACAGAGTGAGTGTCTATCCCTGCTATTTACTATTAATAAAACCCATCTACTTTATGCTTCATGTTCTTTTGTAGAAAAAACACCACTATGTATCATTTAATTCCTTGACGCATAATGTAAGATGTGTAACACCCACAAGTTGATTTCTTTGGATCATGGATTCTTATGTATTGTCATATACTGCATCGCTACCTATGTAGTTACTAATTATCTGTTATTGTGATTTTTCTTGATACTGGAAACGTAATATCAGGGCTTTGCTTTGTAATCAAAGAGTTAACTCCTTTATCAAAGAACTGAACAATTATATTTATAATAGATATTTGCCTCATTTAATATGCAAAATGACACTGTAATTTTGAATGTAAAAACTATAGATTTTGGCACATATATATATATATATATATATTCTACCCAATGTCACTTTCATTATCATCAGTAAGGGATATAATGGTAATCTTCAGACAATCAGCTGTAGAACTTCTCTCGTCTGCAGAAGATGGTACTCACTCTTTGCTCTCGTGAGCATTGGTTTGTGGGACAGGCTCCGTCAGCTTCATCTCAAACTCGTTACAGCGCAGAGGAACCTGCTGATAATGATTAATCAGAGCAAACAGCGTGTCAAACACCAGATTATCTGTCAGGTAGAACTTTGGGCTTCCGGCTTCCTGTCGTGAGTGAATCCTGCAGTGCTGAACACGCCCGGAGCGCCTAAGCAGAGCAAACATAAAGACCGTTCATTCACCTCACCTAATAATAATACAAAACAAAGAAATCTGCATTAACTATGAGTACATGTTGTCAAAAAAGTGAAATTGAATTGCTGTGGATAAATTGTATAATGCACTGGCATTATATTTGCATCAGCTGGGAATATTTTAACAGTTGGCATGTATGAATTTGTAAGTTAAAGCATTAAAACAGATATACTTGCTATCCACAGTTCAATCCTATAAACATTTATTTTTACAGTTTGAAATGTACATCTTATTGTTTATTTGGATAAGTGTATGCTAAATGAATAAATGTTATGAAAGAATTTCCAATACAATAATACAATTTTTCTGTTTTCTATAATTTCTTTTTCTTCATTTCTGTATTTTTGTCCTTTTGTCTCAACTGTTTGTTCTAAAATGTTTTTTTCTGTAAAGCTGTTTGCAACAAAGCAGTTTGTGAACAGCACTTTAGAAATTGAATTTGATTTTTATTGAGCAAATAAAAAAAGAAATCACCAAGCAGGATGAGGTAAAAAGAGATGTCATTACCAGAAAGAGAGTGTGTAGTCCCCCACAAAGGTCTCGCTCTCCCGCACCAGAAAGGATCCATCAGGCGCTCCGGTCTCTAAGCAGTACTCAGACAGCAGACGCTCAGCTATTTGCCGCCCGTCACGGCCTGCGCCCAGCTTCCCATGAAACCACTTCTCTGTCACATGCTGGTCCATCCCATTACAGATCTACATAAGACAGTACACACATTGTGTTTTTCTGTTCCATTCACTATGAACTGTGCTAATGTGAAGTCAAGCTACACTTCAGACAAAGCAGTCAGGTAGACTACAGTACAAACAATAAATAACAAAAAGGTGCTCCAAGAAGTTACTGCAGCATTTGAAGTATGAACTTTGTTCATATTTAAGCGACTGTTAGGACTGAAAAGAATTTGCTCTAATGAACTGGTCCTCCTAATGCCTCATCTTTACATCTATGCTTCATTAACAAATAATGAAGTTTCTTGATTGTTGAGCTTTAATGATATTTAAATTTGGAAAGGTAAAGTCCAAAAAAAAGTTTACAACATCTATTATATGGAAGTGGCATGGAAGTGGCAGGGCTGGCCCGTGGCCAGGAGGAACAGGCAAATTACCATCGTTCTCCTGTGATTTCTTTTTGTTGATTGTATATCACCCAGCCCTACGTTGACTAGTATATCCAGTATATTAAGAGACAAATTTCATTTATCATTATTAAACTGAACACAACATTGGTCGTGGCTCTTTGATGCATTTGCTCACCTCTCTTTGCTCTTCTTCATCTTCATTTCCTTGATTACTTGATGTCTCTTCAGAATAATAAATCTTATTGCTGGTCAGGACAAAGAAGTGAGGATACCACTCCTGTGAAGACAAGAAGCGAGTCATAAATCACTTTCATAAAGATGGAGCAGAAGGTTTGTGTCAATGAAGATCCTCACGTGGTTAATGGGATCCTCTAGGTAGAGGATGCCGTTCTTGATGGAGTTGCTGATGTCATTCTCCGAGTAGGGTGTTGAAGATGAGACCTCCTCATACGCACTTCCCTCAGCTAACTTCTTGTGCTGACAAATACAAAGCCACAAGTAAATAGACCAATTCATAATCATTACCCATAAGCCCTACTTTGTCGAATAACCAATGGTTTCTCACCTTGATAAGAATCTTTCTCTTGAGCTGATTGGGTGAGGGGAGACCATCCGCTGAGATGTCCACCGGTTTGGTCAAGAGCATCTCGCCAAACACTTTCTTAAAGAAGGTGGCCATGTTTCTCTGCTGGACAATACTGCAATGGTCTTCAATTGAGAGGATGATGGGAAAGCTGTAAGCACAAACCTCTGATGTCATATCTAATAAAGCACACATACACGGCAGGTCTGTGCAGAGGTGACTGTTATTTTTGGTTGAGCAGTAGAAGCTGATCATTGACACTCACTCAGAGCTGACGAAGGCATGTTCTTTGATGGTGTTTAGTACATCACTGAACTTGATTTTGGTGGTGAGGGTATGACCGTGATAGATAACTGGCATTCCGTCAGGACCATCCCAGCAGTCCACTGCAAAGAACACAAACACACAACAATCAACTCACAACACAGATCACATGACTTTACAGTTTGCGTTTTAAAACAGCCAGCAGTTTTAGTTTTAAAATAAGATTCTGTAGCTGTAGTCTTAGATTATACAGTTCTCATCGTAAAACAATTATCTTACAGATTCTCTGTAAGTCTAAAATATTGGACTGAATAGTTTGCACTAAGAACTTTAGATAAGAGATTGTACAGATCTTCAATTTATACAGTACAGTTTAGTTTTTTAATTTAACAGTCAAAATCATACGACAATAAAAAAATACTTGTTTACACCATGTCCAATAATTTTTGCTTCTTGTCCCAGTCACCATAAATTAGTTCAATAAGGAATACTTTAATGATAATACAATTTTTTCAAAAAGTATGACAATTGTTCTTTTACTTCATTAAAAAATTCATTAAATTCCTTCATTATTAAAATATTATCTATTATTCTTTATGTTGTATTAAAATATTTATATTGCCATAAAGCAGGTTTTCCACAACACACACTGGGAAAAGCTCTATAGAAATAAACTTAAATTAAAAATAAAATTGTAGAATTGTAATAAAATTTCAAAACTACAAACTTTGTAAATCCATATTAGAACTTCACTTTCTACAAAAAAATAATACAATTCTTTAGAAGACATTTATATAAAAACCATCATGGACCTTGAAATGTAATGTTAATGTAATGTTTGACAGACTCACGCTCAATGCATCGGCAGCCCATCCTCAAACAGCGGGCATACGCCTCCAGAGACGACTCACTGGAAAACTGGTCTCCAGTCAGATAGCTAAAAATACACACACGTCAGGGCCTGTCTGTATTACCATACACTTTACATTTAACCTATTCACACCTCAAATAAAGATTACAACACAATGCAGACAAAAGTCACATTAGTCTGTCTGATTATTCTTTACAAAACCTTCAGAATACTTTCCAGTTTGGACCTAACTGCTGCATAATCTCGCTATACCTGTTCAAAAGAAAAATCAATTACTTCAGACAGGGGAGAAACCTAATGTGAGAAGTAAATATGAAAGTGTGATAACAAGTGCCATTGTTTAAAATCAATAAGGCAGTGAAACAAACATACCACAGCACAACTTTCAGCTTCTCTTTCTATTGCACTAATGATCCCAGGGAACTAGTAAATTACAGACCCATCTAAAATTTACCTTTTATATAACAAATACTGGAAAAGGTCGTGTCTTCACAGACATGTGAAGTTAAGTCGAGATTTATTGTCATTCCGCTATATGTGGGGACATACAGTGGAACGAAATGTCGTGCCTCACAGGACCACGGTGCTACATAAATACAGACATACAACAATGACGTGAAACAGTATAAATCTAAACACAAATACTAACAGAATTAGATTATAAATATACTATATATAAAGTTGCCTATACATAAACTATTAAATACAAACTATACAAATGTTTCACATAAATATTGCACGAGGAAAAAGAAAGTCAAGCACTGTTCCTGGCTGGAGAACAGTACAAGATGATCTGTAGTGCATGGGCTTGTAAACATACATATGTTATGAGTCTTTTTTGTGGGATTATGTACCCTCGGTTGTAAAAAGTGTCTAGTGCACATAGAGGAGAGTGTGTTACTACAGGTGGTCTGTGTGGCCTACTCACCTGTGTGTAGCACACTCAGAATTGCACAAGGGAGAAATAAAAAAATATATATATATTTTTAAGAGGTATGAGGTTTTTTAGAGGGGGGCCGTGCTTGAGTTCAGGGCTCTCACAGCCTGGGGGAAAAAGCTGTTGAACAGTCTGGCAGTGCGGGCTCTGATGCTCCGGTACCGTTTTCCTGACGGCAGGAGCTGGAAGAGACTGTGTGAGGGATGGGTGGGGTCCTTTACGATGCTGGTGGCTTTGTTGGAGCATCGTGAAAGGAAAATGTCCAGGATGGAGGGGAGAGGGGCACCGATGATCTTTGCAGCTGTGTTCACTGTACGCTGGAGGGTCTTGCGGTCTGTGGCGCTGCAGTTCCCATACCAGACAGTGATGCAGCTGGTCAGCACACTCTCAATGGTTCCCCTGTAGAAGGGAGACTTGCTCTTTTCAGCCGGCGGAGAAAGTGTAGGCGCTGTTGTGCCTTTTTGGAGAGTGACGTGGTGTTGGTGGTCCAGGTGAGATCCTCTGTGATGTGCACCCCCAGGAATTTAGTGCTGCTGACTCTTTTGTCTTCTCCACATTGAGGGAGAGGTTGTCCGCGCCACACCATGCCGCTAGCTGTGCCACTTCCTCTCTGTAGTGCGTTTCATCGTTGTTGCTGATAAGACCTACCACCGTTGTGTCATCAACGAACTTGATGATGTGGTTGGAGCTGAACTTGGCAGTGCAGTCGTGGGTCAGCAGTGTGAAGAGCAGCGGGCTGAGCACACAGCCTTGTGGGGCACCTGTGCTCAGTGTGGTAGTGCTCGAGGTGTTGTGGCCGACACGGACTGACTGGGGTCTTTCAGTTAAAAAGTCCAGAATCCAGTTACAGAGAGAGTTGTTAAGGCCCAGCAGGTGTAATTTATTAATGAGCTGTTGTGGGATTATTGTGTTGAATGCTGAGCTGAAGTCAATGAACAGCATTCTTACATAAGTGTTCTTCTGGTCTAAGTGGGTAAGAGCCAGGTGGAGGAAATTGCATCATCCGTAGAGCGGTTTGGACGGTATGCAAACTGGAGCGGGTCGAGTGTGTTGGGGAGGCTGGTTTTTATGTGATTCATGACTAATCTCTCAAAGCACTTCATCATGATTGGAGTCAGTGCTATGGGACGATAGTCATTCAGACAGGACACAGGTGATTTTTTAGGTTATGTTCCTTCCTGGAAAGAAATGGTATCTGCGAGAATTTCTAGTCATGAATCAGACCACATCATAGTACATAGACTGCTCTCATCAGAGTGACAAATGATCTCAAACTTAGAGCAGCCTTTAACACTACTGACCACAGCATTCTACTAAATAGGCTTGAAACTTATGTTGGCATAAATGAAACTGCACTGGCATGGTTTAAATCATATTTATCTGACCGATTCCAGTTTGTTGCTGCGAGTTGTTGTCATACTGATCGCAAGTTCAGTATGGAGTACTGCATGGCTCAGTGCTTTGGGCCTCTACTTTTCACCCTGTACATGCTACCTTTAGGAGCAATTATTAAGAGACATGGAGTTAGTTTTCATTGTTATGCTGATAATACTCAGCTATACATTTCTTCTGGCCCAACGAGACGCATACCAAATTAACAGAATGCATAGTCGATATAAACACTTGGATGACCAGCAATACGTAATTCAGGCAAAACAGAAGTTTTACTTATTGGACCAAAAAATTCCACAAGGAACAACCTAGAACACTGTCTCACTCTTGATAGATGCTCCATAAAGCCTGCTACATTAGCCAAGAATCTGGGTGTCATTTTTGATAACAATTTGTCCTTTGAAAACCACATTTCCAATATTTGTAAAACTGCATTTTTCCACCTCAAAAATATATCAAAACTTCAACACATGCTCTCTAAGTCAGACACCGAAAAATGAATCCACGCATTCATGACATCAAGGCTTGATTATGGCAATGCCCTACTTGGTGGCTGCCCTGCAGGATTAATTCACAAACTCCAGCTGGTTCAGAAGGCAGCAGCCAGCGTTCTCATGAGAACACAAGTATGACGATATTAGCCCAGTTTTGTCCACACTGCACTGGCTGCCTATCAAAGCATCAGCCTTCAAAATCAAGCTTGGTGGTAAATAATTTTTGTATTTGGCACCTGAACTCTGGAACAGTCTTCCCAGTACTGTCCAGGAGGCAGACACATTATGTCAGTTTAAATCTAGATATAAGACCTACCTCTTTAATCTAGCCTACACATAGACCTTTTTACTCAAATCCCTTAAGGGATTATTAGAGTGCATTAATTAGGTAAACCAGAACCTGGGACACTTCCCATAAGAACAGATGTACTGGTTCCAAACTAAATCTGTCTGCCTTTCATTTCACCAAGGCCCTGTAGTCAGCTGTATCTGAACTTTAAGACCAGATAACTGGGGGACAGTATATACTCCTGAGACAGATCATCAGGATTTGATGGACTTCTTTAGTAAACTTACCATTATATAAATACCTACCTGCAGCCTAGTTAGTTGGCTATATTTTGTTACCTGCTTAGTCACAGCAGTATGCTGTTATAGCTGCAATATAGCTATGCTTCTGTCACTATTTCTGTTCGTAACATTTCTCAGTGCCTGACACTGTCAGATAAAATTAGACCCGACAGTTTCTTATCAATAAATAATAATACATTATTATAATCTCTTGAACTCTTTGTTCATATCCAAGAAAGTCTAATCAGTCCTATTAATATACATCTCACACATTATTTGCAATAATACCATGTATTCTTTGTTGAACATGTCTGACATTTGTTCTGTGTTTTATAATTATTATTCTTTTTCATTATATGTAAAGCTGCTTTGAAGCAATATAACATTGTAAAAAGAATGAACTTCTCGCCCAATATTAGACATCATATAAAACACGTCCACTATTCTGTTCTCTTCACATTCATAGACTGACTAATCCTGATGCATAGTTCATATGTTTTACACTTCTGCTTTAAATTTAGGTCTGTCCATCAGAATATAGTGCTTGTAGTAATACAGTCAGCACTATTAAGTCATGTAGACTGCTTTTCAGTTTTTGTAATTTTGTAGATTGACAAAATCAGCCCCCTTTTATTATATGAAGAGTTTTTTGTGTTAAGGGTTTGAATAGTACATTTTGGGTGACCTGTTCTGTTAAGGCAGTTTCATGACTAGGTTTCATAACAACAAGCCTGATGATTTTTTGGCAGAACTTCTCATCACGTCGGCTTCACTCACGTGTTGTGTGAGGAGGAGATCCAGTAGTGAGACAGTGGGTTGTTCATTTCCTCCAGTCGCACATGATCAAGCTGCGAGTCCCAGATAGTGTTCTCCTTAGAGAACAGATATGTCAGGAACTGAAAACCAGACAGATTGGAACATTACATTAAAAACAATCAAACAATTAAAAACAAACAATTATGAAACTGCAGACATTTAGCACAAGTTGGTACAATAAACATCATCATCCACAAACAGGATTAAAAATCAAGTTCATGATCTTAGGTGCTTGTGCTGAGGAGGACGAACAACTTTGTTGCAGGTTCTGTTAATTAAGCAGTAGGGGGCAGCTAGTTCACCACCAAATGCTGGCTTATAGATATTAACTTAAAATTGCCACCTTACAAATAACTTTAGTAACATTTGGGTATGCACCTATACCAATATCAGCCAGATACTCATTCATGTACTTGTACTCATTCATAAAATTGCTCAGATACCAAAGAATGTTTAGTACAAAGAGACACCAGCAGGCCCAGAGCACTCACAGAAATAGCCAAGAACCCATGAAAATACACAGGATACGTCAGCGTTTCTCTTCATGAGCCAAGCAAGAACTTGCTTAAACAACAGACACAGACTTTACTTGGGTGGGCAGCCCAGATACATTGACATCCGCCCAAGCCTATTTGGCGCCCCATACTATATTCTTTAAATATATCTGTTTATCTTTAAAATACTTTACATATTGTCATATGCATCTTTAATCTCGCAAAATTAACTTCAGAAACATACCATGTAACTGCTCTGAGAAGCATGCTAAGCCAAACAGCTTAATTTTTCATGAACACTCCTCAATACAATAACAATTTCACTGCATTACATTCTTGGTTGTGATTACATTGTGACACAGTGTTTTACAAACTTTTGTTCTGTGAAATGTGAAAGATTTGACAACTTTGTGACAGGCAGATAAAATTATCCATTTTTGTTATTATGACCTTGGTTTGGTAGTGGACAGAACATTTATTTCCGCTTTGAAAAATCGAAAGTTTTTGGTTATAATTACTTCTGAGTTATTCTGAGTGTCCTAATCTTGACCAATTGTGCAGTAACTACTGCAGTGACTAACTGTGTCTAACAGTATCTCAGCAAGAACCCGAGGGAAAATATGAAAATAAAATGGTCATTAGTGCATCCCTAGTAACAGGGTTGAACAGCTGTACAGCACTACAACATGTAAAAATCACTTAAAAAACATTAATGGAACAAAACTATTTGTACACTGTTGCCATGCTATACAAAAAGTTCAAATGCAAAAGTAAAATTTCCAATTGGACCCTATGTTTAGAAGTTTTAGTAACAGAACATGGATGTGTAAATTACCAAATTATGGAGGTTAAAAATATTGTGTCTCAAAAAGTAAGTAAATAAGTAAATTCAAATTCTGAAATGTAAATGTAACCTCATCTTGATAAAAGTATGGCTGCTCAATCTCTCGTAGAGGATCCTTTAGATATTGGAACATATACTCCTGCACCTTGTTGTTGTCTGTGGCCCAGAGCTCCTGAACACACAAACAAGCATCCATTTATTAAAAAAAAAACATGTGTTTTATATATATACACATACATATATACATATGAGAGAGCGAGAGAGAGACAGCGAGAGATAAATATTAAAGTTTGTGTGTCTGTTTGTAGAAACACACATACATACAGTTTTCTTTTGCCTTATTTTTATCATGTTTTTCTCTTAAAAGGTATTTTTTGTTTGCACAGTCTATAGAGTTTACCAGATTAACATTTCACTACAGGTAGGTCTTTTGTATGTGTCAGTTAAAATGTTGAATCTTAAACTTGGCTATACATGTTTTATGCATTATTATGCATAAAATAATATTTTCATTAAATACCATTTCTTTCAAGAATATAATGAAAATGACAGTGCACTGAACATCACCGATTTGTTTATGATTTAACACATTTAAGGTGATGCTTCCACAAAATACCTTATGATAACTCAAACAGCACTGTATGTATCTAAACCAGCTCTATATACAATTATGGCTGATTTCCCTGCATCTAAAACATGAAGACTAACTGCTGAGCTCACCTTCTGATATTCAATCAGAAAGTTCTGGAAGTCCTTTAGTGAGATCCTCTGCTCAGGTCTCTCCATAAACCTGCAAAACATTCAATACACACAAACATCTAACGTTCTAACATCTAATGTTTGTTTCTTTCATTTTAAATTTAGCATATTTGTTTCAAATGATAAAATATTAAATACAAAAATTTCACAATTACATCAAAATAGACAGTATAAATGTCACTGATATTGTCGTCCACTGATGTTATTCATTTGTGGACATTAAAAACGAAGTAATAAAAGTATGCTGCTTTTCCTTTTTTTGGAAAAAAGCAGAAGCATTTTGTCTCTGAAATGCTTCTGCTGACTTTGCCAAGGTTGCATGGATAGGCAAAATAATGCTAACCAATAATATCATTATATATCAATAATATCACTAATATCACATCAGGATCCATATGAATAAAATCACCTCCACTTAAAATTATTAATTTTATACCCTTTATCACTCAACACGACAACACATGTTGATTTTTTAAATTAACATTCTTGAACGAGAAAAAATACAGTGAGTGAGTGGGAAAGAGAGTGAGCGAGAGAGAGAAAGAGAGAGGGGGGGTTGGGTGGGCAGAGTGAGTACCTCTGCAGCAGTGGAATCTCCATCTGTATGAAAATAAACAACAAAAATATTTAGACACATTAGTTACAACATTTAATATATGATACTGTACTTCAATGAAACATCCAGACTGATGCATATATGAAAGGATGTGTGTGTTTGTGTGCAGGGGTTATCTGGGCTGTGTGCTGTGTGCAGTAGTGTGCTGCCCACTGCTCCAGGTGTGGGTGTTTGTGTTCACTACTTGCAGTGTGTGTTCACTCCTCATCAGTGATGGGTTAAATGCAGGACACATTTCGGGTATGGGCGTCCATATCTGACAAATGTCACTTTCACTTTTTGCTTTTTTTGAAAGAGTATTGACATGAGGGTCATTTGAGACATGGGGCACATGGGGACAGATGATGAGGAAGGGTTCAAATCTCACCCGTCTTCACTAACATATAAATAACACGAGTATAAATAAATGTGTAACTTACAGATTTCTGTGCATCAAACATCAGGCTGCGATACAACTGGGCAAACTGGCTGTATGACACATCTCCATTCCTCAGCTCTCCATCCTAACAATGAATGTAAATAGTCACAATCCAAGACTCCTTGAGAAATTCTACAAATTTCATGTCATTGCAGATGTATTCCATGAACAGATTAACCGGATATTAACAGGTTAATCAACAGGCTCAACTGGTAGAGCATTACGCTAGCAGCACAGAGGTCATGGGTTCAATCCCAGGGAACACACATACTGATGAAAAATGTAGAACTTGAATCCACTGTAAACTGCATTGAATAAAAGTGTGTGGTAAACAGATGTAAACAATGTAAAAGTTAAAAAAAAAAAAAAGACGGCCAGATATGACAGGGCCTAGCACTTCTCTGAAACCAATACACAATTGGGCACTTGCATTTAAATCTGTAAATAATAGTGGGACTATTTAAAGTCCATTTTAAGTGGCACTTCCTGCTGCCAGCTGGTGGCACTTTAACTGTGTCTCAATAGCCACATCATTGTGATCAGCCCACAATACCAAACATATTTCCTAAGTTTGATGTAAATCACTCAATGCATGAAGATATGAGACACTTCCCGTTTCATTTATTGCCCTAAACTGATTGCCTTGTCGTGGCAACACTATTCAAGATATCAACAATCCGTTCACAATTTAGCATGTTCAATGTCTCTTCTTTTTTCTAACCAAGCTTAAAGTGACTGGGGTAAATTTCACTTCCTGTTTCCAGTTGGAGGTGCTATGACCATGATTCACAATAGTCATATCAATGTCATCAGCTCACCACATCAAACATATTTTCCAAGTTTAATGTAAATTGCTCAATGCATGCTGTAAATATTAGAGGATTCCTATTTCTATTTTTGCCATTACTTTATCGCCTCGCCATGGCAACACTGTTTGAGATTTCAAAATCATTTCGTAATTCTGCATGTTCAATGTCTTTACACTTTCAGTGCTTGGGTCTTAAATAATCCTGAGGAAAAACAATAGGGCCCTCTCACTCTTAGTGCTTGGGCCCTAATTCTGTACAATGTAACGCCATGTAGCATTAACACAACCACAAACTGAATATTTGACAAGATGACCTATTTAATTTTACACAAAATGAATAATTCGAAAATAATACAATAAAAAACTAGAGTTTATGCAGAAGTGGGTGTTACCGGAAGTTTCTCACGTAGAAACCTCATGTTGGGAACTCTGTAGTTAACTTGACACAACATATTTTTCAGGTCCTTACAGGAAATTCTGCAGAGGAAAACAGGTTATGGAATGTGATTATAAAACAAGTCTAAGGCGATGACGTGAGTGGTAACATTGTCAGGAAGTTCAGCATTGTTGCAGGACAATACAAACAACTGTTAATTTCAATACTCCATTATTTCATCGAGTTTTAATCCCCTTATTCTTTTAAATGGGAACATATGCTTATATTTGTAATAATATATTTTGTACCCATGTTGTATGCCCATGGTTTGTTGTATGATGCAGGTATATCTTACATACCAGTATGCAGGTCCATGTTTATCTAAAATGAGGTAATGACTTTCCACAGTAAGATCATTCACTTTTACTACATACAGCATCGATTTGATTTAGTTACAAAAGATGTCATCTCTCTTTTCTTCATGCACGCACAAAGTTCATCTGAACACCATCTCAAACTGAGCTTACGGTGAGTCTCCCCACCCCTTCTTAGTCTTTGTATTTACTGTCTGTGTAAGTGTAGGGGCCTTAGCACACACACACACACACACACACACACACACACACACACACACACACACACACACACACACACACACACACACACACACACACACACACACACACACACACACACACACACACAGTTTCCTGTTGCAGGATGTGCCATCTCTCAGCTCTATTTACCCAACAGAAGTGTGTGTGTTTGGACTGGACCTCTGAGTCAGCCATTTTTTCCCATTTATTTACATACCATAAAGACACAGAAATAGGAAACTGAAAATACATTTAGAATATCAGTGTGTCGAGAAAACATGAATATCTATGCTGCGAAGCATCAGCAGAATAATGTTCCACTCTCAGCCCTACAAGTGTGTTTGTGTTTGCACTTAACATGATCACACACCTTTCAATATGGACTGATATACAGTGACCGCCCAACGAGTCTGTGCTACACAAATATTTTTTTACACATTTTCTTAAATTCTCTAAAGAACCAAACTAATCAGTACCTGTACAATATCTGAATTACAGCTAAATGGATTGTTAAAGAGTCTGTAAAAAAACGACCATAAACTACTCTTCACATACAACATCAGTCAACTGCGTAAAGACTGCATTTATGTTTTTCATTGCATTTACAAATTGCAAAATGTTGTTTTTCCTCTTGCTTTTTTAACAATTTCTTTTCATAAATTATCTTTTTATTGTTTTATGCAAAATATAAAACACCTCTTTCCAAACACCTTTGTTGAGCATAATATAATTTATTAAAACTAAAATATTATAATTATTGTAAATCTAAAAAATTACATTACTACATTTATCAACTGTGGTAGCATAACATACCTGTCTTCCTTGTTGCGATCCACAGCATAAAACTGTTTTCTTAGCCACCTGTGTCCAATGACAGATTAAACATTTACTGCTCATTTAATTGTTCAGTACCAAAAAGTTATAAATTTTAATGTCAACACTTGATTACAGATCAGAACTTCACTTAACATGTGCACCCAGAGCACCGATCACATGATCTTAATGGATTTCATCAATCAATATCTAATGGGGTCTATAGCAGGATGCAATCAAGGGTCAAAGGTCACCTCTCTATCTGCAGGGGCGTTGAGGAGCGTAAGGTATCTGACACCAGCCAGTTCAAACCCTTCACCCACATGACCATCTCTTCATCTGAAGTCGCTGGCAAACAAGAAGAGACAAACATACCACATGAAAGTGTGTGCGTGCTGAAAAATTTTAGTGTGCCATGAAAAGTGCTGTATTATATACACATTAATGTGAATACTGTATCACACATTACATGCAATAGATACAAAGAAGATCTGTGTTAAAATGTTGTGTTTGATCATCTATGAGGTACCTGCCAGACTGAGAGCTTTGAGACGAAATTCTGTTCCATACAGAATAACGAAGCAGTGGGCCTGATCTGGCCGGGCAGCCGTGTCCTCCACATATCTCTCAAAGTCACGTGACTTCTGCCCTGTCCGGATCTCCTTAATCTCACGAATATCAACTGAAGAGCAAAGATGATACTTTAGGAACTTTACTCCAAAACTTTATCCTGATAACCTGTTTGTGTGTGTGTGTGTGTTAAACCAGAAGTGTTCCACATAACACAAATAACTCAGGCAAGTTAGATTGTCCTCAAAAGGGTTAAATTCTCAAGAACATGATAGAGCTTGGGAAACTGTGTCATTGCACATTGCATTGTGGGTAGTGGACCCCATGTTTTAGGACACACTCTTTAGAATATTAGTACACAGCAATTAGTACACAGCAATAATAAACAGTGAAGAACAATGAATGGTATCCAAGTGCAAGATTCTATATCAAAAAAGAGCAGTTAAAATCTAAATTAAATTAAATTAAACTCAATTATATAACAAAAAAATTACTTAGGCTTATTTGGGAACGTTATGTCTTACTCCTGTTGTATTTGAACTTAGATTTTATAAGTACTATGTCATTTATGGTAACAGGTGGTATGCCACATGAATAATGCTGATAATGCAGGATATGCTGTTCATATGTCAGGTTTTACGGTTTTATCTGAGATACAGTTTCCACGCTGGTTGTAAGTGCAGGTCATTACAAAGCAAGCTTTCACTTTTTTAATGCGTTTTATCTTTATAACATAAACAGTACAAATCACAGCTGCCATGCCCTAAAGTCCCAACATGCATTGCATTGCTAACGTCACATTCTAATTCTCCATAGCCAAAAAGTACCGCAAGATCCTTTGGTTGAAAATAGAAACAAAACGAATTACTCACAAAAAGGTACCAAGGTACTTGAGAGAATACCAAATATGTTTTTTCAGTACAATGTACAACATATACATTTGTAAGGTGTGCCAGCACATTTAACAAAATATGAATGCAAAAACAGCATTTAATTACAAGATTCTCTTTTTTATTTTAAATTTTTTGGCCTTTATGGCTTTATTAGATAGGACAATGAAGAGACAAAAGGAAATTATATGGGAGTGACAAAGAGGAACAGGAGTCAGGAAGGGGCCACCAGCCAAGATTCAAACTCGTGTTGCGAAAGTCCTACTGATACACAGCCCACTCTGCCCTTGGCACAGACATGCAAAAGGTTTTTTTAAACACTCAATAGGCAGCACAGTCCCCTAATTCCCATTTTTACTTTCTGGAAGGCAAGCATGTATTGTGTGTGCAGGTCTTTGCAAAGTCAATTTGGATTTTTCTCAGTAGTGTGATATAGAACACTACTGAGTTTACCAGTGTTCATACAAACATAGTTTTCTCAACATTAATTTTCGGAATAGTGTTACACAGAGCTCTACAGTAGACCTCATATTCTCAGCAGAAAGACATGCGAGTGTGTGCATGATAACATTGTCTCCTGCTCCTAACCGCACTCATCCTGTGTGTGTTTGGTGTGTGTGTGTTAGATGCAGGTGTAATTAAAGACACTAAGCAGTAACTGCATGATGTTACGTTAACTTTCATCTCTACAACGTCACTTTATGGATATGGCAGCTACCTTCTGTGAAGGTAATGGAAGCATTCTAACTTTGCTGCTATGCAGTGTGCACTTCTTAAGAAAGAGACAGGCATATACATGCAGAATGCTGTTCTCATGAATTTTAATTATCATATAGAAAGATTTAAGAAATTAACCTGACTGTACCAAGATTAACCATAAATAACTGAAAGCGAAAGACCTGCTCTAACTGTTGCTATTAGTGTTGTTATAATAAAACTGTTAACTTGGTATTAATTACATTATCAACCACTACTGTTATTTAATAATTGTATTTTTTACTATATTAATGTGTTATTAAATAACTAACTGTATTCAATTTAAAGTTATTCAATAATTAATAAAAATCTATTATTACTTAATGCAATTTTGCACTTGAGCCTGAATGAATTTATGATTTCATAGTGCTAACAACAACAGTGTTACTACAGCAAAACTATTGTTTTGGCAGAAAAGACATGGAACAGGAGTCTGTTATAACATAAGGAGAAGAAACGTACAACATTAAAATTACTTGTTGTGCCTTGTCCATATTCCTATAATCTAAAACATCTATTCATTTCACAGAAACTTAACTTATTGCTTGAAAGGAATGCCTGATGATTTCTGCTCCTATCTCACTATGTCGGAAGTGTGTCTGTAGCTCAGTTGGTAGCGCACTGCGTTAGCAACACAGAGTTTGGGTTTGATTCCCAGGGAACACACATACTGATCAAATGTATAATTTGAATGTACTGTAAGTTGCTTTGGATAAAAGCATCTGCCAAATGTGTAAACGTTTCCAGTTTCATGGGTCACAGTGAGAACACTGAGACATTGGATTGTTAACATTTAATTACTGACATTAGGTGAGTCCTGAATAATTAGTAACTGACCAATAAGTCCATAAATTTACTTTGAGACCAACAAACATTATTTCAATCATTTCAATTATTTTATCAATAATCTAGTGGTGGGTGGGTGGTATGGTATGGTATGTCACACACCTGTACAGAAACACTGCTGCATTCTTTGTGGATGTAAAGCTGATTGAGGACCAGTCTCTGACAAACATAAACAGCAGTTTTTCAGAATAAGTTTTGGTCATTGATACTTATTCCTTAGGCAAAGGTGTGCATTATGCATTTGGCCCATCTGTTTCTTTTTATATAAGGTCCAAGAGTACAAACACAACAGTCCTAAGGAGGAAGTGGTTCTGACTAGGACACACACACACACACACACACACACACACACACACACACACACACACACACACACACACACACACACACACACACACACACACACACACACACACACACACACACACACACACACACACACACAGGAGAACCGCCTGACAATCCCAAACAAGGCAGCAGGAAACACAAGGCTGCACGGCACAACTAAGAGTTTTCCTGTCTCACAAACACACAGTAGGACAGTACAGACCCACACAAACTTTAAGAGAGTTCAACCATGAGATTTGAGGACATCAGAAACATCCTTTGAAAATATAAATCCCAGAGTTCGTGAACTTGAGTGACTCAGAATACAGATTAAACCTTCACGAAAAAACATTTCTCTATAAGAACAGGTCACAACCATGTGACAAACTCTTGCTTAGCACATTAAGGTGAATTTGGGGAGAAAGGTTTGGTTTCATATGCTTTACAACCAACTGAAAACTGAGTTTATCTGACACACTTGCTTAAAAAGAGGTCTTGCTGATAAAAGAGCAACATATGTATGGTCAAAACCATGGAACCTTTTTATTAAGGTCAATTGAGCATAAAGACCAAACCTGTCAAGTATAATTTCACATTTGAACTTAATATGTGACTTCAAGTGCAGTACGTCTCCTCTACACTGCATACTAATGATTTAGACATTTATATTTCCAAATGTTTCAGATGTTTTTAACTGACCCAACAGCATTCCAGAACATCACTTCTTCATTATATCAGACTCACAAATACAAGAGCACATTGCGTTTCAAAAACTTGTGTGACGTTGCCTTTGAAAACATAAAGCTCTGGGCAAACATTAAATATTAAAAAATGTTTAAAGTGTGTACAGCACACGGTCGGGACACTTTATGAAAATAACAAATTTAAAACAGTAAAGACTAAAAAGTAAAACAAAAAAACTTCCTGTTAATTTGTGGTACACTTACAGACAACAAAACAGTTCGTCACAGATGGTTTCCAAAATTCTTTAACTTAACAGGTGATCTTGCATCAAATTTTGCTGAAACACTACACTTTTTTGTAGCTAGATCTATTGGCAAATACAGTAATAGATTTCCTACTGCTATACATCAGTTTCATTTTGAGTGATTCATTTTGACTGTTCTAGTCATTTGTGAATAGTAAAATTTATTTAGTAAAATAATTTAAAGAATCACACTAAAAAGACAATTTTAGTGCAGAAAATATTCAAAAGCCTATCATAAATTGAACAATTTATATTAACAATAGAAATAAAACCTTATTAAAATGTAATTTATCTTTCCACTTCTTCATGGCTAGAAGTCATAGCTGAAATCAAAAAACAGAATACCTGATATGTCCAGGGTTTCCCATTATGTTTGAACATACACACACGCACACACAATACTCTGCTGTATCTCATCAGGTTTCTGCACAACTAAAGCTGCAAATTTCCTGAATTTACGTAACTTCTACACAAGAGGATGGCATAAGTGAACACATCTGAGGATACATTTTTCAGCATACCATCATGGCCGTGACATCATATCTGGTCTCACCTAAACTGACCTGAATGTCCACACACACCAAACATCATCCCTTTATAACACCCTTATATAAAGCAGCTGTAATAGAAGGTTGATCTAAAAAATGTCACACGAAGCTTCAGAAGCACAATCTCATCACCGTGAGGCAGATGGGCTGTTTTTTGTTTCATGTGGCTGGTGCATCCGGAGCAGAGCACAGCTGTATGAGGCATCCTGCTGCAGGAGAGCAATACCGCAGATGAGAATGCGCTCCAATCACACCCAAAATGAGCTGTGTACTGTCTGCCACACTCCTTCTCTAAGTCTCTGTCATTAACCATTTTAAAAACCTACTGTATTCAAGACAAACAACTAGGCACATTTTGAAGCTGTGGGCAACAGCACTGTGGTTACACTTTTACTTGAACGGCATCATAATATGACACTAAAATTCCTATGATCATTTTTTCAGTAATTTTTAA